>OU026077.1:1295000-2545000 GCA_907269065.1 Crocallis elinguaria | reverse complement strand
GTCGAATTTTATCGATAAAATTCGAATAAAATTGACAAAATTGACGAAATCGATAAAATTTATAGTTCTATTCGATAAAACCCACTTTATCGGTTTGAACTGTCAATTTTATCGAATTTTATCGACCGGAAAGATCCGTACTTGCGCCGCTGGTCTGATGATAGAACTGGAAAATCAGTAAGTACTAGAATGTCTACTAGTAAACAATATCGAGTTTGGGCCGTGGGCATTGAATATTTTAAAAGCGTATTTTAAGTTAAGTAAGTTTATTTGGATACTAGCTTCTGCCCGCGGTTTTCACCCGCGTTCTCACAGGAATCAAACCGATCTGTCAAATTAAATCAACTTGTCAACATTACAAAACTTTGAGTTTTGGCGGGAATGCGAAAATGTGCTGTTGTTGATTTTGTGTTATTTACTAAAACCTGTGTTTTATCGAGTGTTAATGTGTAATAATGGTGGATTATTAACCATTAAGCGTTCGTAAACGTGCATGAGTGAAAGGAAAATAGTACAAAGACGAAAAACGTGTATTTTCGTATTCTATACAAAACTCCATAGAAGCTTCAGTAAAGTATCCACCGCTTTACTGAAGCATTACTTCGACTTGACCGCGCCTAGACTATTTTTAACGTGACTTTGACGACTTTCATGCACGAAAACTAGATATTTATTATATATTATTATTCATATAACTCGACACTGGCTAAATAGGCTAATCGCGTGGAGCCAAAAAAAAAAAAACTTTATTGACAGCTGTCAATTTATTGGCAGCTGTCAATGTCAATTTTATGTCGTACTAACTTCTGCCCGCCAAATGCCAATGCCAAAAATCACGTCGATCCGTTGTTGCGTGATAGAAGGACAAACCAACAAATAGACTTTCGCATTTATAATATTATAGTATGGATTGTCTATGACTATCATTCCACACCCGCGGTTTTCACACGCGTTCCTACAGGAACCGTGCATTTTTCCAAGATAAAAAGTAGCCTATGTTACTCTCCGGTCCATAAACTATATCTATGCCAAAAATCACGTCGATCTGTTGCTTCGTTACTGCGTGAAAGAAGAACAAACCAACAAACACACTTTCGCATTTATAATATTAGTATGGACTAGTATGGATAACATGAAGTTTGCAATTACGCTTACTTCAACACGATAGATCGTGTTATAATTTGTATAATATATAATTTGTAGAAAATGACAAATGTTGTTTTTTTTAAACTATTAATAGTACTAGAAATGAAAATTCTCCTAACTTAAGTGTCTACAAATTTATATGACTGAACGAAAAAGAGGTTTGTCAGGTGATTTTATGCGTAGTAAAAGAAATAAGTGCCTGAAAATGACTCTAGTTTTATTTTATTTTATTAATTAAAATTTATCCCCATTAAATAAATAAACTAATATTTGTAAATGTGATAAATGAAGTGTCAATAAAATATATTTTTGTATTTTTAACACTTTTGCTAAGGATGCATGTAAACTAGAGTTGAAAACAGTTACCGAGTTTGCATTTGTGAATAAATAATGATAAAAGTTTGTGAATATTTAATTTCTGTTCTAGTGAACTGAGAGCATGGGAAAATTAGATTTTGCCTTGCTCTCACAGTGAGTAGGAATGCGGCCTGGTGAGTCAATTTAATAAAAAGCTTGCCGCTAAAGCTCTTCAACTTTCTATAAAGTATGAGAAGTACTCTCAGGGTAGTAGTGTAGTCCAATTTGTTTTCAATTGTTTGTTACTGTTCGAACTCTACGCAAATTTACGTTTATAACAATTTAGCTCATCAATTGCTTAGTACATGATTGAAATTTATGAAGGGTTTATAAGTACAGCTTGTGTTTTATCCAGCGATTAAAAGATACTGAGAAATATGCCACGAGGAGTTGGAGAAACTTCAGTTCTCTAAAGTGTATTCTGATATAGTAAATCAGTCTTCATTTGAAAGCGCTTTTCTAAACGAACCATAGCTTGAACTAAACGATGCCTCTTAGTTCCATTTTTACAATGACAGTCATTATACGAGTAGTTAGAAACAGAATGGTTGTTCAAACATACACGTTCAAATATACACGTAGGATCCTACGATAGCACTTCGATACATAGTATAATTATTATATCTTTGTTGTTTATGCGCAAGTATATAAACTTGTTTGCTTTAAAAATGAACTTAGCCGTCTAAAAAACTAATTAGATTAAAAAGAATTGATCACGATCAATGCAGAGAGTCGAATAAACTAAGATTATAACGGGATTAGCCCTCGTTTAAAAAAAACGACGTTTTCTAATCGCGTAAATTTACTGGTAAGCGTAGCGTAAGCGAAGCGTAGCGGTAAGAGTAGCGTAAGGCACCCAGTGTTCTTGCCCCATTTACGTTGCATTGTTCATGCCATGATGAAACAATAGGGATGTTGCTTGAAACAAAAAATACATATTTACTGTCGTTATACAAGTTTAAAAACATTACATTAAAATGATAAAAATGAAATTCACAAAAAATATCTATTTTCCACAAAGATATAAGATTTAAAATTAGATAAATATAGAAAAAGATAAATGTAAAATTCCACGAATTTAACCAATTTTTTTATCATTCAATAGTAATTTAAATGATACCATCAGATTCTTTACATTTCAATGAATTTGTATGACAACTATGACGTACTTAAAAGTAAATATTAGAACAAAATATTAAAAGGATTAGTAATTACTTAATCTAATTAAGTCAGAGTAATTAAGAGTTGGCCAGTTGTTAATTTTATGTTTGACGTCATATTTATAAAATGGATAAATATAGATTTTTTTTACTGACCCTGTTGACTAAATAAGATGTGGTGTTTATTGATATATTAGTTAGATAATAAAGGCAATTAAAAAAAGATAACAAAGTACAAGTCAAAGTCAACCAAATATATGCATGTGATATAACATCGCGTCGTTAAACCTCCTCAGCAGAGCCCATGGGAATGTTGTTGAGTTGAGTTCGCAGTTAATGTTGGCAGAACTGTACGCATCACCGCCCTTTGTAATTAGTTTACCTTTTGCTGTAGAGAGGTTAATTTGTATGTTGTTTTATACTAAACTCAATCAGGTCGGTATGCGATCTGCGGTGACGACTGCTGAACACGTTGGCTCCAACGTCCGCACCAACGCCACTAGTCCAACGTGTGGATCTAGAAAAGAGCACTGTGAACGCTCGCGCCAACGTTGGGGATAAGGCCGCCTCCGCACTTTGGCCCCAACGTACTTGGGGGTCCTGTTGACCTAGAATCAGGGAATTTGACTCTTGTCAAATTGAGACCTTACTTCTTAGTAAGATTTCAAAACACAAGTAAACGCTAAAATACAAAAATCTTTATTTTTAGTTATATCACAGCATTTTTTGCGATTACAAACTTTCTTTCATTTGCACTTGACTGTGACGTATATAAATTTTAGTGTGAGAAAATTTTTTCAACTACATATTAAGTTAAGTTTGTCCTTCAATCCAACTTATCTTTTCGCTAGAGCAATTTGTGCTAACATAGTTTATGAACTTCAGTAATATTAATTATTTTGTTGTACAACATCTTCGATGGACGAACCATCTTCATACAAGTTTTTACGGAACCCTCGATGCCCGGTTTTTTATTTTATATGAGTATATAAATATTTTTTTTGTTTCAGGCTCTGCTTAAGATATCCTCGGCTTATCTAAACAAGAAGATCCCGAACATTCCAGATATCAAAGTGGATGGTGCTGAGGAGAAATGGTAAGTGGTGCCTGCATGGCTACTGCGCGTACGATAGCAAAAGCAAAACTACCGTACGACCAATGCGATATACTCGAAATGTCGCAGCAAACAGCAACGATTTTTGGTTTTGAAACATTTTGTCAAGGAGTGCCCTCATAAAAGCGAAAAAAAATAACACAAAAAGGGTCTCTAAATTCTTTTCTAAAACATCAAAATAACATCGTCTAAAACCAAGTTTTAGGACTTTCCTCTTTTATTAAATCCCTCTCTCACACAGAGGAACGGATTGAGGAAAAAACTGCCCATAGCGGACCTCATTTTTACAATATAACTAGGATCATATTCGATACAAGCTGCTGCCCGCGATTTCACCCGCGCGGAGATATTGTATTTCATGGTTTTTTCTTTGCGCTGAACCCTAATTCTGTTTCTAAAATAAAAGTAACCTAAGCTACTCCATGTAACATCAGCTATTTGCCAGTGAAAGTCCCGTCAAAATCGGCCCAGCCGTTTTGGAGATTACCCGGAACAAACTGACAGACAGACAAAAATTTTAAAATTGGTTGTTTTGTTATAGGTACCGTATATACTCTCATATGCATTTGGTAAAAAGCTGTTATTTTGATATTATAAACAGACACTTCAATTTTATATTTTTGTATGTATAGATATGATTTATTTACTAAGTATAAAATATTTTACAATAAGTTTAAATGATATGCACTATAATATACAACAATATACGTCTATACATAGGATTATTTACATTTCAATAAAAAAACTAAGAATTATTGTATAGATTAGATAATATATTATATGGTTAGTGTCAGTCAGAAGATTCCATTTTAAATCGAAAGCTGAAATTGTCGCTAACTTTATTTGTGTTTTTTTATAAGCTCCAACCAGATTGCGTTGTCCGTGCGCGACATACGTGCTTACGCATATGATTACGGTCATATACTGAGATAATCCCAGTCGTTTGTGATGGTCTAAATGGTAAAGCTTCTAAAATATTAACTGAGCACAAGGAAAGTTTACTTGCAGTGCTCGTGCGGCAAAGAGCAATTAGCTTGTCATAGTGTCAAATCTGTTAGTTATGTAACATAACATTAAGGTGTTGTAGCGTATTAATGTTTTCGTCATACGTATACGAAAAATGCTAACATTTAATTATTTTATATGAAAAGTTGTTTAAATTATTCAAAGAAAGAAAATATTTTATTATGGAGCCCCCCTGTAGCTTACAATCCTATGCCTATCGAAATAGACTACGCAAAAAACACTTAAATTTATTGCAGAGTCGTTCTATAAGAGAAAACTCATTTCCGTATGTCCTAAAACATGATGCAATAAGCAATAGGAAAGCTCCTAGTCTACACACTCCATTGAATTTAGCAATATGTTATCAAAGCTACTTCCAGGCAAATAGTCTACGACATTTGTATAAACTTTGAGAGGGTTTCGTAAATAGAATGTGCTACGAGCCTCGCTCTGAAGTGCTACGGCGCTACGAGAACGGGAGTGACTCTCGTAGACTTTTGAAACTGTTGGGCAAACAAAGAGCATATAATTTCAATGAGTGCCACCGAAAGGGAGGTCCTCATTTTTGTCTTTTAAGTGATCGCTATATTGGGAAATCCTACTTCCTACTAATATTATAAATGCGAAAGTGTGTTTGTTGGTTTCTTGATTTGTTGGTTTGACCTTCTTTCACGCAGTAACGGAGCAACGGATCGACGTGATTTTTGGCATAAATATAGTTTATGGACCGGAGAGTAAAATAAGCTACTTTTTATCCCGGTAAAATGCACGGTTCCTGTGGGAACGCGGGTGAATACCGCTGGCAGAAGCTAGTTAGGAAATAGTGACCGTTTGAGGGTCCAAACTATGAAGACTCTTCATAGTTTCTATGAAGTTTTACTTGTTATTCGTAATAACCAAGGTTGTATCATGACTTTGGTGACCATAACTTACTTTTAAAACCGCTTATATATATATTCTGCCAACGGATAAAATCTTTCTTTATACGCAATTTGAATTTACAAAAGTATGCAAGAAGACTATGTACACTAATCTATAGGAATATTATACAGCTTTAAAGCTTGCGAGGTTTTTGTTTATTTGCTATCGCTAGTCTCAGGAATTGGTCCGATTTTAAAATAGATCGCCAGATATAAATACTCATTGAAATAAAAATAGTGTTGTTACAACCGCTTTTCTCGTGAAGTGTGCCGCCAAGCAGTAATGTGCAAGCATTACTGTGTTCCGGTTTGATGAGCAGAGTAGCCAGTGAAATTACTGGGCTTACGAGACTTAATACCCAATGTGTCAGGGTAACGGGCGCAATGCAGTACCACCCAGGTCTTTGTGTTTCAATGTTCTGAGTGGCACTGCAATTGTTATGGGCTGGCGTTATGCTTACCATCAGGCAAACGACCAGCTCGTCTCGTTACCAAATAAAACAAAAAAAATCCATAAAATCAGTTATGAATCAATGGTTTCCAAAATGCCGTCAAGCGTACCGGTACAATTTTAGGTTGTTTTAGCGACTTTAATTTATTTAATGCCAGCTTTATGGGTTCCATGCTCTAGTATTCAACGGTGAATCGCTAGCGACTTAGACCTTCAGCTTCGGAGCCGGTTCCGTACCCGGGCATACGGCACGCCGTTCTAGTTTTAAAACCGGTCAAGTGTATATTGACGCAGCAACGCGCAGCCGGTAGCTAGATTTCCGCCTTGGGCGGGTTGGTCTCGTTCAAATGTACAAAGCTCCTCTCTTGTAGTTACTTATGTAGATTTAAAGACCATATATTTATTTAAATCACAGATAACAAGGTCTTGTCTCTTGATCTCGCTTTTGTAGTAACTTGAAGTTAGTTCTTTGTTAGTTCTGGCAGTAGCTATGGGTTTACATGCTACATAATACATTGTTGGGCGTGACAGAGAGAGTATAGGTCGTAATCCATGCGGCCCAGTGCTTAGTGGATGATACACGTCCTCAAATTGTGTGGTCGTTGAACTTGCAGGTTTTTTCTCGATGATTTCCTTCACCATTTTAAAGCGAGTGTTATAAAACCGCACATAACTTGGTGTAAGTCATCGTTGTGGGGCCGAACTGAGGTTCAAACTATGATGCGTCGGATTGAAAGTCGCACAAGTTTCCGCGCAGCCCACTCGCTCAACATAGTATTGTTGTAATTTTATAAACTAATGGAATGTAAATATAACGAGGCACAAAGGGTCATGAATTTAAAAAAAAAACAAAAGACAGCGCGGATATTCGATTGGTAATAGACAGAATATCTGTATTTTTTTCTTATACCACCGTTAACAATAATTATTTTACCCATATTCGCAATGAATAAATGAATTTGAATTTATATCGTTAGGTTTGATTTTATGTTTTAGGTTTCATTTTATGTTTGCTCATGACTATAGGTACTTACGAAAGATTGCACGTTGAAAAGAGTTTCATTTTGTGCTAACCTCTGAAAGCGTGACATGATGTCACGCGTTCAGAGGCCAAATATCTTCTTTCTTTATTTCCTGGCTTCTGTGGTATATTCGCCACAATTTCGCAGGACAAATTTCAATGAAATGGCGGATGTTGCTAGAGTGGCCGAGCGGTTGCACCTGGGTATAGATAAAAGCGTATCGGCCGGATACTGGATGTGCGGCGGACTACAATAGGGGATGCTCGGTGGCGTTTACGGTGACTGGTTCCTATTTGCGTTGGATATGTCTGGGACGGCTGTACGCGTTAACCGTTTTACTATAAATTGAGTTTTCGTGATGTTAGTGTAATTGGTGTAAGAGCACTCTCAGTTTTATTTGGCTTAATTCTCCGTAGCAGAGTGAACAATTCAGCTGCATTAAAAGCAGTTAACCTATTCATCCTTGCGAGCTGGCGTCGATAATTGTCCCACGTATTTGCTATTAGTAATGCACCCAATCAGCGGGCGCTATCTCTTTTGAATCCAATTGTTCACGATTACAAACATGTCGATAATTTTGCAGACTGGTTGACCACTGTTTGTGTTAATTTTAAGTATTTTATATGTCATTTAGGATAGTAGGTAAACGTTTTGGTATAATACTATTTTTACGTTTTGGTATAACCTATCTATCGTGTAACTTTAAAAATAAATAAAATAATAGATTTGTTAATTCATTCTCGCTTGTTGCAAAAACCCGTTCTCTGAGGCTTTCATGTTTTTTGTGTTATTTGATAGCGAGACAAGCTGGTCGTTTGCCTGATGGTAAGCATAACGCCGGCCCATTACAATTGCAGTGCCACTCAGAATATTGAAACACAAAGACCTGGGCGGTACTGCAGTGCGCCCGTTACCTTTGAGACATTAGGTATAAAGTCTCATAAGTCCAGTAATTTCAATGGCTACTCTGCTCATCAAACCAGAACACAGTAATACTCGTACGTTACTGCTTGGCAGTTGACTTCACGAGCACAGCGGTGGTACCAACCCAGACGGACACTCGGACACTCGCAGAAGAGTTAGTCCTACCATTTAGTAGTAATAAAATGTAAATAAATTAAATAGTAGTTGGATGTCAACTCACACAAATTTGAAATATTAATAGACCAGTTGGTAGGATCAACTCTTCTGTGTCCACCTGGGTGGGTACTACCATTTTGATCGTGTTGTCTGCCGCCAAGCAGTAACTTGTAAGCATTACTGTGTTTCGGTGTGATGAGCAAAGTATCAGTGAAATTACTGGACTTTTGAGACTTAAAATACCTACCTAATGTCTCAAGGTAACGCTTGTTTAAGTTGTAATAATCGTAAAAATATAAGAAACTGCTACAGTTATTCTCTGGTTCTTCAAAAGTTGGAAACTGTTCGACACGCGAAACCTATCCGCAGGCCCTACTTCGAAAGTTTCAGAGCTGGTGGAGTTTCATAGGTCGTTACCCTCAGCCAACTGCATTCTACTATATGTACTATACGTAACTACTAATACTATATGTAACTATACGTACCAGTTAGTGTGGCCGAGCTGGAACTTGTGCGACTTTTGATCCGACGAACTATAGTTCGAATTTCGGCTCTACCACCAATTATTTATATCAAGTTTTGTGCGGATTTATGACACTCGCTCTAAAAACGTTGAAGAAAAACATTGTGAGGAAACCAGCATGTTCAGGAACCTAGAAATTCGAGAACATGTGCCATCCACCAAGTCGCAATGGGCCCACGTTTTGTGTTACTCTTTCTCCTCTCTCTCTCTCTCTCTCCCTCTCTCTCTCTCTCCCTCTCTCTCTCTCTGTCTCTGAAGACCGGTGTCCCAGCAGTGGTAAGAAGTCTAATGATGACGTACCGTGCAGGTACACAAACTGTGAGTGGAGTAATTAATATAGAGCGTGATTGTCATAACTCGGGGTTTCTTAATTAATACTTGTCACGTTGGTTGGAAGGACACGAAGCTCATTTACAACTGCATATATGTAAACTTCACAATTTTCATTAAAGTACGTATATTCATTTTAGGACTCTGGTCTCCAACCAACGATGGAACAAAACCGTTAAAATAGTGTTGAAATGACACAGTTAAAAGTCACTAAACACAACGTAACAGATATATCAGCCTGTTTTCAACTCAAAAACTATTCAACTAATTCAGCCAAAGTTGCAGCTTTACTGAAGTCGGCTGCTATGACGTCACAAACCATTACGAGTCGTGATGTCTACTATAAATTTTGCAATAGGACAAGCATTTTAAACACGACGTTATTGATTTGCTTCCGGTCGCAATGCGATCGTCACGCGTCCATAAGGAAGAAAGAAATATACACTATAACGTGTATATTTCTTTCTATTTTTGCTTAGTGTTATTAGATCATAATTAATTACAACAAAAGCTGTGAATACTAATAACACAGCGTTTAGAAAGGTACAGAATCGTTTCTCGAGTGCCTAAAACGTTGCTTATAAATATGACGTAATCCACGTGACCGTAGCCTCGAGAAAAACTATTAAGTAAAATTTATTGCAAGCCTGTGCAGAGTTTGTCCTCATTCATGTTTTGTGATTTGGCTCGAAGGCATGCTCTGTAAACTCCAAGATGTTTATTATCTTACTAGTTCGCTGCTTTTTTGTTTAAAATGACAAAATTAAAAAAAAATATATTATTGTATTTTAATTAATTAATTTACTATTATTTTTAAAGTTCTTTTTTATTTACTCATACAGGGTTGTGGAAAGCTCATGAATCAAGTGCCCGCTCCAAATATATAACCGATCCAGGAGGTCAAAAATACGTCGGCATTCTTATTTCAATAATGTGTTTTACAATTTTTGTATTATTTAAAATATTTAGTTTAAAAACTAACGCGAAGCACCAAAAACTAAGCAACGCAAAGAAGTAACTGAGAGCAGTTACTTCTTTACGAGTAATTAACTACTGAACTTGCATAGATAGAAGAGAAGTAACTTAGATCCCAAAAAAGCATATAAAGTAACAATTCTTAAGACGTCATGCATCAACATGTACCTTTTGTTTGCGAGTCGTAATTTTGTTTAGCGCCACAACGTAAGTAAACGAAAATAAATAAGAAGCTTGCATTTTATCCAAATCAGCCCTGCAAGTACGGAACTTTGCAATCGAATGCAATCGATAAAATTGACAGTTGAAATAGTTAAAATTAGAGATGGGTTGGTCGTTGTTTATTTTTTCGGCAACGAAACACAGCCTTCATCCCGAGAACGAAATCTAATCACCGAAACTAGTTTTACGATGACAATAATTTTGACTAACAATCTGTTATCGATTGCATTTCCTACACAATGAAGTTCTATTTTCATTACATTGAGCGAATATCTAAATTCGCGAAAGTGAAGGAGTGATTTGTGTGAAGATCGTTGCGAACGACGATAAAACCATTTTTGATTTATGTTAAAATAGTCTTCGTTCATAAACCAGTCTTCAAATTGTGTGTGCACTGCTGAAGTGCAAGTACCGATCTTTACGATAAATAAAATTGACAGTTCGAATTGTTAAAAAAATTAATTTAGAATGAAATCACTACGACCTACTTACTTCTAATTTTAACTATTAGAACTGTCAGTTTTATCGATCGCAAAGTTCCGTACTTGCGCCACTGACTCGTTTATTAATTCAAGCCGAAGCGGAACTATAACTGATAGATAAACTTGCCGACATATTTTCCGATATATTTTCTTCTTCAGAGTGTCAGCCGGCGAGCACAAGAAAAACACATAATTCAATGAATTTTGGCCTTTAGTTTATTAAATTTGATTTAATTTTGTATACCTTAAATTGTAATTAGTAAATGTACATACATTATGATATATATGTTCTTAGTTTAACTTAATTTTTTGCAAATGACTCAAACTATAATATTATCATTATTATCATTACTAGCTTCTGCCCGCGGTTTCACACACCACAGTATAAAAAGTAGCGTATGTTAGGTACTCTCCGGTCCATAAACTATATCTATACCAAAAATCACGTCGACCCGTTCCTCGGTTCCAAAAAGGAAAAATCAACAAACCAACAAATATACAAACACACTTTCGTATATATTATGGTAGTAGGTATAAGTAGGTACTACAAGTCAAAATTTGATGATTAGGATATAGACTCTCGATTGCACTTTTAAGTTTGCGTAAAACTATAGTAAACCTCCTCGTGTTCTACTCATCGGATCAAATAAGCGATGTTGTTTACGAGCACGTCAACAATGCAAATTGTGTGGTCTGGTGGCACCGAGCGTGTAATCAGCAGGAACTGCCGTCTGACCACTACACTAGCTTCATGGCTACGCATTTAATCGATGGATTTTGACTATTAGGGGTATTCAGTGAACGGTTGGTTAGGTTAACACGAGTATAAATAGACGTAATCGAACGTTGTTTGCTCTGTAGCTGTTTTTAAACCACGAAAGTACCTACAGAGGTTTGTATGATCATGCTTAACTTTTGACAGAGCAGTCCTATTTTGATGATACATTTTTCATTGGATAGGGTATTACTTCGAAGTTGGTATGTTTTATTTTTGAAAAAAAAAGAGGTGATATTTTTGTTTAAAAGAATTTTTGTTTTCTTACTTTTCGAAATAAGAGTAAATGGAGCGTGAAAGATAATTCCTTGTACACATGGTTTTAAGTTACAAATTACAGTCCCGTTGGATGCTGGCCCGTGTATTTGGCCTAAGTTTTGTTTGACTGTGATTTGTTATTAATCGTGAAGTCATTGATGCCCTTATTTATAAACGTTCCGTAACTTACTTAATTACTAGAAAGTGTTTTGTCTCGTTTTCACGCGTAACAGCTTCCGTCAACGAGAAGTTGACAGAACAGTTTAAAGCATAGATTATCTTATTGAGCTTTTATGAATAAGGACATATATAATAATGTTTTGCTGATTACGTCGACAATTGAATTGAATTACCTGAAAATTGCCCAATAATTTAAGTACCCAGACTATTACTCAATAATGAACAGTAGGAAAAAATTGAAAGCACATTAACTACAAAATTGATTATTTTATATAAAATTAATTATAGACCGATGTCACCTCACGACGTCTCATCATGCTTTTCTGATTATGATTCTCTGCGCTATCTTATGCTTTCTTTTCTATTCTTGCAATTTAAAACGATATATGATTTTACTGTTCTGCCTCGAAACGTGTCTTAAGTACTTTAGATTTATCGAGTACAGCGTTGAATTACGTAGTATTATAACATATTATAACACAAAAAAGTAAATAGTGAACTGAAAAAATACTTTACTACTTGCTTATTCTTGTAGCATACTTACAGATATATATCCTTAACAGACGTTTCTTGGATTGGATCTAATAAAAGGTTCTCCATTTTATTTTAATATCCGTCCAGTCCTTTTCTACTTTTAAAACGTCTGGGGACGTTTGCATTATATTCTCTATGGAACTACTATAAATTCTTAGAATTCGATTTCCTTTTTATATTATCATCTTTGACTCTTTTCCTTCGAAGCAGACGCATAAGTGCACAAACGTAAAATTACATTTCCGGCTTAGAATTTGATGCAAAACTATAACTATAACTATACACAAATACAATATAAGATCATTTTGGCCTACTTTGGTTTGTAGATTATCCAACTGATTTTGTAGCTAGGTTAGATGTAGTGTTTATTTATGTATAGCTAGTCGAAAAAAATTTTCATCGAATACTAATAATATAAAAGCGAAAGTGTGTTTGTTGGTTTGTCCATCTTTCACGCGGCAACGGAACCACAAATCGACGTGATTTTTGGCATAGATATAGTTTAGGAACTGGAGAGTAACATAGGCTACTTTCTATCCCGGAAAAATGCACGGTTCCTGTGGGAACGCGGGTGAAAACCGCGGGTATGGAATGATAGTCATAGACAATCCATACTATAATATTATAAATGCGAAAGTGTATTTGTTGGTTTGTCCTTCTTTCACGCAACAACGGATCGACGTGATTTTTGGCATAGATGTAGTTTAGGGACTGGAGAGTAACATAGGCTACTTTTTATCCCGGAAAAATGCACAATTCCTGTGGGAACGCGGGTGAAAACCACGTGCAGAAGTTAGTGTGACATAAAATTGACATTGACAGCTATCAATAAATTGATAGCAGTAAATAAAGTTTTATAATGTTGACAAGTGATTGGTTTGAAGGTTCCTGTGGGAACGCGGGTGAAAACTGCGGGCAGAAGCTAGTGGCTCTAATAAGCTAATTAATAAAAGCATTGTATCCGTTAAATGAATAGCAGACGCTTCAAAAATGTACTCTCACTTTACTGGTAGAAAATTAATTTTCTATTCAATTCCATAATGTAATCTGTTTTATATCGTAAATGATGAACATACAATTTAATACTGAACATGGATGAGAATATTAAAATACAATATAATTCTATTTTCTTTGCTAGAAATAACTACAATGCGTGGTAGTGTGGGTAGTACGTGAGACGCCCACATACCGATTACAACAACAAAAGGTCAGGTAAGGTAGCGTACTGCGGAATGACCAATAATTTTCAATACTGGCAATACTGATGAACGAAATACCCAAAAATGAAAGGAAGGAATGAAATGAAACTGTCTCTATCTTGGAAACATTAGCCTAGCTCTGCATAAATAAGAGTTTAAAAAGGAGACAACTGCCAAATTGTACCGTGACGGAACAAGGACAAAGAATCATTAGTTTTAGTATGTGATTCGGGTAGATGAATGTTGCAGAGGCCCGCTGTTAGAGTTATTTTAAGTTTCATAAGTGCTCCTTTGGGGCCTATTTGAATAAAGACTTTTGAATTTGAATTTGAATCTGAAACGATATTATAATCAATCAGTTTCGTTCACAAAAGTGGGCTTTTTCAAAACAGAAATGAACACGGACAGCAAACTAGTACCGGCAGAAACGCGGTAAAAAGTAAGCCTATTTTAAGTAAAACTAAACTGTTTCCTTTTAAACCAGCTAGCACTACGATAGATTAGCTCATAGCTTGTTTATTAGAGTGGTGTTTCATGTTTACAGGCATTCTTAACTTGAACTTCACGGTTGACCATGAGCTCAATGTTACGTGCAAGTTTCCGAGAATTCTCTCTCCGTTTAACAATAGAGGTAAAGTCACGAAAGTGTTGGCCATGCGGATGTAAGCTGCTTACATCATCTTATCAGAGAGCAAAAGTGCTTTCTTCTGTTGTTGGTATCGAATTTTCATTTTAACTGGGTTTGGATATTGGATATTTGTACTACAGTTTGTGCATGGTTTGGTGGTTAATGTATATATGTGTGCTCGTCACATCGTCGTTTCGGTTTCATCCTAATTCTGTTGTTCTGTTTTTACCTCTAATTTCTAAAACCATTTGTACCTCTGATCTCTAAAACTACTGGTCCGATTAAAACATATAACATATTATTAAAACATATAACGTATTAATAAAACGTATTACACGGAAAGGAAGCTACATTATAATTTATGCGGCTTCCAAGCGTGTCGATCCACGACCAGAGACTATTTTTCAATGATTTCCTTAATTCTATAAAGTGCATTTCAATTGCTTGATATTTATTTGCTTATTTTGACTCGTGCATCGTACATTTTTAAACTGTACGTAATTTATTTTAATGAATAATATTTCGTCAATTTTAGAGGAACAATATCCGCGTGGTATTGTTTTTGGTTTACATTTCAAGATTGAAATAAGTTGTAAATTAATAGGTAGTATTTTACATTATACAGGTTTAAGAACATCACATTAACACAATAAAATCAAAACAAAACAAACTAAAATAAATGAATAATTCACCACAAGTATTTATAGTATACTAGTATACTACATTTGTACGCTGAAAAATGGTTACCATCACAATATTTACTTAGAATCACACACTTTGTAGTAATCGGAAAGAAGTCTGAATAAATATTATTATTTTATAAAGTGGTCCATTAGTTAGGGTCAGAGGTTTATAGAAAATTGGAAATTATTGTTCTGCATTTCTTTGAAGGATCTAGTCGAAATGAGAAATTTATACCACTCTTGGTCTTTGGTTGAGGGCTTTGAAAGTTATGGCTTCGCTTGGCCCCGCCTCGGTGACTGTAAACAGTAGTATACAAAAAGAAAATTGAATCGAGTTGAAAGAAATGGATGAATCAAGATTGTAAATCTCGCAATGGTGATTCTCTCACTCAAGAAATAGAAACATGAGGCCAGTAATAACAGGACAGTAGCCAACAATGCCGAGTAGACGTGGTGGTGGTGCGGTGGGGGCTTGCATTATTCACGCGGGGTCGTCGCCCCCGCCTGTACGGGACCGTACGAGACTCGAGGGCGCTCGGAAGCCAGTGGACCAGCCTCTCACCGTAAGGAAGAAAAGGGGCAATGCGAATGCGGGAAAATCACGGCTATTGTAGTCGTACTAGGCCCGAAATACAGCTTTCATTGATAGGAAAGAGAGAAGGCGTATTAAATATTTTGTTGATAATTGTGGATCTTTAAACATAAGTAAAAATATGCGTTTCTATAGAAGAAATTAGCTAAAATGATTAAAATTCAACTTTTTTTTCTTCTTATAGATACTAATCTATCTATCTTATAGGTATATACTAATATCTCTATCTCAGCTTATATGAAGACGTAGTCGAAGATGTTAGATTAAGTCAGTCATAATTTTAGCGGTCGGAGTACACCTGAGATCAGACAAACATGGGAGATACGCCCGTTCGCGTTCAAAATATGTCTCCGTTTTTCATACATTTTTTTCACCATTCCGCTAAACCGCTTAATGCAAAATCTGTAAGTACGGCACACCTACTCATTTTTTATGCAAACTAAGAGACTTACAGCCACACAATTAAACTTATTAATAGTCCACGGGCAAAAAAATGGAACATCAAAGCCGTCTGCAAAGTGAATTCGATTAAATGTATCTGGCCTTTTTTGGGCCTGATGCCTTCGCACCGGCTGCGTACGCCTTACCACATCTCCTTGTTTCCATGATCTGCAGGGTACACTGACAAATTTTATTTTACCGTACAAAACTGGCGATGGGTGACTCAACCCCTTTCAGATAGCTGTGTTGGGATTATCGGATATTATTAGATTTGGAAATATATTTATTATTACTACATTGCATAGCTTCAACATTCCACTTGACATCCAGCAATGATCACAGCCTAGTATATAGTACACAGAGGAAATAATACTACGTATAGTACTGCAACCGTAGGTAGGTACTATACTAGTCTGTGACCGCAATTATCACGTCATGTACTTATTTGTCTGTGATTTATGTCATTTTCCGGTGCGGGATTACAGATTTTCAATTCCTTTAAAATAAAATTATAACCGTTTAGGCTATATAGAGCGTGCCAAAGAAATAAGCATACTTAGTATAGTAGTATACGTACTATGTATGTCTATTTCTTTGCATATGCTCGAAAAACATTGATCTCCTTTCCTTTGGCAGTCGGGCAAAAATTACCATTTGGCAAGACACCAGCAACATCTAACATTTTACTGTAGTTAAAACTTTACATGCTCATTTTTACCTTTTTCCATCGTATAATTCTGTCTTGGGAGGAAGGGGCTGGTTTGACATGCCAATAATTTTCCCAGGATTTCTAAATTAATTTTATTACTAAGTACTGTTTAATATAAAGTGTATGCTAAGGGATGTTCGTTAAGAACAATAAAAAAACATTTATTTCTTTTCCTAGCAGTACAATCTGACTATCCCGTTAATTAAATCCGCTAGTTCCAAGATATTACTATCGCAAGATTTGTAGCAGACAAAGTAAAATCTTTTGTCTATATGGTACTCCCACGTAAGACTACTGTCCAGCTGGAAGCCCAAAAATGTTGTCTGCTTCACCTGGTCGATGACCGCGTCGGCAATGTTCACCGTTAGTGGTTTGTAGATACGACCCGACAGGTCAAAGCTCACGAAGTGAGTTTTATTTATCTTTCTTTTCTTTCTTTTGTTTGTTACTTTTTACCATTTAGTAGTTGTTGTACAAATAAATGTTTATTGGTCTCGCCGCATCTGAGGTGCAACTCAAAGAAATATCTGAGCTCATAATCAGTTTATTACAGAAGGCTGGTACACTCGTTCATTTTATATTGCCCTAATGAAATCTTCATTTTATCGTAGAAGCGTTTTGTTCCTTTGTAATGCTAGGTGTCTTTATTCAGATAAACTATTATTGTGTTTTTTATAAATATTCATTCCTGCCAATTCCAAATCGCAGGGATTAGATTTTTTTTTTAATTTTGAACAGGAATTCGCTATCGTCTTCTACAGTCATAAATATCATGCATGTTCTTAAGCCGCGTGTCCAGTATGAAAGTACTTGCATGCAGGTATGACGTCACACTTGCGTGCAAGTTACTTGAATAAGAATCACGATTTCTACAATTTGCACACTGGCACTGGCACTTGCATAATGGCAACGGTGTTTCAAAAATAACTCGTACATCCACATTATTTTCTAAAGTAATACTGTCCAGCAACTTCTTATTATATGCGTTGATTACACCTAACGAGTACAGTGGCGAGTCAGTAAATGAGCTCTCGGCCGAGAGAGTCGCCGAACCGAGTGGATGTTCACACGTATTTACTATAGTGGCGAATCAGTTCAGTTTTGATCACGCTTCGTCTGCAATGGATCGCAAAAAAAGGAATTAAAACGAGTTTTCAACCGGCTGTTATTCCATATATATTTAATTCCACAATTTTTTCAATAATTTTCATATTAAATTCCACAAACATTCATGTATTTGCGTGTTCATGCCTACCGAGTCGCTGCGGGGGCAGAAGAATGAAGTGGGGAGGTGGGTACTCGGCCTAGTGAATTCTAGTGACTCTCTCGCCTCTCTGCTCGGCCAAGCACTCGGCCGAGCACTCGTTAAAGTGTTTATACCAACCGAGCACTCGGCCGAGGACACTGACTCGCCACTGTACTCGTTAGGTGTAATCAACGCATTACCGTGTAAGAAATTGCTGGCGGGTTAATTCATTGCGTACTGAAAAGAGCCGAGATTGACGTAGTATTTTTTACTCTCGATTTCCCGAATTTCCAATAAAGTAGGAGAAAAACTTATTGTGAATTGCCTTGAATAAGCCTTGAATAAATTAAAGGGTCGTTATTTCGCTATACTGTAGGTACATGCATTAGTTCGAGTGGCCGCACACGAGCGATGCTGCAGGCTGTTTCTAAAGCTTTAGGCTAAAAATAGTTTTTCACATTTTTTCATTATCCTCGTTCTTGGCTTGTCATTGATTCAATAAAGTTAAATAAGTTTTTTTATATTTACTTTTTTTTTGTTATTTGGTTACGATACGAGTTGGTAGTTTGCCTGATGGTAAGCATAACGCCGGGCCATAACAATTGCAGTGCCACTCAGAACTTTGTAACACAAAGGCCTGCGCGGCACTGCAGTGCGCTCGTTACCCTGAGACATTAGATATTAAGTCTCATAAGCCCAGTAATTTCCCTGGCGACTCTGCTCATCAAACCGGAACACAGTAATGCTTGCACATTACTGCTTGGCGGCAGACTTCACGAGCAAAGCGGTGGTAACAACCCAGACGGACACTCGCATAAGAGTTAGTCCTCCCACTTCATGAAATGAATGCTTACTTAAACAAGTGTGTTTCAATTTATGATACGTACGTGAAAATGTCAACGGTAAGCAAACTCTGTTTATATTTTGCATACAAAAATAGCAAACAGCTGTAAAAAAACACACGTTACACGTTTCTTTCAATATTTACTCAACCCAGGTTTACCTTTTAGTTAAAAAGTAAACACAACTATCCGAAATGAAACGTTATGTGGTTTGCTGTTGGTATTAAATCTTAGTGCAGTCTACTAAACTTCACGCTGTGACTTGTGTTTCATTAAACCTTTACATTTTTGGGTGTTATTGTGAAAGAAGATATTTATCAGGTAGTGTGACATGTAATAACAATAATATTGGTTTAGCAGTCTTATTTTCAACCGACTAACCACGCTATCCATCTAGTTGGACGGTTGTTTAAATTATACTCAAAATTATTTAGAAGATGGTATATCATTCTCTCCAAAATTTTGATGTTTTATAGTACTCCTTTTGTTTAATATTGCCCTTAAATTAATTTTTAATTTAATTTAATAGTTTTTTTATTTAATTTAATTAATTAATTAAATTATTTTTTATTTAATTTAATTTGTTTAATATTGCCCTTAAATTTTGTAAAACCCACCAGAACCCACGTTAATACGAATAACTATTTAATTGTACCTGTAATATGTAATATGGTGCATAACAAAACAATGTAAATATAAGCGGGTGTACGTTTCACCAGTCCCCATTCTGATAGTTGGTATGTCTGCATAGCAAAGTTATTTTCACGGCACGGAGTCTATTATCCTGACAATAGAATTGAGAGCGACTACTACAATCGAATCTACACTTCCATTCGTGGCAGGTCTATCTATCAATGGACTGGACGGAACGACCAGTCAAACTAGTGCATTGTATGTATGAATTTGAATACACATTGTTTTTTCCTATTTTATTTTATTCAGCACAGAAAAAAGGGTACAGTAAAATACATTTTAGAAAAGCTTAACTTATAGGTTACGAACTAGACCATATCCCTAAACATGTGCACACAGAATGGTTAAAATTGAACAGTCCGTAGCTAAGTAGGTAGTAACCCTGCTAAGTTGGTAGTAACCCTGCCTGCAAAGCGAGGGGTCCCGGGTTCGATTCCCGGCCGGGGCAGATTTTGTGTAAACATAAAATTTGTTCTCGGGTCTTGGATGTTTGTGATGTGTATCTGTGTGTGTCCATGCCACCTGCGACACAGGGAATCCTAGTGCGGGGGTATGAGTGTAAGCGTTTATTTATATTAATAAAAAAAAAATATGATGATATAATTATAATAGTATCTAATTACTTACTTATTTCTAATAATAACGCTGTCTCAGATGCAAAAAATAGCGTGTAGGGTTTCGAAATTATAGCCAAAATATTCCTCTTAAATTGCAACAGTTTCAATTCGAATAAATCAAATGAAACGTTTTTTTTTAAATGTTGTTTGGTAACCGCACGAGCTGGTCGTTTGCCTGATGGTAAGCATAACGCCGGCCCATACATAATATATTATTAAGTATGTAAATAGGACTCGGATCGGATCGTACCGCTTTGCTCGTGTATATAGCCCTCCGCCGAGCTGTGCATGTAACCGGAACACAGTTTCGGTTTGAAGAGCTAAGTACGAGTAGTCATTGAAATGATTGGGCTTGTGAGACTTAATACGTAATGTCTCAGGATATCGAGTACAATGCAGTGCCGCACAGGCCTTGTGCTTCAAAGTTCTGTGTGGCACTGCAATTGTTATGGGCTGGCGTTATGCTTACAGGCAAATGACAAGGTCGTCTCATTATCAATTACTTTAAAAAATGCGAAATTTTAGCTCAATCTGTACCGGAATGGACACTGGTTCTAATTTAGCTTGGAAGATTTTTCCTAAACAAAGTAACAAATATTGCAAGTTAAATTATTTTATTATTAATTAATAATACCTATCAGCTTGGTATGATGATGATCTTCATACTATCAAGCTCAACATCATCATCAGCCGAAAAGCGTCCACAGCTTGACATCAGCCTTCCCAAAGCTCAAAACTCCACAAAATGATATATATTTACTGTGTTCCGGTTTGATGAGCAGAGTATCCAGTGAAATTACTGGGCTTATGAGACTTAATATCTAATGTCTCAGGGTAACGAGCGCACTGCAGTGCCGCAGGCCTTTGTGTTTCAAAGTTCTGGGTGGCACTGCATTTGTTATGGGCCGGCGCTATGCTTACCATCAGGCAAACGACTAGCTCGTCTGGTTACCAAATAACATAAAAAAAAATGTGACAATTGAGTAATGTAAATGATTACTATGTAATGTTTATGTTTAGTTCTTTAAATAAAATATACACTTCTTAGCAACAAATTACATTAATCACTGTTACGTTAATAATGAAACAACATTGCAAACAATTTCATGATAATACGAGAAGCAGCCCCAAAACAGGCCTAAGCTCAACACAAAGCGGAACCCGTGGGCGCACTAATCATATTTACCCTGTAGTCGAGCTATTTGTACAAATCTGATTGTGGTACCTACTTATGAATTGTTCCTGTTTGACCTTTAGGGCACCTTCCCCTAAGGCGACAGATAGGGTAACAATACATCTGACCACTTGCTCGACCAAAAAATGGTTATAAAGTTGCCTGTACTGACACTCATATTCTTAGTCGAAATATCAACGTACCTACCTTACTTTCTTCACTCTATCCATAGTAGGTACTCAAGGAAATCGGTAGTTTTTGTCGTAAAAAAATCCTTCTACTTGACGGCTACTGGTGTGTTAAAGAACGGTCAAACTCAATGTAGATCGCGATCTACCTTAAAGAAGCTTCGTTTGTCTGCGAGCCATACTCAAATCATTAATAGTAAAAAAATAGTTTCTGAATAACCTCAAATGGAAACCTCTTCAAAACCTCTTCAAAAAATGAAAAATGACGTTTTTGTGTTTTTGGTCTCATTGAATTTGGCTTCATAAAATAAAATAAAAATCAACGAAAACATGTCGTTTTCATAAATTCCGAATTTCAAAAAGTCGTAAAACAAATGTTGACCTCCAGGAGTACATTGACCCCCTTTGGGGATAACATACCAATTCAGAGTCAGGTTGTGTAGTGCTCCAATCCAACTGCTTGTAAAAAGCAACCATTATTTTGACATTTAGTTGCAGTCGGTATGCTTCGGTATTTGGTTACTAGATCTCGGATATCTTACATAAGTTCCTAAATTAGTCCATCATTTCAAGGAAGTACAGTTTACTACAGTACGCAATATTCAAATTTGTGTTCAATGTTGTAGTGACACATTAGTATGTGTTTTATTTAATCAGCATTTACGTAAAGCGATTGTCTGTGCTATCATTAAGGCCAATTTACTCGAACGCCAGCTCCACAGACACCGGGTAGCTTTGGCCAAACTGTGTTTCTTGGACGCCTTTTTCGCGGCAATCGTCTCCAGAATTAAATCACAATGTTTATCTGTTAAGTTTTCATAACTGAACTGATTTGAGTTTAAATTGGTTTCAGATTTAGCTTAATACCCAATACTAACTGTCCAATTAGGTGGACAGCGCGGTTAGTCGGTTGGTAATGAAGGACAAGGAAGGCAGGGAAGGACATAAAGTAAAGATTTTTCGTTCAATCATTTACGACAATAAACACTCACTAGAATTCAAGTTCTTATGTTCTGTCTCGTTATATACGATAGCTTCCAGGTTTAAGCCGATACTTAAGCCTGCACTTCCGAAGTGTGATGGGAACTTGGTATACGAATATCCGGCGGGATCTGCTCCCACCGCGCCTATACTGAGCGTTGTTGTTTACCACAGATCATAGAATCAAGGAGATGTGGTAAGGCGTACGTAGCGGGTGCGAACACATCAGGCCTAAATCAGGCCAGATACACTTTGCAGACGGCCTTGCTGTCCCATTTTTTTGCCTGTGGACTATAAAGTTTATCTGTGTGGCTGTAAGTCTCTTAGCGTGCTTAAAAAATGAGTAGGTGTGCTGTACTTACAGATTTTGCATTACGAAAATTTGAGAAAACGTGTTTTGAAATAATCTCTTGCTTAATAAATTTGGTTAAATACCTATATTCTGACTCCCATCAAATAATATACGAACCGGGAATGAATAGAATAGAATAGAATTATTTATTGGCCTTATAACAATGTGTGTTACACTGGGCAAGTCAATTTATTACATCAAAATAGTTAAGTATATTTATAAAGCTATTAGAATGGAAATGAAATCTACTTAAAACAGAAAAGGAGATCATAAATAGCAAAATAACCATTAGTACTAGTGCACAACGTGACAAAAGCTGCAAACTTAGTTGTTCGTCTGTTTTTGGACAAACTGTCATGAACAAAGTTATAATCTTCTATACAAATAAATAAAATTGAAGTGTCTGTTAGTAATATCAAAATAACAGCTTTTTACCAAATGCATATGAGAGTATATACGGTACCTAGAACAAAACAACCATTTTTAAAATTTTTGTCTGTCTGTCGGTCTATTTGTTCCGGGTAATCTCCAAAATGGCTGGGCCGATTTTGACGGGACTTTCACTGGCAGATAGGTAATGTTACAGGGGCAACCTAGGCTACTTTTATTTTAGAAAAAAAAATTAGAGTTCCGCGTAAAAAAAACATGAAATCCAATATCTTCGCGCGGGTGAAACCACGGGCGGCAGCTAGTTATTAATAAGCTCTTCATTTCTACGAGGTTTTAACAACAATAAATATTTCATTTCGCTTCGTTTTCTTTTCATTTCGTCTTCGAGACCTAGTACCTACGAGTGCTATTATTCCTGCAACAGGGCCGGGCCGCCTAAGTAGAACGCTGTTCAATTTGCCTGTTTTATGCAATCAGATGCAATAAGCAATAACCTTGTTTCTAAGTAATGTAATTACCTTTGAACAGTAGTAGCTTTCAAGGTAATCATTTGTCACGTAGATCCAGTATAACTAGATATTATTGGATTACTGAGTATCCATAAGATAATTAAAATTGAAGTGTCTGTATGTAATATCAAAATAACAGCTTTTTACCAAATTCATATGAAAGTTTATACGGAACCTATAACCAAACAACCATTTTTAAAATGTTTGTCTGTCTGTCTGTTTGTTCCGGGTAATCTCCGAAACGGCTGGACCGATTTTGACGGGACTTTCACTGGCAGATAGCTGATATTACAAGGAGTAACTTAAGCTACTTTTATTTTAGAAACAGAATTAGGGTTCCGCGAAAAAAATAAAACCCTTGAAATCCAATATCTCCGCGCGGGTGAAACCGCGGGCAGCAGCTAGTCATTAATATAATTATGAACATATAAGAGCGAGCGTGGCTGAGCGGGACACATATGCGACTTTCAATCCGACGCATCAAACTTTGAATCCCAGCTCAGCCACAAAGATGGCTTATTTGAAGTTATGTTCGGATTTAACTCACTTTAAAACAGAGAAAGAAAACATCGTAAGGAATCCCGCATATTCAAGAATTAAAAAATTCGAGGCAGTCGTGCCGCATGGTATTCTCAGCTATAGTCTGTCTCAGCTATAGCCAAAGAGGAGAAATTATAATAATTAAAATTAAAATTAAAAATATTGAATCGTTTTAAAATTTTGTTTGATGTCGTTTTTTATGTCGTTGTTAACTGTTTATCTTGTCATTTTCTCCTTATACTCTATTTACTTTGTTGTGAGAGTGCCGAATAAATGTTTTTTCTTTCTTTCTTTCTTTACCTCTCTCTCTCTCTCTTCTCGTTTCTCTTCTGCGAGTGTCCGTCTGAGTTAGTACCACCGCTTTGCTCGTGAAGTCAGCCGCCAAGCAGTAGTGTGCAAGCTTACTGTGTTCCGGTTTGATGAGCAAAGTAGCCAGTGAAATTACTGGGCTTATGAGACTTAATACCTAATGTCTCAGGGTAACGAGCGCACTGCAGTGCCACGCAGGCCTTTGTGTTTCAAAGTTCTGAGTGGCACTGCAATTGTTATGGGCCGGCGTTATGCTTACCATCAGGCAAACGACCAGCTCGTCTCGTTACCAATAACATAAAAAAATACTTACTATGGGAGGCATGTCTTAATTCTAGCATCAATGATCATAACTAGGAAGGTTTTCATAGAACTGTAATGAAGCTTAATGAGAAGAGGAAGCTGTTATAGCGTTGGTATTAAAAAATCTGGGCCATTAATATATTTTGATTTATGAACACCAGCATGTTAATGAATTTCTTGAATAACTGCTTGGAATTTGGATTGATAACCAAAAGGTTGTCAAATCACGACCACTGTAAAGGAAAACTATACCAATATAGTTATGACCGAACAAAATTAAGAATACGAGTAAAAATTTGTCAACTTGGCTTACAGCGTTAAATGTTCAGAGATAGCCTCGCTGCCTTGGTGGAAGGACTTTTGCGAGGGTCCGTCTGGGTACTGGTTACCGCCAATTTGTTCATGTAGTCTGCCACCAAACAGTAATGTGCAAGAATTACTGTGCTCCGGTTTGATGAGCACAGTAGTCGGTGAAATTACTGGGCTAATGAGACTTATTGCGTCAGGGTATTGAGTGCACTGCTGTGCTGCGCTGTTTCAAATATCTGACTGAAACTTCAACTGCTATGGGCCAGCGTTATTCTTAGCATCAGATATACACCCCGCTCGTCACGTTACCCAATAGTAATGCTTCATTCTTTTTAATGATCTATTTGAAATGGATGTTGTAGTCCAAACACAAAATGTTACCCTTCTACGCCCTGACCAGATACTGGAGTAACTGCACGCGAAGAACTGCAAAGCGAGAGGTCCCTGGTGCGATTCCCAGCCGGGGCAGACTTTATGTGAGCATAAAGTTGATTCTCGAGTCTTGGATGTTTGTGATGTGTGTGTTCATGGCACCTGCGACACAGGGAATCCTAGTGCGGTGGTCTGAGTGTGTAAGCATTTATTAAAATAAAAAAAATAAAAAATTATCAAAAATCATCCATGCTTTAACGTGGTTTCATAATTGAAATCACGGAGGAACACATGCGCCCAATTCCGCTTGCCAGCACACTGCTGACGGGGCGCAGTGGGCGGGGTGGACCGCATCGCACTCACCAAAATCCACCTCGCAATTATCCGACCCACTGCGCCCCAGCATAGTGTCCGGCTCGTTGCGGCCGGACACTAGGCCGGGCATATTGTGCTCGAACCTTTAGACGCTACGGCTGCATATCATTCAGGCCGCTAGTTGAACGTCACTGTTTAGTAAAAAGGCTATTATGTTATTCTGACAAGCAAACGCACGTTTGCATAAGCGTTTACGGTCTGCATATGCGACTTTTAACATTGCTGATATGAGCACGCACACTACTGATGTATTGAATCACAATTTAGTAGCGCTCGCGAAGAAAAACTACTTAAGAAACTGCTTGTAATATGTAACAATATGTTAGTTATCATGCTGGCCGTTCCAATTAAGCGAAATTTTGTTTTGTTTTACACTTGCTTGTCTTGGGTTTTTCACTAGAACATTTGGATTATCTATGGGCCTAAATTATTTTTTCCTTCTATTTGTTAACGATACGAGCTGGTCGTTTGCATGATGGTAAGCATAACGCTGGCCCATAACAATTTCAGTGCTACTCAGAACCTAGAAACACAAAGCCCTGCGCGGCACTGCGGTGCGCTCGTTACCCTGAGACATTAGGTATTATCATCATAAATAAATAATAAATAATTTCACTGGATACTCTGCTCATCAAACCGGAACACAGTAATGCTTGCACATTACTGCTTGGCGGCAGATTTCACGAGCAAAGCGGTGGTACCAACTCGGATGGACAATCGCAGAAAGTAGTAAATACATTGACTTGAATAGATGTACCTAGTGTTTATGTCGTCATCATCAACAACCGGAATACATCCACTTATTATAGACCTCCCCTATATACACAGCACGCGGCACGCCACTTGGATCGTCTACTCGCCTCTTGCACCCAAGTGTTTTATATAGTAGACAGATGGTCGCTCAGCGACAAAACCCCGTTGCCCATCAAATAAATATAAAAAGAGGTAGTTGTCTGTAGCTAGTTAATATTAGCAGTTCCCAATACATTACATACGAGAGAAATAATTGTCTCTATTTTGTTTCTGTATATTTACAGGGCGTGGCGTAAAGACTGGATAACCCTTTACCAGCGGGTGGGGGCATCATGATAGTTCAGAAAAACAATAATTATGTTTAGTAATAATCTCATCATGGTGTTCGAGTTTATGAAAAATGTTACATTTTTCAAATTTGATTCCCTGGCCTTTCAATGACCTGATGACAGCTCAAGGATTTCTGAGATTGTTTTTTTAATAAACGGTCTACCATTATAATATCTTCTAAATACAGTGTGTCTCTCGACCATGGCACATGGTAATTGCAGGACAGATACTTTAAATTTAGGAAGTTTTACTTAATTGGGACTTGCTTTTACATTTTAAAGTAATTAATACTGCATTCAAATATTTTTAAAAGTCGCTTGCCTAAGCCGGGCCTCGATCCCACTAAAGTTAAGTCTAGATTGCCTTCTGATAACAACGCATTATATAGCGTAACAATAGTATAACACTGCCATTTTTCCGGGAGATAAAATAGTCACTCCTGAAAATCACCTCGATCCGTTGCTCCGTTGCAGCGGTTGGACAAACCAACTAACATACTTTCGTATTTATAAACTTAACGGATTAAGGAAAAATTACAACTATAATATTAACTTTCAAACTTTTGAATTTAAAATATTTATGTCAACTTATAGAAGGTAAAACATTTGTAGATACTTAAACCAAAATGTGAAAATCACTGGCATTCACGACGTTAAAAAATTAGATTTAAACGTTTTAAATTTTCCTGTGGATTCGGTATAAACGGATTTTTCATTCGCGTGCATACACGTATTCTATTTAATTAGCCTGAGGCACTCTATAGTTACGCGAATATTGACTAAAAGTATAAAAGCAATTTGTAAGTTCAAAGTGCCGTAAATATCAATAGCTTTTACGCGGCCGGTTGCCCACAACCACTACAAATTTATTAAATTTTGCGTAACAAAGTTTTCCACTGAAAGCTTTGTTGTGCCCCTTTTACCGAACATTTTGTCATAGTGACATTGGTGGCTTTGAACATGAGTACAATACGTAGAGTACCGTCTGTATAGCGGACAGGATATATTGAGCATGAACATTTTTACAATTTTACCTAAGTAATAAATAAACATAAAGTAGGTAGATAGTATTTTAATCATAATTTAATAATTATTATTTACTTAATAAGTGGTTTCAAGGAGTTAAGTCTTTTTTAGTTAGTTATGTATTATTATTTTACTATGTTAAGCTATACAAGTAAATAAAATTGAAGTGTCCGTTTGTAATCAAAATAACAGCTTTTTACTAAATGCATTTGAAAGTATATGCGGTACCTAAAACAAAACAACAATTTTTTAAATTTTTGTCTGTTTGTATGTTTGTTCCGGGTAATCTCCGAAATGGCGGGACCGATTTTGACGGGACTTTCACTGGCAGACAGCTGATATTAAAAGAAGTAACTTAGGATAAATTTATTTTAAAAAAAAAATTAGGGTGCCACACAATAAATGAAAACTCTTTAAATTTAATACCTCCGCACGGGTGAAACAGCGGGCAGCAGCTAGTCATAACTATACAATTATCCGATATGTAAAAATCATAGTTACATCAACCGAATTTTAGATGCTTAGTCAAATCAGTTTCAGTAACCTCGCTACTTATGTTGTGGTTTAACGCCGTGTCGTATCGTTGTGGTTTCGATGAACGGAACCAGTTAATTATTTATCGAGCTGCGTCCATCAAGATACAACTCCTAATCAATTGCTGCGACCCATATTTCTATAACTGCGTAGTCCCATCCACTAACTAGTTCTTTGTCAAATCGGTTGCTGCGTTAAGGAAGGACAATGCGTCATTTTCGCATTTATAATAGGAACTAGTTTCTGCCCGTGGTTTTCACCCGCGTTCCCACAGGAACCGTACATTTTTCCAGTATAAAAAGTAGCCTATGTTACTCTTCGGTCTATAAACTATATCTATGCCAAAAATCACGTCGATCCGTGGCTCCGTTACTGCGTGAAAAAAGGACAAACCAACAAACCAACAAACATACTTTCGCGTTTATAATATTAGTGGGATAGTATAAGGTAGGATTAATAGGATGTATACAAATAATGACTCTTATTTAGTATTAATAGATTGTAGAAAAACTGTGTCTTTGTACTCAGGAATATGTGGAACGTGTGGCGCACAGTCCTGGAAGAGAATGAGAAGCTGGCGCGCGCCCGCCTGGCCGCTGTGGAGGTGTTCCAGCAGCAGATTGCTGACGAGGCCAAATTCCTACGACAGCACAAGATGAATGTAGCTAAGAAGGTATGTGGAGAAAAAACTTAAGAGTATTATAGGGTTATCTTTCAAAGAATATTCTCAATTTAAGATTGTTCTCAGCTTGACCATATCATTTAGTTTTTTGTGTATGCAAGTTGTGGCGAAAGTCAAGTAAATAATAAAAATGTTAGATGCCAGGTTTTAGAGATAGATCCCCAAAGAATCAACGATTTATGAAGCCATTTCTCTAGGATATGGGAAGTGTTTTAAAGGGATAAAATCGTCCTACACTATTTGCTTAAAAACATAGTATGAATATTCGTAGTAAGTACTTCACATATAGCTGAAACGGTTATTAACATCTAGATTATTATACAGGTAAAAGACATCAAGCCAAAATGCACTAAATGGAGCAAGACAAGAAGATAAAGTAACTCGTAGGGTAATGTTATGACTCCCCATTTATCTGAAAAGTTTATCAACTCAGATGGCCAATGTACAAAAGCACAACGGCCTCGTCAACCCCATTGACCTTAAACCTTTTTAATATTAGCACATGTGAACCTAAACCTAAGCGTACGTCTAGACACAATTAATTTTTGTCAGTTGATTTTCAACGCACCGCTCCAGCGAGAGTGCGAATCAAGCGTGCTTAGTGTTTATATATAGGTAAAAACCGAAACCTGGCGAGTACCCTTAGGTAACATTGTTTTTTTCTTTTGGTGGTAGAATTACCCGTGTTACTTGGGATATGAATTCAGTATTTTGTTAGTGGGAGGACTAACTCTTCTGCGAGTGTCCGTCTGGGTTGTTACCACCGCTTTGTGAGTGAAGTCTGCCGCCAAGCAGTAGTGTGCAAGCATTACTGTGTTCCGGTTTGATGAGCAGAGTATCCAGTGAAATTACTGGGCTTATGAGACTTAATACCTAATGTCTCAGGGTAACGAGCGCACTGCAGAGCCGCGCAGGCCTTTGTGTTTCAAAGTTCTGGGTGGCACTGCAATTCAATTGTTATGGGCCGGCGTTATGCTTACCATCAGGCAAACGACCAGCTCGTCTCGTAATCAAATAACATAAAAAAAAATTATTAGAATAGGTTTCTTATGCCTCCTGAACAATTTAATCCACTGCGACGCCCTTTTCAAAATAAACAGTTCAATCATAAATAATTCATTCAATCAAAGTTTTATGAATCCGATCAAGTGTGAATAAACTTTCTGTGTGTACAAACTGATATCAAACGACTTCGTGGTCAAAGGAAGCATGATAAGCCATGAACAAGGCTCTAGTACCGCTGCCACAGCTTAATTGTTCAGACAGATTCTGGACAGTACTGGCTGCACAGCTCTGCCCACAGACTTAGCCCGAGTTTGCAGTGCAGCTGGCAGACTACCATAATAAAACATTCCATAGTTATTCAAATAATGCGTGCAGTTGGTCTTTTAGGTAAACGTGCTATACCATCGACCGCACAGGTGAGATGGCGATCAAATACGGCTTGATTGCAGGGGGACAGACTGGAAATAATTAGTTCAACTTGTCCCCTCATTGTTAATAGAGGGATAAATTGAACTTTTCTCCTGTTTGTCTCCCTGGGCTGCCAGGTCAAATGAAATAAAATATTTATTGTGGAAACTGTGTACAAGAGATGTTTAAAGTTATTAAGTCTTAGCATAATCATGAATCAACAGTTTGTCCAATTTTTGATGGACGTACAATATTTTTTTTTACAGGCATGAATTAATTATACTAAAAAATAATAGTAATTAAAAATTGGGGACAGAACGGAAAAATCCCATTTGACCACCATTTAGTATAAAAAAATGAAAATGAATCACAATATTAGATGTCATTAAGAGTTATAAAACAAAGTAACGTAACATTACTTGTGCTGTGTAATCTGTTTGGAAACTTATCGGCTCGTAAAGCAAACATCACATAAAAACGTAGACCGACGTTTTACATATTACGTGCGACAAGTTTCAACGGAATCGGTTCACAGGTGGAAACTCAGTGTTTGAACAATCAATCATCCCCATTTTCCTTCCCAGAGGTGCGTTTATTTTTCAAATTTAAACTGGTCTATTTGTAGTACGTGACGTAATACAAATTGGTGTACGTGATGACCTACCACTGATGTTTTTGATGACCTACCACTGATGTTTTTTGATGACCTACCACTGATGTTTTTTGATGACCTACCACTGATGTTTTTGATAACCTACCACTGACGTTTTTTGATGACCTACCACTGATGTTTTTGATAACCTACCACTGATGTTTTTGATGACCTACCACTGATGTTTTTGATGACCTACCACTGATGTTTTGATGACGTACCACTGATGTTTTTGATGACCTACCACTGATGTTTTTTGATGACCTACCACTAATGTTTTTGACCTGCCACTAATGTTTTTCTTCACCAAAAGCTCGAGCGAGCTAGCTCATTGTAGGACTCGACACCTAGACCTACAGAGACTATCCCACTATAATCGAGCCTTCACTCCTCTGTTTAACGTTACCATTCTTATACTAGCTTCAATATTTAGAAAGAAAGAAAGAAAGAAAGAAAAAAGTTTATTCGTAGCAAAAATAAATATTACAATACATATATTACACTATACATATTACATATTACACTATACATATTACATATTACACATTACATTATATAACAATATAAAGAAGTAAGAAAAACATATTTATAGGCATTATTAGATACCAATAACTTGCTACGAAACGGTCCAATTTAGTAATACAGTTAAATTATCATCGCGTGTGTGAATGAACACATGCGACATATCCGTGTAGTTATCGGATAAATGTCACGGAATTATGAATAAATAATAATAATTCATGGGTATCTTTCACTAGTATTTTCTTCAACGGCATCTGACAGGCGGCAGATAGGGCGTTCGGAGTTCACCAAATGTGAAATGAATGACATTTTTTTTTTTATGTTATTTGGTAACGAGACGAGCTGGTCGTTTGCCTGATGGTAAGCATAACGCCTGCCCAAAACAATTGCAGTGCCACCCAGAACTTTGAAACACAAAGGCCTGCGCGGCACTGCAGTGCGCTCGTTACCCTGAGACATTAGGTATTAAGTCTCATAAGCCCAGTAATTTCACTGGATACTCTGCTCATCAAACCGGAACACAGTAATGCTTGCACACTACTGCTTGGCGGCAGACTTCACGAGCAAAGCGGTGGTACCAACCCAGACGGACACTCGCAGAAGAGTTAGTCCTACCACTAACATACATGTAATCGGCAGTTCAGGAGCTAGATTTGACAGCTACTTTTAAGACAAATCTTTTAAAATAATTCGAGTTGAACCTCAGTTCATAAGTTAAACCTAATGCATAGTTGAACTCCGGTTCTGATAGCTACTGAGTAAGATATATTTCCAGATGATAATTAAAAGTGACTAAAGTATCGTCAAAGATCGTCCTAGATGAGAGTGATGTCAAAACTGAAAAATAAATGAACTAAAACCTTCGCAGATATTTATATTTAATTTTCTTTTAATTAATTTTTGTAGTTAACGTTTAATTACAAAACAATGTAATGCAAAATACGGGTACATGCAAGGATATAATACTAAAATAACGTTTTTATTTAACTTCGATATTTTTTTATTTATTATTATCGAGCACAAAATATGTTTTTAGTTTAGAGGCTGAATGCGCATATCATTTCAAAAGTTTAAAAAAGAACTAACACTACACTCATTCAAAACAGACCAGGTTTTACACCTAACAGACACCCGAGACAGCTAGCCCTATTTGCATGCAAATGAAAAAAAATGCAAAGAAAAGCTGTATCAATTTCTCATCATCCTTTTACCGAACCAAGCCACTCAAATCTGTTTTCGTGATTGAGGTATGATAATGAAACGTCAGAAGCACCTGGGCCCCGATCGCGCTAATTTGAAATGACAGCGTACAGTTATGGTTTGGTTGTGGTTTGATACCAGCTGTTGTTTAGTTTCGGTTCAGGCGTGTGGAATTCGATATTGCCGTTCATTTGACAGCGTTAACTGTCAGTTGTTGTAGAGAAACGTCTCAACTTTTGGTAAAACTATTAGCGCGATACGAAACGGTCAAAAAGCTGTGATGCGGTCGTGGTTTAGTAGCAGTTTGGTTGATAATTTTTAACGCGATTGCCCTCCTGGGCTTTTCTAATTTCGATCACTGCGAGTTCTAATAGCACCGATTCGATTGACGTCAAAATAAGCCAAAATACCTCCGGCATATTGTGACGTCAATACAACTGGACGTTGCTATTGTAGCTCTACAATGTATAGCTTTCCGGCTACATTCTCCCAACGCATAGAAGCAGCGTTGGAGGATCTTTCATCTCTCATGCATATTCTGCAAGATACATTTTCCTTAAATCGGCCAGTGAACAGCAATTTTTCCAATACATTAAATCAACTATTGAGTTACGCTTTGGAGTTGTACAGCACAAACACGATCAAAGAACAAACTTCATATTCACCACACAAAGTTTGCCTCGGCTGAGGATCGAACCCGGGAGTCCTCGTTTCGCTGTGTTTCTACCAACTTAGCCACAGGGCCTTCAGTGATTTTTGGCCTTTATTTCTTCTACATGTTTGGCTTTCGTCACTCAAGAATTTAACGACATATCTCGTGGTCGAGCAGCGGTGTACTCGATGCTAAGCAAGACAACACTATTAAATTCTAATCTCGCTATAAACTTCACTAATAAATAAGCTGTAAAGTCGAGCCATCTGTATACTATCGGTATATTTTTTGTGGAACTAAATCAAAAAGCTCATAATGTGCACTAGTCTAAAATTTAGGCGAACGTTTTATCAAAAGTCACTGTATTTCATCGTGTTACTGTGTAGTGTGTATTCTATGGTTTGTCGTCGTAGCTGAGTCTACGTAATTGCTAGCTCACGGTGACTACGTCGTAGCAATTATCTACATATTTCGTAGGCGCTGTGTAGGAAGTCTTGTGGCTATAAACTTTCGATTATAAGTTTTTGAAAAGAACTTTACAAGTTTGCAGTCTCCATCGTATTGACTCTACAATAGATGATTCAATTTTGGCGCGGTTTTTTTATTTCATAGTTGGCAAGATGATTGCATAGTTAAAATTTAATTAAAGAAAGAAAGAGTGTTTATGCTTAGTAAAACACAGGGTTAAATTGCAAAATTTAAAATCTACACAGCTATAAGTTACTATAAAGGTGTGCGATATCTCATGGATTTAGTATTATAATTTGCTACGAACCGGTCTCAACTCCGCGTATGCCGGCCGCTCATTGGCGCTGGTCTTCTATTAGAGCACCTTCGGTAACAAATGCTATACCTATACGGAACTGCTACACAAACTCTTGTGCAACCTATTATTATCCGTTGCATATAGATAGGCATATACGCAGATGGATAAGCGCACAACCAACCCAGAAAGCTGACAATGCCCAATTACGCCTGTCTGTCGGTACCAATCAACTTAAATTTAATGTTAATTAAATTTTATATTATAAGTTTGGGAACGTTGCCTACTGGTAGCGGATTATTAGATTAAGATTGTAAATAAATTAGTGTGTATTTTATTTAGTTATTTTAGTTTATGTTGTTTACTTTTTCTGTTATTATATTAACATTTAGTAAGAGCATCCAAAAACAACACAACGCATGTTCAGGTATCCCAAAGTGATGTAAACTTCGCTGCATGATTCTCAACTCAAGAGAGCTGTTCATGCTTTCTGTTGCAAAAACATCTAGGGTCTTACCATAAAAAATTTAAACACACGTTAAACCTGTGTTAATCACTGTTTAACGCCTAAACCTTATTTTCTATCAATCAAATTCTAAAATAAACTCTATGTGAGTTTATTGATTCCACCATAACTTACTTTACGATATTATAGCTATACTGACAACTACAAAATTTGCTTTGTTGTCAAGCTGGTAATTATTGATTTTGGCATAAATTTGGGTAATAAATTATTTCTAGTGTGGCGCTGAGCTGTGAGTCAGGCCAGACAGTATACACCATTCAACATCAAAACTACAAATATTATTAAAAAAAATGCACAACAACAATACAATTATTATTTTAAACGCTTGCACTCTTTTTATAAAGCTACTCCACGATTGCACGAATAATGTCCGCCATTTTGCACCTCGTCGCCAATATGCATAATAGTCGGTGAACAAGCAGGTGGCAGATAACTGGTTTAATTTTGACCGCATCGCATAAGATCACATCAGATGTGATTAAGTCTATTTACATTATATTTGATGGAGTCAGGCGTTACTTTGCGGAAATCCATTTTAAATAAGATTATATAAAGTGAGTAATTTATAGTTTCAATTCCGCGATAATGACTGCACCAACTGACAAAGACCGCAGTAACTGGGACTAACCAGTAAGAGTATATGGCAAAGCCACCAGTAACTGGGACTAACCAGTAAGAGTATAATAGCAAAGCCATCAGTAAGTAAATTCAGTATAGATCGAACTTAGGCCATTAGACATTCTTTATCGCGGAACTGAAACTATAAATTACTCACTTTATATAATCTTATTCTATTTACATTTGTAATTTACTACTTACCTTACTACTTACTACTTACTTATTAATTACTATTTACCTTTGCACTGAACTTTACTGTAACATACAATGTACACAATGCGTGAACAAAACTGGATAGAACATACCAGCGGCGCGAGTACGGAACTCGGTTCGATAAAATTGTCGAACCGAAAAACTCGATAATTTTATCGAAAGTTGCGAGTACCGAAGTCGTCGTAAGCTTTTGTCGAAAATTCTCTTTGGATTCGACCCACAGATCAGTATATTCGACCTAACTTTTTTTAAATCTATTTTTAAGTTTAGTGGGATAGTGTATAAAAATAATGTTTTATGATATTTTACTTCAATCACCATATTTTATTTTTAAAATGAATTGGTTTAATATTATTCTAACATTGTGACTCTGTATACTGGTAACAAATAAATAACAAAAAAGGTTTTCGACCATAGTCATATTATTTTATTATTCTCTTTGTTCATTTTGTTCATACTACCAAAGAGAATATAATCATAGTTCATACTACTTCATACTGTCAGACTTTAATATTATTTTCACAAACTACTAAGGGATACTACGTATCAGACGGTCATGTTACCTACATCGACGATGTATCGTTGCAAAGTTAGAAGATGACAGTTGAAACCGTGCTATATATACATATTTGTATACATTTTCATAGGTATGTTTCTTGATATTTTCCTACTAGTTCTATTTGTAATATTATCTATTCTGTGCTAGTTCCTACTTCCTACACTATAGAAGAGTAAATAAAGATGGACATGGGTTAAGAAAAAAAGAAACGAGCAAATGACTCAGTATTTTTTTAATACACATAATGACGTCACTAAACAATGTTAGATATAGTGTTTATGGCACACAAACAGTAAACACTTTGTTAGACGCTGTCCATTCAGTCCTTTTTTCACAGTTAACACATTTTAACTTCTGGTTCCGTTTTCACAAGAAATCTATGTAATTTAACGCCCTGTCGTTGGCTATCACACTTAGGAACACAACCCTTACGATACATTTTGTTTTGCGGTAGTCAAGTCACGTTATTACTGAATATTATGTGGATTAAAAAGATTAATCGACGCAAACACGTGGCAAACACTTTGTATCAACACAAACACAAATCACAATATGGCCGCCGGCACCGGGCAGAGGCGGGCGGTGGCAACCGGCGGGGGTGAAGAAAGAGGAGAGACGAGACACTGACGTCATTTTCTAACCTTGCACCTCAATTCCCTACGGCTATAGATTTTACTAGGCAGATTAACAGGCGTGATTATTTTATCCATACTCCATCCATTCTTCGTCTCGTTATTTTTGTTTGATCGTCTCGAAGTCCGTGAGATCGGGTTCTTCTTATGTTATCCTCGACACCTTGAATAAGTACCAAAGCAATTTCCTTCGAAATTCGGAAGAGAGTTACAAAACGCTCTTCAGAGAGTTCCAAGGGATTATTTGCATCCCGTAAGCCGCGCCTGTGCATCATCAGCGAATCTCTATCTCTATTGGGTCTCCGCTCTTCTGCCAGTAACAAAATTAAACCGAAGTCCATTTTTGCACTTATAAATGGCGTTATTCGTCCGCATCGACTTATATAGTTTTCATAAGTTTTCGGTTCGGACTCGATCATAGATAATTTATCGAGAAAAACCGTCATATTTCGATCCTTTCGGTAACTTTTGTCGATTGTTTCACACCCACGTGACGGCTCGATAAAATCCACTTCATCGATTTGAACTGTCAATTTTATCGAATTTTATTATCGAACCGACTTCCGTACTCGCGCCGCAGATTGCTAGAAATACCCAATTAGATAAAAACTCATCTAGATTTGTCTAATTTTTGCGTCGTTAGGTATATTAGTAATCGTTCCAACAACGCCTTGAATTGAGAAACTCGACTCTACAAGACTGCCCAAAAAGCAGTGTAATGTTTTCAGGGTTCTTATATATATGACGTACCTACGTGTTATTCCACCATAACATTGTTATACCTGAACAGATTTGGACGTATAGGCTATCGTTCGAATCCTTACATCATCCCGAGTGATACTGGCTAGAGAAATTGCGTTTTTTTTAGTTATACCGATTAAAATAGGTACTTTAACAACGAGTGCGTTTAATGCTTCACATTTATATGCAACGATTCGTATGTAACTAGTATTTTCCTCTGCAGTGCACCGACTCTCTGGCACAAGCGCACAAAGAGCTGCAGCTCACTGTCTCTGACGTGGATAAGACAAAGAAGCTGTACTTCGATGAGGAGCACACCGCCCACGACGTACGAGACAAGGCGAAGGATATCGAGGAGAAGTGAGTAGTTAGTGTACTCTTTTACTTCTATTACCTTTCAGCACAGAGCTCGTAGTGCTCCCTCATCGTGAAGTTAGGAATATATAACAAACAGGTCTGAACAGTTGTCGAAAGTCGAGAATGATGTCAAAACCCTAGTAATGAAAGGCTTCCACATAGCTTGCGACATCGAGGAACTAATCCCTAGAGCAGCGGTTCTCAATCTTTTTTGGTGACGGAACCCTTTTGGAAAGCGATATACTTGACAGAACCGTACAATAAAACAATAGTTTTTATTAAAAGTGTATTCTTTATTAATAAGCATAATAAAAGTACCATGAATTTTTTCTAAATTCTTTAGGAACCCCTACAGGGGTATCGCGGAACCCTAAGGTTCCGCGGAACACACTTTGAGTATCGCTGCCCTAGAGATACAATGACGTTTGTATTGCACGAAATAAACTTTTTTCTTAAATCTTGATGATGATACTCTATTTTTTGCTAGTGAATAGGTATGTATGGAAATGGATATTTGTGCATCGTAAAATAGGACGTTTTACTTTAGGCAGCGCCTTAATCTAATCACTCCAAAATAACACAATGCACATGACCCAGAACAGTACTGCCTTGAAATTACGGTCGGAACACACCGATAGTTGTTAGGCCGGCCATAGACGCTTATGCAAGTATGCGTTTTGCTGTCATAATAAACATGTTTTAGCAACATGAGCGGATTACGCGACGGTCTCTTTCGTACCACGGTTAACGCTCGGAATAGATTTCTACCAAGCCCCATAGACGGTACGATGTACGTCAAGCGGTGATCGTGGTTTTTCCATGGTTTTCGCGTGGTCCATAATTGAAGAAAGAAAGAAAAGAAAGAAATGTGTTTATTCGCAGCATCAAGTATACGTACATAATACAAAAATAATAACACAATAAAAGCGTATCTCTATCCCACAATCAGGAGCCGTATTGAGAAAAGAGACAAATAAGTAGGTACTCATAGTATAATGCTACGAACCGGTCCCAACTCAGCGTATGCCGGCCAATCGACCGGCGCTGGTCTTCCGCTAGAACCGCTTCGGTGATATCACGGAAGATATACAAAAGCAGATCATTAAATAAAATCCGAAAATTTCTACTGAACAAGAAACAAGATGAAACTAATAAAACAATTTTTGACATGACAGTGATAGTTATGTGATTTTATAACAAAGAAAACCCAAGAAAAGCCGTACAAGGAAGAAAAACGTTGCGTAAGTACCAGAATCACTACTTAACCACTTTATTGATGCTTATCCATCAATTATGTATTAGGCATATGAGCTGCCTTAGGCGACAGAGAGCGGAACTCTACAAAATACATAAACATGTGACATCTAAAGATCATGTGACTTCGAAATCAAATTGCAAGACTTGTTTCAATTACATCCAGGTCGAGCCTTAAAACATAATCTGTGGGTCGAAAAGCTATTTTTTTTAACTCGATATTAAGTTAGAGCTTGACCACCATTTCAGCAACGATGTGGTCAAAAACGGCGATTTAAGCCTAGATTAAAACTAGCTCTGTGCAAGTCCCAGAACAAGCCAACAGGTGCTTGAGAAAATACAATTTAACGTTATCCGCAAAGCTTCCCATAATAAAATGTTCGCCACGTAACTTTGGTACTGTCATAAAGGCTGCTAGTATGTGGTAGGTGTGTGTCGCTTAAAACACTTTATCTAAAATATATTCATCCCTGATACTGAGATGCCCAGGTATTTACGACGACGTGTCTCGTGGGACAGAGGTCGCATCTCGTAAACTGAGAAGTCATTGCAAGAATGTTCAGTCAGAGTAACTGTCGCGTCAGTTTGATGTTTTACAAAAAGCTTTAAGAAATTTGTTTAAGGCTATGACGACTTTTATAGACTAAAATGTTAAGTAATGGACATGTCCACTACTTCAGATTCTAGTCTGATGAAAATGACCAAAGTAGTCAGTGAAATTACAGGGCTTATGACACTTAATACCTAACGTCTCAGGGTAACGAGTGCACTGCAGAGCAAGCGGGCCTTTGTGTTTCTAAGTTAGGAGTAGCACTGCAATTGTTATGGTCCAGCATTACGCTTACCATCTGGTGGCCGACCAGCTGGTCTTGTTATCAAATAAAATAATAACTAAACACTTTTCCCCTACACTTGGAGCTTGTGTCCCTGGCGGTATACGGACGCACATAGGTACACAACACAAACATACATGACCTGGGACCAAACTTTATAGTCACAACACAGTCTGCCTCGGGAACGACCCCTTTGCTTCAAAGGCAGGTTTACTGCCAGCTTAGCCTCGGAACCGTCTAGAACGTAGAATGCATTCCTACACTTTTATCTCATAAAAATCTTTGTAAGAGAGTTATCTTTCTCCATAGACTCATAAAGCTCAGCTTAGTCTCTTGAGAGCTGCAACTGCAAGTTGACGAGTCACGGACGGATCAGAATGCCTCGGGCTCGCGCAATCGTAATGTACAGCACTCGTTGGAACTAGCGGAAACTGATACAATGACACCGACGGAAATGAAGTCTGCAAATATTTTGCTTGGAGCACAATAAATCTCGTGGATTTGTGAGGCCAATAGACTGCCAAGCTGCGATAGTTTAGTATCGCAACGTGACGGTAAGGCGACGTCTAAGCAACTTAGAAAGCCGTAGCTGTTACCGAATAGCTTTTATATAAAACCACAACTAAGAAACCTACTTAAAATATTTGACAACCTATTAAGCGTTATAATCATACAGATGATTAAATTTGAGATAAACAATTACTTTTTATATACTCTTCGATAACGAGACGAGCCGGCCGTTTCCCTGATGGTAAATGCCCATAAAAATTGCAGTGATACTCAGACCTTTGAAATACAAAGGCCTGCTTGCAATGCAGTAGTCTCGTTACCCTGAGACATTAGGTGTTAAGTGTAACAAGCCCAGTAATTTCACGGGCTACTTTGATCTTCAAACCGGAACACAGTAATGCTTGCACATTACTGCTTGGTGGCAGACTTCACGAGCAAAGCAATGATACCGACCCAAACAGACACTCGCAGAAGAGATAGTCCTACCACCTAGTAGAGAGTGTAACCGTTTATGTGTACCTATGTGATATAGTTCTACGGAAAGTCTACGTATGTTCAGCAGTCTTCGAGCTGTTGATGATGACGATCATCATCATGAAAAAATTACTAATGAATTCTTATAATTTGAATTACATTTATTAGTCATTTCAATATATGTTTGAGTCAATAGCCCTGCCACCTACCTACTAATTACCGTACGACACCAATACGAATACATAGTTCAATTAACCGGCCATCCTGTCCCCCTATAGTTTGAACGAAGTGTTCGTAAAATGTAACAGCATTGTAACAACATAGAGACGACTTTAATTGTAATGGACTCGTTGTTGATACATACCGGTAATATTGAGGTGAACGCAACGTGCCAGTCTTTTCACCGCTTCCCCACTCAATCAAATCGGATTATGCTGCAACCAATCCATACGAACGAGAACTGACATACCATCGCTCTGCACAATATCATAATTATCAATCACTCCTGTCGTATATCGGAGTAATATTTAGTACAGATTTTTGTTTATTTTTAAACGGACTAAATGCCTTTATTAACTAGCTAATAAATTATACATAAATAAACACTACATCTAACCTAGTTACAAAACCAGTTGAATAATCTAAAAGCCCAAGTAGGCCTATAGATAATCCAAATGATCTAGCACACTACCAGTTGGAAGCGTAACCAGCATGCTGGCGGCATTGCCAATAATAGAGACTTTTGTAGAATTAACTCTGACGACTTTTGCTATTGTGTGTGTTGTAGTCACTAAAGTTGTACAAATATATAATCTATATTTCGAAAGAACTAAAAGAACTGTTGAGTGATTAATTTGTTTTACAACGCACTTTTAGTTTTTTTTTGTGGTATTATTATTTCACGTTTTGACATTTGCTAACATCAGTTTACTGCAATTAATTATTAATAATTTTATCCAACTGTTTCTGTAGCTAGCTAGGTTAGATGTAGTGTTTATTTATGTATTAGCTAGTTAATAAAGGCATTTAGCCAGTAAAAAAAAAAAAAGTTTACTGCATCGAGTCAAAAGTAGGAATATAATAAGCTATCTTACAATGCTAGTTTGTGGTATCAGTCATTTTTACGTGCTACAGACGCTTCTTGTTCGGATCGTTTAGGTACCCCTTACGTACTTCTTACGTACCCCTTGGTACTTCTTTTATGATTTCAAAGTGATGTGATATTGGGAAAATTAAATTGGAAAAGTAAAAGATGTTCGCTGCTTTGCAAATAATTCTCAAACCAACGACTGCCCTTAAAAACTGCTTCGTGCCCTGTATCTGAGTTGATGAATTAATTGTACAGTGAGGATTACAATAAGAGCGTCATTTGTATTTGCAACGGGGCGCTTCGACTTGTGATAAAACCGCAATCGAATTGTATATGCAATTAATTAACAATTATTTATCGTGGCTGTTAATTTGTTGTACTATAGGATTAATTTATAATTAAAGTACTGTAATAAATTATTTTGGTTTGTCGTTGAATTTTCTTTAGTTATAATAATAATAATAATAAGAATATGACCACGTCAAAAATATTGACGTGCTTTTGAAAACGAAATTCGTCGTTGCACTATGTATAATCTAATCCTTATTTAAAATGTAATCATATTCATATTAGACTATCATTGTATTATATTTATTCAGTAACAGCCTACATTGTGTTTGAATAACAACATTCGTTGAGTTTGATTAACAACATGCATTGTGTTTGAATAACAACATACATTGTGTTTGATTGACTAATAGATATCGAGACGACGTGTCGTTTGCCTGATGGTAAGCATTACACCAGTTAACAACTACAATGTCACTCAGGACTTTGAAACACAAAGGCCTCTGCGATTCTCCACTGTGCTCGTTACCCAGGTACTAAGTCTCATGAGCCCAGTAATTGAAACAAGAACTTGGAATTCGCTGTTTTCTTTATCAAACTTATCTAAAACTGAAAATCGTGTAAAAAGGTATTCAACACGCTTTTCATGCCTTCGATACCTAACCTAATACAAATTGATGATGAACGAAATTGCAGACACGGTAAGCGTAAACAGTCGACCCCTACGCCACGAGTCCAGCTTAACAAAGCCTATCATCAAAAAGGATAAGCTTGTCAAAATATTCGCAGCCAGGTTTAATTTCACACTTTTTGCTGAAATATTTCAGCCCGCAAAAATATCCTATCGTGCTCGAATAAAATGCATCAATAAATACAACAAAGAGAAAGCTTTTCAGAACAATCAAACAATTATTGCTGCAATTCGAGCTGAAAACAACTGCGAGGTTTAAAAGCGCTTTTATTATTATAGTTTGTCAAGTTACCTGCCTAATTAAACTGGCTGTTAACTGAGACTGATCCTAGTGACTGAGATTCTTTGAGAAACTTCAACCAATATTATTGTACAATATTTTTAAAATTTAAGTATCCACTTCCGAAGATTAATAAAAATATTTCAGCTGTACTTCGGTGGATAGGCATCCAAAGCATGGCACGAGGACAGAATTTTCTGACTGATTTCATTTATAGGAAGTCAGGAATGAGACGCGTGGATCGACGCGTCATCCGTATTGGATTCCTCAAATAACATTCTGCGAAACTAAAATTAGCTAATATGTAATCCACCGAAGCTTTTGAAGACAAGCGTAGCAATTTACAAAATCACCTTGGGAGTAAACAACATAAACTAAAATAACTAAATAAAATACACACTAATTTATTTACAATCTTAATCTAATAATCCGCTACCAGTAGGCGACGTTCCCAAAATGCTGGCCGCATTGCCACGTCGAATGGCAATGCTCAATCTTTGACCTAAGTAGAGGCCAGCATTTTGGTCACGTGTGGCTTCGACCAGACGCCCTGAAAGCTCTTTAAAAATTCGATGAGCTCCAGGTCCCCACGGTCCAAGTGTCCTTGGGAGTATCTGATATTCTGTGAAAGATTCGAGATCCTGTATTATACAATGTATTCTTTTACACTTCGGAACCTGTGTCTACTAAGAGTACTAAGTTTATTGCACTCGTCTTCAATATACACCGTCACAGACTCATCTCAATTCCTTCACGTAAATTTTAAAGGAGTAATCCTACGTTGCAGTGTGGTTTATTTTCCAGGTAAACTGCCATTTCCACTTGACATACGTATTTACGAGTCGCGGTTACTTCGTAGCGAAACTACTTCTGTGCAATGCTTTACGCCGTGTGCAATATAAAATGTGCATTTTATAGACATTCATCTTGTATGTATTTACGCACAGAGCTTAACATTGTTGACAGCAAATTATTACTCCGTCTGTCGTACGAATGTGCCTTAGCCAAATCCAAGTAAGCAAGCAAATTAGTTAAATTATATTTCATGCGTTTAGGCCAAATGAACGCGATTCTATGAATTGATTACAAAAGAGCGGTTTTATTTCCCACATATTGTAATAAATGTATCTTCCCGCTATATGGCAAAATCCCTCGTTAGTGGGAGGACTAACTCTTCTGCGAGTGTCCGTCTGGGTTGTTACCACCGCTTTGCTGGTGAAGTCTGCCGCCAAGCAGTAGTGTGCAAGCATTACAGTGTTCCAGTTTGATGTGCAGAGTATCCAGTGAAATTATTGGGCTTATGAGACTTAATACCTAATGTCTCAGGGTAACGAGCGCACTGCAGTGCCGCGCAGGCCTTTGTGTTTCAAAGTTCTGGGTGGCACTGCAATTGTTATGGGCCGGCGTTATGCTTACCATCAGGCAAACGACCAGCTCGTCTCGTTACCGAATAACATTAAAAAAAATATGGCAAAAGATTTTCTGCACTGTCACAAGTGTGTCCAATTTCGTTTTAAATGCTTTGACATGTTTAAGTGAGCTGTCGAGTAAGAGACAAAAAGTATATAATCCCGTAAGAGACGGAATGGAAACGTAGCCACAAAGTGAATCGAACTTTTGCACGGAACGAGAGGTGATAATCCGTTGCGAGAATTCTGCTGAGGCAGGTTCTTTTCACAGAACGGACAGTTAAAAAAGCTCAACTTTTGTTGCTCGTCGCTCATGATTAAGCGATTGAGGTTTTTGAAAGGGAGCAGCAGATTTCGTGTGACTATCTAGTAATGGCGTGGGCGAGGCTATTCAATACACCAGTTTGACTCCTGTTTTTATTTTCAAGGTGCTTTATATAAACGAGTTTGGATAACTACGTCTGCCAGTAATCTACCCACAGAACTTCAGTTCATCCGAACCCACTGCCAGCGCTTTATTATTACCAGCTTAAGGTGCAGAACCCGGCGCGCCGCTATCTCGCTCGCGCATCTTAACATTTTTGAAGATAAATAATCACTTAATATAATTATGAAAAATCGCATTCGGTGAAATTGCTGGCAATGACATTGCAAAGGTACGGCAAAAGTATCATTTTGATCTGATCAAGATTTCATAGATGAAAATGGGCAAAACATAAAATCCCATTTTTAGATTTGAAAACTTGAATGGATCAAAATGAAAATTTTGTATAACCTTTGTAATGTTATTGTCAGCAATTTCACCGAATGCGATTTTTCATAATTATAGTAAGTGATTGTTTATCTTCAAAAATGTTGAGATGCGCGAGCGAGATAGCGGCGCGCCGAATTACGCCCCTTAAGCTCGCTATACAAGCTGAGTTTGAATTGGTATGTTATCCTGGAAGGGGGTTGCCTACAAGTTGTGAGAAAATCCCTTGAAAATAAGTCATTCCAAATGTCCAAACAAAAAACAAATTCACTTCAAAACAAGTGCACGGATTTTTTTTTAATCTTTTTAAGAATCGTCTAATCAACATCATTTTTTTTTTACTTAACAAAGTTCATCGTAGCTCAAGTGAATCAGCTAGCCTAGGGCTGCCCGGAAATTCTGTAATAGATTTTTAACGTATAATATAAAATTATAATTCGCACTCGTAATATAAATTTTGTTGACCTCCATTAGATTGACCCTTTATTGGGATAACATTGGTATGTTGAATTGGTATTGAAGCTCAGGCTGTATACTAATTATCCAACTAATTGTATTGTGTCACAACCATATATAATTTGATATCCAAACAGAAATGTCTAGAAATTATCACATTTTACATTCCACTACGAAATTCTGAATATGAGTTCCATAGAATTTTTTTGTCCGTCCAGGTTAAAGAAGAAGAAGGGTTCATTCTTCCAATCCATCACTTCTCTGCAGAAGAACAGCGCCAAGGTGTCGTCTCGCCGTGACCAGCTCGAGGAGAAGTCTACTGGAGCTAGGAACGACTACCTGCTCAGCATTGCAGCAGCCAACGCACATCAGGTATATGCCATTGATATTATATTTATTCAGGAATATACATCAGAAATCACCAGTAAAATCTGAGTCATTGCTACATAATATACCATTTTCAGTTGATATTAATTTAGGTCATTTTCCAAACTTCTAAGCGCGCCTAGCCAGACGAGCTAATAAACTCTCAACATCAATTAGTTCTTATTTCCAAGGTAATAAGGAATCATTATAGTCTCATAAAACATAGCAAAATTCTAGGTGAAAATCATATTATACTCTTTTTCAAATAGCAAGTCACCTGGGACAGGTACATAGAACGTAAAATACTAGGTAAACATTTCCTGTGACGTCACACCAATAGCCGAATATATTTTCTATTTAGCAGTGAAAACATTAAGCAAACTTACAAGAAAAACTACTAAAATAAATGGCAAAAGACTCAAGATTTTGGAAGTGTCCCAGGTGACTTGCTATTTGAAAAAGACTATAGTTTATTATTAAATTGTTCTTCTAAACAATCATGTTTGCGGACAATTGAATTGAATTATAGCAATTTAGTTTTTGTTTACTATTATTAGTTTGATCAATGTTAGTAACTTATTTGTTAAGAAATGAGAGTTAAATTTTAAATTAAAATTTCAACATAAAAATCATTACCAAAATTCTAAGACGCTCAACTTACCATTTTTACCATGACGCCCATTCTTCCCAGAACCGTTATTTCCTTGTGGAGCTGCAGTCCTGCATGCAGCACATGGAGTCCTCGGTTTATGAGAAGGTCTCCGAGTTCCTGACGCTGATGGGGCGCACCGAGCTGTTGACCTGCTCGGCCACGCAGCACTCCTTCGGCAAGATCCGCGACCAAGCCCAGCAGCTGACCCGGGAGTACAACCTGCAGTGCGTGTACCTGTACTACCCGGTACTCAAACAGCACATCCAGGTAATCTGTATAATGCTCTTTGTGAACGTGCGAAGGGTATTATTTTTAAAGACTTTTTTAAATACGTTTCAATTTATTAACACTGGATGAAGCACAAAGGTTAAATTATGCGTTAAAACCGTGCATCAACAAAAACCGGAACAATGACGTTGAGATTCCGCTGATTTTAATGGATGTGCAGCATATAATATTTCGGCTGTCGGACTTCGATAAAAGAGCTTTATTTTCCAATTTTCCGCCATTTATTTCATAATAGTGTTAATGCTCGTAGGATGTAAACTGTACAGTGAACTATCGGCTCAGTCACATCAAAACGGTGCTAAGTGATTTAATGCCGAAACCTTTAGACTAAAATGATGTGGTATGTAGGAGTTTATGTTTAACGTCGCTAAAAACCGATTTCACTAGGATTCGTTCATGCCATTACTGCATTACGAGGTAATGCCAAAATCGACGCACATTGCCGGAAGTTACAATGAATACATACAATGAATTTTATATCATAAGTAAAAAATATGCAATTTTCATTGTCTCTCTATCCTCAAAGCTATTATCAGATCTTGACCAAAATTAAATTTGATCTCCAAGAGACACTTCAGGATCACAAATGGAATAATTGTTTTAATCTTTCAAAACAATAAAAAAAGTTAAAGATCAACAAACGACGAAATTTTTTATTATTAATAGACAACTAGCAGCTGGTTGTCGTCTCCGATGAGAAGAAGTTCGTTAGCACCAGATACCCGACTTCTCATGACAATGACCCCGAAATGATTTTATAGCACCTCATCAACGCACGTTCAACGTAATTCACGCACTTGTCCTTTTACTTTTTTTGGTACTCTTACATGTTTTGTTTATAGTTTTGACATGCTTGACGTGTATGTAAAAGTTCTCTATTTACGCATAAATTAATAATAAATGTCATTTAAACACTCCAACGAATCAGGATCGAAATCTCCAAAATGGTATGTAGTTTTGACTACTTATATCCAATATTATAATAATACATTTGAATTATTGCCATACAAAAACAAGGGAATTATAACTAACAGAAAAAGTAAACAACATAAACTAAAATAACTAAATAAAATACACACTAATTTATTTACAATCTTTGTTTTAATATGCTCTACATGTTATTGTAACATGTCAAGCACATAAGAGTCTGGACCGGCGGCCATATCGTCCTTCGTAATACCGCCTAGCGGTCACCCATCCATGTACTTACCGCAGCGTTCATGGCTGACTTCAGGTACCGATCGGTTTAGAACGGTGAGTCGAGCTACGGTCTCTGAACAGCTATCTAATCGTCTTAAACTCTAGATAAGTTTTTAATAAATCTCGAAGATTGCTTAGAAGTTCAATTAGTCCTCAGAACTTTAATAGGATCTAAGTGAACTCATGACGAGACTCCAACAATAATTTATATTTATTTCTTTGAAGCTGACGTTCTAAATTAAGTTAGGTGCAGGTCCTTGTTGAAATCTAATAGAGTTTCCGAGTTCATACTCGAAGCTTTATTGTATTGGAAAGATCTTTCTAGAGTTGGTGCACTAGGTTTATTTGTGGATATGATGATCTTTCGATTTACCGATGACTTCGCTTATTATTAAACCTGATAGAAACGATAGCGAAATAATATTAACTAAGGGAATAATTTGAAATGGTTTGCTGATAATTTAATTCACTTTTGAATGCTAATAAAACCAAATTACTTTCCCTTCTAAACTTGCTGCATAAAGACATTAGATCATGAAGTATATTCTACTAATGATACTATTTTAAAATTACAACAATTGGCATTGGCTGGTGTTATGCTTAACATCAGGCAAACGATCAGCTTGTCTCTATCGAGTCGTAAAAAATATCAACTGCTAGCCAATTTGCCATGAAAAAAATACAGTACTCTCTGCTAAGCTTACACCTTTGTCGCAGTACGAGTTCGAACCGTGTGATAACGACCCAGTGGAGACGGTGACCATCGAGCACGAATCTGTGGCGTGCACGCTGTCCCAGGAGGCTCGTCGCTGGGCCACACGAGTGGTCCGTGAAAGCGCCCTAGTCCGAGACGCCACCCGCAAAATCTACGTGTACCAAGCTATGCGCGATGCTGGACAAAAAGTGAGAATCTATAGGTGCATCCCTGAATCTGTGGCGTCACCGTATGACTTTGTGCCCCAGCCGCTATGAAAATCTATATTCTGCACTTACTCTTGTTATAATTTCATATTTTATGCCTTTTTGATAAGTTACGATTTTTTAGTAGTCTGCCGCAGCCGGGGAACGAATAGGGATGTTGGGGCCTATATGAATAAAGCATTTTGAATTTGAATTTGAATTTGACAATTCATGATCATGTAATCGGCCATATTGTTAATTCTTACCTTTCGAACGTTTTTTTTTCTTAGGTTGATCCGAATGAACCTAATGGGCCTGATTTGGACGCTCGAGTGGAGGATCTACGTGCTACGTTGCGCCGATCAGAGACCTCCAAGGTGAAATATGAAGCTCGGCTGGAATGCCTGAGAGTCAGTGGAGCCCCGGTGGACGAGTGGCTGAAGGAGATAGACCTGCTCGCGGTTCAGGAGACGCTTCCCCGCAGTAGCAGCCTCCTCAGCGTGAGGACTGACGCTTCGGGTGCTGCTGTAAGTATTGACATCCTTTTTCATATTACAAATACAAATACAAAATTTATTTATTGTATATAAAAAAGTGTACAAGAAAATAGTTGAAGCACTGCCTGCTGCTTTAGTGTAAACTGTGTTGCAGAAGGCAGAATATTATTTAAATGGATTGCTGAGCTCTTATGATTTTAAGTATAAAACTCTTCTGGACGTGTATCTGCTTCTACTATTTCTGTATAGTTTATAATTCTATATTATCATCTTCCTCTTAGGACCAACCGAGCTCTGACTCATTCTATGACAGCGATAACACCGAGGGTGAAGCAGGCACATCGGTCGGAGCCTTTGCAGTGACTAGTGGACATCAGCGCACCACCTCAGGCTCGCAAGCAGATGAAGAAGTAGATGATGAGGAAGTTGATGGTAAAATTGTAGAATGTTTTCAAAATAGTCTCATCACTATACTTGGGGGGTTTGAATTGGTATGTTACACAAGTTGAAAGAATCTCCCTTGGAAAAACGTCATTCAAAATTTCCATACATAAAAATGAATTCATTTCATAGGTGATGTCCGCGGCATTTTCTGTGATGGTTTCTAAGTCTCTTCCAATCAACATCATCATTTAGCAAAGTCTAAGTAAATAGTTCAAGTAAATCAGCTGATTTAGGGCTGCCCGGAAATATTGTAGTAGAATTTTATCGTAAAATTTAAATGGCGTTTCTTCAATGAAAAATTCTGAATTTCAAAAACTCGTAAAACAAATGTTGTCGATCTCCAGGAGTAGATTGACAACATACCAATTCCAACATACCTTTCGGGATATATTATCGTATCCAGTCTGAGTTTTAACTGATATGTACCAAATGTCCGACTGGTTAAGCAACTAAACTCAGCATAGTTTTCTAGTTGGTTTCTAAGGTCATGGCATAGGTAATACTATTGTTGAAAGTTTTATATCTTAGAATAAAATTTTCCACTATTCTAATTCTGATATTATGTATTTTGCCTTCTAATGTAGCATCCCTGGAAGAAGAGCGTAAGCGCATCGAGCAGCTTACAGCTGGCTGGGACGACCCGACGCAGGTCAGCTGGGGAGAGGTTGAGGCTGAAGCCTCATCCGAAGTTGCTGCCCCAGAGGCTCCCTCTGCGCCTCTATACAAATGTACAGCTCTGTACTCCTATACGGTAAGCTACTTGCATTGTTTTTTTTTATGCCTTTATTAACTAGCTAATACATAAATAAACACTACATCTAACCTAGCTAGCTACAAAAACAGTTGGATAATCTACAAGCCCTAGTAGGCCTATAGATAATCCAAATGTTCTAGCCCACTACCAGTAGGAAGCGTACCCAGCATGCTGGCGGCATTGCCACGTTGAACCGCAATGCTGATCCGTTGAGCCAAATAGTTACCAGCATTTTGGTTACGCGTCGCATCAATCAAACGCTCTGACAAAATTTTGAAAATATTATGAGCCGTCGGCCCCCACGGACCCAATGTTTCAACACCAAACGGCTCAAATATGTAACCGCTCCCGAGGTTAGCATATTTGCGCCGCTTGAGTCGCTCAGCCGAAGAAGCCGCGCATTGTTTACATGCTCAAACACAATCAAATCAAAATTTTAAACAACAGCAATACTGAAATAATTGTAATATTTATCAGTCATGTTTACTTCCATATATAGGCTCAGAACCCTGACGAACTTTCTATCATCGAGAACGAGCAACTGGAAGTAGTCGGTGAGGGTGACGGAGATGGGTGGCTTCGCGCAAGGAACTACCGTGGCGAGGAGGGCTACGTGCCTCATAACTATCTAGATGTTGACAGGGAACAGGTGAGCAAGGTCGGATATCATTAATGGATGGCTCTACCGGAGTACCCTGTAACCAGCTTTTATCTGTTTATGGGGTTCTCAGTCAGTCAGGATTGAGCAATACTGGTATTTTAAATTGACGTGTGATTATTTCCCTCAGGCCTCGAGTGCTCCCGGCCTAGTCTCCCAGATCTCTTTCTCCTCCGTGGACTACACAGTTGAAGGCGAGGACGCTGATGTGGTGCAATCCCCTGACCAGATCTCTGTGATCTCCGCTCCGGTTGCAAAGGTCGAAGAAACTAAACCAGAAAAGGTGGAAGCTGATGATGAAGTTGCGGCTATGGCTGTAGCTGAATCTGATGATGCAGCTGTGGCTGGGCAACAGCTGCAGATGGCCACGCTTGGCTATTGTTTTGCCATGTACGACTACGAAGCCGAAGCTGAAGATGAACTTAACTTTGAGGAGGGTCAGGTATTCTAATGTTAAAGAGACAGATATATTGTTCAAACCTTTGCAATAATTCGATACATATATTATTCACCATCATTATAAGTACTACATAGAGCATCTGATTCTTAAACTAATGTATGATCTGTTTGATTCAGATAATTCGTATAGTGTCCCGCAACGCACATGACTTCGACGATGGTTGGTGGCGCGGAGAAGCGAACGGTGTCATTGGGAACTTCCCATCGCTCATTGTTGAGGAATGTGATGAGGTAAAGTTTCGGATTTTGACTTGAATATGATAATATCGCTGTTTTTTAATTTGCGAAACAGTTACCTAAGTAGAATAAGGTTTTTTTAAAATAAGATAGCCATGCAAATAATCATTAAAATTAAGTTCCTCCTTGAGTTTGTTTGCTAACAATGGGAAAATATGACAGTAATATTATTTCTGAGGGAAAACGACATGTGCGAGTGCTATCCTACTATTACACTGTATGACTCAAAGAACTTGGATTTTTTATTTCATAGCAATATGCAGTTACCGTTTGCAGAAAATAACGACATAGAAACTAAATGCATATTTAGACTAATAACAACGACATGGCAGCATTGTCTCGTTGGATCACAATAATACTGATCCGTTGAGCCAGATAAGTACCAGGATCTACTAATTACCTTAAAACTGCGTAACGGGAATATTTCCGACAACGACGTTCTATGCACATACATCATCGCGCATAATCCCCCTGTCCTCACCTCCACACGTAGATTTGGTACCAAATAGTAATGAAGCTGTTATCTTTGGTGACAGAACGGCGATCCTCTAAGCTCAGGAGACACCGAAGAATGGACTCCACCCAACAGCTCCGCCCCGGTATTCGCTTCGCCGCCCAGCTCACCTCCCCGTGACTACAACGACACACGTAAGCAGCTTTCCCACTGTCCTTAATTTTCTCCATTAAGCCTAAATGTTGTTCAGCAACAATGTATGGGGACAACTTCAGCGCAATCAATTTTCAAACTTTGCAATATTCGCATGACTAATAGAGCTTTTCAAACAATATGGCTGATGGAACTGCAGCGCAACATGGAACTTTGAAAACTTTAATAGAGTTAGTTTGTTAGGGTATGTGGGTACAAACGATCTGAGGAGAAGTTCCGCTATACCTAGCAACAAGTCTGATGTCGCGTTTAATTTGTTTGTCTCGTAGTTTCCGGTTACTAACTTCATGGCTCTATTGAAAATCAGGTACCTATACAAGATGACACTGGAATAGTGCTTATAAACAGAATTTAACTGGAAAATCTTCTTCAACGACTTTGTCCACTTATCTTAGAATCAATATTTATACTGTGAGTGTATCGGATAGAACTGGAACAGCCTTATATTAAACATAACGTGATGTTTATTCTTTACTAAGATTTAATTTCTAATTATTTCTAGGTCAGTAGAAATACTTAGAAAGAAAGCGTTCGAAATTGTCCCCATACATTGGAATCTTTGTGGGTTTTGTTGTTTCTTTCTTTTGTGGGCGTACATGTGACGTTTTGTAATTTTTTGATCTGATTTACGGGGTCCAAAGCAATAATGGAGTACAATGTTCGTATCGATAATATAAATACAAAGTTAACATTGACATAAAGAAAATATTTGACTATCTTAACATATCTTGACTCTTACATGCGAGTAAAGTATTGAAACTTTCAGTAGAAAGTTTTGAAGCTTTCAGTAGAAAATTTTGAAACTTTCAGTAGAATGTTTTGAACTTCTAGTATGATGGTCGTGACTGATTATTACAAAGTTATTCTTTACGTGGCTACATTGTTCTCGATTGTCGAACTTTACATGATACTGATTGATGATCAGCACTTGTCTGTAAGAATAGACTGTCTTCGTTGGTGATACGCAACGTGCTTTGGGATTGGCGATTGGGACGATAATCATACGTAATAATAGCAAAGTAAAAGATGCTTGCAATCTATTACCAGTCTACATAAGCTGTTGCTATCAAATTTATGGCAGAGTATAGATATTATGTAGACATTACCTTCAATGTTTATTTGCAGAGAGAATGTGCTAAGAGCGTGTCAAAAAAATTATTTCAAGATTAAGGATTATTCAAGTGGCGTAGCGCATACTGTAATGATTACCACTTACTTTTAGGCAGGCGGCCTGCTTATTGGTCGCTCAGTTCATACAAAACAAGGTCTAGTGACCATTAATCTTAGTCGCCTGCTTGTTCAACGGCAATTTTTTTGAGAAAAAGTATTTGGCTCAATCTAATATAAATTGAGGTAATTTCAAAAAACATGCTTAATTAAAAAGAAATGTATACAATTATACACTTAGTATGAAGAATTAATGATAGGACTGAAGAGATAGATTGAAGATAGATTGAAACTAAACTCTTGAACGAATAACGCAAAATCCAGTACACAACATAAAGCAGTATCTCCAGCGAACTTGACGGACTACAGCAAAATATTTCGTTGTTTTGGAGTAGTAAGCCCCATCACATATCTCAGATAATGCATGATTTTGCACGCGTATACAAATAGATGAGAGTTGTTTTCTTAGGGTGGTATTTGGTCCCGAGGACAATAACTCAACTATTCTAAAGACATTCGGCAAATGCTTTGCCGGATTCAAACCTTCAACTTAATATATTCAAAAGTTAGCCGTAGCTAAGGCTCCGAGGCTATCAATCGCGATTGTCAATTGCTTCAATCACTTACGACTACAAAATGTGTGTGTCTACAAAACTATTGCTACGTCGACTGAACGACCCATCGTTCTATGTTTCTCACCCACGATGTTACTCATTACTCGATTTTCAATCGCAATTGGTTATCTCCGGCATTTATTCTGACTCGGGACTGAAAACCACTGTAAAGATAACTTCCTTGACGAAAGCTGAGGAAATTTCCTACAAGGCCTGCGGAGATAGATATGGTGCAGTGCAACTATGTTGGCATCGCAATGTAAGGTAAGGTGACATTTACATTTAGATTTACGCCTTTATAAATAAGTCCAGCACCGTAAAACTACATTTTATTGTCATTACAGTTACATTGTCTCGTGTACTACCACCTTTACACAAATTAAACGTGAAACATTGTTGACTCTACAGTTTTCAGAGATAACTGGGTAATATAAAAATTTCGAGCTGTTTACCGGAAGTGTTAAAGTTTGGTAGTAGAGAAAGTTTTACTCGTGATGAAGGAAACTGACTTTTAATTATGCGCGCCCAAACCGTGAAGAGGGGTGAAATTCGTGCAGTTTTATACGAAACTTTGTAATTTTGAAACTTCTTGTGGATACCACAGTAAATAATCCCTGTATAGATTTTTTATAGCATGGAAATGCAGAATGCAGTCACGTGATTAGTTGGTTCTTTAATCTCGTCACGAATAACTGACAACCGAACAACCCAGCAATGACTTGCCTTCATTTGATCTATGCGTGCTTCTAACCCTACTATTTTTACTAGTTTCCAGTGTGAATCCCACAATTAATTCTGGGTCAGGTACTTAATCCCCGTAACGGTGTGATAACAATGCAGTTTTAATTGATGTCCTACCGTAACAAGTTACGGCTGAAGTATAATTATATTATGTACGCTAAACTCAGAACTTATAATTTCTTAGGTTTAGCTTTCTAGAACTTCTTTTGCGCTCGGTAAGGCCACGACTAACTGATTACTACACTTAAGCCGTAACATATTCATTTTGAATGGATTAACATTTTTAACGTCAAGTGTTTTGTTGCTTCTCAAGGTTGTGTAATGTTATGTGTTCTTCTTCTTCTTTCTTTATTTCCTGGCTTCTGTGGTATGTATGTTATGTGTTTTTAACTGTGTTTTGCTTGAGGTGTTTCGGGTAATGTCAAAGTCACAACATATAGCTTGGAACCTTTATACTGTCACGGTCACTAACATTATTATATATATATATATATATATATATATATACAGCAAAAAAAGTGTGCGAGCCCTGGAGCTTGCAGAGTATAATAATTAAATAATAAAAAAAAAAAAAAAAAAAACATTATTATATACATTTGGAGTGTTTAATGGAATCTACCCTCTTACACTTGCGTTGTACTTGGCACTAGTACTACTATTTAAATATCTACCACTATTAACAAATATCTTCGACTAACAAGGTTTGTTGAGGCTGCCTGACAACTGAACCTTCGGTGGCAGGAGTGGATCTTCGAAAACTTGACCAATATAACTGCACAACATTCATTCCCATGTGTTATTTACATTTTATTGGCTGATTTTTCCCATGTCCGTATCGCTCTGCTTCAGTGAACAGCCAGCAAAACTGTTTTTGATTGCACTCTATTGTGATGTCTAGTCACGTTAGCACACTATTTTTACATCTTCAACCGTTTTTTGTGTCATCTTTGTATTTAACAAACTAAGTACTTGTTAGTGTTGTTCAAAGTCAAAAAGGCAAAAGACATAATATTTTTAGCTCCCACTATAATAATAATAATAATTTTTATTTCGGATAATTAAATCGCATCCATAAAATTTGTTACCTGTTGTGTTGTTGTTGTGTGTTTGGTAAGGTAACTATGAAAAGAAGAATTAGTCTATTACTCGTATTATGTTTGTCCTCGTAGCAAAAGATGAAAAAAAGGTGATATACACAACTACAGCCAAAAACACAAATTTTGAATATTTAACAATATCAATGTCTGTTACGTCACGTTTCTACCTCAAACTGCAAAATGTTTTGCCTGCGATGGATTATTTTTTAAAAGAAATTTTAAAGCAGAATTGTGTTGTATACCAGTGTATAACTCTTTTATTTTGCAAGTATAAATTTCGACGGCTGCAAAAAAGCTTTTTTGCCAAATTTAAAAGGCTCAGTATATTTTTTTAGTGCCCTAGTATGAGTTACAATTAGATTCAGCTTTATCAGACTATCAACTATTCTGCAGTTATCCATACGTCTGTTTAGCAGCTGCACAAATCGTCCGCAGCAGGTACTCGGCTAATCCATCTCAACGAGCTTGAGATGTCCATTGTCCATATGTCCGTTTACTTCGGATTAACCAGAGCTGGCGTAAACCCTTCCTGACTGCCATCTAGGGCGTGTTTTTTGGAAAATTTTGTCTCGAATCTGGTCTACAGACTTGGGCTCATGGATGACCGAATTTCGTGCAATTTTTTTTCTTTAGTTATTTGTTAGAGAGACGAGCTGGTCGTTTGCCTTATGGTAAGCATAACGCTGGCCCATAACAATTGTAGTTCCACTAAGAACTTTGAATTACAAAGTCCTTCGCGGCACTGCAGTGCGCCCGCTACCCTGAGACTATCCGTCCTCCACATCGAAGTATCCGAGCGCTTACGTAGTTTTCAAACAAATTAAAAGGTTATGTAGGTTATTGCTGCTGCTGAAGTAAACCAATATCCAAGTAGATTGTCCGCAACTCTGCGCACTTACCAGCTCAGGTTAACTTGTATCGAGAAAGTTAAACTGGCTTCATGAACTAAGTATCAGACTTACATGCCTGTTTCTGAATGCACTTCGATGGAGTTTGGGTCATCTCGATGGATGCGGTTTATGCGGAACTTGCTTTAGATACAATTAGGTGCAACTTGGAATGGGCTGATCGCGAGCTATGTAGCTCATGATCAACTCGAAGTACTAGCGTTATACATTCTTAAATATAATATAGGCTCTTATTACTCGTAATAAACAAAGGTAAACGGTTGAATAGTTAAACTATGTTTTGTCTCTTTTCGTTTCAAATTTCTAAAGAATAACAAAGACAAAACATTATTTAACATAACCATATAACACTGTTTATTAATAAAAGCCAGTATCCAAACAGGGCGCATAGCTTAATGATCGATCTACGGTCGGTCGAGATGTTGGTCTAAGGTTTACTTCGTAAAGTTTTAAATAGCTCTTTTTAGTATTGAGTACTATGAGGCAGGGATAAAGTGATTAATGGTGAGATTGTAGGATGTTTAAAAATAATACGGTTAATTGTAATGTACCTACTCGTATTACTGATGATTTAAATCAGGTCTTTTGAATGTGACTCACCAACTTCGTCTCATCCATATTGTACTTCAATTCGTTAAAAATCCAAAACTAACCTATTTTGGTTTTGCGCCAAAATATCGATGGTAAGAGTGTACTTAGAGACAACGTCGATTTTGAATAAAATTCATTTTAATCTTATAAAATAAATCGCAAATCGGCCCCAAAAATTTTCATTTGTCTCGAAATGCTCAATACTTTCGGCGACAACTATCATTTTCTCATTTTCTTAATTAAATAAAAACTAGGAAATAACGTTCAACTAAAAGCAAACGCATCGCCATTTTTAACCTTAATAATACATAAAGGAGCGCAATAACATATTATACAAATAAACATTCCTTTACGTCACTACGGAAGAGAGGTTATATTTAGACGTGATCAGATCGCACGACGTTGCTTGCAGCTAGGCATTGTAAGGGGTTGCTATAACCGGCGACTAAAAGGGTGTTAGCCTTATAATATTTAATATATATAAAGCCCGCAGTTGCAACATTATGCGCCTTGTTAACAGCCAGTGTCCTCAATGCTTACAAATAATTACAATACTAGCTGCTGCCCGCGGTTTCACCCGCGCGGAGATATTAGATATCATGGTTTTTATTTTTTTGCGAGGAACCCTAATTATTTTTCTAATATAAAAGTAGCCTAAGTTACTCCTTGTAACATCAGCTATCTGCCATTGAAAGTCCCGTCAAAATCGGTCCAGCCGCTTTGGAGATTACCCGGAACAAACAGACAGACAAACAAAAATTTAAAAAATGGTTGTTTTGTGATAAGTACCATATATATTTTCATATATGCATTTGGTAAAAAGCTGTTATTTTGATATTACAAACAGACGCTTCAATTGTATTTATTTGTATAGACAACGCAACGTATATCTAATACGTGTACAATAAATAGAGATAGATTTGTATACATGTACTAATGAAATGAAAGTAAACACAACATTTTCAATCGCACAATGAAGTGTAGGTGAATCAACGCAATAACATTTCAACTCAGATGTTTATAAGCTATCACCGCGTTAATTTCGGGATGTTAAAAAACATAAAAAATATCCTATCAATCTCCAATATTTTCTCTACATATTGTATGTTAAAAATTTTTTTTATAGTAATTATTACACAAGAAATCAGCTTCTAAAGAACTGTCGACATTGGGATAAAAGCACTGATTCCACATATATATGTCCACATCTCTCTCGGCCTCTATTTTGTGAATGTAGCTTGTTATCCGACATTTTTAATTATAGCCAAATATCCTACAAGCTAAAATCTTGATAAAGCTTGGTTGTTGTACCTTTCTGAATTTGCGTGCACACGAATTTCCACTATCGAATTATTAACATTTCATAGGCAGACTGTACTCCGTACTCTACCGCGTGGAGATACCCACTATAATTTTATTATAACGAGATAACAAGGTTATGCAGCCCGTAGACAATTTATAAGCAACAAGAAATAGTTTAAAAACCGTAACCCAACTACGGAACACAGCAAAACATTTTATAGAAAGAATACCGAGAGTAGAATATGTTTTTTATTATAGAATATCACTGTATTTATATTTATGAACTCAGAATTTCATCTTCTTTTATTTGACATTCCACTTGATACGTTAGAAACAAAAATGAGAGACCCCCGATAGTTTAGGATTTGAGCATTGTCTCACCTTAAGTGATAGTAGTCAGCCGATCATTCCGCCGCAGCTTTGGAACGAGGAAGAGTCACTACAAGTACCTACTACAACTTCCGGAAGCGCCCAACACGGGCTCGAAAGTTGTAGCTTTAGCTAGATTAGGGCCCATTCCCAATTGAAACGGACACATTCGTGTACTGGGGCTATTCTCTCCCGACACCTATCTCCCGGGGACAGCCTAAGCCGCGATTCGTACTGCGTGGTTCGCTCTACTGTGAAAATACTCTATTACCTTGCACCTTGCTTGCAACATGATAAATTTTGTTCACTGAAAGCTCAATAACAATGAGCGTTCGAACCGTTGACTTTGGACCAACTATTTGAACCATTGAGGTTGGTTGCCAGATCGGCAACCAACCTCAAAACCGCTAAGTCATCATGGGTTGCATCTATTAGTGTATTCAAAATTGACATAATAAGTAATGGTGTCCACATCTTTTCTGGCGTCTCATTACTAATGCTAATTTTAGTTCGATCTTTCACTTTCTATATAAGAACATGAGAATGGGATGGTATAAACTTAAAACCTGTCAGATTAATCCACTTGCATTTAGTGTAAACTAAACGGCCATGAATTTAGTGACGCCTAATTTGTCGAAGATGGGCGATATTTGACAGCTGTAAAACTAAATTCTTCACAGACATTTTCCATCCGATTCTCGTATTAGTTATTGGAAAGAGAGAGCGAAACTAAAATTATATTTAGGAATGGGTTGCCAGAATCGACACCAATAATATGCCAAATTTTAGTATAAGTAACAATTTATAACCATACTAAACAAGTACTTACCTAAGATTATATTATTACACAGCTAAGTAAAATTTTCAGCTAAAACCGAACAAGAAATTTAATAAGCATTAAAATAATATTCTCTCATTGTACCTACGATTCCCCATAAAGTTCCACAAATATCCAATCACAGTTTCCCAGTAGACGAAGATGCGATCGAACTATAATGATTCCTGGAAAAATTGCAGTACAGGCTCCCAGTGTTGCCACAACAATCTGTAAAATGAACCGGGTAATCACGTCAGGGGCGGCCTCTACAACGCTTTAACCAAGTTGTGTTTAGAAGCGAACCTACACGATTCCTCCTCCTCTACCAACCAATTAGTTTGGCATGCTCCTGTAACACTATAAACGTATGTGTATTCGAAATATTGGACCAGACGAATCCAATTACCTACCAGCTTGCATCGTATCATGGTCACTGTAGTTCACTGTACCACTAGTAAAATTCAGTATTAAATCACATGTTGACAGCGAACGCTGTGTATTTTGTGCTACCGGAAATATGTTTTATTTCGTGAGAATGCTGATAAGTTTCGTTTTTCGATTGCTTTCACTTTATCAAGGTGAGTGTTTAGTAATAAGTACATTATGCTCAGTGCCAAATTATTCCCCAATTTAAACTAATGTGTAAAATCTCTACAATATCGAGTTATCTAAAGCGAATCGTCTTCGTTTTAATGCTAATAAAAGATTATTTTTAATTTTCGTCTTAGATTTGAAAGGATCTTTGAGTTGTAATCTTCAGATTAAACTTGAGAAATTATGTAGAGGATTAAATCGCGGAAAATAATATTAAAATAATTATGATTACAATTCTTGATGGTGTTTTAAAGATATTTTAATATTTTTTTTGGTTCCGTTTTATATGTTAGGTACAACGTATATCGGATTATGAAACTGAGGAGTTTTGACAACTCTATAACTTTTCACAGAGTTGTCCGTTTTATTTTTATTGGATAATGATATACATTGTATAATAAAGGATTTGACATTGGATTTCGTAATACAAATTAGGCCCAAATTAAATTTGAAAAAAAATTGGCCTACGGTTTAGTTTTTGTTAAAAATATTTATTATTCTGCAATATTTTTACTGAAATATTATTTTACGTTTTGACTGTCACTGTGTGTACCATTGTAGCAACCTAATGAACCTACCACATACTGACTAAAGTGAAAATTATGTGTTTGGTACTTAATGTTTAATTCAATCTATTTTGTATTTTTTATGCCATTTGAGCACGAGACGAGCCGGTCGCTTGCCTGATGGTAAGCATAAAGTTGGCCATAAAGATTGCAGGGCCACCCAGAACTTTGAAACACAAAAGCATGCGCGGCACTGCAGTGCGCTCGTTACCGTGTGACATTAGGTATGAAGTCTCATAAGCCCGATAATTTCACTGGCTACTCGCTCATCAAACCGGAACACAGTAATACTTGCACACTACTGCTTGGAGGCAGACTTCACGAGCAAAGCGGTGGTACCAAGCCAGACGGTCACTCGCAGAAGAGTTCGTCAAACCACTTAGTAATTTATTATATAAATGATTTAATAAATTACCTTAATTATTATTTTATTTTCTTTTGACGTTTTTAAGTACCTAATTTCAATTTATGTTATTTTATTACTATTTATTAACATACTATATGATCGAAGTCAATAATTCTTTAGATCCAATAAGTGTGCAAAAACCTTGCGCTATTTCACGATTGCTCTAAAAAGGACTCTCAAAGTACTTAGCCTTAAAGTAATAGGTATTATCCACTAGGGACGAGTGGCACACGTTGCTCGGAGCATCTACGCGGTAAAAATAATCCATGGCGCACGTCGCATCCAATCTCACCGTAAACGCTTCGCTGCGCGACCTCGCGTCGCCATTGCAGCGACTCTGCATTTTTCGATAAATAGTAATAATGCCTTTTCCTTATAAAATTATCTGTGAAATGTTCAATCGCAAGAATGTTTGTTTAGTTTATAACTATTTAAATATATGCGAAATATTGTCATTACTTACTATGATTATATTACATTCATATTATGACTAAATTTAAAGATTTGTATAACTAGCAAAAAAAACTTTTATAACCAATACTTATTAAGATTTTATGCTGTTATGCAGTTAAGTTGGTTTTAAACAATATTTTAAATCTAAAAAATTCAAACAGCGCTTTTGAGCTGCCATTAGAATACGCTATATACGCTGGATTTACGCTGACTCAACATCCACCGCACTATTTATAGTTGATGTGGCTTTGCGTCAGCCTCAGTCTGCCTCTACATATCCGCGAGGTCAGACCTCACTAAGAGTGACCGCTCGACTGTACTAAATAAACTTAAACTTTGACATTACTCGAAGCATCCGCCGAGAGCGGTGTTGTCCGGTGTTGGTACCTATTGGTTGTTTTGGACGCTGCCAGCTGTCTTGGAGAACAACAACACTAAGCACGCTGTGTTAGTGAAGCACGCCGCACCGCCGACTCAGCCACCGCCACCGCCGCCCGCCGACCTCGACGACATGGATCAAGACTGCGGCTTTAACCTTGAGCTAAGTAGGAACCAGCACGAGCAGTACGGGACCCAGTTTGCTATGGCCTCATCGTCGAGCCCACCAGTGGTCTGCCCACCGCCGGTCACCATCGTCGGTAAGTTGAACTCGGACTCGGAATGGGGACTTGTCAGGTTGGATGAGAAAGATCTCACGCTACATACAGAACTATCTATGTATATATCATACAAATAATGAGTCTCAATCTATTGTAACCATTATAGGTTCTGAAGAGCCAGTGAATCATGTTAGTAAAACTTGGTTTATTGCAAATTGTCTGTGAATAATGTTTATGGACGTGGTCATTATGAAGAGATGCATAGATTTTACATTCGAATGCATGCATAGGTATTTGATACTGTTAGGAATACCTGTAGGCGTTTATAATAGCTTCCAAACTACAGCGTTCTTTCTTCTGGGTTACATGAACTTGTCAGATTCATTTGCATTATTTATCTTAATATTCGGTTCCTGGGAATGGACGGTGAACATGGATCCTATGCACCAGAGCTGTTAAATAGGGGAAGGGGCAGCTTTGGCAACTTTAGCAGCATCGCACTGTTTTTTTTAAACGCACGCACCTTTTTTGCCAGCTGACAATGCTGACGCTTGGACTAACAGTTCTGCAGCACTGTGACAGCACGGACTCGTGTAACTGCTCCAATGTGGCATCGTGTGTAATCCGCCTTATTACCAAATAAAAAACCGTAAGCCAGCCGTGTCAGCTTAGGATTACAAAGTATTTTAATAAAAATAGAAATACAGCGCAATAGAATACCAATTCCAGAGAAGACGCGAAAGGATTTATATCAGGCTTAATTATGTTTGAATTTTTTCCATGCAACAGTCGATGAAGTTTATGGAGATCAAATCACCGACTCAGACGAGGTTTGTCTATGACTTCTATAAGATGTTGTGAGCGTATTATTCTGTAGTAATGAAGTACGCTTCGTACGGATTTATTTTATGTAAAGCTTGATTTATTTTGGCTATATATTAAGTGTCCCAAGTATCTATCGATATCAGGTAAGTGGAACTATTATTTTGTTTTCTCAGCAACTGAAGTCAATTAGTTGTTTAGTGTTAGTAACTGGAAGGTGTGATTATTTCTCTTATTTCTAATTACCTGTGATTATACCAGTTGCTGATATCTATGTGTATGATGTGTAGACACAATTATTATTCTGCCTTTTGACTTTGTGTTTCTATTAGTCCACCTCGACCATAGCATGCCGCTTGTAATCGCATGGCACGAGTAGGTTGCTGTTGTATTGAAAAATTATACGTAATCTATTGAAATGCGAAACTAGCAAATGTATTCTTCCTTCCCGAATATCCAATCTTGATGCATTAAACTCTAACAACAATCTCGCTACACTATAACAGCGTATGGGTCAGCTCTACACTCGTTTGCTGTTAGCGGAGAGTTATGAGGTTCTAATGTACTCTGGGTGTATGCAGGAGGAGGTGGAACCTCTGCCGCCGGTGCAGGTCGTCCAGATCAAGCGTGCGCTGCCCGAAGTTGAACTGCCAGCCGCAGATGGCGGGCTCGGCGTCGCACAGATCGTCATCACTGCAGCGACGCCCATGGTAGAGGAGCCCGAGCAGCCGTTCCCGCCGGCCGAGACCGACGCGGCACCCGAGCCGGAGCCCGAGGACGCGGAGGACGAAGAGTCCTCACTGTCGGAGCAGACCGCGGTGGCGGTGGGCGACGCTGGGAAGGCCGGCGATGCGGCCCCACAACCTGCTTCCAGCTCCACTGCATCCGAGGGCTCGGGCCCGTCCGGGCCGCCTAGCGCGCCGCACTCACCGCCAGCCGCCCCCCGCGCCGGCCGCGCCTCCATCCCTGACGAGCTGGAACCCGCACAGCTTGCGAGGCTCACCGACCTCAAAGAGTCCAACGCTTAGGCTTTGAACCTTGTTACTTTTTGTTTCCTCTCAGGTCCGGTCGGGCTAGAGCGACGTGAACAGCGAAGCCGCTTGTTAAAATACAAAGTCGTATAAGAATCTCGAAAGCGTCGCGCCGCCTTAGCCCGGCAGGCTCTTCGCGCGCCTTCAGTCGATCAGTTATCAGAAAGCTGCACCACGCGCTTTCGCGTGGCGGAGCCTTCGATCCCGAGATCGTCCTCGACCGTTTCTCTGCTACTTTTCAATCTAAACTTTGTATGGCCTAGATGTATTAACTGGTCTTTTACTTCTATTTTAACAGTGACCACGCGATGTATAACGGAAATTGATATTAAGCCACAATAACACGAGTAAGTAAATAAATGTAAATCGTTGCCGAATGTTACTTATTATTTGCCGTCTACGTTTTAATCCCAGCGGCGTGAATTAGTGTTATTCTCAAGTACATGTTTAAAGGATTACTTAGCGATATATAACAATATTATTGATGTTACTATTAGTGTATATTGTCGTGTCTAGAGAAACGGTCTTAAATCAATGTAGATTGTATTGTATATAGCTAACATACTAATGATTAGTTAACTTGGAGCACGTATTAGTACCTGCCGGATAGAAGGTATGGATAGGGGTGAATGACGTGTGTGTCGCTTTTGTTGGCTGATTCACCATTTTGTATAAAGTTATGCTATGCTATAAGTTCGTCGAGTTGGTCTACAAGCCTAAAATTGGTTACAAGTCACTACTGAACTGGTGACCATCGATTTCCCGTTTCTGAGTAAGCGTTTTAACTAACTTCTAAATTGGGCTAACTAAAGTAGGACAAGGATTAAGAGCCACACCTAATGCAACTCACATGAATATTAAAATTCCATTTATTCTCAGTATCTGCATGATATTTTGAATGACTTCTGAGAATTAAATAATATCAATTGACTCACTGGGAATTCTTGACAATAATTAAATTTACAAAATTCTCGCTTTATAATGATTTCGGTTTTTTTTTTATTTCGGTTTATCAGCCAACGAACTATAGCGAAGATGTGGAGAAGTAACATTATTTTCGCATTGAATTTTACGTCGCGACAATCGATACCTATGCGGTGGAAAGTTCAGTGTCGAATCTAGGATTAGGAAGATACAGGGTGTTACTAGCTTCTCTTTTCTGCACTAAACACTTGACATCTTTTCCTTTCAACTATGAATGTTTTAATTCAGGAGTCTTTCTAATTTTATTTAAAGTTAGGGTCGTTTTCGTTCATGGTATGTTAAACTCTTGTCTGTAAATTCTACAATCCTATTGTTATGAGCACACTTTCACTAATACTGTAACCAAAGGAATGGATAACGCCGGATAGTTCAATGCTTAACTCCCATTTTCACAATTTTTAATTATATTGCCTCCTTAATTATACTAATCTAGACTGATTCGCTGTCTATAGCGGAACAACAAAAAGTTTGTAAGCCCATTGGAAATTGTGAAAACTGGGCGATTTGATGTCGTCTCTAATTAGGTATCATAGTATAATTGCTTTACATGCTAACAATTTTATCGATGTAGCTGATTGATGTTAAAATTTTCGAATGTAACAATAGTAGTTGAAATAATTGTTAATCGCTTTATCACTGTTACGTAGATATTTATATTTTGTGATATTTGAGTGTTTAATGCCGCACTAGTTCAATTTATAATATATTTGTAAAAGTAGAACCCAAAGATTCGCCACCTTAAATGGAAAAAGCTTAAAAAAAGATACCTCAATCCTTAAAAAAACTTACGGAAATTCTTAACATTACGTTTCTCGCGCTCAAACTAACCGGAAGATAAAACGCAGTCAAACTGTCAGATTGCATTACGATGGAAAAATAAAAGTTATCATTTCTGTCTTCGTTAGTTATGCTAATTGAAAGAATTCGTAACAAACACCAGATCACTCCTTCAGTTTATTAAAAAGAAACATTCGAGCTCGAAACTTTTAAATTTGACTCCGTTAAGGTTGTTTAACTACCCTCCCAGACTTTTATTCATTATACGATGCAGCATTCATATACGGTGGTGTTTCTAAAGGTAGTTAATTCTCTGTTAATATATATAAGATTTCTTGTCCCGAGAGGGTTGTAGCACTCTGTAGGTTATATCGTCAGTTTTCACTGTATCATTGTGCACTGATAAATGTTGACTATAATTATAACTATTTACCTACGGATAAACAAATTATTGTTTGTCCACGTTAAAGATACGATACTGTTTCTATAACTCTTATAATAACTAAGTATTGCTTTCCCTTTAGGTGGAACTGGATGATTTTAAATCAATTTAAAATAGCGGGATTATGCTGAACCAAATTTTATATAACTTGCATTTGTGTTTTAAAAGAATTTAGCTAAAATATTATGTAGGTTAAATGTTGCTATATTTTAATTTTAAGTTTATTGTACATTATTTTAATTTTAGACGAAATTAGAATTACTTTTGCTTTTATACATCGATTAGGCATTTGTTTAACAAAGAACTAAACATTTGTAATTTTTCGCATAATCTCGGAAACTCTATTAGTATACCTAGAAAAGTGTACCTAGCAAATCGACTAGTTATTCTAATACGTTTATAATGTCTAAATTGGTATTAATATAATACATGTATACTCTGTATATTTTTTAAACGTGCCGTATGCAATATCTTGACGACATTCATTAATTTAGATGAAAAATAACTTTTTCTAAGAACTATATATATTAAAGACTGAAACATTAATGTAAAGTCTAGAAAATCTTTAAGCCTATTGGCTGTTTATATTCGAGGATCAAAAACATTTTTCTATCAAATTTTTTCATGTCACTGATGTACATTTACTTTGAGTACTAAGTTAAAAAGAGTGTTTTAAACGAGGTCTAAAGCTATTAAGACTTTCAGTGACCGACTAAATCAATGAAATTATCATCTTTAATAAATTGTACCTTCCAGTCTAACAACCTTACGACTGAATTGTAAAAAAATGTCTTAATATTTTGCACTCGAACTTTTTGACTGAACTAAACAATCGAGGAGAGCTAATTGATGTCGCCACTAGTACGCGCAAATTTTACGAGTGAGAGAAATCTTTTTAATTTCTATTGCATACGGTACATAAAAGTGTAAAATTATATAGCTACAAGGCCAAATAAGGTCACAGGTCGATGTAATGTTGCTTTGATTCCCACCATGCCTTTTTGAACTGCAAATAAAACGTTAAAAATTTAACATCTGTGTCTTATTTCCACCCATATGTGTCCCTTAGTCCTTCCTTAATCCTTCCAAATTTTGTTAGTGGTAGGACTACCTAACTCTTCTGCGAGTGTCCGTCTGGGTTATTACCACCGCTTTGCTCGTGAAGTCTGCCGCCAAGCAGTAATGTGCAAGCATTACTGTGTTCCGGTTTGATGAGCAGAGTAGCCAGTGAAATTACTGGGCTTATGTTACTTCTAATGTCTTAGGGTAACGAGAGCACTGCAGTGCCGCGCAGGCCTTTCTGTTTCAAAGTTCTGTGTGGCACTGCAATTGTTATGGGCCGGCATTATGCTTACCATCAGGCAAACGACCAGCTCGCCTCGTTACCAAAAAACATAAAAAACTAGTAAAAATAAGTTTGAGACGATCTGGATGACTTTTACACCTTTAACTCTTATATACTAAGAAATGCAATGACATATTATATTCGATTTAATTAGGTACTTATGCAAAAAGTTAATTAGTAGAGTAAAAATACATGGCAATGGGGACGCCGGTCGTACCTAGCATAGCTTAGCGGTCAAATAATAGGTATGATTATAAAAACTACTACCTATAGTAAAAATTAAAAGTAAAAATCATTTATTAACATAACTTTTTGCACAAATTATCAATGAACCCATAGGCTGCCGAACTAGTAAAAACTGTGTTTCAGCAACCAGTACCGTAAAACGAGGTTAGTTTGATTAATTTTAAAATTAAAACGCGTCTCACTACTTTATTTTCAAAGTTAAAATTATGAAATAAATACCATAATGACGACTTGATATGCAGATTTAAATACAACAGTAAAAAAAAATTAGGACTTATACTTTCAGAGTAAAAAACTAGAATGTGGCCTATGAACCTTATATTGAAAAAGGGGTCGCTTTGATTACCCCTGTATTCTCGACTGATTCTTATAGTATCCCCTAAGGCAGGTCACAAAATTTATCTGAATTCTATACTAAGTTTAAAATTTTTTTACCGGCTGTTTGACAACAACAGCGCGCGCGGCTCTTGGAAAAAGATGCCAGAACTGTCAGTGCAGCCAACCCAAAAAACTTAACAATCTGCGTGTCGAAACTAGTGAAATACGAAATAAAAAAGTAAAAATTGTACTAATCATCAAAGACGCCCCGTAATTTGAAAGTCGCCCCGTTTTACGGAATGTATGTAACCACTATATATCTATATTTTAATAATTAGCTCCAACCGGAATAGGGGAGACACCAAGACTGAAAAATCCTGGTGTCCCCCCAAGGGAGGCAATCAGGGGAGACACGAGTCCGGATCCGTCATAAGCAGCATGTTTACGCCGACCCCAATTCAAATTTTAATAAAGCAGAATGATAATGATGATTTTCTTTTAGACAATAAATACTACTTTTTTTAAGAATAATTTCAATAATTGGATTCCTAACGCGAAAATAACGCTCAGTATAAATAAGTGGGTGAGGCCTATGTTCAGCAGTGGACGTCCTCCGGCTGATGATGATGATGATGATGATGATAATAAATAAACACACAGATTAAAACAGCACATTTAGTATTTATTATTATAGTAAAATTAGTTTGTACAAGGTCTCCTAGAGAATTGTTCGGTACTAGTATTTCATACTATAGGTACCTATCTTAAAAAGTTCCTTGAGTTCACAGCTTCTCATTATTTCTATAAATAATAATTTAATATATTAGCTACGACCTATATTCACGTTTACTATAATGCATTTCCCCGTATTGTTTATATTCAATGCCTGACTTTAACAGGCTTGCATCCTATTTATTTACCGATGTGTGTACATACATACATTGTAAAGTAAATATTAAATACATTGTAAAGTAAAATTGTTTTAGCTATTACTATAAATGTATAAGCATTTTCCTAGATAAGAGTACCGCATATGCAATCGGATAAGTTTGAATATGCATATCGACGGTTATAAGACAACACCGCAATAATTACTTATTCATTTTAAATTTTTAGTAATGAGATCATTTCCATAAACATTAACCATTCCTAGAATAAATAATAAAAGAAAAGAAAATAAAAATCATGACTAAAAAAATATACGTATTGTCTCTCCTGAGAGTCTGAAAATGAATATTCGCTGTGTTGTTATATAAGCGACGATATACAGGGTGTTGTATCAATTAGAAAAAGTTAAGTACTCAGTCTGTGCTTTACATATTTAGGTAGTATTACATAATATATGACATTGGCATTAGCTACAAATAAATGTAGATATTTCCTTCCTATCATTCTTTGATCAAAACTTTGCCGATTTTGTCGTGCGCCGCCGGCGCTATTTCACACCACAAAGGATAAATAAAGAAATTCATTTTAGCAATTGCTTTGTATATTATTTAATCCAACCCTACAGAATGGACCTAAAGCATGGACTGAGTACGAACAAAGAATACATCGAGTACACAGTGTGTCTGAACTTATCAACAAATTATTACAATAAAGTAATATCAATTCAGTTACTGTTAAAGTCAGGCCTTAAACATTTTAATATCTAGGTAAGAGGTAGAAGTCTCACGAAATATAGCAAGCGGCCGAACACACGGGAGTCTCAAAAATAATTGGTAAGATTGGATTTAGCCAACATTGATTTGGTACTTTAATTAAAAAAAAATTACATAGAGCACTCGTTTAAGGTAATTTTGATAACGACATAGACTTAGGTGAAATACAGTCAATATAAAAAAAACGGTGAAACGTTCAGAAAAGCCTGTGGTACAAGTATAATAGAAGCGCTTGATATATTGCGTGCTATACAGATATTTTTACATACACAGACAATACAATAATATTTATATATACAAAGGAATTACAAAATTAAGTACTATTATTTGTATATTTGCGTATAACTATCTATTATTTTAGCATTTAAGCGATCCACGCTCAGTGAAGCCTTAATTTCATATTTATTTATCAAATGCTACATTATTTTTTATTTCATAAAAGGTAACAAATTGGTAACAAATGTGTAGCAAATAGCATTTTAAAATAAATTGCATGAGTTACAAAACATATTTTATTTAACAACATAAGTTACTGATTTTTATTGAAAAATTGAAAATGACGTTTTTCTTTTCATTAGGTTGGATTCAGATAACGTTAGTAGCAATTTCATACATGTTACAACTAAATGTCATTATAATGATACTTTTCATAAAAATAAGCGAAGCGATAGTGTCACTTCTAGTTGCCAACATGAATTACTTGAAGTATACACCACCATTGAATTGTACCATTAGGAAAAGGCTTACCTTTGACAAGTAGAATACGTGGGCGACATTAAATGATTAAACCTTCGCTAAACTAGGTCTCCGGCCAGACTAACTTTGGCACCATAGTTAACCAAGACCTAAGTGCTAATCTACATTTTTTAAATAAGATTTTTGATAAAACTACGGTCTAAACTCTAGGTTAGCGTTAAAACTCGTTTACTAGCGTTGAAACTAGGATGCGCCATTGTAGGCGAGTGTTCGTCTGGGTGGGTACCACCGCCAAGCAGTAATGTGCAAGCATTACTGTGTTCGGTTTGATGAGCAAAGTAGTCAGAGAAATTACTGGCCTTATCAGACTTAAGCCTAATGTCTCAGGGTAACGAGCGCACTGCAGTGCCACGGAGGCCTTTCTGTTTCAAAGTTCTGAAAGGCACTGCAATTGTTATGGGCGTTATGCTTACCATCGGACAAACGATCCACTTGTCTTTATCCAATAATATAAAAAGGCAAGAAATACCAAAAAAGTATGGTAACACATAAATAAAAATTTAACGAGTAACTAACAGCAATAAATTATGTTCATTTCTATAAATGTGTAAGTTAATTTAATACCTATTTATCTATTATTAATTTAACAATGTTAAGGTGGCCATTACTTTTGGCAGTGAGTGTTATTTAAGATTATCATAAGTTATTGATATATCCAGTTTTACAATGTTGTTTTAATAGTAGTTCTAAGTAAGTAAGTAAGATTAAAGGTGTACTCAAATATAGACAGTAAGCTGTTGACTACGAGCCGGTGTAATACCAGCACCTGTTTTGTTGTGACATGGGCACTAGAGCGAGAAGAGAGATAAAGTAGTGCAACCACTAGTTAACTAATTTATTATTTAAATGTATCGACTATTATTTGTAAATTCACTTTAATGCAGATTGTTATGTTGTAAACCTTTAAGTTACCACAAAAATGCTAACGACTCATTTGAAAAAAACTAGACAAATTTGTTTCATAAATTTTGCCATCGAATTAATATTATATTTTACACCAATTTAGTTCCAATTCAGGTCAAACTCGTATAGCTACGTTCAAGAGAATACCTAACCATTGCGCGTACTGTATTCGAGGCACTTTGAACTATTTCTACTATTAGTAAGACGTGCCTAAAAGATTAAAAACTCCTAAAAAATTTCTACCAGGTCTTTCATAATACAATAACGTGTATACTGTATACCCTGTTCCAAAATCTTAGATATCTTAAATTTTTTTAACAATCCATAACTTGATGATAGACATTATTATTAATTGATTTTAAATTAAAACATGATAAACTTGAATTATTGAAAAATCGTGAATGGATCGTTTTTGCAAGATTGTTATTCTAAACAAAACTATAATAAAAGGAAGTTTTTTCGTGCAGTTATTTTTCTTAGACTGGGAACACAGCAGAGATTTGAAAAACTTTGTGCAATCGCCGCCATTTTCTTTTTCAGTCTGTTGATCTGTTCCAATCTCCGCACTCGAGTGTGTATCTTGCTGGATAATATGTGTTGTAATAATGCCGCCAGCATGCTGGGTACGCTTCCAACTGGTAGTGGGCTAGAACATTTGGATTATCTATAGGCCTACTAGGGCTAGCAGATTATCCGACTGTTTTTGTAGCTAGCTAGGTTGATGTAGTGTTTATTTATGTATTAGCTAGTTAATAAAGGCATTTAGCCCGTTAAAAAAAATGTGTTGTTGTTAAAGATCTTGTTATTTTGTGCCGCTCTAGAGCAAAGCCGGGGTAAATAGAAACAAAAACATTTGTCACAATTAAAAAATGTTTTGGGCAACTGGCATGTCACTTTGACAGTGACTTTTCGTGACATTTCTTTGTTTACCAAAAAATATCTAAGATTATGGAACAGAGTATAGATTACTCCGCGATAGGAACACTGTTAGCCTTGTACTGTTCATAGATATCGTAGAACATATCGCGGCAGTTCATCTTGATCTTCATCTTGGAGCAAAGTAAGAAGACCCCTGAGAGTTTCCTGTGCAGAGAGTAGATTTCTTCTGGTGGTGGGCAGAGACGGTGCGTGAGGATGGTGGGAACCAGAGCCTGGATACGTCTGGTGGTCTTCTGGGTACCGAAGTCGAAGTCTTCATTTTGAGTGAAAACCTCGCCCATTATCATGACCGTGTCTACGTGAGTCTCTTCCATTACCTGAACAGTAAAAAAAGTTAAGTCAGTAGAAATATTCCATCCTTTCCTCGTCTTCTTATTTAGAAAGAGAGTGAAACCAAAATTAGGTTTAAACGCCAAATTTACTTTTTAAATGTCACGCATACGGAGATACTCTTTTTAATATGTTTGCTGTTTATCCTCATTCCTCTGGCTACAAGAAACGTTTGCAGCTGACACGGCATGATTGTTGATTTGCTGTTTGGTCAATGTTCAAAATGTTTATTTCTGAACTTAGTATAGTGGACTTGGATGGGTACGGGCAATAATAATTTTGTAAAAATCAACTTTTTTTATTCTACATTATAATATGTACCTTAGATTCGTATCCTGTGAGGAATTTCATATGTTTGGACAACTGGAGCACAGCGGCGCGGTCGCCGACGGATGCTGCGTGGATGATCTCGATGTACTGGTCCATGAACTCTTTGGAATACTCCCGGGTCGCACCGAAGTCCAGCAGTATCACCTAAAACAGACAACGACTTAAAAAGTTAGGGGTCGTCCATTAATTACGTGAGATTTAGGTTGGAGGGGGTCAAGCCGAATCTCACCAAATCTCACGTGGGGGAGAGGGGGGGTCTCAGCAAATATCATGTAATTTTTTCTCAGTGTAAAACTGCAAGAAATGTTGTTAAATTAAGTAAAACTGTTTTTCCACTAAAATACTCGACGAACGCTGCGGCGTACGGCAATGAATCGCAGATAAACGTATTTGTACTAAAAACACGTATTTTGCGAAATGACACGTGATATTAGGGTGGGAGGGGGTCGAGGCAAATCTCACGATATCTCACAAAAGGGGGACGAAGCGTTCAAAAATTGACAAAATCACCTCACGAAAGTAATGGACACGATGTCACGCTTGGAATGGAATATCCGTCTGTGGGCTCGAATTTGAACCATCGTTCCACTAAATCCACGACGCGCTGAGCTATAGATTTGTAATAACGATATGTCCATCAAACTCACCTGTTTAGTGTCGGGGTAGTAAAAGAAGTTGAAGAAGTCACCTGTTTAGTGTTGGGGTAGCAAAAGAAGTTGAAGAACCTCCCGTTTTAGTGTTGGGGTAGTAAAAGAAGTTGAAGAAGTCACCTGTTTAGAGTTTGGGGTAGCAAAAGAAGTTGAAGAACCTCCCTTTTTAGTGTTGGGATAGTAAAAGAAGTTGTAGAACTCACCTGTTTAGTGTTGGGGTTGTAAAAGAAGTTGGCCCAGTTGGGGTCGGTCTGCATACAGCGCAGCACGAACATCTCGCGCAAACAGAGGCGCATTATCTTCTCAGCAATGTCCAGCCTCACTTCGTAGGCCGCATCGAAAAACTTGTCCAGCGGCACGCCGTCTATCAGCTCCGTTGTTATGACTTCGGGCGCGCACAGCTCGTCTGGAATAGGTATTGTCCTTTAACTTACTAAATTATCAATTATTCACACAACATACTAAATAGTAATCAAATTCATAAAATAAACTAAACGAACTATAAGAATACAATGGTGTCACTCTCTCTCTCTTTCCAATACAGAACCTGAGAGAGAGATGTAACAAATCCGAATCCATCTATCTCCGGCATATATATACAAGCTTACGTCCGCGATTTCACCCGCGTTTCCACGGGATCCATGCATTTTTTCTGGATAAATCTCAGTAGATACACCAGACTTTGACACACATTTTTGACGTGTCTAGCGTTCGAATTCCAGTTTTTTCGATAAAGACATTTCATTCTCATGACAAAACGAATTCATTGACTTCATAATAAAATGGAGTCAACATCTCAGTCATGCCACTCACCTATGACGTCAGGCACGAAATATTCCGGGAAGGGCGCGAGCATTTGCTTGAATCTGCGCGTGCATTCCGCCTCACGCGTGTAATCTACTTCCCACGACAGCTCCTTCTTTGCCACCTCTACTATGTTGTCTATAAACATACCCTTAGGGAACATGTTCCAAACCTGAGGACAACAAGTCAGTGACGTTACTGGGGAAACCTGCAGGTTTATTTTAATTCACTCGGAATTGATATCCGTGTAGGACTGTCTTGCTCGTTTATATTTCGAAATAGCATCCCATCAGAGATATGTCCCGTTTAGAATCGACAATTCAGCTGCATAAACACGAATATAATTCCGGCAACATTTCTCTGTCGGGATGCGATTCCGAGATATAAACGATCAGAAACAGTCACTTCCTACGCGGAATCATTCCGAGCGAATTAAAACCACCCTGCTGATGTCTCAAGGTAAAAAACACACTGCAGTGCCCAGATCTTTGAGTTTCAAAAGTTTCATAGATCAGAGCCTGCGATTCGGAGGGCAATTTCGCTAACCTAAGATCGCTTCAAACATGTAAACGCTTATTCACATCATACACTAGGATTCCCTGTGACGTAGGTGGTACGTACCCACATAGCTACACAACAAGCTAAACATTCAATACCCGAGAACAATGAAACCTGTAGACTCCACTTAGTCGGACATCACCCAAGGTCAAGGTTATGCATTATCAACTTATCAGTGCCTATCGCAAATTTGGTAAACCAATCACAACACGCCGTCCTCCCTCGTCTGATGTATGGGTTTTAAACTTACCAATGATAACACGCCGTCTACCTTCGTCTGATGTATGAGTTTTAAACTGACCAATCACAACATGCCGTCCTCCCTCATCTGATGTATGAGTTTTAAACTGACCAATCACAACACGCGTCTTCCCTCGTCCCCCGCCAACATTTTACGATTGTGTTCTCATGTAAAACTTGGATTAACGTCTAGGTTTAATGGTCAGTGTGTTCACCACAATAGCTGTCCCAGCCGGGGCCACAGCTACCCCGGAGCCCCCCGCTTTACAGGCAGAGTTACTTACCCGCAGAGCTTCAAATTATAAGACATAAAACTAGACTCGTGCTAGGAAACTTACCTTCATGACCCCCACTAGGTTATCAATATCGCTGTTGATGCCCTTCGCTACTCCGGGATACTGCACTTTGACAGCCACCTCGCGACCGCTGTGAAGGCTCGCTAGATGAACCTGACCTGGGAACAAAATGTGCTCGGTCTTTAAATATGAGTCAGACTTACGAAAGTTTTAATCAAGAAATATTCGGTCTTACCATAAAAAAATTAAACAACCCCTAAACATGTGTTTAATGGCGTTTAAATACTAAATATGCCTTAGTCGCGTTTAAATATAAGCAACCACAAATCTTGATTTAAGTAGAGTGTATTTTGTGTACCCCATTTCGTTGACATTTCTAATCATTTTTTACTTTTAACTTTAGACACTGTCTAGCTAAACAGGCGTCTAAAAGTTGTTTTTTGTGGTAACACAGTAAATATCTTATGTTAAGTGTTAACCCTGTGGTTTAGTTAAACTATGTTCTGTCTTCATTGTTCTTTGACAATTATAAACTGAATCGAAAGAGACAAATATAGTTTAACTATTCAACCTTTTAACACTGTTTAATAATAAAAGCTATTCTGTCTTACCACAAAAAAACAACTGTTAGACGGATGTTTAGCTAGACAGTGGTGTCAATTCTATCATTTCATACCTAAACTAATTTTAGTTTCATTCTCTCTCAGATGGAATATATTTTAGACCTGTCAAATTAATCCACTTGCTTGTGTCTAGTGTAAATTTAATGGCAATGAATTCAGTGGCATCGAATTTGTCAAGATCGAAAGATATTTGACAGCTCTAAAACAAAATTTAGATATGTCAGACATCTTCCGTCTCTTTCTCATGTTATGCATTGGAAAAAGAGAGAGCGAAACTAAAATTAGTTTAGGTATGTAATGATAGAATTGACACCAGTGTCTAAAAGATAAACGACTAAAATAATTAGAAATGTCAATGTGTTCAATAGTTAGACGCAGTTTAACACGTGTTTAGAGATTTTTAATATATTTGTTTTATTTGTATACCACTAGGTAACGAAAAGAACAGATCATTAGAGGTGGGCATACTCACCAATGGACGCTGCGGCGAATGGTTTTTCTTCGAAGCTCTGCACCCGCCCCCGCCAATCTGGACCGAGTTGCGCTACCATCACCTTCTCGACCTGCCACGTGGGCATAAAGTCTGCCGACTGGCGCACGCGCTCGAATATGCGCTGAAGCTCTGGTGATATCACCGCCTCGTCTTGGATGCTGAGTAACTGACCCAGCTTTAACGCCGCGCCTGAAATCATGTAAAATAGTGATCAAATACAAGTCCATTTCAAATTACTTTCGACTATACAGTAGACACGTATACTTATATGCAATAAACAACAATAAGTCTTGTCTTGATTATTATAATCACGCCTCTAACGTAGGCAGAGATTAGAACCCGCATCGTTCTGACAATCTATGTGAAATGTTTTCGCTCTTCGAGATATATACCTGCTACTCTTTGTTACTTTTTGCATAAAGAACAATCTCTGACTTTACGTAGCGTGTCGTCATAAAAAAGAACGTCTAACTGCGTAGCCCGTTATCGCACCAAAAGAACTTCTGACTGCGTAGCGGGTCATCGCACAAAAAACGTCCGACTGCGTATCGTGTCGTCGCACAAAAAGAACGCCTAACTGCACAGCGTAGTATTCTATAAAAAAAGAACATATGACTTTGCACCGCGTATCGGTGCGTAAAGAAGAACACCTGACTTTGTGTAGCGTGTCGTCGCACAAAAAGAATTTGTGACCGCGTAGCACAAAAAGAAAAACGTATGACTTTGCACAGCGTAGCGTTGCATAAAGAAGAATCATTGACTTTAATCAGCGTGTCGCTGCATAAAGGAGAACAGAGGTTAAAGCTCGCAGAGGAGGTATTGTGTTGTCACATCAGTAAGAACATCTGATTTTGCACAGCGAACCGTGACGCGAACATCTGGCTTTGCAGAACATGAGTGACATAAAAAAGCAACATAATATGGCTCGGCACAGCATGAACACAAACGAACCCAATAAAACAAAAGTTTAGTCATTTCACAGCGTGTTGTCGCATAAAAAACGAATTTATGTCCTTGAACATCGACAAAAATTTCACTTTGCACCAAAACTTTCACAGCGTGTGGTTTCACAACAATTACACTTTAAAAGGTAAACTTATCTGCAGAATACTACATCAGATCTCGACCTAAGTTGTATGTGACAAAACTGGGAGCTTTATCCTACCAAATGGAAAAGCAAACCGGTCCATAAACGTCGGAAATATCGATTAAATGAAGCAAAAAGCGATTCGAATTTTATTGTAACCCTATTTTGATTTTGAAAGTCAGTTAAAAATCTTGCTCACTTTTCACGGCGGACGTGTCGTATTATAAAAGTTTTATTTTGCACAGCATATCGTTACATATAAAGTGATTGCCTAAAAAAGCAGAATCTCGCGTTATGCTATTGAATTAAATATCTTAAAGTCGCACTTTGCAATGCATGGTGAACTTATTATTTGTCATTAAAGCCCCGAACGTAAATTAAACGTATGCGCAGCGTACAAGCGCCAGTGTAGGACCACACAATCCACTATGTGGACCCAATGCGGCTTGGTGGAAGTCACAAATCCCGGGTTTTGCGATTCTTAAACATACAGGTTTCTTTACGATATTTTCCATCGCCATTTTTAGAGCGAGTGTCGGTGTAAATCCGCACATAACTTGATTTTTTAAGTCATTGGTGCGAAGCCGAGCCGTGATTCGATTACTGGTGCGTCAGATTGAAAGTCGCACAAGTTCACACTCGGTAAAACCCTCAAATAAAAATACAAATAGAAAAAAGAAGTTTCTTAACGACGCAGATATCAAATATATTTGGAAGCCTGCTAGAAAACTAATGGCTTACTAACAACTTTGGCTTTTGCACAGCATTTCGTAGCAAAAAAACCTTGCATTACTTTGCGCAGCATAAATAGTTTCTTAAGGCAAGCTAACCTCTGACTTTACACAGCGTGTCAACGATCCGCTCCGCGTTAGCCGGCGACAGGAAAGCGTGTTCGGGCTCCGGCGCGCGTCCCGCGGCGGCCTGCAGCGTATTACGCGCGTACTGCGCTACCGTGCCCACGCCGAGCCCCGCCGCCAGCGAGCCGAATGAGAACATCCGACCGATGCGTGAAGATGGGACCACACGCGCTTTGGAATTCTCACTTAGCTACAAATATACACAAATTTTGGTTTCTATTAATTGTATAGCGTTCATTTGCTATTTCATCTTATATAGTCAAAGGTTGTAACTGAGCATAAAATTGGGACTGACTCGCTAGGTTGCTACAGATTTACGTTTTGAAGGCGTAAAATATGCAATAATTTTAAATACAAATAAATAAAATTGGAGTGTCTGTTTGTAATGTCAAAATATCAGCTCATTACTGAATGTATATGAAAACATATACGCAACCAATAAAAAGAAAAGTCATAAAGTAGAACTAATTAGAACATGAAAGAAACACCTAAAGGGAAAAAAAATGTTACTTACAACAACCCTTGTTTTTTTCTTCGCTGAAGGTTTAGGAGTAGCTCCGGTTGCAGCGGAGTGGACCGGCTCCATCACTGGTGTTGCTATCTTTGCACTCGAAGGTTTTTCCTTTCTATCCATTGTTTGAGCCTCTTTCATAAGATTCTCTAAAGGAGCCACATACACTGAGCTTGATGGAACCTCAGGACTAGGTTCATTTTTAGCCTTCTTTAAGGTCTCAAATGTTTTGTTAAACTCCCTGTTGAGCTCATCAATCTCAGCTTTGGTTTGTGGGTCCATGTCAGCTTTGCTCTCTACATCAGTTTTGTAATTGGGTATGTGCATTACAGCATACTGTCTGAAGCCATGGGCTACCACCAGCGCTCTCTGGACAATGTCTTTGGCGAGATCGGGAGTTGGCTTTGAAGCGGTGAGTGGGTTAGTGGGCCAGGATTGGATAGCCGACTTAAAGCTGGAGTTATTCCATATAACTTGAGAGGCCTCCTGCTGCAACTTTACCCCCGCCTCAACCACAACTCGGAGCCCCCTCAATACGCATATCAAGTCGTTAATGTGTGACATGTCCTGTAAATATTTAGTGTTGTTAGTTATAAGTTTGTAATGTGAATATAATGTGCATAAATATGTTGATGTATAGATACAAGTTGATACACTGATTGAAATAATAAGAGAATAATATAAAATAGTAGTAGTAGTAATAAGTAATAGTAATAAGTAATAGTAATAAGTAATAGTAGTAATATAAAATAAAAAATAGTAAAAATTTATTTGAAGAAAAAATAACCGCTTGGAGTTAAATCTATTCTTTTTTATGTTTTTGTTACTCTGCTACATGCAGGTTAATTTTAATGCACTAAGAATGATATCGTGTAGGGAGGGGCAGCTTCTGATCGTTTATATTTCAGAATCGCTTTCCAGCAGAGAAAGATTGGGGATTATATCTGTGTTTATGCAGCTGAGTTATCCTATCTAAACGGGAAATTTTTCTGACGAGATGCGATTCCGAAATATAAACAATCAGAAACTTGGTGGAGTTACGTTGTTTTGTTACAGAGTTCTTATTGCCACCTTCTGGCTCCATCATCAGACCAGCTCTGTGATATTATTATATTACATTGTCATCCGATTTACGTATCTATGTAAAATCCTGGCTCACCGAGAAATGGGACACATTTAACTTGCAAGATTTGATCTAAATTAAACTGAATTGAAAGGGACAAAACATTGTGTAACTATTCAACTACTATTCAGTCTTTATTAGTAAGGCCCTTAAAATATAAGCAGGGATTTGTCATTTCTGAAGAGTTAATTAGAGTTATTAATAGTTTGCATCATAAACCACAAAATAACAAAACTATAATACATTAATGTAGCGTTAAAGTGTTACCATAACGAGGTACAAGTGCAGAACACATGAACAGAGAGTATCGTCTCATTAATAGACAGTAAGAAAAGTGTTACTGAATATATTCTTTGATAGCTGATCTAGAAGTTTAAGTTACTTATTAGTCTAATACAATTCACTCGCTTGAGTGAATTCTACTAATTAGATCACAAAAATCTACTATTTGCATCAGTTAGGCACTAATTCAATGATAATATACTATGTAATATTCAAGAGCTTGAGTGTATTTATCAAACAATAAGCAGTGGGCAATGGGTATGTTAGAGAAGTAATGTTATATGTTTATTTATTACAAGACTGCCCAAAAAAGGAGTACAAAATTTTCAGGATTCATGTATACGTTTCTTTATTCCACCATATCCTCCGTATCACCGTATCCTTATCATGAACCCTTACATCATCCCGAGTGACACTGGCTATGGCAGTCGTGTTTTTTAATTCTTATAATTACTTGTGTTGTGAGTTGGAGCCAAAATATACATGAGATCTAGTATTTAGTTTAAAAACTCAAACATTTTCCTCAAACCAACACATCTGTGCACAAACTAACCAAAGATACAACAAGCTTTAGCTATTGCATAACAATAACATCATAAAATACACTCGAAGAAAACTAAAGTCTCCGTCACAATAAGCGCACTTAAATAGCATACGAGTAATGTTTTATAAGTAATTCGTCGATATCAGTTTAAAACAAAACTAAAAACAAGGACTCACCTTGTAGTTTGTGATTTATAAATGAACCGAGATATGAAACAATGTAAGAATGAATATAAACTTCTTAAGCATATCAGCAAGTAGGCATTCGGATTATTATCACAATTTCGTAGGTAAAACTATGAAAAATCTAAATTTTCATAAAATTTGTTGAACCGGAATCAATCAAAACTCAAAAGATGGTCACAGATTAGTATACCTATATGTCGTAGACGGACTCATATTATTTCCTCTGTGGACGGACTATTGTCTAGGCCCTAGACAGAGAGGTAATAGACGACTAGATAGCTTGCATCTCATTCATACAAGAAGGAGAACCACTTATGCATACTTCATGTAAAGAAAAGAGATAGAACGATATGACTTTTTGTTTCATGTCGCGTGCCGGTTTTTCCAAGGTCATTCACACTATTGTGCGAAACAAACATTGACAGTTCGCCCTATATTCTGGAGTTCGCCGCAGTTTTGACGCTTTTATTAATTGAAACCAGACTGTGAACACGTTTTATTACTTCCAAATTGTGAATAACAATTTCCCTAACAAATTTACTATGAGAAAATGGTTCGGTGCAGTGTGTTAGGATGCAAAAGTGACAGTGAACAAAAACTTCCCGATTTGTCTTTTCACTCGTAAGTACAGTACTTTTGGATCATATTTAGGCTTCAAAATTGATTGTTAAACATATAAACACTCTAGACAACAACATTAAGAATAGAACTTTGTTCATTAATATGCAATAAAGTTGAATTCAATCAATGTTAGAATCCTTCAACCAAAAAATATCTCAGTTTGGTGTTGCCTGCATTCGAAATTATTTTTCCCCAGACCACGTATTTTTATGTCATATAAATATATAAACACTATACAAATACTACTACACAAATAAATAAAATTGAACTGATTAGACTATACAAATAAATAAAATTGAAGTGTCTGTTTGTAATATCAAAATAACAGCTTTTTACCAAATGCATATGAAAGTATATATACGGTACCTATAACAAAACAACCATTTATAAAAATTTTGTCTGTCTGTCTGTTTGTTCCGGTTAATCATCGAAACGGCTGGGCCGATTTTGACGGGACTTTCACTGGCAGATAGCTGATGTTACAAGGAGTAACTTAGGCTACTTTTATTTTAGAAAAAGAATTAGGGTTCCGCGCAGAAAAATAAAAACCATGAAATCCAACATCTCCGCGCGGGTGAAACCGCCAACCTTATGGTAAAAAGTAGCCAGTAGAAAAGTGTGAAAATGTGACTTTGAATGAAAGATGCAATACAGAAATGAACTAATAATGAACCGTCTGATTGCAGTGCTGTAATATAATTGTTGTCACCAATTCCCCTGAAGTAGCTGAATGATTTGAATGATATTTGCATTAAGTTCTATAACCACGAAAGCAAACTATATATCGCAAAAAATCCAGTTCCTATAGGGTAACGTGTAGGCTAGTTAATTACAGAACAGGGGACCTATTTTTGAATGTCACGAATGATTTCGAAATCACCGATGACAAAATTCTCAGCGATGACTTTGAAATTACTAATTTGCAAAAGTCGTATTTTTGAAAGTCATACCCTGTATACCAATCATGCAACTATTTCTCAGCTTTGATCACAGATAAACTTATGATTGTATTCTATTTATTTTTATTTTTTAAGTTGGAAATTGTGTTCAAGTCAAAATTGGCCTAAATATTAGTATCTATGATATCGTTTACGAGTGGGGGTACCCATTCGTAAACGATATCATAGGTATGATAATTTTAGTCACCCGCTGAGATTCAAAAATACGACTGTTTGTAAATCGGTGACTATCGGTCATATCGCTGATATTTAGTCACTCGGTGACATTCAAAAATTGCACCCCTGATCTCTAGATAAATTATGGAGTAAATCTGGCATTGCTAAAAACCAGGGTAAACGTTTTGATGTGGCAACACCACCCAATATCGTTCTATCTCACATGCGGCACGGAAACCAGTCGTCTATAGACAGTCCGTCTACGGTCTAAGCTATATGTAGTGAGAACCTAGAAGATGATACCACCAGATACCACAGGACATATAATTTGTGCCACAGACTAGTATACCTTTTTTTGTTCACCCTTTTATTTTAGTCAAGCTAAAGTCAGAGACTATAGAAGTAGTACTAAAAGGAATAGAGTGCGCTCTTTTGCACAGATTTGTAATAAGTCTCTGATTTATGTGTACATTGTGGTTCATCATAATAAAATTATGTATAAAATGGATTTATAAGCGGCAACACCTCATGCCTCATGTCTAATATTATAATAAGTGCACACACGACAATCAGGCTGTCAATTGTCACTGGTATCATTCAGTCAGTGTCCACTTATCCAGACAGCTGCTAGTGACAACTTAATAATCGAAGTCGTTATTTGTACGTCATTTTTTCCTCCATTTTGACAGTTCCAAGACGGAATGGAATGAATGAACTGTATTAAGGTGAATGATGTGAACGTATATAGTTATCTGTGACGTGTACGCCCGACATATAATTATGACCACTATATGACCAAAAATAATTTCTGCCTGAAAGATTTAGCCCAAAACAGACAGTTTTTTGGAGGAAAATATTATTTTGAAGGTGTTATTTGTAAGAATTTTTTTATCTCCATTTTGACAAACCCACACTTTTTTCAGGTAGGAAATGATAGATGGAACTGAATTACTTTGAATGACGTGTATGCCCGTCATGGTGACAAAAAATCTTCCTGGAAGTTGTTTATAGACCAAAAAAGACAGTTTATTGAAGGAAAAATATTTAGAAGTAAAATAAAACGAATTAACAATTTTTACTTTCACTATTTCTGTATTTACAAAACTAGCGAAATGAAGATTAAGACTAATTATTTATCCTGGCAATTTTAAATTCCGTTTTCGGTTATGTGTGAGTAAAATTTCTTTGCATGTGTGTTCATTTAATCTATGATTTTATCTATGTGTGCAGTTTCTGACGTTTATAATGGTTTGTTGATTCTTATTTCACGTCATACCAAGATAATTCTGCGTTCATTAGCAGTCGTATAACCATAAGGATAAGGTCTATTATTGAAAGTTTATGTAGCTTTTTACCTTGTCGATGATTTTCCGTGTACATGTAGATCCTCTTGCGTACGATTAGTGGTGATTACGTTTCGTTCAACGCAGATTTTTTAATTAATACAAATATAAATTCAAATAGGGAATTATTTTAGAGAACAATTTTATCATATCTTAAATAATTGCTTTTCTTTGTTAGCAAATTAAACCATATTGTAAGATAAATAAATAAAATAATGTATATCAATATAAATATCTATACAAATAAATAAAATTGAAGTGTCTGTTTGTAATATCAAAATAACAGCTTTTTACTAAATGCAAACAAAAAACAATTCAAATCTGTCTGTATGTTTCGGCTAATCTCTGAAATAGCTCGATTGATTTTGGTGTCGCGAAAGTTGCAACATCGCGATTATAAATGTTTTATTGGTAATGGCAACACTATGAATGACATCATTTCCACATCCGAATATTTCTTCGGTAAGTCTACATTATCTATGACACTTAATTTTCATTGCCGCTCAACATCATACCCTATATAATTTGTGCCGTTCATTTTGAAAGTGGAGGTGCTCGTGAGAGGTCGAATAATATCGGTGAGTATTGCTGGTGGTAACCGTAAGTAGATAATTGTTAATTGTTGATAATACGAGAATGATAAATGATGAAAGATGTTAAGCCCTATTGTTAACCTGGTGATTCTATGGCATACTAGTTTGTGGCGAGTTGTCGAGGTTGTGGATGGACGGAGAAATGAGAGGTGGCTTGGCATCTCAAAGTTTGAAACGGAGGCTGGTGGGACTAAAACACCAGATCCAGAGTTGTGCATGTTAGCCAGGTATGAGTACCCGACATGCAGGCCTAGTAAGCTTACTTAGGTCAGACCAAGGTGGGGAACGTGGGTTCCTCACATCTCCTAGTCTACGACCATAGTTTGGGGCTAACACACTAGACGGTATTCAATTCCGAGCCAGTTTGTGCATATGTTAACCATGTACATGAAGAGTTATCCTAGGTTTAGTACATATACTAACTGTGTACGTAGGGTCCTGAGTTAGTGCATACATTAACTATGTACTTGATGTGTCTCCCTTGATAGCAGGCCTGCGGGCTGCCCAAAGAGGTCTACTTGCGGGTTGCCATCCAGCCATGCTCCTTGTTGTACTTATAGTTTCAGTATACACGCACCTAACATCACACCTAATACGGACGACCACCAGAGAGAGTGAGAGGATAGAGATGAAATACGAATATTATGCGAAGCAGACTAAAGAATTGTAATCCACACTACATGATACCAGCAGCCTTTGGTGAGTGATTCTAATTTATTCACATAACACAGACATAACAACTTTGTGGTGAAGAATTTGGGCCATGAGTTAAAACCTGAGTTATTTTATTGTTGAGAGCAATTCCCCTACTACTAAGTACCCAAACTTCCCCACAAAAATGGTGGAGTAATGCTGGGATAATGTGAAATCTGGACATTTAGCAATTTCAATTTGAAACTGTGTTGTGAATGAGGTGGAATCATAAGCCATTGGTACCTATTCAAAGTATAATAATGCCTTCCTTAAACTTGGTACTTACCTGTACTTATACATTTCTAACATTATCCTTATAGACAGTCAATACTTAATTCTTATAATATATGTATGTATGGTATGTATATCTATGTACAGATTGATCATCATAATAATTTAATACTACATTACATGTGTTCATGTGTTGTTGAGTGAACTTCTAGTGAGGTAGAGGTTCTATTGAGTTTGATATAAAGGTCACATTTCTCATGTGAGATGAGAGAGAATAATAGAATATGTAAAATTATTATTCTATACAAGAAGTGATTACCAACATGATCATCAGGTGAAACCGTGGAATGATCAAAGATGTATCTCTGATCCATAAAATAATGATGCAAAATTGCAAACCAGGGTCAAGAATGGTTCAGTCTATTTGGCGGCATAATTCAAAACGTTTACAACCAACAAACTAACACGGAATTCCGAGAGATGGCGCTCCTAAGCAGTTTTGGTGAAATAGCATACATGGACTCGTAATTCATTTTAATGTGAGAATGGTTTTACAGCTATAATGTTTAGTTTTTAGAAAATGTTATTCTAATTTAGGGAGCGTTTTATGGTAGATTAAATTGAAGAGTCTGAGTATTTAAGTTTGGTAAATAAAGCGAATGCGCTAACGCGGGTTCGTGATCAGCCAATCGTGGCACGAGAAAGTTTGCAAAAAGTATGGCAGGCGGAAATGAGCCCATCGCGTTCATTTACAGCGTTGCCAGACTGTCCTATTTAGGACGATTTGCTGTCTAATTTAATGTCCATCCGTCCTATCGACGTCCATTCACCAAGACCGTCCCCTTTATAACGAATATATCAGGACAACAGGAATTTGTAAAAAATATTATTTTTAAGTTTTATAAAATACCTTCTACGACATGTCGTAGGTATTGCACCCGATTGTCGCGAAAATCGGGTCTTTTTGACTCAAAGCGGCAATGTAAAACACGTTCATTGAATCATTGTTATAATTTGTTTCTTGTCTTGCAAACGAGGTTTTGCACACTTTAACATAAATTAGGTGTTTTTATTTAAGAGATCGCTGGCCGAATACGCATTTCTTTATTCCTCCATTCGTAAGTTTCATTCCAAACTGTAGATTAATTTGATTGTTTCTTCGCAAGTTGGAGAAAAGTACTTGTACAAGTTTCGGCTGAAACAAATAACGGCCTCCACAGTAATGTACTATTGTGCACGGATAATTTAAAATGACATTTATTTTAAATCGCCCTCTAACCATCAAAACCGTCCCTTTTCGGATAGATTATCGTTCGAAAACGCTCACACGCGTTGGCAACACAATTCATTTATCGCATTTTCATGTTCGTGTTTTTAAAATTGTTTTCACGTTGTTCGAAAGAGTATTTGTGGCTTCTTTAAACTTGTTTATAAGCTCTATTAGCTGAGTTAATGTGGAAAACAAGTGAATATCACGTTTAAATCGTTGGATTTTGTCGAGGTGAGCTGCAATTACGATATTTTTGAAATTCATTGTTCGTACCGTACGGTCGAATTAGATTTCTACGAAATCAATCGTTTAATGGTTAAAATTTGTAGTAAATACATTACTAAACGTAATTTACTATTGGATTCTTATATTATTAGTACAAAGCTTCTTCTTAAATTAATGATGATTTTGGATCACGAAATTGAAGCAAAGTTTTCTAAGTGATCAATGGACATCCATATTTAATTTTTACTTCGTGGTTTATATCAATATACCTATCTTTGATGGTAGAATAACGAATTCTAGAAGTAAATGATAAAATGACATACTGAACGGGTGTAAAATCATTTCAGCATTACGATTCAACTCGACTGGGAAATCTAAACAGTGTTTGTAAATCTGCTTTGGTCTGGAATGTGAATTATACCGAAAATACCTACATCCTACCTACCACTTATGTAAAGAAAATCGTTTTAGAAGAAAACGTGAGTATAAAATGTTTGCTTTAATTTAAAACTTGTACTTAAATACTTTGTTGTTATGAGTATTCTTCTAGTTAATTGAGAAAATCGTTTTAGAAGAAAACGTGAGTAGAAAATGTTTCCTTTAAAACTTGTAAATACTTTATGAGTTACTTATAACTAGAGAATTGAGTTTTTATAACGAGGTGTATATTATGATTTTATGCAGTGATAGTTACATGATATAGTAAACCTTTCAAAAGATGAAAGAAATTATTAGAATTTTATATAGACTATGAATATGCTTGTTATTTGACTTTGCAAAGTTAGAACATAGGTTTGCAAAGTTTGAATTTGAAATATTACTTGGGTAAGGTGAACATATTTCAGTTTGATGATTTCAAAGGTAACATGTTTTAGTACTATTGGTTTCCGGATATAAATTAATTTCAAATCTCTTCAGATAAGAATAATTAAAATTAGGAACAATTTAAATAAATTCAAAATAAAGTGATATTAAAAGGTAGGGCTTGAAATAAATCAATTTCTTCTGGCAACTTGTGGACTAAATTCTTGAATGGAACTAAGTATAGGAAAATGTTGAATATTGTGTATCATTTTATGATCCAACGAATTTAATATCAATAATTTTATTGTTTTGATATTTTAATGAATACTGCTATACATAAATAAAGAAGATATCTAAATTTAATGGAATGTATTGACATTTTAAAAAAAAATGTATTATAAAGCTTGATAGTAACTTTGAAATTTATAGTACATAGTATATTATGTACTTGAATATTGACTATGAAATGTTTGATATTATTTATAGGTCAAGAAATACATAAGTCAATATGGAGGAAATATTACTAAGTAGACTCAAATCTATAACGGATCAATTACACACCCTTTCCGAAGAAGCGGTTGCATGCTTAAATAATTTTGAAGTCAACGCTGATAAAGCAGAAGTCGTTTCAGCCAAACTAGATACAAGTATACATAGATTCAATAGTGAGCTTCACAACTATTTCCGAATTAGTCAAAACCCGTCCGCAGATGATATTTCAGACTTCAGTAATATACAACTTCGAGCCGATGAATTGTTTGCTGAATTGAAAGTAAAACTAAAGAAAACTGTTGCTACGGCCATGTCTCAGTCTCGGGATAAAACTATGATGATCAGTAGTAGGCTACCTAAACTAGAGTTAGCTGAATTTGATGGTGATATTTTGGTATGGTCATCCTTTTGGGATCAGTTCAGCTCAAATATTGATAATCGAAACTTACCGGATGTTGACAAGCTTTTATACCTAAAAGCAGCACTTAAAGGAAATGCGAAGAAAGCCATTGAAGGACTTGAAACAACGAATAAAAATTACAGCATTGCTGTAACAACTCTTAAGGAACGCTATGGGAAACAAAGCCAAATTATTGATGCACATTACTCAGCTTTGAACAAAGTCCAGACTTCAGATAGCTCGGTACCAGATTGTCGAAGGGCGTTAAATGAAATAGAACGTCATCTACGGGTACTGGGTTCTTTAGGGGAAGACATTAACCACAACCACTTAAGGTTCTTGATTTTGGAAAAATTTCCTGAAGATATAATTTATGAGATGAAAATGAAAATTCAAAATGAGTCGATAGAAGAGATGAGGAAAACTCTTGAAACTATAATTGCAGCCAGGGAGGATGCTAATAGGATTACCCAAGTTGAGAAGAACATTGAGAATTACACTGTTGAAACTTTACATGTTAAGAACAATTTTCGAACAACAAGGCAACAACAGGGCAATAAAACCGATAATAGATTTCAAGAGTACAACCGTAAATATGGAAATAAGAATAAAGGAGGTGATAAAACACAGGTTAATTCTACATTTCAAAGAGAAAGTGAAAAGAGATTTAACGAATGGAAGGATGAATGGAATGAAATGGAGAGAAAAAGGAGCAGAAATAGTTGCATCTTTTGTGATGGTTCACATTATAATGACACCTGCGAGAATGTTCAGACTATTGAAGATCGTAAAGCAAAACTTGGAGATCGCTGTTATTGCTGTTTCCGCACAGGACATAATATCAAGAATTGTCAGAATAAACGAAAGTGCGCTCACTGTAGTGAGAATACACACAACAGAGCATTATGTTATAAATGGATTCTCAAAGCTAAGATTGATAATTCCAAGGGGTCCCATAGCATGGACGACAACTAAGGAAATTACTGATAAATAGACAGGATATGTAAATAAGTTTTGAAGAAATTAAAGAAAATTTACTGCAAAGATATTTTACCAAATTAAAGGAAAGCAAAGAATCGGGTCAGAAGAATCAAAACAGTCTGCATTGTTTCACAGATGTCTGTGGAAAGGAGAAATCTTTTGTTATTGGAAAGCTTCGACTAGTACCAATAAAAGATCAGGAAAATCTAAAAATACCTCGCTTGGAATTGTTAGGAGCATTGATAGGAAGCCTTCTGTCGCAGTATGTTTGTAAAGCTTTGAAACTGGAAGTTAAGTAACAGTATTTATGGACAGATAGCCAGATTGTAATAAGTTGGTGCAGTTCTAATAAGCTTTGCCACCATTTAATGCTCGTAGAGTCGAGGAGATCAATAAGAACAAGGCCCTCATATGTACCTTCTGAACTAAATCCAGCAGACATCGCCAGACCCACAGCTACTATATAGGACAAGAGACAATGGCTTGAAGGACCGGATTTCGCAGTGAAAGACCAGGCCAAATGGCCTACTGGTAAAACCAACACTTCAACTTTCCTGTCTGGGGAGGGTCCGTTGGAAGAATTATCTAGTATAATAGCTGACACAAAGCACTCTGAATTTACAGGTCAAAAAACTATGGCTGAGAAAGACTATTCAGAACCATAAGGAGCTGAAAATCAACTTAAGGATTCTGACACAGAATTGAACCACATTCTAAAAATCTTTTGATTTCCTTACATCGGGTAAATGCATCACTATGAAACCAGCTCTTGATGAAGCTTCGATTCAAGGAACGGTGACTAAGGTAGAGTTAGTTAAAGGATGGAAAAGATCTTAGCCATTCTGGGCGAGTTCAAGAAGATATTTGCCAATCAGTACTTACCATGCCTTCGTGAAAGATATTGGCAATCTCATAAAGAACCCAGGGTGGTATTCAAGATTGTGCCTCAGGAAGGACGAATTGTTCAAATCAAAGGAGATTCAAAGAATAGGGAAAGCTGGCGAGTAGGCAAAATTATTTCTCTGGTAAAGGGATCTGATGGATTGATTTAGAGTTGCAAAGGTTAAAGTAGGCGACACCGAATTTATCAGATCTATTGCCCATTTGTATCCACTTGAGATGGAATTTGAGAACAATGATCATTCAGAATCTAAACCTAAAGACGAACCAAAGTGTAGTAAAGTAGTTTGTGAAGTTGACCCCGTGGGAGAATCTGAAACAGATAAATTTATAGAAAGTGAAGAATTGGCTGAAACGAATGTTATAGAAATGGATATCGATGATGATACAACTCAGACTGAGAGTGAAAATGTACAATCACCTGATGAAACTGTCTTGATAGAAACTAATGACGTTGGTAATCCTTCGGAAGAAAAGAGACCTAAAAGAGGCGCGGCCACTAGAGCTCTCGAGAAGATTAGAGAGTGGACGCGCAACTTAACAACACTTCTTTAATTCTTCTCCGTTGGGAGTGTCGCGAAAGTTGCAACATCGCGATTATAAATGTTTTATTGGTAATGGCAACACTATGAATGACATCATTTCCACATCCGAATATTTCTTCGGTAAGTCTACATTATCTATGACACTTAATTTTCATTGCCGCTCAACATCATACCCTATATAATTTGTGCCGTTCATTTTGAAAGTGGAGGTGCTCGTGAGAGGTCGAATAATATCGGTGAGTATTGCTGGTGGTAACCGTAAGTAGATAATTGTTAATTGTTGATAATACGAGAATGATAAATGATGAAAGATGTTAAGCCCTATTGTTAACCTGGTGATTCTATGGCATACTAGTTTGTGGCGAGTTGTCGAGGTTGTGGATGGACGGAGAAATGAGAGGTGGCTTGGCATCTCAAAGTTTGAAACGGAGGCTGGTGGGACTAAAACACCAGATCCAGAGTTGTGCATGTTAGCCAGGTATGAGTACCCGACATGCAGGCCTAGTAAGCTTACTTAGGTCAGACCAAGGTGGGGAACGTGGGTTCCTCACATCTCCTAGTCTACGACCATAGTTTGGGGCTAACACACTAGACGGTATTCAATTCCGAGCCAGTTTGTGCATATGTTAACCATGTACATGAAGAGTTATCCTAGGTTTAGTACATATACTAACTGTGTACGTAGGGTCCTGAGTTAGTGCATACATTAACTATGTACTTGATGTGTCTCCCTTGATAGCAGGCCTGCGGGCTGCCCAAAGAGGTCTACTTGCGGGTTGCCATCCAGCCATGCTCCTTGTTGTACTTATAGTTTCAGTATACACGCACCTAACATCACACCTAATACGGACGACCACCAGAGAGAGTGAGAGGATAGAGATGAAATACGAATATTATGCGAAGCAGACTAAAGAATTGTAATCCACACTACATGATACCAGCAGCCTTTGGTGAGTGATTCTAATTTATTCACATAACACAGACATAACAACTTTGTGGTGAAGAATTTGGGCCATGAGTTAAAACCTGAGTTATTTTATTGTTGAGAGCAATTCCCCTACTACTAAGTACCCAAACTTCCCCACATTTGGCGGGACTTGCGTTGATAGATATCTGATTTTCTAAGGAGTAACTTATACTACGTTTACTTATACTGCATTTGTTACTGAATATAAATAAAGATGAAGGCAGATCGAGCGAAAATGAACCATATTACCTGGAAATAATGTCAGTGACTTATCATTTTCCACACGTTGTCTAATTCAATTCTATTGTGATATTTTAAAGACACATTCTAGCTAAACAGGCGTCAAAAGTTGTTTTAAGTGGTAACAGTTCCTCCTTTTTTTCGAAGTCAGTTAAAAAGAAGTAGATTCGGAGCAAATTGGCTACGACATACGGATAGACATTTATATGAGTGATCCTATAAAGTTTCCAATTATTATCATTCAGATGTATGGAATCCAAAAAATGTAAAAAAACATAAATCATCGGGTTTACTTGGTTTAAAATTCTCTTTAATACGGACCCCACTACTGCACCGCACGCCAGTCGAATGCAGTGAGGAATTAGGAAAAAGATTTACTTATCAGGCAAATGTCCCGCTCGTCTCGTTATCTATACAAATAAATAAAATTGAAGTGTCTGTTTGTAGTATCAAAATAACAGCTTTTTACTAAATACATATGAAAATGTATGTAAAGTATAAAAAAACAATCATTTAAAAAAAAATGTTTGTCTCTTTGTTCCAGTAATCTCCGAAACGGCTAGATCGATTTTGACAAGACTTTCACTGGCAGATAGCTGTTGTTATATGGAGTAACTTAGGCTACTATTATAGTAGGAAAATAATTCCGCAAAAAAAAAACCCATGAAATCCAATATCTCCACGCGGGTGAAACCGCTGGCAGCAGCTAGTCCAATAGTATAAAAAAGGTACCAGACAGACTCCCTATGCCTTAAATGAGAAAAATAAAGCCTACTCTCACCTAGGTCAAGCCCCTCCAAACCAAAATCCTGGATCCACCACTGCTTGCATATTACTGCTTGGCTGCAGACTTCACGAGCAAAGCGGCGCGGTACCAACCCAAGTACGGATCTATTCGGGCCGATAAAATTCGATAAAATTGACAGTTCAAATCGATGTAGTGGGTTTTATCGATTTGAGCTGTCAATTTTATCGAATAAAGTGGGTTTTATCGACTCGAAGTGTCAATTTTATCGAATATTATCGAATTTTTTCGAACAAAAAGATCCGTACTTGCGCCTCAGATTAGCCCAAGTTTGAAGTTTCCCATTCACGGGTTTTACAGTCTCAGAAACATGGCAGCACAGATATAAATTTAGTTATCTGTGGTCACACATGCACAAAAATTACCACAGATAACTAAATATATTATTATATTCATTTTTTTTAAATGTGCTGCCATGTTTCTGAGACTGTAAAAACCGTGAATGGGAAATTTCAAGCTTGGGCTAGTCTGGGTTGGTGGCTTTGCTCGTGAAGTCTCCCGCCAAGCAGTAATATGCAAGCAGTGGCAAATCCAGGATTTTGGTTTGGAGGGGCTAGACCTACGTGAGAGTAGGCTTTATTTTTCTCATTTAAGGCCTAGCGAGTCTGTCTGATACCTTTTTTATATTATTGGATAACGAGACGAGCGGGACATTTGCCTGATAAGTAAATCTTTTTGCTGATTCCTCAATGCCTTAGACTGTGGCATGCGCCGCAGTAGTGGGGCCCGAAGAAAGTTAGTTTAAAGATAATTTTAAACCAAGCAAACCCGATAATTTATGTTTTTTTACATTGTTTGGATTCCATACATCTGAATGATAATAATTGGAAACTTTATATGATCACTCGTATAAATATCCATCCGTCTATCGTAGCCAATTTGCTTCGAATCTACTTCTTTTTAATCGACTTCGAAAAAAAAGAGGAGGATAACCTCCTGTTTTTTTTCGGTGTGTGGTAAGTGGTAACATGTATAAACGTGTTACCACTTAAAACAACTTTTAGATGCCCGTTTTGCTAGACTGTGTCTTAAAAATATCACAACAGAATTGAATTATACAACGGTTAGACACTTGTTGAGTAGTTTTGTGGTTGTTAATATATAAATAAACAGGAGACAAACACATAAGTGATCTTATGAAAGTTCCGTTTTTTCATTTGTATGTACAGAAAAAAGAACACATGAGAATAAAAAAACTCGCGAACTGTACTTGTACTGTACTTGTATGACGCATTATTCTGTTTTCACTCATAAGTACTTATGAAACCACGTTGGGCAGATTTACGTACATACAAAATCAGAAGGATGTAGATGTAGGTACCTGCCTGATAAAGTTTCAGTCGAAAATGACAGCCACTGCACACATTATAACAAACAGACAGACAGATAATAATTAGAAAAAATGCTTTTTTATTTTGATAAACATTCATATACATTTAGTAAAAAGCTGCTATTTTGATATTACAAACAGACATTTCAATTTTATTTATTTGTATATTTATTCAAATTTATTTATTTGCATATAGTATATGGGTTAGTAAGTCAACAAATTATCATTTAATCGCCAAATTCACCGTTATGTGTTCATATATTTAGTCGTTATTCATTAAATTATGTATTAGTCACATTTCAAATTGTCAAATATCAATTATTTATAACTAAACAGTTTTTTGTATTTCACAACATAAAGCTCATATACATAAAATCGACATAAACATTTCTGCAAAAATTCATTCATATATTATTTTATTTATTTATCTTACAACATGCTTTAATTTGTTGGCAAAGAAAAGTAATTATATAAAATATGATAAAAATCTTCTTTAAATAATTCCCTATTTGAATTTTTATTTGTATTATTTAATAAATCTGCGTTTAACGAAACGAAATTACCACTAATCGTACGCGAAAGGATCTATATGTACACGGAAAATCATCGACAAGGTAAAAAGCTACATAAACTTTCAATAATAGACCTTATCTTTATGACTATACGACTGCTAATGAACGCAGAATTATCTTGGTATGACGTGAAATAAGAATCAACAAACCATTATAAACGTCAGAAACTGCACACATAGATAGAATCATAGATTAAATGAACACACATGCAAAGAACTTTTACTCACACATAACCGAAAACGGAATTTAAAATTGCCAGGATAAATAATTAGTCTCAATCTTCATTTCGCTAGTTTTGTAAATCAGAAATAGTGAAAGCAAAGATTTTTAATTCGTTTTATTTTACTTTTTAAATATTTCTCTTTCAATAAACTGTCTGTTTTGGGCTAAAAATCTTTCAGGCCGAAATTAATTTTGATGTCATGTATGTCGGGCGTACACGTCACAGATAACTATATACGTTCACATCATTCACCTTAATACAGTTCATTCATTCCATCGGTCATGGAACTGTCATAATGGAGGAAAAAATGACGTATGAATAACGCCTTCGCTTAACTTTGACTGTTGAGTGTTGAGTTTGGATTGTGACTTATGAGTTGTAGACGAAGATTTTGGAGGGAAATAGACGTCGCTGATAAAAATTAATTTTGGGATTCAGTGCCATAAATGTGATTGAACTTTTGTATTAAAATATTTAAACGAAAAACAATGTCGCAAACTTCAATTACATCATTTTTTAATAGTAGGAAAAGAGCAGATATGGATGATCTTTTAACATCCAAAAGCAAAGTTCCACATAACGAGCGAACACATGAGACGCACCGATTTTCGCGCAAAACCCACTTTATAAAAAAATGTGAACTCAACAAAGATATAAAACAATCCATTGTGCCAGTAGGCGAAATCAAATTTGAAGATGTGAAAAAAATCGATGTGAAAAATGAGACTGTCTCCGAGCTTAACGTGGCTAAACTGGAGACTGTGCCTCAAGAGAAGACCGTATTTGCAAAGAAATCCAATGCTGTGAACGTAGCTAAAACTGACCCAACCTCCAAATCTGAAACAACTTCTTCAGCACGAAAAGATTTAAGCTTATGGGATATAAGAATGAAGTTAGCAGGCAGCTCTAGGTTAGCAGAGATTAAAGCTACCGCTGAAAGGCTCAGCAAGGGCATTCAACAACTCAAAGAAGCTAGTGAGAAGAAAAATTTAAAAGAATTTAAGTCTATTGATGTGGAAGTCCCATCAAGGTATACAAATTATTTACTTACTTACAAACTATAAATAAGTACTTCTTAAAAATTATAAATACGTCTCTAAACAGACATAATAAAATGATTCTTTGTTACAGTCCAAGCAAAAGATCACAGCTTCAAAATCAATTTGTGTCCCCGAGAAAGTGTGCTCCTGCCTCTCAACCTGTTCAACAGAGGCCTCTTATCTCACCAAGAAAAGTATTTGTCAGCCCTGTTAAAAGTCCTAATAAGGTATGTTGCTAATTTAAGAATCACACATTAAGTTTTCTATTAATTCCTATCTATTCCAACAAATTAACTTAGTACATATTATAACATGTAAAATCTGTGCCTAGTTTCTACAAAACACAATGTAAAAATTACCCCTCTATGTTTTCAGAGTACATAAATAAACATAAAAGTAACTACTAGTATTGATTTGACAAACATACATATTGTATCATGCAGTTTATAAGATTCAAAATTTATCAAATTGTCAACATAAATCTATACAAATATATAAAATTGAATTGTTTTTTTTTTGTAATGTTAAAATAACAGCTTTTTACTAAATACACATGACAGTATATACTGCACTTAAAAGAAACCACAATTTTTTAAATTTTTGTCTGTTTGTTCTGGCTAATCACCGAAACGGCTGGACCGATTTTGATGGGACTTTCACTGGCATATGTGGGAGAAGGTGTGTAGCACAGCTAGTTTAAAATATTACATGACTTTCAGATTCCTGCATACATCAGGCATGCAGCCCTGGCAACCAGCTCCAACAGCCTTCCACTGCCTCATCACTACAGATTCCTCTCTGAGCTGTTCCGTGGTATGGAAACTGTTGTTGCCTTACTTTACAACAGAAGCGAAAAAGTCACTTTTGCTAAATTGAAGCCTTCTGTGCAAGAAATGCTCAAACACACCTTTAATGAGAAACATCTAGCTCAGATCAAACATCTTGTACCTGACTTCTACAACTTTGAAGTGCAAAAAATTAAAAACTTCAGTGCTTCATCCCATAAGGAAGCCTATGAGTTGGTCATCACACCAAACTTTCCTAATGACATCAAGATAATTAACCCAACTGTTCTGTTAGAGAGACGTAGATACTTCTACGACACTCTTCTTCAGCTAGTGAAGAAGCATCATACTCAGTATCTGCTAACTCTTGACCCACCAATGGTGATACCTGATGACAAATTGTCCCGTTGGCATCCTGAATTTGAGATTGAAAAACTGCCTGAAGTAGACAGTGCCAAGCTTCCCGAAATGCCTAATGTTCAAAAGTTCTCTTCAGCTCAAGATGTATTGTCAAAGGCTCGAGAACTGTTTAAATGTTATACAAAAATGGAGCGGGCATTAGAAAAGTTGGCTCAAGCCAAGGCAAGAGGATTAACTGACGAAGAGAAGGCTGCCACAGGCATCAGTGAAAGCAAACCAAGCACTTCTACCAACAGCACTCAAACGTGTCAGCCTTCAGCTAGTAATGTCCCATTATTGAATCCTGCACTTCGAAACTTGCCAGCTTCATTACTCGAAAAGGTTAGAGCTAAGCAAGCAGCAAAAGCTCTTGAAGCCATGACAAGATCCCCAGATTATGAGCAGAAGTACTTAATATACAGCAGGCTTCCAGATCTAGCTCGCACTCTCCGGAATATATTTGTTACTGAGAGAAAGAATGTCTTAGCTCTTAACATTATACTATCCAAGTTAGAAAGTAGCTTCAAAGCGAACATTTCTGCAAGTGATCTACAAAGAGACATAAAAGGTCTAATAGAAGAAGTGCCAGAGTTTGTAAAATTGCATAATATAAGAAATAATACTTATTTGAAGCTAGATAAGAATGCTGACTTGAAGAAAATTACTTCTCAGCTAGAAGCATTAGCAGCCAAATACAGAAATGACTAGTATAAGATTTAATTATTACTTTAATTGACTCTGCAATTAAGACTGAGTACACAGACATACATTATTTTGTATATTTAATAAGATAATTTAAAAAATGTAACCATCACTAACACAGGTTTTTTTTGTTTAGTAATGTTTTACTATGATTTGTTTGTGATGCAAACGTTAGTTTTAGTGGAGTACAAATTAATGGACATTAGATCTTCATTAATGTTTTATAGGAAAGTCAATACTGACTCATAGCACCATAGTATTTGACATAGATACAATGTCCATATTGTTTGACTATAATAGTAGTATTAAGCAGACATTTATAATTATTATTTTTGTTGTTAATTATGTATTTACCAGGACATGGACTTTTCCCAAAGCAGTACATTATAGTTTGTATTAATTTAGTATATAAGTAAAATAATTTTAATTCTTTTCTTTATTACTGAGTGGTATTTCTTTTGGTTAAAATTTCCATTATGGGCCATCGATTTTGGGGGGAGGGGGGAGAGGGTGGAGGGGAGGGAGGAGGGATACCCCCTGTACCATCCCCACCCCGCGCAGCCCCATGGTTATGGAGATATCCATGGTTTAAGTTTTGAGGTTAGACTACATTTTTCCATAAATATTCATCGATTTATGGGGCGGGGAGAAGAAGGAGGGGGTAGGGGGAGGAGAGCTACCCCCCCTGTATCATCCCCACCCCGCGGAGCCCCATGGTTATAAAGATACCCATGATTAAAGTTTTGAGGTTAGAATACAGTTTGACTCCGCCCTAGCTCCGGCGCTGCGTGAAGAGCAGCCCTTCCGCCCTTGCGTGCCGAAGCACGGTCACTCGTGCTTCGTCACGGCGGGCGAGGGCTGCTCTTCCCTCCGCGCCTCCGCCTTTTTATATACACTCTAGGGGTAGGGCAGACAAGACCACGTGGAAAGTGGGGTGCTCTGATTCGGTTTTTGGGTATTTTTCGGATATTCATGTAGTGAGAATAAAACACAACAACAAACGATGACTGACACTGACAACTAACAGAAACAGATAAAAAGACGCTACAAAACAAAATGGCGTCGCTCCACGTTCCATTCCGCAGTATAAACATAAATTCGTTATTTTTTTGTATAAAAAAAGTCTAATGTAATTGTGTAATAAAGCAAGGTTATTGTGCACATTAATTACACACCAAATTTAATAATTGCAAATAAAATTATATCTTAGAAAATATAAGAAATAAAATTTAATGAAATACACCTCTAGCATCAACGGAACGTAAATGTCAACTTTGACGTCTACCATGACAGTTTATCCATAAAAAACTTGCAAATGGCGTATTATTTTCCAATTTATATCGAAACTTTAAAAAATTATATCTCGTAAACCGTGAATTTGCGCACCTTGAGATATTTGTAAAAAGCTTTCTATTTAAGAGTACTATCTACAGTAAAAAAGTGAACTTCCAAATCAGTGGCCCATAATGGAAATTTTAGCCTTTCTTTAAATAAAAAATAATATGAAAATAAAATGTGATTTATTAATAAATGTGGCCCCATAAAGCTATTTTAAAAACTACTTTAGCACCAAGTATCGTTTAAGAGCCTAGCTTTTGCCTGCAGTTTCGCATGCGTGGAATCAGGATAAAATGCAGCCTTATATATCACTTAGGAATAATCATGTAGGTAGCTTCCTATATAATAAATAATTTTTAGAATCAAACTTGAAAAATAAATCCAATGATTTGCAATATCTCCGCGCGGGTGAAACCGCGGGCAGCAGCTAAGCAGCTAGTATTACTTATAAAGAGGTTACCACAGATATGTAATATCTGTGGTACATTCTATATTTCCTTAGACGACGAACATAGACTAAGTAGTATACTACGACGAAGTATATAGGTCCATCTACGCTGCGCACGTATCGTATATTATGTAGTATACGTACCACGTGTATGTGTATGGAAAATTGTAGCGTTCCCCATGTACTATGTAGTTGTACTAGGAACACCGAACACAATACACAGTAACATAACAAAGATAATAAATATAATTTAGGTAGATGTAGAGTAGCAAAAAGTAAATAACTAAACTGTCGGACTACATATAGTAACCGGACGCTAAGAAAAAAATTTGAGTTTACTAATACGGGTTCAGATCGAGTGGTCATCGCGTTCGCGCACTGCAGCGAAGAACTTTAATTTATAATATGTATGAAGGTATACACGGATAGCGCTAGGTTTTGAGGTTTCGAAAATATTAAACTCTTTGGTTTTTTGCATATAGGTTCTAGACCATTAGCACAACCTAATTCCTTAATTTGTGTCATTTTGGGTACTTTGGTAGGTAGATATTTAGGTATTTGTCTTTTCGAACAATATCGGACGAAAAGAATATCATAGTAGAAAATTTCACTTTCGTGATACTAACGAAGTAGTAGCCGATGTACATATGCATTTTGTGTCATTTCCGTCCACGGGAACACTGTTTTTTAACCAATACGTATGTAATGTATGTATGTAATCAACAATAATAACAAATAAATTATGATTAAATCAATTTTAATATCAAAAATTAATACATAAATGTTTTTCACGATATGTTATTGTAGTTGCTTAAAAATTGAATCATTTAACTCAATAGTCCTTGATACAAACTATCAAGAATTATTAATACTAATTATTATTTAATTAATTACTTTAAATAAATTTAATTTAATTATTATTAATTAATTATAATAATTATTATTATTAGTATTATATATATCTAGTACTATATGCCTAGATAAAAGTAAAAAAATATCCAATTAGATTAAAAATATCTTTAAGTTTAAAAATAATAACTAATCAGTCTCGAAATTGTGGACATATTTTAAAACATACAAAAAAAAACGAAAATTGGAGTTGCATTCAGAAGCTCCTGCTTGTAAACCAATGAGAGAAACAGAGTAAAATATAATCACGATTGTAAGTACTATAAAATGATAAGTACTCTACATTAGGTACTTACTTAATTCTAAAGATATTATAAAGATGGTTAAATGTACGAATATAATACCTACGTAAGTTTCACTCTACTGTAAAGTTTGGTACATGATTGCACATTGCACGTGGTACGCGGTATTTTTCGTGATTTTACAGAGCAAGCTTCGCACTGTTGTACTATTTCGGATGGAATTATTTCTTTATTAGTATTTTAACGATCGTACAGTCTGCCAAAAGAATTGCTTGGCCATTCCTTGCGCCTTCTAAACATAGCTGAGTTCTCCTACGAATAGTAGGTATCCAAATTGAGGCGCTCTCTCTACAAGTCTACATCTTCTAAGGCTGAGATTCAGAGACGAATCTAAGCGTGGACTCACGCTTCCATACGTCAAAATTCTATACAGTTTTGACATATGATATAGAATCGTCTCTGAATCTTAGCCTGAGTCTACTTCGTAGTCACTTAGAAAATCTTCCTGTTCGTAGTTTTCTTCGCCTGGATTGCAAACGAGGCAAGTGAAGGGCGTGTTAAATCGATCGTAAATTGATTTACTTCTAAAACGGTTTATCAGCTGTTTCTTACGTAAGTATTCGTTGCATACACGACTGAATCCCCGGGGAAATTCGTCCGCACTTCTTTGCGTAGTCGCCGGGTCATATTGGTTGGGAGGTAGAGGATATACGCCGGGTGGAAGTTCCGGCATTTCTTCATCCACTTCTTCATTCTTCGGTTTCACGTTTACATCAGTCTTTGCTAAGACGTTATTTTCGGAAAGCAACTCAGTTGATTCTGTTTCCGGTACCTGAAATTCAATCGATATGATTAATCTGTTGTTATGTTATGCAGAAAAAAACTATAATAGGTGGGTGGTAAAATACTACATCGCATTGCAGAATCATTCAAAGTTGGAAATTCATACAATTAATTTTTACTTATAACGAGACGTGCGATACGTTCACCTGATGATAAGCATACAGCTAGTCCATAAAAATTGCAGTGCTACCCAGGCCTTTGAATTACAAAGGTCTGCGCGGCACTGCAGTGCGCTCATTACCCTGAGACATTTAGTATTTAGTCTCATATAAGCCCAGTAATTTCACTGAATACTTCGCTCACAGATTCGCGTCAGATCACAAAAGCAAAGCGGTGATACCCACCAGAGTCCAGACGGACACTCGCAAAAGTAAGTAGAACCTGCGCCGCAAGTACGGATCTTTTCGATAAATAAAATTCGATAAAATTGACAGTTAAAATAGATAAAGTGGGCTTTATTCGATAAAATTGACAGTTAAAATCGATACAGTGGGTTTTATCGATTTTAACTGTCAATTTTATAGAATTTTATTTATCGAAAAGATCCGTACTTGCGCCGCTGGCACATTATCACAATGGTACTTCATGTACCTAAGCAGGTAAGTCAGCTAATCGGAATGAGTGTTATATATTTTATCGATTTTGCCTAAGTTGGAGATAGTTACGGAAACGGAAGTCATCTCAGAAGGAATCGGAAAGGTCAGAATAAGAAGGAATATCTCTTCTGCGAATGTCCGTCTGGGTGGGTAGGTTCCAAGCAGTAATGTGCATACATTAGTTAAGTAGGTACTGTGTTTCGGTATGATGAGTAAATTAGTCAGTGAAATTAGGTACACTGGGCATATGAGACTTAAGAGGCTGCTTCATGCCACACTTTCCATACAAACGCTCGTACGCGATTATAGTGTCCTGATAAATTTTTATTTAGGTGTCCCTAAAGTGTCCATAAATGGTACCATTACGTTTTAGTTATAAAAGTTAATACTAACCGGTTCTATTCTGACATCCAATCGCATGGCAGAAAACATTTGACTGAGCTCATTAGCTTCCGCGGACCAAAAACCGTCGTCATAGTGAACCTGGAGATAATATTTTTTTTAATACGAAAACAAACACTCGTCAAGAAATTACAAGGACAGTTTAGCTCACAAACTGTAATAATAATTAAATAAGCGACGAACCGACTTCACTGACAGAATTCAGCCCAGTTATCAACATTCAATATCGAGTCAGAAAGTCTTGCAGCTTAGAGAGCGGCGATACTGGCCTTTTTTGCGACCGTCTCCGGAAATAGCCGTAACTGCACGAATGCCGGCCTCGCGATGCTGTGGTCGTAGCTTTTGGACGACGCTTGGTTTAGAAATCTCACCAACATTGCGGGTAGGTCTTCGAGGCTTGATGTCTGAGGTGCCTTGAGTTACCTTGCAAATGGATTCCAATTGAGGTTTCTTCACATTTTCTAATATTACTTTTTCCAGGGAATCCACCTTCTTCACCAAACACAGCAAGGTCTGCTGCATCTCGAGCACCACTTTTTCAATATTTATTTGAGACATAGTAATTGTATTACGGAGCTTTGCAAGTTTTTGCGTTCACGCGTTTGCGGGTAGGCGTTACTGGAGCCGTAGCTTTTTAGTGAAAAGTACCTACCTACCTACATAGATAGACTGCTAACAGCATAATCGGGTAAAAAAATAAAATGGTGTTTATAGGATAATGCTAGGATTTATTTTTTATAAGCCTCTTTATGTTTATTATTATTAATTTAGCATTACCAGCTGGAATGAAACTTGCGTAGTAATAATTGTACTTTTATGTATTTTGTGGTAAGTAGTAGTAATCGTTATGTACGAAGGCTGATTTATTGTAGGTATTCACCTTGTATTTTTTTTGTTTAAATGCTATGAATTATGGTTACTCAGGTTGTGGTTACTGCTCTGTTCATCTATTGTTAGTAGGTACAGACAATTTGGTATAGGCTTTTGTTTTATTATTCGTTTTCTGATTTTCTTTATTTTGTACGTGCCGTGACGCCACCTAATGGTTCCAACGGAAGATCAGCCCTGGTTTCAAACCAGCATTATGCTCAGTTAAGACCACAGAGTACTTTTATATAAACTGGTTGGGACAATTTTGTGACACTTTTTTCGTTTTATGTTCTTATTTATTTGTTGTTCTAGGTTTAAGTGGTCACGAATAAATATGTTTTATTTCTTTATTATCTACTTATTCATGGAGCCAATACATTGTAATTATAATGCAAATATTTAGACTATCCCGATTCTTAGGCTGATTTAAAGATGAGTATACCTAAGCGTGGACTGTTTCAACCATAGAATTTTGACAATTATCATTGTACCGGTAGCTTATTTTCGCAAGTTGTTCATAAATTATGGACTCACAATTTTATAACTTTCTCAGATAATATCTACCTGTTTCTATAGATGAAATCCGTAGTGTCAGATATTAGCTCGAACAAACCCAAAACACCTATTCATTATAGAAGTTTCTGTGTTTTCTATGTACTTGTGTATTTGCTAAAAACTAATTTCTACGATTTCCACTATCGATAATGATTTTAGAAAGTGACTTTGTCTAGTCTAAGACCTGTATTTATTTTCTTGGTCTATACCCCCATAGTTGTCAACGCCAATCTGGCGATCAATATCATGATTCATTATGATTATGATGATCAATATCAGAGAATAAGAAGAAACGCTACGGCCTTCAGAGGCGAGTGCCAAAGAAATAAAACAAACAAGATGCTACCATATAAATTTATTCTTACTACCAACTTACAAGACGAAAAATAAATACATCCAATACCTTCGAATAAATACTTAGGAAATGCTTAAATAACATTAAATGCATTAAGTAAATATTTTGGCATGCAAAACCGATACATTCGACAAAAACTAACCAAGTCACCGATAAAATAAATACAGGATAAACTACAAAACTTGTATTAGCTGACATAGTGAGATAAATAAAGCCTAATTTATAAAGACTTCGTTTTAAAAAACACCCTAAGACCATTCCGACAATAGTATTAACTGTACTTAAAATAATCATTATAATCATTAATGAAATAATTGTACAGATCACAAACAAACACCCTTTTTGTTTAGGTATTGCATGTTCAAACCACATCGAGACAAACCTAAAACAAGAATGATTTCAGAAACAATTAATTAAATTCAAAATGCTTTATTCAAATAGACCCCAAAGTTAAAATAACTGACTCTAACAGCGGGCCTCTGCAACATTCGTCTACCCGAATTACAGACTAAAACTAATGCTGTCTTTATCAGAACATAATAAATGACAAAGACACCAACAGACCCAATCTAAAAATAAAATAAAAACACTTCATTTAAAACGATCATACAAAAAAAAATTTACATCAATATATAGAAATCGAATCCTAATCGTCAAAAACGAAAACAACCGAAAACATGCGTGCAGTCTTCATTTTGGAATCGATCGATCTAAAATAAGCTAAAACAACCAACCGTATTAGTTACGCGCCAAATAAGTCATCTCGAGTGAAGATAAATGCTGCGCGTTACAGTTACCTATTTAAAACAAGTATAACAGTGTAAGGGGCCGCTCAAGCAAACGTACGTTTGCTTGTCAGAATAACAACGCCTTCGCGTCAAGCGCGGATTTCGTGAAGACGCATAAGATACGCGCCCGCGAGGTTTTCTTTCCAAATCGTACAGTGCACAGTGCACAACCTACTTTGGCACGTACTTACTACTCACGGGTAATACAATAAGCACGAGGGTGTATTAATTATGACATCAAAAAAGTGTTAAAACCTACAGTGATTTTCTTAAAACTACACGATACGTAATGATACGTTATAAATTACTAGCCGCTCGCCTTTACCCAACTTCTGCCTCAGTCTTAGTTTCCTTCCCGTTCTCTGGATAAAAAGAAGATCACATTAAAACGTGGAGCTTTTCCTTTCGAATTCATTAGCAATCGATTGTTAGGGAATTTGGAAATCAAAGTCCGTTATATCGTCAAACTAAGGTGGTTGTTGACTTTGTCAGTTGTTATTATTTGTTAAGTCTAGGTCGTAGTAAACAGTAATAATGATGTTGGGAAAGTTATCACTCCAAATTTAAACGTGGCCTACTTTCCGAAACTCCCGCATTACACACAACAGGCTAGGTTAAGGCCTTAAGTTTAGACAAGTTATTATAGCAAATACATAGATTCCCTAAAAACGTTTACATTATAATAATAGCTATAGCCTAAGCCAGTACAACAAATCTATACAAATAAATAAAATTGATGTGTCTGTTTATAATATCAAAATAACAGCTTTTTACTAAGGCTTTAGGTAACTTATATAAGTAATGTTAAGATTATTTTAAGAGCTGTGGTTTTTATGAATAAATACTTAAATAAATAACATTTCGTTGTTTTACTAGCTTAGCCAAGGCTACAAAAGTTTATCATGAGTATAATCAGTATAAAAATGCCTATGTTACTTTAAAATTCGTTTGTTTAACCAGTGCAGTGGTGTACGATTTATACAGTCGAATTAAATAAAAGATGCGATATTATGCGATACATAATTATATAATAGAATTAATTCATTACATTAAAAAACAGAGTTACAAAAGTATGTGTAAATTGGAAAGGTGTGTGTGTTGTGTATGTGGAGTATATTTCTGTACCATATTATTATGGGAGTACGGAATAAGTATGTAAATGCACACAATAACCTACGACATCGATAATTACATAAATACATTTATAATAAATAGGAAGAGGCAATCAAAACACGAGTGAACTTAACTCCAGCCCCAAGATTAAAGAACTCAGTGACATGTAACATTATACAAGTGGAATACTTTGAAGTAAATATTATTTATACGACCTTAAGGGGCAGAATAGGTACTGGGCGGCGCTATCTCGCTCGCGCAACTCGACATTTTTGGAGATAAAAAAACACTTGACATAATTATGAATAATCGCATTCGGTGAAGTTGCTGACAATAACATTACAAAAGTTAAACAAAAATTTTATTTTGATCCATTCAAGTTTTCAAACTTAAAAATGGGATTTTATGTTTTGCCCATTTTCATGTATGAATACTTGATCCGATTAAAATGATACTTTTGCCCTACCTTTGTAATGTTATTGCCAGCAACTTCACCGAATGTGATTGATTGTTTATCTACAGAAATGTTGATGCGCGAGCGAGATAGTGGCGCGCCGTATTCTACCCCTTAAAGAATCGTTTTTTTTGTAGTACATTACTTAAAATAGCAAATGGCTCGGTTGACTATCCTGAATTATCAGAGCGTATAGGTCTCAGAGTACCTTTCGCCTTATTGCGGAGGTCCTGTAAGTTGTATGTGCCGAGAGTTAACTACAGAAAAAATCCTATCTAATAAGGTTTTGCAGCTGTTTCAACAATCTATCTAAAGATCAGAGGTTGATCTTTTCAAAACTTCAGCCGGGCAGCTAAAGCGGCAGCTTGGCAACGAATTTTTCAACGATTGAGCAAGTGTTTAAAAAAAAAGTTCTTAGGTGTAGATCCCATCTACAAATTTTCAAATTAACTCTATAAATTATACACATAATATGATCTCATATTAATATATTTTATACTCTTTTTATATAGTTATTTGTGAAAAATTCTTATTGGTCTTCTGTATTTTTTTCTATTGTGTATTGCTACGCCTAGCTGTTAGTTTACCTAAAATTGCAAAATAAAATAAAATAAAATCATAAATCGATTCTAGACTCGATTTCACACAGGAATCGTATTATTAAATATAATTAACATATAGCCAGCATGCTGGGTACGCTTCCAACTGGTAGTGGGCTAGAACATTTGGATTATCTATAGGCCTACTTGGGCTTGTAGATTATCCAACCGTTTTTGTAGCTAGCTACGTTAGATGTAGTGTTTATTTGTGTATTAGCTAGTCAATAAAGGCATTTAGCCCGTTAAAAAAAATTAACATATGAATTATATATGAATTATATAATTAACATATGAATATTTAGTGATGATAAAATAATTATACTTATCACTTAATTGAAAAAATATTAATAATTCATGCTAAAATAATAAAAAGAAGAAAACATTTTCAATATTACATGTTTATAACAGGTTAATAAAATAACAAAATAATCCATAACAGATAAAATTCATGCATGGGATTTCCTGTATGCAATCGAGGTATTGCCATCCTTGAGAAAAGTATCGCAAATTAAATAGTTTCATACATTGCATGTAGCTAAGAGCCATAGAAGGGCAATGAATGACTAGATTTACAATTTATCTTGAATAATATTAAATGTTTCGAAACGAAATAACGACATTGGACTTTTTACTAAATGCATATGAAAGTATATTACTCTACCTATAACAAAACAATCATATTTTATATTTTTGTCTGTCTGTCTGTTTGTTCCGGGTAATCTCCGAAACGGCTGGACCGATTTTGACGGGACTTTCACTGGCAGATAGCTGATGTTACAAGGAGTAACATAGGCTACTTTAATTTTAGAAAAAGAATTAGGGATCCGCGCTAAATTAAACCCCTGAAATCCAATATCTCCACGCGGGTGAAACCGCGGGTAGCAGCTAGTTTAAAATAAAGTATAAACATTGTGAAATCGACGTTTTGTTTCCTAGGTAAGACTACCCTAGTGCTCCCAGGTTATCTAGCCGAAAAGCCACTTTAATTCAGGTAGTTAGATGAACTATTTGACCCGACCCAGGATATGGTTCATAATAGCGGAGAACATGTCATCGGGCAGGGGGGTGCAGTGGGTCGATTTGTAATCGCGCATGTAGTTGCGCAGCTGAAAATAAACAGTACAATTTAATTAAAGCCATCATTCTCATTATCAGCCTCTTACGCTCCCACTGCTGGGATACCGGCCTTCTGTCAGAGAGACAGGTATGGGCCATAATCCACCACACGGGCCCAGTGCTGTTTGATGGACTATAAATTACCAACATTATATAATCTTATTTAAAATGGACTTCCGCAAAGTAACGCCTGATTCCATGAAACGTTTTACATGACAATTTCTTAAAATATTATCCAGTTAACAAATATATATCTAGTCCGAAGGCCTAACTAAATTGACACATATATACTCACATGTTTAAGGACCAATGCCGCTTCCTGCGGCAGCGTCTCGTTCAGACTTGGGCGCATGGACTCTAGCATGTTTCCATAGCGGATGACCAGCTGCATATGTTCCTCTACGACTTCGGGGTGGCGTTGCTTCATTATGTCGAGCAGCAGGTAGTTGCAGCGGTTGGTCGCGTATTGCCCCGGTCTGGTGAAAGGGAATTGTTGTCATCGGTTAGATATTATTGGAAGAAAAGAAGAAATAATAATATAGAAATGTATTTATTTGCATAAGAAAGATAGAAATGTATTTATTCGCAGTATCAATTATACCTTATAACTACAAAATTAATTACATAATGAAAGCGCATCTATACCACAATGAGATGCCGTATCGAGAAAAGAGATATTATATTATAGGTAGGTACTCATAGTATGCTACAAACCGGTCCCAGCTCAGTGTTGGGAGAAAACATGTGAATGTTTGCTTTGTCTCTGATCACTGTAGGGCATTTAGCTAGCTCGCGGCGATGATGGCTAAATGGTATTCAGGTCATCTGGCAAATCATATGACCTGAACACCATTTGATGTGATGCCTATTTTTAAGGACTCTTTTCACTCTTCTTTTGTAGCTCCCTACATTGTAGCAGAAAGACCTCAGGACACATTTCAGTCCAAACCTTACAAGCATGTGTGTAGAAGATCATTGCAGTTTTTAAAACTGCTGTAAGCAACATTACCTCAAGCAAATGATTTCATCATCAGTCCTTCGCACCAGATGTACAGGTCCGGAGTATTTCAAGAGCAACTCGGCAATGTGCAGGTTTACATAGGAGCGAACCACTTCCTTCACGAGCAGAGACCAAGATGCGGGCATTTGATTTTGAGCCAGGGGGAGCAGGTCGTCAAAAGTCGCGTCTAATATCTGAGAACGAAGAGTGTGTCAAGTTTTTAAAAAGATGATTTTATCACCATCAACTTTTTTATTATTATCATCGCTCGGGTGCTGTTATTGAGTAACTCACCAATGCCTTGACAGGGTAATTGACAGCTGCCCAAGCAGCAGAGTAGCCACCAATGCTCCAGCCAAACATGACAATATTCTCCGGCTTGAATCCTAGATTTTGAATGGCATACTGTATGACAGCATCAATAGCGTTGTGTTCCTGGTATGGATATGGTAGACCCTGAAATATTTTGCTTCAATTATTTTTCTTGTAATAAGGATTTATACTAGTACACTGAAGAATAATATTCAAAAGTTATAAGTTATAGTTAAGTTCATAACTGTTAATAATAATAAACCATCAAGAATAATTTCAAAAAACGAAACTTACAGTACTTTCAGCAAAGCCAGGGTGGTTCCAACCAAGAGCTGAATAATTAGCCTTGACCGGAGACATCATAATACCCAGTTCATAGAAGCCCGAGTTTCCCTCACAGCAAATAACTAGAGTGTCACCATTGGGGTTTGACCAGCGGTTGTCCACAAACATGGTATCAATGGCGTTATCATCGGCCGTCTTCACCTTGGCACGCTGACCATTGTAGGTCTCCACCAAATTAGTCCTGCCTTGAAAAATGGGTGACCCTGTAATATATTGAAACATGTTTAACTTGATTGTTACACTTCTTGTTCTTGTACTAACTTAGCATGTGAAAACAATATTTAACAATTACTGTAATCTAATGCTGCAGTCATCGGGTCATATAGTTATAGCTTGAATTCATGCTGCCGCAGGAGTCATTACATAATTCTTTTGTAGTATTGCATTAATTAACTTTTAAAATACTTACACAGCAGATTATGGATAAGACTCAACGAGCCAGGATATATTAGACGTAGAGCAAATGTGTGTGTGGCAATGAATCCCAATAGCTGGACAGGAATTCTTTGGTAAAAAGGTAGGTTGGCATTCACTTGGCTATCAAAAGGGTTTTTGGGCAACCAGGATAAGCTGAAATCAAAAAGAAGCTATTCCTACACTAGGCTACAACTATTAAAAATAAGACTATAATACCACTATAGTATGTAGTACTTCCTTGTTCCTATTTCATCTGACTCCTGAGTTAAAATGAAATGCAATAACATGTAACACTGTATTATGAAAAAATATTATATATAAATTTAAGACCTACCTCTTATCAGTCAAGGGCATCTTAAATGATGTTGGCCATGCTGTGAAATCGAAATCGTATCTTTGAACACCCGCCATGTAAGCACTCATTCTTTGGTTGGGCTGTCCATCTAGCGTTCTCAAAAACTGCATGTATTTGCAGTTTGTTGCACGCCCATATGCTCTAATCAGGAATGCTACGGCCAGGAAGACACTGACACTTCCAAGGAGACGTATCATCGTTTTGGTCTCTTCAAACGTAAAGTAGCCTCTCTTGTATATGTACAAGCAGATGAATGGGGAAGTGTAAAGAGTAACATTGAACAGAGCACTGGCCTGGAACAATGCATGTGTATAAGTGTAAGAAAATTTTGTTTATTGTATAGTTGTATATTTACATTATTTTGTCAAAGCAGCACAATATGGACTTGAGATTAAACCCAGCACAAAACTGCATACAAAACTACCTTTAGATGCTGTGAGCAGCCAATGCATGCATAGAAAATGTTTCAAATAAATATTTGTTCAATGGTAGTTTTAATAATTTCATGAGTAATTTGTAAAGACATCTAGTCTATTCTTGATCATGAACTCAGCTCTTTAGGCTTAAAAGTTATATTCTTACAATTTAATAATCACAAAAAAACTATAATGTCCAACTGCTGTATTTTAAATAGGTAGGTATGTAACTAAACCAGTGGCACAAAAATGAAAGTTTACATTTGATAGCATGTTTATCCAAGTACACTATTAAATAAACCGACTGAAAAAATTCTTTGTATTGTGATCAGGGCACTGAAAGAGTGAGACAGGTGACAATTTTTTTAATTTACAAAATGTCCAGAACTTTTACAACTTTGCAGTTTTTACTGAATGTAGTTTTTATTTTCTGAACAGCCATCATTTATCCTAGCCCCTGGTAAAGGGTTATCTATTATTTACACCACACCTTTATCCTTTATATTAAAAAGCAAAATATCACAGCGCCATATTCTGACCTTTAAGATTTAATATAGTAGTACACTCACCGAAGCTATTATTTTGTCCCCCCATTTCTCCAAGCCTTGAGGTTCATATAATGACTGAAAAAAACATACATTTCAAACATTTTTCGTATTAACATAATAAGTATTATTTTACAGGTATAAAAATAAGATTTTGAGACTGCAAACTGAGACATGCAGATGTGCAGATTTTGTTAGTGGGAGGACTAACTCTTCTGCGAGGGTCCGTCTGGGTTGTTACCACCGCTTTGCTCGTGAAGTCTGCCGCCAAGCAGTAATGTGCAAGCATTACTGTGTTCCGGTTTGATGAGCAGAGTATCCAGTGAAATTACTGGGCTTATGAGACTTAATACCTAATGTCTCAGGGTAACGAGCGCACTGCAGTGCCGCGCAGGCCTTTGTGTTACAAAGTTCTGGGTGGCACTGCAATTGTTATGGGCCGGCGTTATGCTTACGATCAGGCAAACGGTCAGCTCGTCTCGTTACCTAATAACATAAAAAAAAAAAAAATGTGCAAACAAACATCAATTTCACACATAATGTATCATAATAAAGGTGAAGCAGCCACATCAGCAATGAGATCTCTTTAGTGTGCACACTCCATAGCATTCATTTGTGTTATATTAAGCCAAACTTGATAATAACCAATTTTGCTAAATTCGAGAATTACTCATTTTTTATGAAGAGTACACACCATTGCTGAATAAATGTAAAGCTATATGATTGTTAATGTCCATTCTTAGTCTTAGAGGATATTTTAGAACATCCATTCTACAAGGGCAAGAAATTATTCTTTCAATACATACTGACTGTGGTCCATCCCTATAGATTTTGTATAGCCTGGGGGACAACAGGCACTTACAAAACATTTTCACAAACAGAATCATCTTTGAACATAGATTTAAGGCTCAGGCAATTCTAGTTGTTTTGTATCAAACAATAAATCTCAATTCTCTACACGCTATGGAATGGATACTTCCGCACCAGCCCACGAGGCTTAAAAACAAAGGGTAACGAAATATTTGCCGTTTTATAACATTTAGGGTATGTATGTAATTAATAATTATTATAATCTCATATATCGGAAAAGCACTATGTCAGATATTTCACCCACAGATTACTATATAATATGTAGCTACTAGCTAGCTCTCTTTTCTGTTATTAAGTAGTCTGTGCTTTTATTACTATTATCTATGCTCTTCTCTTTGCTTTGACCGTAGACAGAGATTTACGGCTTTAGCCATCGTAGACGGACTATCTATAGACGACTGGTTTCCGTGCCGCATGTGAGATAGAACGATATTGGGTGGTGTTGCCATATCAAAACGTTTACCCTGGTTTTTAGCAATGCCAGATTTACTCCATAATTTATCTAGAGATCACGGGTGCAATTTTTGAATGTCACCGAGTGACTAAATATCAGCGATATGAACGATAGTCACCGATTTACAAAAAGTCGTATTTTTGATTCTCAGCGGGTGACTAAAATTATCATACCTATGATATCGTTTACGAATGGGTACCCCCACTCGTAAACGATATCATAGATACGAATATTTAGTGCCAATTTTGACTTGAACACAATTTCCAACTTAAAAAATAAAAATAAATAGAATACAATCATAAGTTTATCTGTGATCAAAGCTGAGAAATAGTTGCATGATTGGTATACAGGGTATGACTTTCAAAAATACGACTTTTGCAAATTAGTAATTTCAAAGTCATCGCTGAGAATTTTGTCATCGGTGATTTCGAAATCATTCATGACATTCAAAAATAGGTCCCCTGTTCTGTAATTAACTAGCCTACACGCTACCCTATAGGAACTGGATTTTTTGCGATCTAAAGTTTGCTTTCGTGGTTATAGAACTTAATGCAAATATCATTCAAATCATTCAGCTACTTCAAGGGAATTGGTGACAACAATTATATTACAGCACTGCAATCAGACGGTTAATTATTAGTTCATTTCTGTATTGCATCTTTCATTCAAAGTCACATTTTCACACTTTTCTACTGGCTAATTTTTACCATAAGGTTGGCGGTTTCACCCGCGCGGAGATATTGGATTTCATGGTTTTTATTTTTCTGCGCGGAACCCTAATTCTTTTTCTAAAATAAAAGTAGCCTAAGTTACTCCTTGTAACATCAGCTATCTGCCAGTGAAAGTCCCGTCAAAATCGGCCCATACGTATCGATGATTAACCTGAACAAACAGACAAAAATTTTATAAATGGTTGTTTTGTTATAGGTACCGTATATACTTTCATATGCATTTGGTAAAAAGCTGTTATTTTGATATTACAAACAGACACTTCAATTTTATTTATTTGTGTAGTAGTATTTGTATAGTGTTTATATATTTATATGACATAAAAATACGTGGTCTGGGGAAAAATAATTTCGAATGCAGGCAACACCAAACTGAGATATTTTTTGATTGAAGGATCTAACATTGATTGAATTCAACTTTATTGCATATTAATGAACAAAGTTCTATTCTAAATGTTGTTTTCTAGAGTGTTTATATGTTTAACAATCAATTTTGAAGCCTAAATATGATCCAAAAGTACTGTACTTACGAGTGAAAAGACCAATCGGGAAGTTTTTGTTCACTGTCACTTTTGCATCCTAACACACTGCACCGAACCATTTTCTCATAGTAAATTTGTTAGGGAAATTGTTATTCACAATTTGGAAGTAATAAAACGTGTTCACAGTCTGGTTTCAATTAATAAAAGCGTCAAAACTGCGGCGAACTCCAGAATATAGGGCGAACTGTCAATGTTTGTTTCGCACAATAGTGTGAATGACCTTGGAAAAACCGGCACGCGACATGAAACAAAAAGTCATATCGTTCTATCTCTTTTCTTTACATGAAGTATGCATAAGTGGTTCTCTTTCTTGTATGAATGAGATGCAAGCTATCTAGTCGTCTATTACCTTCTCTGTCTAGGTTAGCCATGGAGCTATCAAGCACAGATTACTATATAATATGTAGCTAGCTACTATCAAGCCTGGAGAAATCGTTTTAAGTTGAAGTATCAAAGGTATGCTCTTCACTACTCAAACTCGATAGACTACGTTGAAAGCAGAAAAGAGACAGCTATACAATGTATTGCCAATCTTGAACGCTTTGAAGCCGGTTTTTGAGTGCTTCAGTAACCAAGTTGGTGTATTTATTACTGTGTTAAGAAATTAATAGTGTTTACCTGTGCGATAATAATAAGGACAATAATATATTTGTATGCAATGGCATGAGTTTGCTGTAAAAGCCTCATTGCAAATAACCGATCTTTTAATCTTCCCTTCTTCAGATTATAAGCATTGAGATTATAGTCAGTGAGTTGACTGATATTCTGTCAATTGTCATCATTTGTCATTGTCATGTCAATTTGTCATTGTCAGTCATCGATTGACGATTTGTAAATTGTAACGCTAACGAAGCCCCAAGACTTGTTTTCGAATTCTTATAATCGTGTTACTGAAAATGCGCTTTAAATTACACTGTTTTTAACTAGAATTTGTGAACTAAAGTCATGAAAAATGTTTCGTTTACTAAAAATATCGTTGTTCTACGTTCTGCTGACTGTAACTTTGGTATCCTGCAGGATCCATAAATTGCACCTGACGGTGAGAGACAGCTTGTTTGTTCTAGCGATAAGACCATGGAACTTCAGCTAGCTAATTAAATTTTGCTTAAATGTGACGCGTAATTAATACGTGGGTATATTTCATAACACCTCGCTTGACATATTTGACTAGCTTAGCGATTCAAATTTGCTTAGAATTTTAAATGAAGCACAATTGCACTCGATATGTTTGTCATATTGTGAGCTGGCAAATGAACTCCAACACCGACAAGCACGGGGCATGATTTAATATTATTAAATCATGATAACACCAATTGAGAATGAACCGATTGATTTTATTGGAGGCAGTGTGGCTTTGAAGGACACATCTGTTACTGAAAACTCCAATCAGAGGCGATTGGAGAATTGATGTTTAAATGAATAATGGATGAACAGTTGCATGAAATATGAATGTGTAATATAATTGTATCAAAGCTGTTTCAAACGTTCAATAATATTCTCATCCGGTTTTATACAGATATTGTTATACCACATTTTTAATACTATATGTATATTATATGTTTTATATGCATAATTAATACATTAGACTATATATTAAATATAAGATCAGCATTGCCAGATTTATCCTTTATTAAGGCATGATTTTTAATATTTTAGAGCAAAAAAGCACAGGTCATTTGACTAAAGCATAACTACTCATATATGTTAAATCAATAGCTTACAACATAAGCACAAACAATGTCTCTAATTAAATTAAATAATTAAGTATGATTCATATGACTTTACTTCAAATAAATTGTCTAATTTATCTTTTCTGCTGGTGGAATAAAGCTGCTATTACCTAACAGAAGGGGAAATATTGTTAGAATAGATTTGATGAAAAAATGTGACTAGCATTCTGTGCATTGTATATTATGTGCCATAAGTCGAATGTCTGGCAATGCTCGCTTAGGTACACATATTTTGTACATTCAATGCTCGTTTACTGAGGACAATAAGCTAGTTGAGTGGTTCAACCTTAACCACATGACATTCAAGTCCACTATAAACCTATGTCATAAAGTACTTTTACACGACCTAGACAAATGCCTACTGCTATAAGTCCCCAAAAGTACATAAAACAATATACAGGGCCAGATTCTTTACAATCCTGGATAAGTCATGTTTCAAATGAAGTTATCAATAAATCCTACTATCCTATCATCCTATCCTATCCTCCTATCCTATCTTCCTATCCTATTTCCTACTAATATCATGCCGGCCGGTGTTATGCTCACCATCCAGCAAACAACCAGCTCATCTTGTTATCAAATAGTATAAAAAAAATATAAATGCGAAAGTTTGTATGTGTGTGTGAATGTTTGTTACCGTGTATTTCTATAACAACTTCACAAATTTTGATGAAATCTGGAATTTAGATAGCTTATGTTCTGGAATAACAGATAGGCTATAAATATATACATACACAATGTGGGCGAAGCCATTGGTAGAAGCTTGTTGTTAATAAAGTATTGTAAGTTTAATAATAAATTAATAAATAATTCATGACACCTATAATGTTGTTTGTCATTGCCGGAGACCCAAGGCTTTACTGAACTAGATAAAGGAACTGGGGTGGCGGACAGGCCGGCAGGGGAAAATGCACAATACACGCCAAGTGGGGTGTCAGTGAAGCACTAATGTCCCCATCGCCAATTAGAATAAAATTGTGTTCTGATTATAGTTTATATAACGAACGATAGCTTTTAACAGTTAAGTAAGCGCACCTCACATTTTATTAGTGTCAATTTGATCAAAATCTGATGACAGATTAAGTAGATCGATGTTTTCCATTTATGCAAAGAAGAAATAAAATAAAATTTCTGGAATGAATGGTATAAAATACTTTAGCTAGTTACTTTGTGTGGATTTAACCATGTTTCACTTTTATACAAGGATAAATAACTTGAAAGCTTTAGCTGTTACAGTTCCATATTAAAATAAACAGGAAAATATAGTTATATAATAAATATAGCTATATATAATATAGCTTCCAAATGAAGTATGTACAGCGCTTCACACAGATTTTAAATGGAGGTAGAGAATGTGTCCATCTTTGATACTCTTTCTGCCTTATAAACAAGCAAACTGCTCAAATAAGACTTATTGTAGAAGACAAATTTATGCGTTGTTATGGGCAGGTGTCACTTTAGATTGAGATTATCTATCTATACACATAAATAAAATTGAAGTATCTAGTCTGTTTGTAATGTCAAAATAACAGCTTTTACTAATAAATACATATGAAAGTATATTATACAGTACCCATAACACACATAATTAAACTTAGACTTACATTTTAAACATGATTGTTAGCATTAGCATTGTTAGCATTTGCTATAATTTATATTAGACTCATCGTAAAACCTATTTTTAAAAAGAATGCCGAATCGAGTTTCTTGCCCTTCTTCTTTTTCTGCCTATACCAATTTGGAATGGGCAAGGTGGGTTTCTGGAAAGTTCATTAACTTTGAGTATGGATTGGGTCTGTTGACAGCTTTGCCGTTTATTATGTTCTAGATAAGAACAGCATTAGTTTTAGTATGTGATAGGGGTAGACAAATGTCACAGATCCGCCCTTAGAGTAATTTATTTAACTTTCATGAGTGCTCCCTTGGGGCCTATGTGAATAAAGCATTTTGAATTTTGTTTTTTTTTGTTTCTAAACTAATATTAACACACTTGGAAATCTCACTGAAGAGCATTGCAAAGGATGATTACAATTAATTATTAATAGACCAACTTTTAACTGTCATTTGGATAAATGCATGGTGTTTTTGTTTCAGGATGATGAGCGGCATTACGTAGATCTAACAACTTTCGGTTTTCTTAAAGGTGGAATATTGGATGTGAAGATGGTCAACTTTATGTTGCCCTCCGGTCCTGTGTATGGAGAGGTAAAGATATTTTTTTACTTTGGATAACGAGATGTCGTTTGCTTGATAGTAAACACTACGCCAGCCCTTAACAATTGCAGTACCACTCAGAACTTTGAAACACATAGGCCTGTGTGGCACTGCAGTGTGCTTGTTACTCTACATTAGGTATTTTCATAAGGCCAGTAATTTAACTGACAACTCTGCTCATCCAACCACAACACTTGCACACTACGGCTTGGTGGCAGACTACACGTGCAAAGTGGTGATACTCACCCAGACAGACACCTGCAAAAGAGTTAGTTATTTTAACTCACTTGTATTAGAAAATAAAAAGAAACTATAATTCGCCACTTATTGGGATGTTGACTCCATTTTTTCATGATGATAATCAATTCGTTTTCTCATGAAAATCAAAAGTATATATCGAAAAAACTGGAAATCGAATGCTAACAACGTCAAAAATGAGATCCAAAGTCAGGCGGATCTAGTGAGCGCTAAAACGCCCCATACTTATTGGGCTTAACGCATGACGTCACATATTCAACGCGGCCCGTAAAGTTGTACTTAAACACACATTTTGTTGATTTTGGCCGTGAAAAACTGCGTTTAAGTATTTATGTGTTTTTTGTTTCATGCAACTACCCAATTCTTCATTAGTTAGAATGGTTCGTGATGAAGATAAAGTAGGTGCGCAGAAACAGATTTTCAACTTGAAGCAAGTACCTTAGGAGATCTACAAAATACTCTGACACCATCACCATCATCCATCGCCCGTGCAGGCCTACGCAGTCTGTAGGGTTGCATCGGCGATTCACGGAAACAGTTCTAATATATTTATGTTTAGCATATTATTTACCAACCATATGAATAGGCGAGATTGTGCTCAAATGCTTAGTTATCGGCTATAAACACATACAAGACTACCACTCCTGCACTATGACACCCTATGTCGTGCCGCAGTGTTGTATGATGTTTTCCTTCACCTAAATCTCAAGCTAATTATAAGATTCGAGCCATAAATCTACGAATCTGCATTCGAACTCACCACCACAGAGTCAATCATGATCATTAAACAAATTTGTTATTGATAACTTATTTAATTTCAGTACGGATTCACTCTTGACCGGACCGTTAACAATGCTATCAGTCCTTACATGGTGCAGGGTAACTCGGACACCTGCTACTTCAAGGAGAGCATTCTCACGCCACAGCATCCCGCCATAGTGTTCCTAAATATGGATTTCGTTAACTTAAGGTACCCACAATTTAACAAATGTTAGCATTGGTAACAATGTAGACTATTTTTGAAAAATGAATGCCAACATGTTTCTTGCTCTTCTACATTAGTGCCCGGTATGGATACTTAGGCTGAGATTCAGAGACGAATCTAAGCGTGGACTCACGCTTCCATACGTCAAAATTCTATACAGTTTTGACATATGGAAGCCAAAGTCTACGTTTCTAAACGTCTCTGAATCTTAGCCTTAGAGCAAGGGGCTTCAACCCGCGGCCCGCGGGCCGCCTATATGTTTCTGCGGCCCGCCAACAGCACTCTCAATAACAGTTTCAGGATTGCAACCAGCAATATTAAACCAGATATTGATAAACTGGTTAAAAATAAGCAGTGTCAGACATCTTATTGACCAATTGCATTGTATTGATTTTTATTTGCCCCTTTTGTTGATGTTGGCTCAATAAATAAATGTTTTCTACTTATCTACTTGTTTAATCATCCTGACCATTGAAAATAAAAAGATCCTTATAAAAATACCTATGGTGCGGCCCGCTGTGCAGAAAAAAAATATTTTTGGCCCTTGATTTGTAAAACGTTGAAGACCGCTGCCTTAGAGTAAGATATGGGGACAACAACATAAAACAATCTAAGAACTGTCTTAGCAAAGCATCAGCTAAGCGGTTCAATTAAATTCGTATTTAGATACGTAGTTTGTGTATTGTCTAAGATTACATTCTATGGCTCAATACTTTTTTACCTGTATGTTTATAACGGTTAGATCAATATATTAAATAGCATATAATTATATAATAAACATACATATAATGTTACTGGAGTGAGTGAAACATTGTTCTTTCACTGATGGGTTATGGTATAAATCTATTTTAATATAATAAAAGATTTGTTTTCAAGTTTGATATATAATCAAGTTGCCGGTTTTCATTTGGTGGCGCCACTTTTGAATTTAGATCGGCTAAAGTAGCCGATTTGATGACTCGATGACTTTTTTAACTAGGTGGTAGGACTGACTCTTCTGCGAGCATCCGTCTGGGTTGGTACCACCGCTTTGCTCGTGAAGTCTGCCGCCAAGCAGTAATGTGCAAGCATTACTGTGTTCTGGTTTGATAAGCAAAATATCCAGAGAAATTACCGGGCTTATGAGACTTAATACCTAATGTCTCAGGGTATCGAGCGCACTGCAGTGCCGCGCACGTGTTTGTTGCTTCTGAGTGGCATTGCAATGGTTATAGGCCAACGTTATATGCTTACCAACAGGCAAACGACCAGCTCGACTCGTAACCAAACAGAAAAAAAGCTTGCACCAAATTTAAACAGTGTTCCAAACATCTCGGAGTTCGAATTTGAAAGTAAATAGGTATTAAGTTTTGACATAATATGGGAGCAAAAGTCCACGATTAGACTCATCTTTGAGTAATTTATTTTAACTTTCATGAGCACTCTTATTATTACTCTACAAAGATCTTAAAAAAACAAGATATAATGATTATATTCAGTTGTGTGCTTTGTTTCAGATTAAATGTTACCTGCAGAGCGCCAGTTCTGCATCTCTATCAAAATATGTCTGTAGTACCTTTCTGTAAGTTATTTATAAGACCTTATGATTATTAACATACATTATTACTATCCATACTAATATTATAAATGCGAAAGTGTGTTTGTTGGTTTGTTGGTTTGTCCTTCTTTCATGCAGTAACGAAGCAACGGATCGACGTGATTTTTGGCATAGATACAGTTCATGGACCGGAGAGTAACATAGGCTACTTTTTATCCCGGAAAAATGCACGGTTCCTGTGGGAACGCGGGTGAAAACCGCGCGCAGAAGTAAGTGTGACATAAAATTGACATTGACAGCTGTCAATTATTTGACTGCTGACAGTAAAGTTTTATAAGGTTGACAAGTTGATTTAATTTAACTGATCGGTTTGACGGTTCCTGTGGGAACGCGGGTGCAAACCGCGGGCAGAAACTAGTATACCTATAAGTGCAGCCACTCATTAGTTCACTGATCGCGGCCACTAACGCGTCCACAAACTGTGGACAAGATTTTTCATACATTTTATATGGTATCGGCGAATCCTAGTTCCGAGTCAGGGATTTCATAAACGTGCTTGTTAGAACTTATTATGTATTTTTATTTTATTTTCAGCTGTGCCTGCGGATGACAATCATTGCATCTACGGAGTGCTTCCCATTATGAAAGAAATGCGCAACGGTTTCGATTACTACAATACTAGTGTGAGTTATTCATATAATGATCTTATTAGTATTTGAGGTGAGAGCAATAAGGCCTGCACTGACGTCGCGCTTGGGATGTACATATTGTGCATTTTCCCAAGCCAGCATTTACCCAAGCCAGCATTTACTCAAGCCAGCCCAACTCTATGTAACGGAGTGCGGCTAGGGCAGCGGTTCTCAATCTTTTTTGGTGACGGAACCCTTTTGGAAAGCGAAATATTTGACGGAACCCTACAATAAAACAATACTTTATACATTGCAACGGGATATTTATCGTGATTATTATAAGCTGGCGAGCTCCCGATATTTCGACGCTGTTGCAAGCATCATGTACAAGGGAATACCACTAGTTTAGAATAATCACGGTAAATATCCCGTTACAATGTATAAAGTAGTGAATAACCGTGAAAGTCAAAAACAATACTTATTATTAAAAGTGTATTCTTTATTAATAAGCACAATAATAGGTCTATGATTTTTTTCTACTCGGAACCCTAGGGTTCCGCGGAACACACTTTGAGTATGCTTGGGCTAGGGCATGCAACCGGTTTTCACCGATTCCAAAATAACCGGGAAGAACCGATTCTTTTTTGTCGTTTCGAGTTATGAAGCCTAAATTGGAAAAATATAAAAAGCAAAAAATTCCTTAGTTTCAGAAATCTATTAATGAAAATCGATGAGATAACGCGTTCTAAAATTCTTATCACGCAACAAAGAAATTTACGACCGTTTTCTTAAAGCTATTTAAATCGTCCGCCTAATGATAAAGCAGTTAGGTATTTATATAACTATCGATATGATATATTATACAACTAGCTGCTGCCCCGCGGTTTCACCTGCGCGGAGATGTTGGATTTCATGGTTTTTATTTTCATTGCGCGGAATCCTAATTCTTTTCACACACTTCAGATACTTCAATTTTATTTAGTTGTATAGACTATCTTGTCTCGATGCAAGTAGATAATCCTGCAGCCCATGTTGTTGAATTATTGAAAAAATTAATTAGTCTCAACTGTAAAAATGTAAAATTCTAAATACTTCATTGGGCCGGTCCCGAATTAACTACAGGACTAGACCTTGCTGCCGTTTCGGTTCAATCGAGACGTTTACCATTCTGAAGAGAAATTCCACGAGCCTGGTTTATTCAGTTTGAAGCCGTCGTGGATCCGCTCAAGATATCTGACGTTCAGAGATTCAGATACGTGCTCCAGCACACTCATCAACGGATGACGTTGATTGAAATTCAAATTCGAATCATGTCATGGGTTAGCGATCGGGTCACTATTGCTTTGGTTAGCATCCACCCAGTTTGTTTACAATAAGTATATAGTAAACCAGACCATAGGTGAGACGGTTCCATACATGTCACATGCACAAAATAATTGTCAATCTGTTTTAAACTTGCCTTAATGAGTTACCCTTGTTAATTAAAGTTAATGTTGTTGTTTATCGCAGTTTGCGTTGTTCGTGGGGACGGAGCAAGAGGAGGGGCTGTACAACCTTTACTTCAACAATTGCCCCCGCGGCGGCCCGGGCGCGGCCCCACCTATCAACATGCTCGTAAGTATCATGCCTTACGCCGGCCCCACACGTTGGGCCTAATGCCACTCGTTCAACGTGTGGATCTAGAAAATAGCACTGCGTACGCGCCAACGTTGGGCTAACGCTATTTCTAGATCCATACGTTGGGTGGGTAGAACCAATTCCATTCGCCCAACAAGTGCCGCGCAGTCCTTTGTGTTTCAAAGTTCTGAGTGGCACTGTAATTGCTATGGTCCTGCGTTATGCTTACCATCAGGCAAACGACCAGCTCATCTCGCTATCAAAGATGAACAACATCAGGTGAGACAGCGGTCAAACGCAAGCCCATTTGCAAGAAAAAAAAAAACAAAAAAGAAAATGTAAACTGAAATTTCCAGGTTGAGATATATGAGAGCAACTCTGGGAACTTCCTGTCTGCCGGCGAGATGCCGCTGCCTCTGTTCTACGCCACAGCTTCCCTGGTCTTCTTCCTCAGCGCCGTGATGTGGACCTTCATCCTGAAGACCAGCCGGCAGCCGGTCTACCGCATCCACATCATTATGTGCGTGCTGGTGTATCTGAAAGCGCTGTCCCTGGCCTTCCACGGGATCAATTATCACTTCATACAGACGCGCGGGGAGCATGTCACAGCGTGGGCTATATTGTACTATATCACGCATTTGTGAGTATTTTTTTTTTCTTTACTAGCTTCTAGCTTAGTATTGGATTTTATGTGATTTCTTTACTAGCTTTTAGCTTAGTATTGGATTTTATGTGATTTCTTTACTAGCTTTTAGCTTAGTATTGGATTTCATGTGATTTCTTTACTAGCTTCTAGCTTAGTATTGGATTTCATGTGCTTTAATTTTTTGTGTGACCCTAACTCTTTTTCAAAAATTAAAGTAGCCTAAGTTGCTGCTTATAACATCAGCTATCTGACAGTGAAAGTCCTGTCAAAATCGGTCGAGCCGTTTCGGATATTAGCCGGAACAAACAGATGCAAACAAAAATTTCAAAAATTCCTTGCATTATAATTTTTTGTATAATTGCATTATACAATATATGCATTTAGTATAAAAGTTCAAATTTTATCTATCTGTATAGAAGATGAGTAGGGTATAATTGATTCCTATTAGGTCCTTTTTATAAATAATTGTAATAAAGAATACCAACATATTTTCGTTGAAATAGGTTCTCTCCAACGAGATACTAACGCCGAGAGATGAAATACTGTACTATCCGATCTCACAACAATGTATTGATTTTGCTATAACTAATATCAGCGCTCAGCGTATCAGCGTACGGGGAATCGGCGCGAGGCGTTGGCTTAGCCCAGCGATACTCAAAGTGTGTTCCGCGGAACCCTAGGGTTCCGCGATACCCCTGTAGAGGTTCCGCAAGAATTTAGAAAAAAAATCAGGGTACTTTCATTATGGTTATTAATTATTAATAAAAACTATTGTTTTATTGTAGGGTTCCGTCATGTATTTCGCTTTCCAAAAGGGTTCCGTCATCAAAAAAGATTGAGAACCTCTGGCTTAGCCAATCAGAGCGCATTATGTCTAGGCAAAAATGGTGGAAGTTATTCCGTGCAAAAACGGCACTGCACCTCTTGAGGTTATTATCTCGATGATTTTCTCGTTTTAAGTCACTTGTTCAGTATTAAATGAATTGTTAGTTATTATAAAGCGACTTATAATTATTGTCAGTTTATTATATTATTAGCTACATTTTTTCCGTATTCGTTTTCAGATTGAAAGGCGCTGTGCTGTTCGTAACAATAGTGCTGGTTGGCACTGGGTGGAACTTTATCAAACACATACTGTCCGATCGGGATAAGAAGCTGTTCATGATCGTCATACCATTGCAGGTGAGTTTAAAAAAAACCACTATTTTACAACGAGACGAGCTGATCGTCCGCCTGATCATAAGCAGAACGCCAGCAACAAATGCAGTGCCACTCAGAATTTTAAAACACAAAGGTCTGCGCGACACTGTAGTGCGCTCGTTATCATGATACATTAGATATTAAGTCTCATAAGCCCAGTAACTTCACTGGCTGCTCTACTCATCAAACCGGAACACGGTAATGCTTGCACACTACTGCTTGGCGGCAGACGTCACGAGCGGTTTCATGTTTCAGGTTCTAGCGAACGTGGCTGAGATAATCCTAGCGGAGAGCGAGGAAGGGGCAGCTGAGTACAACGCGTGGCGAGACATCTTCGTCCTAGTCGAGCTCATGTGCTGCGGCGCCATACTGTTCCCGGTCGTATGGTGAGTGCCGTACACTAGTACAGGTATCACGAACAAAAGATTGAGAGAAAAATCTTTCACACAAATAGAAAAAGAATGAGAAACGAAACCACACACACACACACACACGCACTCACGCACACACACCCACACACCCACACACACACACACACACACACACACACACACACACACACACACACACACACACACACACACACACACACACACACACACACACACACACACACACACACACACACACACACACACTCACACACACGTGTATTATTATTATTATTAAGTAAAAGTGTCTATTTGACACAAATAAATGTACATATTTCAATACTAAATAAATAAACCAAAAGTACCAATGTGACATGAGCTTCGCTCGGTATTTTTGAATCAGTGTTTTTTGTGTAAAATTGCGTTTTCACAAAACAATTCAACTAAGTATATAGGTAAACTTAAAAACCAAAACCTTATACAAAATTTCATCCAATTCGTTACAGCCATTACCGAGATTAATTAAATATATATACTCGAGCAGCGTATATCTCAAGGAAGTTCCTTTAATCAATTTTATGAAAATACCACCCCTAAGGGTGAAAAAATGGGTGACGAAATTCCACATATAGCGATACCTTCGCCAAAATCGATTCCCCTTATTTTAAAAGCGTTTTATTTTACTTATATACTGTTGTCTCTTTTCTCGATACGGCACCAGCGGCGCGAGTGCGGATCTTAGCGATAAATAAAATTCGATAAAATTGACAGTTAAAATCGATAAAAACCACTTTATCGTATTTAAATGTCAATTTTAACGAATAAAATCCACTTTATCGATTTTAACTGTCAATTTTATCGAATTTTATTTATCGAAATGATCCGTACTCGCGCCGCTGACGGTGGTATAGGTGCGCTTTTATTAAGTATGTAATTAACTTTGTATTTAGTAGGTAAACTTGATAGACTTGATGCTGCGAATAAACACGCTTCTTTCTTTCTTTCATTAAAAGCATTTTTTATAAAATGTATATTCGAATTCGAGTTTGTTGTCAGGTCAATAAGGCACCTCCAAGACGCGTCAAGCACCGACGGCAAGGCCGCCATCAACCTACGCAAGTTGAAGCTGTTCCGACATTTCTACGTAATGGTGGTCTGCTACATTTACTTCACAAGGTTCATCGTCTCCATACTAAAGGTAACATACTTTTCTATATCCTGTTCCAAAATCTTTTTTTTTTTTCTTTTTTTTATGTTATTTGGTAACGAGACGAGCTGGTCGTTTGCCTGATGGTAAGCATAACGCCGGCCCATAACAATTGCAGTGCCACCCGGAACTTTGAAACACAAAGGCCTGCGCGGCACTGCAGTGCGCTCGTTACCCTGAGACATTAGGTATTAAGTCTCATAAGCCCAGTAATTTCACTGGATAATCTTAGATATTTTATGTAAACAAAGGAGTTGACAGAATGAAAAAATTGATAGAAAACTGTGCAATCCATAATTTGATGATAGACATTATTATTCTTTGATTTTAAATTAGAACATGATAAAATTGAATTATTAACAAATTGTAAAAGTATAGTTTTTCCAAGATTGTTATTTTAAACAAAACTATAATAAAAGGAAGTTTTTCGTGCAGTTATTTTTCTTAGACTGGGAACACAGCAGAGATTTGAAACATTTTGTGCAATCGCCGCCATTTTCTTTTTCTGTCTGTTGATGTGTTCCAATCTCTGATCTCGAGTGTGTATCTTTCTGCGTATGTGTTGTTGTTAAAGATCTTGTTATTTTGTAGTGGGTTTGTTTAATTTTTTGTTGTTGGTTCTTGTTACGTTATAATTGTGCCGCGCGAGACCAAACTCGTAGCAAACCTGCGGCGAACCTAAAAACACACTTTCGCATTTATTATAACGGATATAATTACCACGCCAAGTCGCGGGCGTTAGCTAGTAGTATACAAAAAACATATTAAAAAATGTCTTTAATTCAGGTATGAAACCCATAAAATTTAAAATAATACACTCATCAATTTACAATTAGATAGATAGATAGATAAACTCTTTATTGAAACACCACAGTACAAGGAATATTTAAAACTAAAATCTTAAGAAACTAAGCGTCACAATGGGCGGTCTTATCGCTCATACCGATCTCTTCCAGTCAACCCAAATTAGGTATAGAAGATAACATAAAATTAAAAAGGAGTATTTTTTATATATTAAGTATTTTTTTCAGATTCTAGTTCCATTCCAATACGCGTGGCTGGACGAACTGTTCCGCGAGATGGCGACACTGGTCTTCTTCGTTATGACCGGTTACAAGTTCCGGCCGGCCGCCGCCAACCCTTATTTCACGCCCACGCATGCAGACGACGACGAGCCGCAAGTGTAAGTGAACCTTAACAATAGGGATGTTGACTCCATTTTTTATGATGCCAATCAATTCGTTTTCTTATGAGAATGAAATGTCTATATCGACAAAACTGGAAATCGAACGCTAGAAACGTCAAAAATGAGAGTCAAGTCGCGCGTATCTACTGAGCGCTAAAACGCCCCATACAAATTGGACGCAACATCTGACGTCACTTGTTCTACGTGAACCGTCAATCTGTACTAAAAAGAAGCATTTTGTTGATTTTGCCGTAAAAAACTGCATTTAAATACATAGTTGTCGTACATTTTTTTATTCATTAAAATGTAAAGAATCTGGTGGTATCATTTAAATTACTAAGGGATGATAAAACAAAAATTGTTGAATTTGGGAAACTTTTAGATGCAGTATCTTTGTGGAAATTATATATATTTTTTGTGAATTTAATTTTTATTGTGTTAATGTGATCTTAAAACTGTATAACGACAGAAATTATGTATTTTGTGTTTCACGCAACATCCCAATTCTTATCCTCGTTATAACATACCAATTCAAACTCATCCTGTATATCATTTCAAAAAAATGTTTTAATAAAGCGGGAAACAATTACAAAGACAAACTGCTGAACTGATATTGTTGAAATTTATATGGGATCAATCTGAAAATGTATCCTCTCAAATAAAGAAGGTTTTTCCAAAACGGTTTACAAATGACGAAGATCAGAGGTACGTATCTGAGATCTTTGCAAGTCAATAATTAGTGTTAGCAATTTAAATAATGTACACTTTTCACCACAGGCTGTCAGACATCGGCGTCTTAGAAGGAATGAATCGAATATCCAACCGCGGCGAGAGGAAGCGAGAAGACCTCCAGCCTCTCATGCAAGACACCAACTACAACTCGGACTAGCCCATAGACACGGTGTGCCCACTTAAAAAACTAACCCGATAAATATAACTATAAATACGAACTCTTGGGAAACAAATAAAACTTATAATCAGTTTTTGGATAGTCACTTATTTTTTTATGCTATTTGATTACGAGACGAGCTTGTCGTTTGCCTGATGGTAAGCATAACGCTGGCCCATAACAATTGCAATGCCACTCGGAACTGAAACAAAGGCCTGCGCGACACTGCAGTGCGCTCTTTACCCTGAGACATTAGGTATTAAGTCTCACAAGCCCAGTAATTTCACTGGCTACTCTGCTCATGAAACCGGAACACAGTAATGATTGCACATTACTGCTTGGTGGCAGTCTACCCTTCTATCCATCAACATTCATTAATTCTGAACTGACTATGGTTCTCGTTTAGTTCTAGGTAGTCCCAACTCTTCGAAGACTTGCCGCAAAGCCGCCTCTGGTATATATTGATCCTTACAAAAGTTTTATCCGAAAACTGATTATTGGTTCGACCAGTTTTTGATTCGACTTACGAGTCGTAAGGTTAAGTTCTCTATTCTCTATCTGTTACTATTTTTGGTTTTATCAAACCTTTGTTGAGTGGCAGATATCGCTCTCAGCGATTACTCCGCTCACTGTGCTTAATATCTAGATGTAATAGTTGTGTTTTTACGATGATGAATCACTATTTTGTTAGAGGATCCACAGTTACTAAAATCTAATTTATATCCGCATGTATAAATATAGATAGACAATAAACAATGTGTGGATAGCTAACACGTATAGATTTAAGAATATAGGCCACGTCCTTGTCTATAATTAGTTATTCCTGAGGGAGATTCAGATTACTAATATATGTAATTTTTTCATACCTATGAAATTAGAATTCGAATTTCGAGTACAAAAGAATTAACACTCGGTTAATATTTTATATTTTCGTGGAAACACGACTTTATGTGAAAAACGTTTGGTCTCAAAGTGCTTTTAACCATCTCGCATCGCTTTTCTTGTGATAGCATGATACCTGGCGATTGTGTTAATGACCAAACCTGTGATATCGCAATCGTCTCAAGGCAGTTGTACATTATACGAATTCATCACATCAGTTCAGGAGAATAATTAATCACATGTGTAATATGCACTTATATTCATACTTAATCGATTTTACCTTTTCACTTTTTAATCTATGGTGTTTTCCAATTTGCCTACGTGTTTGGCTGTATCGATATTATGCCACGAGATAAACGATCAATTATACAGCCAATATATTAAATCTTAGTGTATTATCGGTATAATTGGTCGTATTAATAAATGGGAATAATAATTAATTTAAATCTAAATTGCACTTGAAGCGTCAATGTTGTGTGATTTATATTTGTTATCTGTGTACCTGTTTGAATGTTTGATTTAAACAATTAAGTTACGGTTGTGTCTGCAGATAATAAAAAAACTTTTCGAATTTACTCTGTGACACATTTGGATCTTAGAAAACCTTTTCTAATTTATTTATTCTGATATTTTTCCGAATTGTAGGTTACTCACATTCCAAAATTCCAAACGTATTTTATTGATGAAAAACTATGAAAATGTTATAAAAAAACTCACAAAAGTGGCAAAATCTTTTTGCTTAAGGGGTAGAATACGGCGCGCCGCTATCTCGCTCGCACATCTGATCATTTTTAAAGATAAATAATCACTTAATTATGAAAAATCGTATTCGGTGAAGTTGCCAGCAATAATATTTATCTTCAAAAATGTTGAGATGTGCAAGCGAGATAGATGCGCCGAATTCTGACCCTTAAGTAGGTACATAATTATATGTAAACTATTTCTGTATTGTATAGTTAAGAATCTTAAGAATTTTTCTATAAATTCAATATGAATGTAGGATGTAAATGATAAATAAGGACTCTAGCTAGATAATTGAAAAGTTTAGGCTATGTACCTTACTTCGTTTCTATAAGCTAGGCATCATACGTTTCTTGTAGAAGTCGAAGTATGTATTGGGTGCCTAGACAGTCGCTATATAGCAAAAAATGAAAATATAAATATGATTGAACATTAAAAACTAAAACAGAACTAGTAACTCCTATCACAAAAAACTAAAATGTTTGAAATGTTAAGGATTTATAAATGAAATATATGATAAATGTTTATCACTTATGGCGATGGTCCGCACAAGTGGCGGGAAATTATAAAAAAATATACTTTATTGAGATTTTAGCCACATTAAGATAATTTTTTGAGAATTGTTTGTTATTTGCGTAAATTACAAACAGGCTAATGGGGAGGCACAGGCAAAGCTAATCTCAGATGGCGCCAGCATCGCTGGTGCTTGTCGTTGATGTTTACTTTGAGGGATAACGAAAAACTATAACCGGTAAACATGCTCGCGTCTTAACAGTCATTAGATTTGAACTGGTCACACCTAGAATCTAGAAGGATAATTGGTTTCCAATTATTTTTGATGAGCAATGCTTTGATCCACAGTTTTCGTTTTTTCTCGTCAGAAAGTAAACGTGGGTACCTTTATTTTTACACTGAATTGCACTTTACAGAGGCATACTTTATTGCAAAGACGATTTTTTGTTTACTTACTAAAATTGTATATGAAGTTTCATAGTGAAACAACACCAGCGATAATGCGCCACCTAGCGGGATAAGTAAGCAGTGTGGCTCCCCATTGTAATGCCTTAGTTTGGCTTTGGACTACACAATATCCAGTTTTTTATCCTAGCGGTGTTAAAATCACATAAAAGTTCTTTTTTTTAATTTCGCGCCACTGCACTGACCTTCCCCCTTTCAACACTTGACTTATCGAATTCTTATGTCAATGCCATACATTTGAACATTTTCTACTATCGGTAACGATTGTAGAAAGTGCTTTCGTCTAGGCCCCCTGTTCAGTCCAATCAACACGCTATAGTTTTCGAGAGATTATCTGTGTCTTTGATCAACCAGAGGAATAAATAGGAGAGATGTTCCTCTCAACGACGCGGCACCTTTTGAATGGACTGTAAAAAAATTTCGCGGTGGAATAATAATCGTATATCACATGAGGGACAGAATACGACGTGCTGATATCTCGCTCGGGCATCTCAACATTTTTGAAGATATACAATCACTTGATTTAATTATGATGATTCTCTTTCGGTGAAGCCGCTGTCAATAACATTACAAGATTGAACAAAAATTTCATTTTGATCCATTTCTAAAAATAAGATTTTATATTTTCCCCATTTTCATGGATGAACACTTGATCAGATCAAAATTATACGTTTGCCGTACCTTTATAACGTTATTACCAGCAACTTATGTGATTTTTCACAATTATATTAAATAACTAGCTGCTGCCCGCGGTTTCACTCGCCCGGAGATATTGGATTTTATGGTTTTTTTTTGCGCGGACCCCTAGTTTTTTTCTAAAATTAATGTAGCCTAAGTTACTCCTTGTGGCATCGGCTATCTGCCAGTGAAAGTCCCGTCAAAATCGGCCCAGCCGTTTCGGAGATTACCCGGAACAAACAGACAGACAGACATAAATTGCATATGTATTTGGTAAAAAGCTGTTATTTTGATATTACAAACAGACACTTCAATTTTATTTATTTGTATAGATGATTGTTTATCTCGAAAAAAGTTGAGATGCGCGAGCGAGATAGCAGCACGTCGTATTCGGTCGCTTAATGGTGCGTGTACAGTGCCAGCAACTAATCTTGACCTGCTTGAAGGCAGGCTCTCAGAACATTATAGCGATTCAAATTCAAAATTAATTTATTCGCTTCAGCCATGGTAACATGTGATCTTAGGTTTTTTAAAAAGAACATCATAACTTAACCTATTGGCATGCGAACAATAATAAATTATTATAGGTATGTAATGGACATACACAAATTTTGTATGGTTTGGATACATCACTATAAGATACAGATACAAAAATAAATCAAATGAGATGAGACCGTGTTGGAGATAGAAGTGTTGTTCTAAAACCACGATGGCCAAGTTTAAATGCGCGCACTGTACCTCCGCATTGGCATAGCGCAACGCCTTATCCAGGATGTCATGACAAAAGTAAAATGATTTTGATACAGGGTGATAGCCGATTGATATCCTGGGAATGTATAGATATGGCAACTCGCGTGTCAATTAGCATTACAAAGATGTATGAAAGGGAACAATTGCGTTGTGTACTTATTGAATCACCCGTTGAAAACAGTTTGTATAGTAAACGGGAATAATAATTGAGATTGTATCAATAAGTGTGTTCGTGGACACGACCCGTATAATTATTAACTTACTTACCTAACTACTTTAAAGGCCGATTTACACATTTCAGTGAAGGCAAAGTACAATCAGGGCCGGATTATCCATAAGGCAAAGTAGGCAACTGCCTAGGGGCCTAGCACCGACTAGGGGCCCCGCACCCCGAGAATAAAAATTGAAAATATTTCTTCGACTGAAAATTAAATTTGAAGATTTGTATGCAACAAACCCTCAATGACAATATTATAAATATTGCGTTGTTTTTTTTATATTATATCGTCATATTTCACAACGCATTTCAAATGATAACACTGTAATCAGCGGTTCTCAATCTTTTTTGGTGACGGAACCCTTTTGGAGAGCGAAATACTTGACGGAACCCTACAATAAAACAATAGTTTTTATTAAAAGTGTCTTCTTTATTAATAAGCATAATAAAAGGACCATAATTTTTTTTCTAAATTCTTGCGGAACCCCTAAGGGGTATCGCGGAACCCTAGGGTTCCGCGGAACACACTTTGAGTATGGCTGGATTACAGCATAATATTATTATGGTTAGAATAGGGGGCCCGAAACGTGCATAGCCTGGGGCCCCGACATGGTTAATCCGGCCCTGAGTACAATCATATTGTTTCATACATTCTCTGAGAGCACTTGCACAAGTTCGTAGGGAATAGTATGAAACAATAATTATAACGGAAACGGTACTGTGCCGATGACGGAACTGTGCAGTTCACTGAAATGTGTAAATCAGCCTTAACAGTACAAAAATTTAAACTGAAGTGAAAAATAATGTAATAATTATGGTTATGTTAGGTTGTGATTTGTTAAGTGTTTTTAGTCTGGGTTCATTGTTCGTTGTGTGATAAAAACTGTATTGATCTGTTATAAAATTTGATAAGTCCATTTTTGCCTGCATATTTGTAAAACATTTTGATCTTTATGTAAATAGACCAAAGTTTCATTTGTGTAGGTTTAACATAGTAAAATTTAAATATCAGTGACATGTAGCAATATGTGTAGAACAATAAAGTAACGTTTGTTAATTAAGTGATTGTATGTTTTATTTAGTAATAGTTCCAGCAGTACCCGTGAGACTCACATAGGAACCTTTCATTTATACAGGATAAAAATTAGCCTACACTAGTCTGTGAACCCTACTACTTACATGCTCTTGGCGTATGAATAATTTAATACCAAAGGTTATTTACCTGACTATTATTGAATATTGACCAATATTGATTATTGTTCTACCACAGAGAAAGTACTCATAGCAATCAGGCTAAGATTCAGACACGTTTCTAAGCGTAGACTTTGGCTTCCATATGTCAAAACTGTATAGAATTTTGACGCATGGAAGCGTGAGTCCACGCTTAGATTCGTCTCTGAATCTCAGCCTCAGAGTACTTTGTAAGTTTTAAATATTATACGGAAAATAACAATTCACAAAAACCGTCTGGTCTCCGCCATCGTGCCACTTAAATTTGTTTTGAAGTAAAGAAATATTGATTTAGATATTGATAATGAAATGCCGTAGAAGCGACCGAGAATTACGAAAATGGCTGCACGAGCTGCTTCGCATGGAACAAAAATGTTAAGAAATAGAAGAGCGATAGGTCGTTAATCATTTATTTATTTAGTACTTATTAAGTATGGGCCACAGCTGAAAACCAGCGCGCTACTTCGGTGGCGCTTTATGCTGAGCTGTGTCCATTTTGTAGTCAACTGCCCAATTTTTTCATGTCCTAATTTTAGCTTTAAAATGTATGTACCTACCTATACTTTGGGCAATGGCTACAAATAAATACAATACAATACAATACAATAACTCTTTATTGCATACCAAATAAAACATAAAATGACAAACAGAAAAAAAGAACAAATTACGGTAAAACAAACGGCGGTCTTATCGCTATAAGCAATCTCTTACAGACAACCTTAGGATGGATTGGATAATTTTAAAAATTTACTTAGGATGGATTGGATAATTTTGTATGTATTTTCTTTCTTTCTATTATACTATTGGCACTTGGTGTATGGGCTCTTTTCTGCAACTATAGACCGTTTATCGGCCCTTTTTGCGTGAGCGAGTGGTCAAGCCACTCGATGTCTTCCAGGTAGGCCAGCAGCTCACAAAGTTCTATAAAACTGTAAAGATGTACTCACACTGCTGCTAGTTTTCAACATTCCTTCGTTTTCCTTCGTTACTACTTAAACATACCTACCATTTGTTTTCTCTCAGCCACACGCGTGACCTTTACATGACGTGGCTGCCACGTTCGCCTATCCAGTTACAACTTACAACTATGCGATACAATTCTATTTTGCTACATCTGAAGGACGACTTAGCAAGAGACGTTTCTGTGGTAAAATTAATAAAAAAGAAAGAAAGAAAATATTTATTTTTACAGCAGTACAAAACAACAAAAACCCTGAAGTCGCATGTCGCGACGGCAAAATCCGTCCTTTTGCGAACCTGTGTTTATTTCTAGGTATTTATACTGCTGCTTTTACATAGTCATATTATAAACCTATAGTTTGCTACGAACCGGTCCCAAGCAAGTAGCAAGGATAGAGTATCATGTAGGGTTTTATATTGTCCGATCGAAGATAAACCCGTGTTAATCTTCTGTCATCGACAATTGTCTGAGTGGATACACTCGTTCAATATACCACTGATAGTTGTGCATTCGTACAATACAACACTTTGATGGATATAACAGTGCTACGGGCTACCGCATACGAAACAGGTCGGAGTGCTGGGGGCGACGAGCGCAGTGCACCATATACCAGTATACTACCATATACCATAATATATACCAGTGAACACAATAGTGTTGGATGTATTTCTTTTTTTTTTAACGCTTACACTCATACCCCCGCACTAGGATTCCCTGTGTCGCAGGTGGCATGGACACACACAGATACACATCACAAACATCCAAGACCCGAGAACAAACTTTATGCTTACACAAAATTTGCCCCGGCCGGGAATCGAACCCGGGACCCCTCGCTTTGCAGGCAGGGTTACTACCAACTTAGCTACGGAGCCGTCAATTTGGCCACAGATTTTCAACTAGAGAGTGGTAGATAGCCGGGGACTAGAAAATGCTCAACCATACAAATGTTAGCTTATGAAATCAACCATTAAAATGTACAGGAATAGACAAAAACGGTTTTATCGTAGTACAAAAAATATGAAACAGTTCTATAAATATTGTACAATACCTACTTTACAATCTACCTAGGTTCGAGCTTTAAATCCAAGTGCACAGGCTCAAGAGCTCAATCTGCGTCATGTACGATGCACTTGAACTTCTTTGCATTCGGGCTATATAACTAGGGCCGCCGGCCCCAGTTATATACATTACTTATACATACATTACACATACACACACTATACATACATTATTTTCTTGTATAGATTAAAAAATTTAAATTTAATTTTTTTTATTTATTTTATAAAGGCTATAAAAAATTAAATGACCAATAAAAATATAGGTATAGTGTACTATATATTGCCTAACAGTTTTTATAGATATGAATCAATAGTCAGGTATGCTATATTTAGATTCTGTTATTTAATTTTCTCAGTGTAGATAACGAGACGAGCTGGACGTTTGCCTGATGGTAAACACAACGCCAGCCCATACAGTTGCAGTGCTGCGCAAGCCTTTGAGACGTAAAATTCTGAGTGCACTCGTTACCCTGAGATATTAGAAGCACAGTACATTGACTACTCTGCTCATCAAGCCGAAACACAGTAATGCTTGCACATTACTGCTTAGTGCCCCACTACACGAGCAAAGCGGTTGTACCCACACAGACGGGCACTCGCAGAAGAGCCAGTCCAACCACCTGGTAGAATACTTCGATAATGTTTATCGACTTGGATTGTCAAGACCTTCTTCCACTGATACCTTTTGTATGAAGCCGCAGAAGAAGATGATACTCCTTCAACATACAAGGAAGCCAGTATTACAGATGATAATAACAAATTGCAAGAAGCTCTTCAAATTTAAATTTAATATGTAATATACATATCTAACACATGCACATCACACGCACACACAGACACATACCCACAGACAAACATACCATCGCACGCACGCAAACAAACACCCCCCCCACACTTTTCAAATGGTTGGAACACAGCTTTCACTTTACCTATATGTTAGCATTTATACTTTATTATTGTAACCCTATTTCGGCCATATTATAAGATTATTTTATGTGCCTATGTTCTATGTTGACGCTGTTTTATTATGGAAATAAATAAAATAAATGTCAATACGACTCAATTATAGTTTTTTTTTAATCTGAAATAGGCTTACGTTTGACCACGATCTCACCTGATGTTAAGCGACGGTGCGGTCGACGATGGAGCACGCTTGCCTAGAAGAAACCTATTCACTCTCGTCTTGAAAACTCCCAAATTATAGCTATTGGGAAACACAGAGGCCGGCAAAGAATTCCACTCCTTAGCCGTACGTATAATGAAGGTTGAAGCAAAACGCTTGGTACGGACAGGAGGGATATCAACCATATACGGGTGACGCAATGCCGTGCCTCTAGATGTCCGTTGGAAAAATGGAGATGCTGGAATCAAGTTGTGTACCTAATTCTGTCGGATAACCAAGCATGGACCCTTGTATATATATAATTATATATGTATGTATATTGTATATATATAGCATCTACCATAATAGACCCAAAGATAGATAAATATAATAGTTTGGTGTAAATGGGTATTATCAAAAAGCTTTTAGTTAAGCACTATAAGCAGATATCTGGTTCATGGCATGTAATGAGAGGACGAGGTTTCCAGCTGCCAGCGTTAGGTTCGACCTGAATACAAATATAGGTCGTGACTGTCGGATGTCGGTGCATAATAGGGATGTTGCATGAAACTCATAATACCTACATAATTACTGGCTAAACTACCTCACATCAACACAATGAAAATGAAATTCACAAAAAAATTATAAATTTCCACAAAGATACATTTTGCAATCAATTTGTATTTGACTTAATAAATGTAGTTTTTTATATTTGATGGAATCAGGCGTTACTTTGCGGAAGTCCATTTTAAATAAGATTATATAATGTGGGTAATTTATAGTTTTAATTCCGCGATAAAGAATGTCTAATGGCCTAATTTCGATCTATACTGAATTTAACCAAACGTAACGCGCGACGCTGGACAACGAAACCTGGGTTAGTTTGTTATAAAAATACAATAAAATAAATTACCCACATTATATAATCTTATTTAAATGTAGTTTTTGTTAGTTCAGTATTTTATCACGTAATACGAATGTAAGCCGTTTTTTAGATGTTGTTAATTAATTATTTTTTTTAATTATTACAATACCATTACGTATCGTGGTACACTCCTAACTTAGGAGTGTACCACGATACGTAATGATATACTTAGGAGTCCTAAGTGTACATTGCTTATTATTGGCAAAGCCTGTCGCTGATGGACTCTCAATTCGGGGTTTTCCACAGTACACATTTTCCAAAGTCTATATTTTTTTGATATTGATTGTATTAGAGATTCTCATTCCGGATACATGTTATGGTAAAAAGGGTTATTTCCACTACCCGTCTGGGCAGATTGTCGCCAAACCATGTGGTCAGGCAGTTGCAGTTGGGAGCCAGTCTTCTTAGCGCGACTATTTATTTTTATTGTTGACTTTAATAGTTTTATGTTTTTCTTAATTTTACCCTATAGTTAATACATGTATAGTTTTTGTTTATTTTATAATATTGAACACAGAAGTGAACCGTGTACCTATGTACATATAATATCGCCATAAGAAGAGCTCACGAGAAGTGATTGGAGGATCATATTCATGCAGGGACAACACGGCTAATAAAATACCTAACGTAACTAAATAAATAGAAATGCAAAACAATAAAATGAAATTCCCATCGACGTGCTCGACTCATAAAACCTGTATGATTGTTATTGATTACATACAATAAAACCCATCACGCAACCTTGCTGTGTCTGTCTGTACACAAACTATATCTTAATGCAAGAATTATTCGAGAATATGAAATTGTTTTTCATCGGAACATGTTTAAACAATGATATATCGAGTTGAATAACAAAAGCACATCTGCCTGCCAATTCTCTGGTATTTTAATCATGGTTTCGATTCTGCAATAAATCTTGTGAAACATATTGTTTTCGGGAAGCTTTGTTAAAGAAATTTGGCTTATTCTTAAGACCTGAGTGAGTCCACTAGGTATCTACTCGTATAAGTGATGCTTTTTGTTTAACTTTCATATTTAAAATGACTGAATATGGGCGAATGTAACTTCTCCAACAATATACAAATTGTTTTGACATTGTTTTTACACTATGTTTAAAGAATTATCTGATCTCAGAATTGAATAGACTCTATTTTATTTATAGATGATATTAATAAGGTTTTTGGGAACACAATACCTGTTATCTATTGACATAAGTCTGGATCGATGTACTACGTGTATTATGTGAACAAAAGACTCATTCTGTTGTGGCGTCAAAATTGTGTCTACATTGTATACATTTTTGTAGCGTTTGACCTCTATATCACCTGGTCTTAAGGGAGTCGGAGGTAGTAAAATAAATCTATAGGTATGTACTCATACTATTTTTTGTACAAAACCTATGACTACTTATTTTGAGTGAAATCCAAAACACCTCCTAATAATTACAAATAAGGATTAATTATTTTATTATTGAACTTTCTAGATTTACGTTATAATATGTTTCGCGAATAGTATTTCCACGTGCGCTGCGCCTCTCGCCGTGTCTGTCCAACCGCCATGTCCGAACAGCCATCACCCACGCGCATTCCGCGAGATTAAACCGCCGGAACATGTAAAAACACGGCCGAATGCCCGAAATGGGTTTGGCCTGCCGCCACGTCCACGTGGTGTCTCCGTCAGGAAGTCCGCGACGTAAACATGCCTATTTGCACGACTCTGATCTTGGCCAGATCTTGACCCATTAACACGGGGGCCGATGTCAGGACTGTCGCTTCGTGTATTTTTAGAGAGCGCGCGCGCGCGGGGGTTTTGTTCCGAGTACACGCTGAAACGCGGCTCTGGCAACATTCAGCGGACGCAACGCGCGCGTGCCGTGAACGCGGGAAAATGACCAGCCGGGGAATTCGTCGCAAGAAGTCCTCGCTGTCCGAAGTGAAAGTGGCCGTAATCGGTGCACCTTCTGTCGGCAAGAGCGGTATGTGTGAACGATGTGCTTTTTTGATGGATTTTTGGTGGAAACTTCGGAAGCGATCAAGTTTACGCGAACTTTCCAACTTTACTGTAGAAGTTGAAAATCGTGCCCGTTTCATGCATTGCTTGTGGTATTTGGAGAATTGGTGCGTTTATCGATTTTATTTTTGTGTGAGAAAAATCTATTTGCTGCCGAAGTGTTGCCGATGACGTAGAAATCCCGCTGAAATTTTCTTGGGCACTAAATTGTGAATGATTACAAGTCAGTCGTGCTTTTAGACTTATAAAAATATTCGTTCCTACGCACTTTAGAGACATTAAATTCGGTAGCACCTTCACTAAAATAAAGTTGATGAACTACGAGTCTCCAATCTCAAGGCTCCGTTTGAATATTTCGAGAGCAATCGTTGTGGTGATGAAGCGAGCGCTTTCAATACGCAATAAAATCAGGAATTTATCATCGCATCCAATCTGACAGGATACTCGAATACCGTCATTCATATTTGCGAGAATTTGAACGATTCACTGAAAATTCTGACGTGCGATATACCAGCACATATTTCGGTTTGCGCAAAGAGCTTTTCAAACGCTTGGAATATTCGTCTTCACAAACGAATTTTTGGCTAAGTTTACTTTACAAAATTTTAGGCCAGTTCCTGATGCTAGCCAGACCTCTGTCTGTCTTTACATAAGCACTAGATCCCAACATCCTCCAACAACAGAGTTTTGTATTTAATATGGAACCACGGAGATACCTAGGTATATTATATATACATAGGTATAGTAAGCAGAAAGCATCTAGATTACCCTATACCTACTATTTTCTGTGGAAGGTGGGGAACTGCAACTGGGTCAACGGTAATTAATACGGACTGGCGATGAATTACGAACTCCTGAATTAAGCGGCTCATGCATGGCGCATCCAGCTTTTGATCTTGTCTTTTATTTTACGGAGGTTCTGCGTTTTCAGGGCACAGCGATCGTATTATATGCGAACGCGATATTACCTTTTGTGTGTATGTTTTAATTTTCTATTGTATAATTGAGTATAATAGAAATAGTAGCTGTTCAAGGCGGCGTTCTTCAGGTTCAGCAGTAGATGTCTTTTGGGTGATGATCGTGATAATAATATGAGATATATTTATGTTTTTATTTGATCGAGCGGGACGTAAAACAGTACTAAACGTATGTTACTGTCTATTACATTAACAGCGATATTTATATTTAATTAAAAACGTTTAAGTATACATAAGTAAATTAAGTTATTGATTTTGAAGCGACGATTCAGAGAGGTTGCCCGGTGATCAATAGGTCAATGGTTCGTACCTTGGAGCTTGAGTTTCCGGTAAAGAAACTATCTTATATTGCAACCACATTTTGAGCGCGAATATCCCAGGTGCGTTGTCGCGATACAAATTCGTTCAATCTACGACGAACTGTATCAGCACCTTGAAAAAAAACTTCGTGATTTAAAATAATCATGTAAATTCAGGCGAACTAGACGCGGAAAATAGAAGAGGCGTTAGTTGTTTGATGGTGAGGAATTTCTTAGACCTTGCATAGCTCACTCGAATAATAATTGGATCACACAGAGACTTTTTTAAACTATTGGCTAGACGAGCGGGTCGTTTGCTAGATGTGAGCATAACGCCAGCAATTGCAATTGCAGTGACACTCAGAACTTTGAAACACAAAGGCCTGGGGACCGATTTTTGAATGTCACGAATGATTTCGAAATCACCGATGACAAAATTCTCAGAGTTGACTTTGAAATCACTAATTTGCAAAATTCGTATTTTTGAAAGTCATACCCTGTATACCAATCATGCAACTATTTCTCAGCTTTGATCACAGATAAACTTATGATTGTGTTCTATTTATTTTAATTTTTTAAGTTGGAAATTGTTTTCAACTTAAAATTGGCACTAAATACTCGTATCTATGATATCGTTTACGAGTGGGGGTACCCATTCGTAAACGATATCATAGGTATGAGAAGTTTAGTCACCCGCTGAGATTAAAAAATACGACTTTTTGTAAATCGGTGACTATCGGTCATATCGCTGATATTTAGTCACTCGGTGACATTCAAAAATTGCACCCCTGAGCAGCACTGCATTGCGCTCGTTACCCTGTAAATAGTAGGTAATATAACGTAAAAGAAAAGAGTGTTAGACTAATTTTTAATTGCTCAAACGTTTATAGGACAGGAAATGTCTACAATAAAAAAAATTAAACCCCACCTCTTATAAGTACGAGAGTGTAATAAAAAATATCAAATTAGACGTGCTATGTAAAAATTATATTTGATATAAATAGATGATTCTATAAATTGTGTTACGAGTTTTACAAAAATACAACATGTATTTATATTTTATACTGCAAAGTAGCATGAAGAGTATCCGTCTGTGTTAGTACCGTCATTTAGCTCGTGTAGACTGTAGTCTGTCGCCAAGCTGTAATGGTTTAGACTCCAAGGCTAAGGTGCATGCAAAGAAGCTTGGTAAAGGTGAGACTGTACTTCACACCGGGACAGCTTCTAATCTTTACCAAGCACAAGTCCGGTCGTGTATGGACCGGTCGCATTTGTGGGATGGTTCTGCCAAGTAGGTACCAGTTGGAAGCTTTGGAGTCTATCGAAAGACGAGCCAAAAAGCTTATAGGGGACGACGCATTGGTTGAGGGCAGGCTTCAGAGTCTTGAGCATCGCCGTAAAGTTACCAGTCTTCCGGTACTTTACAGAATACATTTCGGCGAGTGTGCGATGGAATTATATAGCTTGATTCCTTCAACTCCATTCTATCATCGGACGACCAGACGCTCAGCAATGCGCCACCCTTTTATATTTGATATCCCTCATATACGCTCTAAGCGTTTTGCTTCTTACTTTATAATACGCACTGCTAAGGAGTAAAAATATCATAAATCTTTATATAATCGATGCATGTTGCGTCAGCAAATAATGAAACACCTATTTTACATTCGCAGGCGCACCCACCCCTGTATTAAATACCTTAAGCGCTTTGGCACTACATCGGTTACAAATAGCGACTACCTAGTATAGCTGTAATCTTTATTTGCCCAATACGAAATACCAATAGGTATTCAAATGATGCGTGGGCAGGAGTGCACTTCGCAGGACCGAATCGGACCGATACGGATATGCACGAATGATTTCTATTAGGTATGTCTAAAATAGCCTGCTAGTTGCTACATCATACAGAGTTAGGCAGCCCGTACAACTAATGCATGATTGATAGATATCAATCATGCAAGCATCAATCCATGTGAAAACCCTGGCAAAACCACGATCACTGGTTGACGCATTTCGTACCGTCTAAGAAGCTTGGTAGAAATATAGTCCGAGTGCTAACCATACCACGGTTAGAGGTAGTGAAAGATACTCCGTACTCAAAAACATAGTTTCACAACCACTGCGTGTTCAGTGCAGAAGCCGCGGTAAATACACGGTGGTGCGTAAGTGATGTATGCAGCGTAAAGCAGAGCAGTCGTCACTTTGAGCCCAGGTAGGGAGTGAAAGAGACAGCACCATATGGCTGTACTGTTATTGTCTATTTAATGGATTTTGATGGTGTTACATCAAGCCGCGATTGCAGCGCGTGTATTATCTCGTAATCCGCTCGCTTGTTGCAAAATCATGGTTATTTTGACATCAAAACGCAAACATAAGCGTGTATGACCAGCCGTAAAAACCTTTTGAAGCGAAGATGTCTTAGCGGTAGTAAGGTCTCGCTGTATAATTCGTATGTCGTGAGTTTGAATCCTACTTCCTATACTATCCTACGTCCTACTAATATTATAAATGCGAAAGTGTGTTTGTTGGTTTGTTGATTTGTTGGTTTGTTGGTTTGTTGGTTTGTCCTTCGTTCACGCAATAACGGAGCAATAACGACCATGAAAAAATGACTTTGTTGACTACGAATAATAATATTTGTTCGTAGTTTGTTGATCATCTTTGTTGCCACATGATTTTGTTTACCTACATGTTGTGTTGTGTTTTGTTAAACACGTTTTTGTTTACCCAAATCTCTAATTTATTATAGGACTAGCTTCTGCTCGCGGTTTTCACCCGCGTTCTCACAGGAACCGTGCATTTTTCCGGGATAAAAAGTAGCCTATGTTACTCTCCGGTCCATGAACTGTACCTATGGCAAAAATCCCGTCGATCCGTTGCTCCGTTACCGCGTGAAAGAAGGACAAACTAACAAACCAACAAACACACTTTCGCGTTTATAATATTAGTAGGATATATTTGTTTGGTTATCTTGTAAAAAATCAAGAACTACTTATCTCTAATTTAAATTTGTAACTAATCGAACTGTTAACTTTATTTATCGAAAAGATCGGTACTTGCACGATTGGTTAGATCTCTGCAGCTCCCAGGTCACGGCCTATCTATTGATGGAAGTGAGTCAAGTGCCTATGCCCTCTATAGCTGATGCGTTTGTATAAATGCGAGGAAGGCTCATGAAGTGTGGCCGCGTCACGCTCAGTGGCGTATTTTAGGACTCAGTGGCCTGGGCCTGCAGGCCCCACCGGCCTGCCGTCCGTTGCCGCGGCTGTCAATTTAGATATACGATAACCCCACGTGTTGATGTGTGTATAAAGACGATATATATGTGTACCCACGAGCCCCTACGAGCACCTTACGAGATTTAGGCTCTTATTAATTAACCGTGTTAAACGGGGGTTTAGTTAAACTATGTTTTGTCTTTGTTGTTCTTTGACATTTTAAAACTGAATCGATAGAGACAAAACACGGTTGAACTAAGTATTCAATCGTTTAACACTGTTTATTAATAAGAGCCAGGTCTTAATTAGGCTTTTTTAAATTTCCTCTGCTTGCGCTGCCCCTCGCTACCTGCCGCCCGGGGCCGTGGCCCTTATGGCCCTAGGGTAAATACGCCCCTAGTCACGCAGATTGAGTTGTAGATATGATAGTTATTTATTTATACACAACGCTCAGTAACGTAAACGTTGGCTTACGTGTGTAATTTTATTAATGAGTAGGTACACATCTTTATTTACTTTTATCATCCCTGACTTAGTTCGGTGTCGGAGATCTCTGAAGGAAATGTGGTGGGTTTGTAGGTCCTTGAAAATGAGTCTGTATTCGACATTGATGATGTAAGCTTCTTTATTATACCTAATTAGTATAGTAAGCACCTTTCTTACCATAAAGAAAATTGTAACCTTTTTGAACAGAGGACAAAAAAAAAACCTTTTTAATAAAGCATTGATTGATTGATTATAACTGTAATTGTATGTTTTATACGGATATACAAACGAGGTACACAACATTATTTATTTTTATTACAACTGTAATTCTTTGTGTTATTGTGATATAGAAACGTATTTTGATCAGTATAGTGTTCGAATGTGAGATTAGAAATAGATGTTTCCCATGTTACCACAAAAAACAATTTTTAAACGTCTAAAACGATTAAAAGAAACTTAGAAAAACATAACATCATAGCAAAAACAGTATTTAAATAACAACAAAAACATGTGAAACACAACTAATTAAAGAAAAAAATAGAAATACACACATACAAATTACAAAAAAGGAAATTAAATGCGAGAATGATATGTGAAGCGCGCATGATCGGCTGATACCAGTAGTTCCATTCGCAAACTCAATGATGGGATTGTTTGGCGGTAGGTTTTCCAATTTTTTTTTTACCACAGATACAGAATGATTGCCTCCTATTCGTTGTTTCGAAACCAATTAACTAACCTACAACCACGCAGAAACTATTCAACGTTTTTATCAAAGCTTGAAACGCAGTGTTTAGACTCAACTAATGGAACATGTCTTAATCAATAACAGTTTCGAACATGTTCTCTAATACTATTTAGAGTTATGTGTATATTGTGTATCCTGCTTATACGTTTCGTTAAAATCCGTTCAACAATTTCTGAGATTTCCAACTTACTAAAGTTTGTGAAAAACCGTGAGGCGTAAACGCTCCTAAAAACCGGGTGAAAACTCGCGGCTATACTTTTCAGCCGCCGCTTTGCTCGTGAAGTCTGCCGCCAAGCAGTAGTGTGCAAGCATTACTGTGTTCCGGTTTGATGAGCAGAGTATCCAGTGAAATTACTGGGCTTATGATACTTAATACCTAATGTCTCAGGGTACCGAGCGCACTGCAGTGCCGTGCAGGCCTTTGTGTTTCAAAGTTCTGGGTGGCACTGCAATTGTTATGGGCCGGCGTTATGCTTACATCCGGCAAACGACCAGCTTGTCTCTTTACCAAATAACATTAAAAAAAAAGATAAATCCCCGTGGATGATGTTATACTGAGTGCCAGTGACACCTTCCTGCGCTAATTAGTCTCCCACGCACGGTAGGAAGTGCCGCTGTGTCGACAACGCCCACCAGGAACATCAAAGCTTCCGATTAATAACCGCATTTCACTGCTTTTTAAACGCTTTTTTCACACGTTCCAATTATTTGATAAAAGTTTTAGTACGCTTTCACTTTCAGGATTACTCGTTTTATAAGAATCGGTTTAAGAGCTCATTCCGGACGATTTACGATACTTATCACACATTTTTAAATTGGGAAGTGGGTTAATGCACGTAATTTACTTTTGTAAGGACGTGGCGCGGCGCCGCACTGCTATCTCTGCGGCGGCACCAGTGTGCGACAGCACTTAACTTTGATAGCTCAAATTAGATCGCCCTGTATTTATATAAATAATCGAGCCCACAGACGGACACTCCATTCCGAGGGCGCCATCGCTCCATTTTTCGGTTATTCTGCGTCTCGAGTACTACCAACAGTTTAGTTTTTGTTTAGTTAAGTGTTTTTTAATAAAACAAAAGTATAACATACAGAAGAAGATAATTAAAAAGCTAAGAATTTTTCAATTAAAAACAAAATTAAAACAAAACCTTATAAATAAAAAACGGCATTAAGGTCGCCTTCTGCCTTCTTTATATATAGTTAAGTGTTAAATTTGAAATTTGTATTTTACTAATTTTCCTATAGTAAGTTTGTGATGTGGTGTAAAAAATGTATGGTGACATGGGAGACCGATTACGGCAAAAATTTGCTTATTTCATTTTAATTCTATAATGGTATAGCATGGTACATGCTATTTCCAGCTTCCGATCCACATGATGTTCCTATTAAGATGGATCAGAGTCTATTTTTTCAAATTCAAGTTACACAAAAATCTACTTAATTAATTGAAATTTAACAAACAATATTAATGTAAACATCATCATCGACAAGACGTCCACTGCGGAATTGTGTAAACTAAAGCACCTAGCTGTGTCATGCTTAGCAGGCGTCTTAGGCTAAGATTCAGAGACGATTCTAAGCGTAGACTTTGGCTTCCATATGTCAAAACTGTATGGAATTTTGACGCATGGAAGCGTGAGTCCACGCTTAGATTCGTCTCTGAATCTCAGCCTAAGTCGCAGGTCGCAGTAGAAACTGATAAGAATTTATGAAAACAAGAAAATTAAACAGCTTTTGGGTCTGTGGTAGTGCCGTCGGCCGCCGACCTTTAGTTCGGGGTTCGAGTCATGCAATAAGATTGAGTTTTCAGTGAAAAAAATACATCGTGACAGGTGGTAGGGCAATTTCCAGTTCTCACCTGGCTAGCTACCATTCTGGAAATCCGGCTAAAATATATCCCATCATCTCTAATGTAAAACTATTTTCATCCGCAAAATTATTATTAGACCTAACAATAAAATCCCACGCACGGCTCATTCTCATTTTTATGATGCGATATGAGATTTCTATTATAGTTTTACATTTATCATAAAATCTATTTTTTATAACTTTAAATATTTGTAATAAGATTATGGAGATGGAAGGATGATGGTATCTGGCTCTGTGGTAATAAGTTTGTACGCTGATGCGTAGGACGAGAGTTCGAATCTTATATACCTAGAGGTTGAGCTTTTTTTCTTGAGCGAAGTAACGTGATGGTACCATGCCACAGAGTATTATCTATGGGTCATTATACCGTAGGCACTAGACTAGTCTGTGGGGCTCACTGGTTACCGTAGTTACCGTCCCCAAAATGAAAATATATTGTCACCAAGCACTTATCGATGTGTTTCTACTGAAGTAGTAGTACGGCTTCGAGGTCATAAGTAGGTAAAAGTCATGCGCGTCGGTTCGACGTCAGTAACTCACGTGAAGGCGATGGGAACGATAATTCTTGCACTGATATCCCGCTTGGCGTCTATATATTGTGCATTTCTTCTTTCACCATACGTGACAACCAGACGGGCGTAGGCACAATTGTGTTTATTTAAGGGGCAGAATCCGGCGCGCCGCTATCTCGCTCGCGCATCTTAGCATTTTTGAAGATAAATAATCAGTTAATATAATTATGAAAAGTCGCACTCGGTGAAATTGCTGGCATTAACATTACAAAGGTACGGCAAAAGTATCATTTTGATCCGATCAAGTTTTCATACATGAAAATGGGCAAAACATAAACATAAAATTTTTAGGTTTGAAAACCTGAATGGAACAAAATGAAATTTTTGTGTAACTTTTGTAATGTCATTGTCAGCAATTTTACCGAATGCGATTTTTCATAATTATATTAAGTGATTGTTTATCTTCAAAAATGTTGAGATGCGCGAGGGAGATAGCGGCGCGCCGGATTCTGCCCCTAATGACTGATGGACTAATGACGAATGAATGAGGGATGGGACACACTACTAGTGACGTGACATCTTATGACTTTCCCTTTCTTAAGACAATTTCATATCATGACGAAATCAACATAATTACCAACTTTTTATAAGTAGTAAACGTGCTTGCGTTTTGCCGTTATCTACGATGGGGTCGACGATGTAGCACTCTTGCGCAGAACATGTACCTGAAAACTCGTCTCTCTTTTATCGAGAATAAAAATAATGGTGACAAATTCTAAGTTGATATTTTTTTTTTCAATACCTTGATCCTTTTAATTATCAAAAGCTTTTAAGGCAAAGCAATTTTTTTTAATTTCCTTTCAACACGCTGGAATAGAATTCGGCAACGAATTTTTAGTAAATAAAGAATTGATAAATGGACCGCATTGTGAATAAAAAAAAGAGCCAAAAGAAACCACCTTGCTATAGTGTCATCACACATGCATCTAGTAAGGCATTTCTTAGTGCCCGCCTGCCTAGTTATAATTGAAAATCTGTTGCATCTGTCGGCGTATTCTGGCAGCTGTACTGCAGTTTGAGTTCTAATTAGAGTACCTTTTAAGAGAATAAAGTTACGGTTCCTGAGAATTAAAGCTCAGTTTAGACCTAAAGACTTCCGTTCCATACCTCGGTGTTTACCAAACATCCTACCGGCTTCAACCGAACTACTCTAAATAGCTCTAAATCGCTATATAAAACGGGATTGTGGACTTTATCGCTCTATCAATGTTGCTATTATGAATATTTTTGAAAGGCACGGGAAATTTTACGGCTTTTCGTCGGCGTCTTTTACCGCTTTGTTGGTATTTGTTGACACATAATTATAAGTGGCTTTGGACTGTTTCTTCGTGTAAGTAACGAAAAACTGCAGTTTTTTTTTGGTAGCCTTTGTAAAGTATTCTGTGCATGTAACTGGTCAAAAAGTAAAAAGCATGAGGCGCCACATGTAGGCCCTGACCAGGGGCCTTACTCCGAAAATCGAACGTCGAAGCTTTGGCAGACGGATCGCTGTTTTCCTACTAAGAAAGTGTTTTGGATCTAACGTTCGGTTCTATTTTTGCAGTCGACATATTTTTTCTTTCATAGTAGGAAAGTGCCGATCCGTCAGCCGAAACTTCGACGTTCGATTTACGGAGTAAGGTCCCAGTGACGACCTCATCCACCTTGTATAGTTTAACTGTGAGTGCGGTCGAGAAGTCCTTTCTTCATAGTAAAAGGAGTTTACTATGTTTTCTCGCATCGGTCACAAACGGAAGTGCCGCAGCGATGCTGCTTTCATCTGACGCAGGTGTATATGCCTATATAACTATATATATTATTAATTGGTTAAATAGTTAGTCATTTAATCAATAGATAATTTATTAGAATAATATTTTTAATAAACTAGCTATAGACCTCGGTTTCACCCGCATGGTGATTCAAAAAGGAACTTTGCATTATTTTCAGGATAACAAGACGTAGTCTATTTTATTTTTTATAACATCTGGAACATGGTTGCTTCATTGCTGCATGAAAAAACGAAAAACTGATTCTTCATATCTCAGAAAAATGTACGGTTCCTGTAGAAATATCCAAGCGGAAAGCCGCCGGCAGCAGCTAGTAATATACAAACCAACGAATCTTATTAAAACTGTTTTTTTAAATCTTTAATTAACAATACGTTTTAGGGCGGAAGTTGCCAGTCATTTTGAACCGAAGTTCAGTTATGAAGTAGGTTTAACCCGTGAAGCGTTATAGCGAAGTTCATATAGTTAACACTTCGAATTATTTGAAAGTGAATTTGGGACACCTTGCTCTTGAACTGCCGATCACGTGAACGTTGTTCGTTTCACATTTACCTAACAATAACCGAGAATTAATAATAACAATTTAACTAATACCTTTGCCAATAGAAGAGAGAAGAACAGAATGGAATTTCCATTCTAGTAAATATGGTAATTGTCACCTGTCCGACTGCTCCGTCGGACGCTAACAATTACCATATTTAAATATATTTCAATTACCATAATTGCTGCATCTCGCGTGGCGTACATAGTTGCTCGTAGGACGGGTTGCGCAGTGCGCCTCTATTCGCCAATAAAGTTTTACACCCTCTTCGTCTAAACAGGTCAATTTTCACGCCGTTTCACGCTTCTCCGGTGTGTACGTTTTCGCTTACACTAATAGCTATAATAATACTTTTGTTAGTGGGAGGACTAACTCTTCTGCGAGTGTCCGTCTGGGTTGTTACCACCGCTTTGCTCTTGAAGTCTGCCGCCAAGCAGTAGTGTGCCAGCATTACTGTGTTCCGGTTTGATGAGCAGAGTATCCAGTGAAATTAGTAGGCTTAATCTCAGAATAGATATGATCAGGAGTGCAATGCAGTGCCGCGCAGGCTTTTGTGTCTCAAAGTTTACTTACTATAGCTAAAAGAAGTTTGGGACCAATTTGGTCAATTGTTTGCGAATAATGGTGTAAGTCTTTAAACACTTGTTTCCCTTTTTTAAAACATAATTATAGGTACACTTACGCTCAAAATGATTATTAAAACGGCAACTAAAAGATGCTTCAGATAGGTGTACCTAAAGCCCGTGTTTATGAACATTACTTCACCAAAATTATACAATAAAAGTGCGATACGTCGATCGATATGTAACAGTTGTGTGTGCGGAACGTTAAAAGCATCAATGACAGATTTATTCGCATTTACAGTTACAATCTATTTAAAGAGGACGTGCGTGCACCAAACACATACAAAATACTTACATATCAAACTATTCCTGTAGGCATCGAGCTTAATGGAGAGATTGCGCACGCATTTAATACCTACTCAATCAAAATTGTGGCGGACGACTGTTTAGTGTGCGCCGGGCTAGTTACCATCCTCAAGTTGAAAATCTTCAAGGGCCCATCGGTTTTTTGTCGCAACCTCTCTGGAGAGCCAGTTTCCAATTCCCATTGCTATAAAAATAATAGTAATATTTTTATTAGAAATATTGTAAAAAACTTAGATTTAAGATTTGAAAGAAATAAAGTGTATAATAATAAAAACTTTATTTGCAACTAAAGATATTGGTAGCACTACATAATTATAGAAACATACATTTCATCATCGCAGTATAAAAAACAATTTGTTGTAGTTTAGTATTAAGAATCCCTGAACCTCCCACTAGGAAGACCTGTGTCGTGAGGTTCAGTTTCTTCCGTATTTGCAAACAATAAAAGAGAACTAGGCGTAGACATTTTAAAACACCTGTTACATAGAGTAATCACAATGAATTGAAGTTCCCAAGTTTAGGTGTATTTACCTCATTCAGCCACGTCGTCAACATTTTTACTGATGAAAGCGTTTGACCACTACAAAACACCCTATTGACTTGCAACTTATGCTATGCTTTCTTTAAGTTTACCATCAGACAAACAATAGGCTAGTCTCGTTATCCAAAAGAATTAAAAAAAAAAAAAAAATAGCGCAGGGTAAATTTTAACGGATAGAATTCCACTCATAATAAATGGTACGGATTATTAATATAGAGTATCTCGAATTCTTGAAATCTTGAAGCTATCTTTCGACGGCGTTGTGCCATTAATCTGCTCATCTGATGATGGAACTGAGTTGCGTAAATCCAAAATACAGTTGCTAAAGTAAACCCGATACGAAACCAGCTTTCAGACTTTATATTACGTGAATGCTCAAGGTTTTGCAGCCTCGCATCAACTAGCGATAGATTCTATAATAATAATAGTTTATTTGAGCTAACAATAAACCTCAATACATCGAAGAAATGAGCTCTATGCAAATGAGCTTCTTGGCATTCTCTCAATTGTCTCCAATGGTTCAAGCTGGTACTCGACCGAAACATCTCAAATGAGAACGATACTCCAAACACAAACGAACATGCACTTTTTTATGTTATTTGGTAACGAGACGAGCTGATCGTTTGCCTGATGGTAAGCATAACGCCGGCCCATAACAATTGCAGTGCCACCCAGAACTTTGAAACACAAAGGCCTGCGCGCGTTACCCTGAGACATTCGGTATTAAGTCTCATAAGCCCAGTAATTTCACTGGATACCCTGCTCATCAAACCAGAACACAGTAATGCTTGCACATTACTGCTTGCCGGCAGACTTCACGAGCAAAGCGGTGGTAACAACCCAGACGGACACTCGCAGAAGAGTTAGTCCTACCACTAACAAAACTTGATAGAGTTTGAGCAGCTGTCCCGGTCCGAAGTTCTGTCACACGTACCTCTACTTAGGACATCATACTTTTAACATCCGATTAAAACTAAGTTTTAATAATAATAACTCTTGGATAAGCTTTAAGATTTAAACTCCTTTAAAACAGTTAGCAGGGATCCAGGGCAATAGATTTTATGAATGACGGGTAAGTTGTCAATCCGCCAATCCCTCGGCAAATTAAGAACATGCAGGGAGGAATCGACGACCTCCATCGGGTCCTAAATGTAGAGTTTATCGCTAAACTTATAAAAAGTACCAACAGACACCAACAGATTAAATTACTTATAAGCCTAATTAAAGCTCAACTGCATGTAATAAAAATAGGTTACATGAACAAGACGAAACCTAGAATCTTTGAAAGCCTAGAACAAGAAAAACAAAACATGTAGGGAGCGACAATTGTCTTCTATCTTCCTACCAGTCTACATTTCTCCTAACTTCCTCAAATTTTCTAGTCTAGTCGCGGTCGAGTAAAAGTCACGCTCCAGTAAAGCGGTGGATATTTTACTGAGCCTATGGAGTTTTAGAGAGAATCCGAAAATACACGTATTTCGTCTTTGTACTATTTGCCTTCCACTCGTGCACGTTCACGAACACATAATGGTTAATAATCCACCATTTTTACACAAAAAACACAGGCATTGGTAAATAACGCAAAATCGACAACAGCACATTTTCTCGTTACTTCCCGCCAAAACTCTAAATCAGTTTTACAAATTACAATTCCTCAGAACTCAGGAAGTCAAAAACAACTTTTAATCTTTTCATAAACGTTTAATGTTTCAAATTAAAATATTCACTTTGATATCCTAGTTGATGGCGGTTTATTTTTGATAAATAATTTAATTTTGAAGTTTATTTCTGCGGATTGTTAGGTGCTGTGCGCACTACATCTCCAAAATAGATTGTAAATAGGTATACTGCCGCACTGTGCCAATTGCTTGCAAATGTTAACGCTTAAAATAAGCGCTAAATAGTTGAGGTATGCTAAATAGTTTACCAAATAGACTAATGTTAATAACAATAAAACGGAATGTTTCCGAATAATATACTGGCAACATTATTCTCGGTCACCATTAGTTATATTTTACTGCGATTACCAAGACACCTGTCATGTGTGGTGTGTTATGAAAAGTTCCCCCTTTTACGGATCTAGGTCTCAAGAGATGTCAGAATACGCTTCAGGCGCGAACTCGTCTCGGAATTCCGGACGGCTCCGTAGCTAAGTTCGTAGTAACCCTGCCTGCAAAGCGAGGGGTCCCGGGTTCGATTCCCGGCAAGGGCAGATTTTGTGTAAGCATAAAGTTTGTTCTCGGGTCTTGGATGTTTGTGATGTGTATCTGTGTGTGTCCATGCCACCTGCGACACAGAGAATCCTAGTGCGGGGGTATGAGTGTGTAAGCGTTAAGCGTTAAATTAGCCTAATGCAGACCGTAGACGCTTACGCAAGTACGCCGTTTGCGGTCAAAATAACCATGCTTTTGCATCAAGCACTGATTACGAGATAATACACGCTCGAGCGCGGCTGAATGCAAAACCATGAAATAGACAAGAACGGCAATACGGCCAGATAGTGCTGTCTCGAAGCCAAGCCTGGGCTCAAAGCGGCGACTGCTCCGCTACATACATCACTTGCGCACCACCGCTTATTTACCGCGGCGTCCGCACTGAGCACACCGTATGTTTGTAAAACAATTTTTTTTAATAGAGGTAGTAGCATATGTGGAAGTGGGTGCCGTGCTCGTACTAGATTTCCATCAAGCCCCAACCACAGCCACAATAGACGATACGATATGCGTCAAGCGGGGATCGTGGTTTTTCATGGTTTACTCGTGGTCCGCGATTGCTGCCTATCCACCAATCATGAATTAGGTGTGAGTGAGGGCTGCCTAACAGGCACTTGGCGACCGATTGATAAATTACTATGTTTACTTTGTTTGATGAATTACAATGTTTACAACGAATGCACTGGCTCATTCGACCCGCGGGCTCAATACCACTTTATTTACTTTACCGCTATTATCACTTCATGAGGGATATGTGCGGCCAAGATTCCCAAAATACAGACAGCATTGCCTCGGTGTAAAGGTCAGAATTTTGTTTCGATATTTGTTGTATAATAAGCTTTTATTGTCATACCACTATCATTGCTATGTAATGTAATTATAGTTAACGTTGGACATTTTCCTATGCTGTTTACTGTGTTGAAAGTGTTTCATACCGTTTTCAATCGTACAACGACAGTGATTACTTATTTTGTGTTTTATGCAACATCCCTATTGCAGTGTCACTCATAAATTTGAAACACAAGGGTTTGCGCGGCGCTGCAGTGCGCTCGTTAACCTACGACATTAGGTATTAAGTCTCATAAGCCCATTAATTTCACTGACTACTACTAGTACACCGGTCTCCTCTCGTTTTGCAGGAGGCCTGTGTTCAGCAGTGGACGTCTTCCGGCTGCTGATGTTAGATGCTTGAACGGCACTAACACGAATAAATAAACGCTTACACACTCAGGCCCCCGCACTAGGATTCCCTGTGTCGCAGGTGGCATGAACACACACATCACAAACATCCAAGACCCGAGAACAAACTTTTGCTTACACGAAATCTGCCCCGGCCGGGAATCGAACCCGGGACCCCTCGCTTTGCAGGCAGGGTTACTACCAACTTAGCTACGGAGCCGTCAAATACACACATACTCGAACGAATTTGACGGAGTATCACAACACCCCTGGCCTCTGATAAGATTATTGTATCATTCCAATTATCTCATTCCAGTTCGACGGCCGTTTTATGTTAAAAATAGTCGGTGGATACGCGTAGGTGGAATAATGGCGAGCGCTCCGAGTCGAGGACGGAGATCCGACGCGACACTTTTTGGCAGGTTCTCTGCGGGCGATTAGGGCGATTTATAGTCCCGACGTGTGAAACTTTTTTTCAAAACGCTTTAGTGTAAAGAAAAAAAATTAGAAAGCAGTAAAACTATAAAACTTTGTATAAAACCGTGATCACCTTACTTACTCGTATATAGTCAAGTTTTAATTGGGACTGAAACTTTTTTGGCGTTGAAGCTCTTATATATGAAAATTGAATTAAAAGTATTTAAATTAATTGAACGACCTCCTGGTTACTTATGCATTCTGTTTTGTCGATGCAAACTCAAAACAACATCCAGATACCATATAATTATGTTGATGATATGAAGCTTGTTTAATTTGAGCCTACGGCGAATGCGCGTGACTTCCTACGAGAGTTCAAGATATAATGGAAATAAAAACTGCTTCACATATTTCAGCCGAGCTTCGCGACCGACCGTTTCGAGGTATTCGTAAGATATCTGCTGGTGCTATAAGATCTTTCTTCATACCAAATTTCAAGGGTTCATTTTTAATGACTCAGGTTTTGTATAAATTTATGGCTGGTAGGTTAGAAACATGGTCCTAAATTCTTTATTGGGATCTAAAAACTGAATTTTTACACTCTCATCTCAATGTAAAATTATTCTAGAGGTAAATTTTCCACATTGATATAGAGGTCAAGAACCATTGATTAATAGTATTCTCCCTCTAAGTCCGGAATCCAACAGACAGTCGTCAAAGCCTCAGCTACGCCCTTTTGTAGCAGAGTCGTAGCAGGTTCTTGTAGCCAAAAGTACCTGCTACGACAGAAAGCCATGTTGAATGATAGCTACGAAGAAGCAATGATGTTTTTGAAATTTAATGCATTGTTTTGTATTCTGTATTTATGCATTATATTTTATGTCATTGGTTCGACTCCGGCAGTCTCGTAATCTGCTTCGAACCATACGACTGCACAGAAAAGTAGTGTAACGTTTTTAGAGTTCGTGTAGTGTATGCTTGTGTCGCCCCTTCCGTAATTCATATTACATAATGCCAAGATTCTAATATACAGAATTAGGGTAACAAAAGGTATCAATAGTTTATTTAAGTATGTCTATAAAAGAACTAGTTATCTGCTTCGCTATTTATGAATCTACTCAGGAGAGGGAAAGAGAGATATATACTATGTGCCTCTCCCTATTAATAATAATGGCTTGGCCATATACTCTCACTGATGGCTTTGCCATCTACTCTCACTAATGGTTAGTCCCAACGACTAACTTGGCTCTGGTCGACTACCTCCGGTCTGAACACAGTCTGCCTGTGTCCCGGTGCCAACTTATCCATCAGGGTCTGGCCTGCCCAGTAGCCCTGTTCGGGTCTTTTGCCCTTTGGCACCTAGAACTGTGTTCCGGTGCCACCTCATCTATCAGGGACTGGCCTGTCCAGTATTCCTGTGGGGCTTTGCCCCTTGGCACCTAGAACTGTCTTCCGGACGTGGGGGGGTTTCCCCCACAAGGACCTCCACCTTCCCCATAGTCCTGCCACTTACTCCAACTATAGTCGACCAGCTGCCAGTGTGCTTATTCATCACACTCCAATTTGTACGCTTCATGTTTAGAACATTACCATGCATAAATATTACTAGCGTTTATTGGATTCATTTGTGGAACTGTAATCACATGGACTCTATCTGATTCCACATTGCTTGACTACTAACGGTCAATTTGTGAACAGTTATAAATCTGAACACTCACCAGGGATTATTAGGGTAGTTTCATGACGGTACTATTCGCCTGATCACCCACCTGACTCACGTTCAGTTACTGTTTTCTTCGCGTCTTTCTCCCGCTATCGCCATCGTCGAAATGTGTCAATTACTATCGTTATTCAACCACCACAGGTTTCATAAACAATCTGTCATCCAAAAGGAAGCAAATAGTATTGCCTTACGATAAAATACTTTGACACTGACATTTGTGCAAGGGCTGACATTTACAGCTTTTACATAGCGATTCGCGTTTTGCGCGACACTCCCAACAGCGAAAGAAAGAAGTCTAATGGAGTAGAATAAGCAAGTTTCGTGGCCTTTCCAGATTTTTTCTCTGGCACGAATACCTGCATCCTGTCTACTCCTATCTTCCACTTCTTGATGTGGGTCTGGTGCGACTTCACCTTCACTTATTTGTCCCGTCTTCTCCGGACTGTCGGAGTTGATAACGGGTCCGTGGTCTACCTCATCTTTCTGAGATTCGGGCTGTACTGGTTCTTGGAGGCTTCACTGGACTAGGTGGTACATCTCTTAGAGACGATTCTGACGATACATCACATGGTACCGACTCAATTTGCTCAACCAGTTCCTTACAGTCCCGCCTAGATCTCTGCAAGCCTAGTAATACGGGCTTACTCAACCTCTGATAGCTTGCTAACATGACAGTTCGACTGTTAAATGTCACTGTATTGCCATTTCACGGGATTGACAACCAAACGCTTGCACAAATTATCAAAATCCAGCTGTCCTTGACACGGCCATCCCGCGATGACACACGTCCTCGTGTGTTAATCTGAACAACAGCACAGCTTTCGTTTGGTTAATCCTGACTATGGTCTTCGCTGCAAGATTCAATTGCACCACAAAGTGGAAAATCGAAACTACCTTAGTTACAGCAGCTACTTTATCACGCATGAAACAAAAACTTTAGAGCTCAAGTATCATTTTAGCGATTATTTTTAACAAAGAACAAAATGTTTTTTTTACATTAAAACAAATTTAGTCAAACAAGACACCAGGTATCTCATTTGTGTTCAACAGCTATTACTATAGCTACAGCAAACATAATTGCTACACACACATTTCCCTATGGGAACGCAGAGTCATCACATGATTCTATAATCTACGCTACCAGGCAAGATCCAGAACTACCGTACTACCACACACATATGGCTATGATGCTCCGGTACAGCCTCTCGAGTCAACCTTTGACTCTTTGGTCTTCGCTACAAGGCTAGATCTGACTGTTCAACCCAGAGCTACGGTACAACCACATAGTACTCAAAGAGCACATACTGCCTTCTAATAAATGGACTATGGTTTCACTATATTCTGGTATAGTTTCAAACCCAACGAATCGAGAACCTGTTGCACTCACTTTAAAATTTCATTAATTACAGATTTATTTTAATTTACATCGTCAATATGTACTTGACACACCCGTAAACATAACGCTCACCAAAACAGTTAACATCTAAGATGTTTCCTAAAACTTTTGGCTGAAAATCTTTTGTGCGCGATTTCTCGATTTAGGTGCACTCTTATATTGGTTATACTACACCACATAAAATTGCCACTATGAATTACAAACCAACTCAGTAGTGCTTAACCAACTGCACGCTGCAACTATCACTTAACCAGCGACAGCAATTATTACTTTGTGTGGCAGAATCAATTTGCTCAATACAAATCGGTCTGTCTTAATTTTACTCCATATTATCTTGTTCTGAAGACTATGTCGACATCAAATGGAAATTGATCTTTAGGCATTCTTCCTAATCGTTTGTGTGAGCACTTTTAAGTCCTATTCCCAGTTAGTCACAAATTACAAGCGTAACCTTAAAGAGAGATTTTACTCTAACATCGTCGTCATGGTCACATGGCCAGCTAGCATTAAAGGGAAGGACAATTGTATCACCATCGTCATTATCGGTGATCTTACATACTCTACATAGTAACTAGTTGATCATGAAGCTACCACAGAATCGACAATAGCACAAGCACAGATGACTCACTTCGCGTCCATAGCGACCCTCGCCACAACACAACAAAGTGCTTTGAAGGCCTGGGAGTCTGACGAAGCGTCCCGGGGCCTCGTAATTTTCGCTTCTTGGTGAGGGCGAGGAGGACCGTAGGTCCAATAAAAAATATGCCGTTTCTAGTGGTTGTGTATTTCCAGTCAAGTAGGGACCGATGGTTACACAGAACTATTACTCTACAATCTTTTTGCAAAATATAATATAATATGTACCATTTGGAGAAAACGGTCTATCTAGTGTTGTGGTGTTATTCCACAGACTAAAATCGACTAAACTTAGTAGGGCGTACGTGAACGCCACAGTGCAACTCAGGTCGACCAGCGCTATTAACCAACAGTTATATTCGCCTCGATGTTGCTTCTCTTTCTATCGCGCAACTCTTAGCTCTTCTGACTATTTCAGGATTGCAATCTAAACATTTATTTACCATATGAAATATTTATTTACCAGTTATGTACCAATTACTCTACTTTTCGTGAGCAAATGTCATTTCAATTAAACCCAGATTAGGTCTTCAGTGGAAAGAAAACAATTTTTATTTCCCAAATATCTGCATAGGTAGGTATTTTAACCGCAGAATAAGTAACAGGTTTATCCTAAGAAGTTAGGCATACGGCATATTATGTACGTTAGTTAGTATGTACTTTGTACAAAAGTAAACATTTGGTAAGTAGGTAACTACCTAATTACTAATTACTTGTAGTCTCTACGTGCACATCTTTACCTTTTGATGTTCCTAGGAAGTATGAACAACATTATTTCTGCTGTTGAAAAATATGGTTTTCTGAACAGAGCACTTTCAAATACAAATCAAACGAGCCCAAGCCCGATGGGGCTACGTCAAGAGACGTTTACAGAGCTCCTATGGCTGCCCCCCGGGCCCATCATCAGAACAGCTCTGTCATGCCACCATAAGCATTGCATTGACATCCGATTTACATAATATATACTGACTTCAGTATGTACAATTTAGGCCCAATTGAACATCGGGATGTAGTTCAAATCTAGCTCACAAGATTTCACCTACATGAATATACATATATCTACATTGTACATACAACCATTGGAAGTAAATAAATTTCACAAAACTTGAGGTTTGGGTTCTTGCAGCTGGATGCGAAGCTACATACTTTTGCTGTGCGTGAGTGAATAGGTATTGCTACTGAGCGCGCAACCCATTGAATTCGGCCCGACTTGTCAAGCCCGCCGCGTACCTGAAGCTTTATACCCAAACCGCGTAATGCGGCTTACCCGGTTATACAAACTCTATCGGTGACTCAACCAGTTATTCTACCAGTGACTAGCAGTAGTCACTATTCTATTAGTTACCATGTACTACGACAATAACAAATCACAAGTTCAAAAATGGTTGAAGGTCTATTTTGCGACATCAAAACATGGTTGCCAATGGTATCAACCCGTTAATAAACAAAATCGCCACGTTGCTCAGCACAACATGGAACAAATTTGTACAATTTCACGTTCATATAATTAAAGAACTGACTGCTTTTAATGAAAGAATAATATCGTAACGTTACTTCAAGACGAATTTAACGGCACAGGTTATGTTACAGGCTCAGCCAAATAACAGACATAGGTAGGTACACGTATTTTCACAACATGGAACCTCCAACGAGCTACAATGTAACGTATTGACTTTCACTAAGCTCAACAGTCTCATCTACCACGTTATCATTAAATTGTTCTACCACAACTTGACCTTCAGGCAGTTCTCGTAAGCAATCATGAGTGCAGTTTTAAATTCGCTTAGAATTTAAGGTCTTTAACAAATAGCGATCATCGTCTAGAAACTCGATCATCTTAAATGTCATTCTGTATTTTGGGTACAATTTGGTCTGATTGTGTTCTTCGTTTTGTAAAAGTACGAAGTTGTCAACTCATCAACTACAAAATTACAGTAAATTTGAATATTGACACCACACAGTTAAACAATATCAATAATTGATACAACAATAGCTCGTCTTATTTTTACATCAATGAAAAACGAGGGTAACTCTATCACAAAATTCGCACGTCAGTTAAAACAATATCGATTAGCACTGCACCAACTATGAAATAACTATCGGCACAGATAAATTTGGATTCCCTCTTTTTTTATCAAATGGAAAAAAGTAGGTATTTATTAATAAATAGTTAAAAGTAGGTACGTATTTTCTGATATTATATGCTATTTCTTTGTCTTTACAATTAAATGATCATTATCTTTACCACTTTGTCTGTTGCCAGTCAAACTGGCGAAGAAACCAGTCTCAATAGAAACAGTACCTTAAGGCCTAAATTCGCTCTAAGTCATACCTTGGTAAGCTATCGCCCATAACCTCATATTATCGCTCAGACAAGTTGACCACCGCCACGGTACGATTTTATGTGAATCGTCCGTCACTCAACACTTTTGAATTGAAATATCGTGTTTTGACACGATAACTACAACAAGCGCACAGAATTTCTTACCCTGTACCCGGCGTCCCTGTGTTACAGGCAGCAGGGACACAACGTATGGTTCAAAGATTATGTTTGTTACACAACGTTTAACTAGCTGGTGATCGTATTTAGACGATATTTTAAAATAAGAAAGCCTTGCCCTGTACTTGTAACCAGCAGGTAACCCACTTTTTTTAGTAACTTCAACTTTTTTCTTATCTTATTCTAGGTGGGGGCGATAAGGCCCGCACTGACATCCCGCTTGGGGTGTATTGTGTATACTTGGGGTATACTGTGCATACTTGGGGTATATTGTGCATCGCTTGGGGTGCATTGTGCACTACTACCCCTTTTTACACACTTTTTTATGCAACCTTACATGCTTCAATAACTTATAATACAACTGCTTTACAATTCGGTTTCCGAATCATTAAGCGAATATCACTTATCTGTAACACTCCTCGCGCAGCTCTGGACCACAGGTTCACTAGCTGATGACCAGTAGATGGGCCCAACCTTTTGATGACCGAAGAAGCCATGAGTCACCATCACATGTACAGCACCAGACTTTTCCTGCAGTCTTTGCGCTGTTGCTAAGGCATCCTGAAGTCCTTCGTTCTTTAGATGCAGCACTCACATGAAACCATAATAGTAGATTAGTAGGCGTAGTTTACTTATCAGCTTCTGATTCACACAGTACTACTAAATAAATGAACACTACGCCGATCACATTTAACTTGTCAGCAATAATCTTAAGTACCATATCGCGCTGTCGCTTTAATGCGCTTTATTATTTAGTGCCCAAAAATTTAGTTCAATGAAAGGTCAGTATCGTCAACAAATTTGTGTCCCACTTGGAAAACTAACGACTTTGTGTCTGATGAGTTCACAGCATAAAAACTAACTTTGTGTGCTGATCTCATGAATGCAGCACGATCTGCTGAACCACATCAATGATATAACTTAACTAGTCAGCGTTATACTTTGTAACTACTACATCGTGCATTTACATACTGGAATCGAAACAACATTATGAACGCGTTTGCCTTTAAGTTTTTTAACTAACTAGCATAAACACTAGATTCAAAGGAAAACCAGTAATAATTTCAGAACACAAATAGTCAAGTTCCGAGAACAAAAGGAAGGTTTTGGAAGGTTCATTGACATTGAATTGAGATTGTTGACGTATAATTTTAAGGCAAATTATCAATAAATGGTTTATATGGTTTGAGCACGGATTGGGTCTGTTGGTGTCCCTGTCATTTATTATGTTCTAATAAACACAGCATTAGTTTTAGTCTGTGATTCGGGTAGACGAATGTTGCAGAGGCCCGCTGTCAGAGCCATTCATTCAAACTTTCATAAGTGCTCCTTTGGGACCTATTTGAATAAAGCATTTTGAATTTGAATTTGAATTTAAAAATTCACGCTCCCAAAACAAAGCTTTGTCCGATCTGGGATCGAACTCGGGCATTTCACCTCACAGACAGGGCTACCTTCAATTATACCCTGGCATCGTCACAAAACACTTTCAAGATCATCACTTCATGGTTGAACCAATACCGTTCCCACTTTTAATGTCGAAAATGGGTACTGAAAACTGAATAAAACAACAATATTAAGTGGGTAGGACTGGGTAGGTACATTTTACCGTGACTTTACCCATTACTATCAGACATAGTCAAGTTATTCACGTGGGCGTTACTATGGGAGTTGTCGGTTATAACCGTGGTGTACTTTCATTATTTAGTACTCTTAGCTTCGTTCGTTTACTCTAGTACTCATTCATAATCACTTAACAACAGGTTATTTGGGCATTCGCTCACAGGCAGGGCTACCATCAGATGACGTACATCCTTGCCAATCTAAACTTGACATAAGGAAAAAAAAAAAATCGATATTCGGCAATCGATACAATAGTCGGTTCTCATGGAACAAAATAAATTACTTATTATGTAGGTAGCACAATAAAATAAAACTTAATGTGTAGGTAGCACAATAAATAAGCAAAAATTGTATGCTTTAACATTAACAAGATAGTTGGCAAAACTACCCTCAATATTGCCTGCACATTTGTGCACAGAAATATATATGTACATTGTACAGTATTAAAATTAAACAGGTAAAAGCCGGAATGAAAGTGGCTTTCCACGAATCATAAATCCCAGCATCTCCACCAATTTTGTCGCCCCTTCCGTAATTCATATTACATAATGCCAAGATTCTAATATACAGAATTAGGGTAACAAAAGGTATCAATAGTTTATTTAAGTATGTCTATAAAAGAACTAGTTATCTGCTTCGCTATTTATGAATCTACTCAGGAGAGGGAAAGAGAGATATATACTATGTGCCTCTCCCTATTAATAATAATGGCTTGGCCATATACTCTCACTGATGGCTTTGCCATCTACTCTCACTAATGGTTAGTCCCAACGACTAACTTGGCTCTGGTCGACTACCTCCGGTCTGAACACAGTCTGCCTGTGTCCCGGTGCCAACTTATCCATCAGGGTCTGGCCTGCCCAGTAGCCCTGTTCGGGTCTTTTGCCCTTTGGCACCTAGAACTGTGTTCCGGTGCCACCTCATCTATCAGGGACTGGCCTGTCCAGTATTCCTGTGGGGCTTTGCCCCTTGGCACCTAGAACTGTCTTCCGGACGTGGGGGGGTTTCCCCCACAAGGACCTCCACCTTCCCCATAGTCCTGCCACTTACTCCAACTATAGTCGACCAGCTGCCAGTGTGCTTATTCATCACACTCCAATTTGTACGCTTCATGTTTAGAACATTACCATGCATAAATATTACTAGCGTTTATTGGATTCATTTGTGGAACTGTAATCACATGGACTCTATCTGATTCCACATTGCTTGACTACTAACGGTCAATTTGTGAACAGTTATAAATCTGAACACTCACCAGGGATTATTAGGGTAGTTTCATGACGGTACTATTCGCCTGATCACCCACCTGACTCACGTTCAGTTACTGTTTTCTTCGCGTCTTTCTCCCGCTATCGCCATCGTCGAAATGTGTCAATTACTATCGTTATTCAACCACCACAGGTTTCATAAACAATCTGTCATCCAAAAGGAAGCAAATAGTATTGCCTTACGATAAAATACTTTGACACTGACATTTGTGCAAGGGCTGACATTTACAGCTTTTACATAGCGATTCGCGTTTTGCGCGACAGCTTGTATGTATGTAAGTTTATTTATTCCACCATAACTTTTAAATGCCTGAACAGATTTCGATGTATGGGGTATCGTTAAAACCCTTGCGTCATCTCGAATGACACTGGCTATGGTAGTCGTGTTTTTTACGTAACTTTTGTTAAATCGCTTTGTTTTAGTACAGTTTTTTTATACAAGTTTCAAATATTTGTTATTATCATTTATTTCCTATTCTAAGCACTAGTGAAGGTTATCCATTCTCTACTATAAATAATCGTTAAAAAACTGTTCTCGATTCTGTACCCGGCTGGCTCTTGCTGTTTGTTTACATGTACGAGTGTGGTGATATAAACGATATAAATTAAAACTGCTTATTTATCTTGTTCACAGCCCTGACGGTCCGGTTTCTGACGAAACGTTACATCGGAGAATATGATCATCAACAAGGTACATATTTATTTCGAGATCTAGTTTAAATTTTGGGTTGAGTCTGATCGATCTTTTTTCTGCTATGTATAGCAAACAAGGTCGTCTAATGAAATACGGTTATCGTCGCCACGTTAACGATCTGTCGTGAATTGCTACCTGAGGCTTGCGTTGTCCACTCACCTACAATGATAGATGAGAATGATGATGTTTATGAGCAAAGGAACTATCCTGTAGAAACAGCGATGAAATATCGGAAACTTCAATCAAATAATAAAAATATATTTTCTAATATAAATATATTCATCCAACATTACACTTGGGTATACGGTATGTGGATATCCCATTCATTGTTATTATGTTCAATGAGTATTTTTATTTTTATCCATACAAAAAAATTAAATTGAAGTATCTGTTTGTATATTGTCTGATAATATCAAAATAACAGCTTTTTACTAAATGCATATGAAAGTATATAGGGTATCTATTATAAAAAAACCATTTTTAAAATTTTTGTCTTTCTGTCTGTCTGTTTGTTCCGGGTAATCTCCGAAACGGCTAAACCGATTTTGACGGGACTTTCACTGGCAGATAGCTGATGTTACAAGGAGTAACTGAGGCTACTTTAAATTTAGAAAAAGAATTCGGGTATCCGCGCAAAAAAATAAAAGCCATGAAATCCAAAATCTATAATACTCTATAATAATCTATAGAGTGCAGCTGTGGGAACACACCGATGAGTGCAACAGATTTTTAACTTGGGGTGGTAGCTAGCTAGACGAGCACTAGAAAATGCTCTAACGGTAACCTATGGTCAAATCATGATGCTTTCCTTCATCGAAAACTCAATAATTTTAGGGGCAAACCATGGACCAACAGACATCACTACAACTGAGTCATCATCGCTTCGAAATATAGCTTTATCATCATAGACAAATGGTAAACATTAACCGTGTTACCATAAAAAACATTTTTAGACGCCCTTTTAGCTATAGATAGATAGTGCCTAAAGATAAAAGACTAAAATGATTAGAAAAGTCACAATAGAATGGAGTTACACAACGATTAGACACTACTTAAATAAACATTTTTGGTTGCTCAGATTTACACGCGGCTAAGGCATGTTTAGGGATTCAATGCTGATTAACACAGGTTCAGGGTGTGTTTAATTTTGTGATAAAACCGTATGTAGTCAATTGATTTCTCACTTTGTCGATTACAGACAGCAAGTACAAGCACGAGGCGATGCTGGACGGGGAACCCATCCTCTTCGAGATCCTGGACACGTGCCCAAAGGTAAGCGACTAACGTAAACAAATAAACAAAAGTATTTAATGTACCTTTATTTATTGCTTTGTGAGCGTTACAATTTGACATGTCGTGCAGTAGCTTGCGGTCGATGGATGTCTCAGTTTGATGAGTGCAGTGATGTGCAGCATTCCTTTATTTAAGATCTGGGTTTGTGATTAAGTACTGTAATGTGCCAGCGTGACGTCAACTATCTTGCGTATAGCTTACTTATTTTGTTACTCAATATATTTAAGTAAACTAAATACAGTTTCAGATATGTTTTAGCATACCTAGGACACCTACACTACTCGTATCACACAGCTTCCACTGTACTCACGGTTATAGTGTTACTTATTTCGTGCCGACGGCTTCGCTCGCGTGGTGTATATCTATATATATAAATAGTAGTCCATGTGCTTATTTGATATATAAGGTATATTACTGTAAAGTTTTTCAAAATTCATTCCAGTAGTTTTTGCGTGAAAGAGTAACAAACATCCATCCATATGTTTTCCTGTTCATAATATTAGGGGATAACTAGGATGGTAGGATAAGTAAGCATTTGATCACTAATTCTTGATCTTAATTAGAGAACGTTAAACCTAAAATACTACTGTCTCAAGAGCAGCTTTCGAAACCCACCGATAGGTTTTCAACTAGCACTAGCCAGGTCGGCAATAGGAAAGGGCCTTTTATCACACATAATCAAGTTGACGCAGCAACTTCCAAGTCATTACAAGCAAATAAAACACAGGCAGTTCATAACCAAGTGTTTTATAAAAACGATTTATCTGTAAAATATTATATAGAAATGGCCCAGGATCTTGTAAAAAAATCGCAAAAAGACCCCGAAAAATTTCCTGTGCCAAAATGCTCAATATTTTAAGCGACAATTACCACATTTTTTGTAACCAGAATAAATTAACATATAAACACATAATTTCAATTAAAAGTAAAGGCATCGCCATTTTCTACTTTATTTCAATACAATGATGTCTAAAGCGCCTAAAATTTTCAGCGAGTGCCAATCTGGGTGAGTACCACCGCTTTGCTCGTGTAGTCTCCTGCCGAGCAGTAATGTGCAAGCATTACTGTATTCCGCTTTTATGAGCAAAGCAGTCAGTGAAATTACTGGGCTTATGAGACTTAATACATACCTATAATGTCTCTGGGTGTCAGAAGTAACAAGCCGCCTTTGTGTTTTAAAGTTCTTAGCAGCACTACAATAGGTAATTGTTATGGGCTGGCGCTGAGTTTGTCGCTAGGCAAACGATCCTCGCGTTTCATTCTAAAAATACACGACAGTTACACACTAGTTCTTTCGATATGAAAATTTAGCGACCTTCGATCTTAACGTTACATGCTTTAACCAACATTCCATCACTGTTTCCAGGGTCTAAACGACCTGCCGGCGAGCGACGTGGCGCAATGGGCGGATGCTCTGTTCTTGGTGTACTCCATCACGGATCGGGAGTCCTTCAACTACGTCCGGCGCGCTAAACAGAACCTGCAGCCGGATGTGCCTCTGACCCTGGTGGGGAACAAGGCGGATATGGTGCACTTAAGACAGGTAAGTCAAAATTATGCACTTGGGACAAAGAGCGATTTGGTACTTTTATGAAAGGACAGTCGTAATAGTGCACTTGACACACTGTGTCACTTGTGTCACCTGTGTCACCTGTGTCACCTGTGTCACCTGTGTCACCTGTGTCACCTGTGTCACCTATGTCACCTGTGTCACCTGTGTCACAGATGACACGAGGTGCATGACTCAAGTGTGCAAGTCTACAACAAGGCTAACTTGGTGGACTTGAAGCAAGTCATTCGTATTTACCACTCTTGAAGCCCCCTTATTTCCTGAGGGCCCTGTGGGGGCTCCACGCATACTACTCGGGTTTTTCGGACCCCTGAAAATTATTGATAAATTACTGTTTATTAGAGGCGTGGTACATTAAGAGCTTATCTTACTAGTGCATTAAATACGAGAAAGGAGTTTCGTGTTTTTGAGGTAGGTCATGATTACTACTAATGAATAGAGCACATAGGTAGCTATGTGCTCTATTCATAAAGACCGAGCCTTAGTAGCATTGGTAAACACAAAAGTGAAAATGTATGTAGTAAATTATATACAGTTTGATTATACAACCTGAGTTTAAATTGCTATGTTATCCTGAAAGGGGGTCAATGTACTCCTGGAGGTCAGCAACATTTGTTTTACGAGTTTTTGAAATTCGGAATTTTTCATTAAAGAAAAGGCATTTAAAGTTTACCTCAAGATTCTGCTATACAACTTCCGGGCAGCCCTAGATCAGCTGATTCACTTGAATCATGTTGAACTTTGTTAAATGAAAAATGTTGATTATAAGAGACTTAGAAAAACATGCAGAAAATGCCGTGCACTTCACGTTTGAGATTTTTTTTGAAATATTTTATGACTTTTTCCAAGTAAGGTTGTCACAACTTGTCGACATTCACCCCCGTCCGGGATAATATAAAAAGTTACCCTGTAGATACATTTGACATATTATAAATGCCAAAGATTGAGAGTGTGTATGTGTGAATTCAGCCACATGCCTGATCTATCCAAAAAATTGGATGCGACTGATATTTCATAAATAAACTTGCAAATGTTTCTTCGAAAGACATAACAATAACAGCTATAAACCGGTGTCAAATATCATTAGCAATTAGTCTCGGCCCCAACTCTCGCTATTTGGAGACTCGCCAGATTCCGAGTAGCTGTTCTGTGCGTCCAAGAAACATTAAACGCACCCTTGAACTCTTTAATGTTTACATTTCAAGGGTCCCAAGGCCACGGATCGTGTCAGAAAACATAATGAGTTATTCATAACGAAAACTCCAATAAAGTGGTCACGCAATTAGAGTAATGATATGTCCATAGAACAGAGCACATGTAAGTTAATATTGCGTCTATAAACTCTTGTCAAATGTTATTAGAAAAAAGTTGAGTCAGAATAGAAAATGATTGCTATTAAAAAAGTTAGAACAACTTTAATCCATCTATTTATGGATGTTATCGCCATAATATCATCATTATCATCATGGTACCATGATCATTACCATGATACATCAGCTGATCAGAAATAAAAACCATCGCGTAACATAGGTATACGTCGCTGATCTTTAGTATACGTATATATACAGGCGTACACACATAAAAATAATATAGTCGAATTGATAATATCTTATTTTTCTAGTCAGCCAAAAAAGGAATACTAGCAAAAACTGCTGATTTTAGCACTATCGACTATCACAATTATATCAAATAAAAATGCGCGTAACGTAACATGACAAAGTCTCTTTGTAAACTTTGTAGTGATGTCCCCCAGCAATCTGTTGGTCAATGGTTCGAATCTTACAATTAGATTGAGCTTTCAGTGAATAAAAGCTTCATGATGTATCATAAAAATTAGAATACGCGATAGCATGGTAGTAGGGCATTTTTCCCGGCTTACTGAAAATATCTCACTATATAATAAGAGTAACTATATGGTAGTTATCCGGCAATCGTACTTGATAGCCAGTATTATTCCATAGATATGCTTAACCATACGCATCTTCAACCAAATCATCATCTAAAACCAGGTGATATAATGACCAAACGCTAACCAATTACTAACGACAAAGTTTTTATACGATATCCGCCAAATTTCTCCTGATAGATAGAAAATAGAAATGTCTCCGCCAACAACTAATCTAGCTTCCTACGTTTACAGGTTAGTCCAGACGAAGGCGAGATCCTGGCCAAAGACTTCGAATGCAGCTTCGCTGAGGTGGCTGCAGCTGAGCAGGTCAACCAAGTGGGCGAGGTTTTCCACGAGCTGGTCCGCGAGGTGCTAACCCTGCGGCGGCGGAACAAGCACAGCCTGCTGGATAGAATGCTCGGCTCCAAGCACGCCTACCGCGTCTACTCGCGGGGCAAGAGCGACAGCGCCCTGCCCAAAGACTAAGCATTTAGTGCTGAGACTAAGCATTTAGTGTTTCATCTTTGCGTAGAACAAAAGTCTCTCAATTTTGCGCCATCTCCTTAAGCGATGCCGTCGCGTCGTAGGCCGGTTTTATTCAGTCGATCTTACCTCTTAGATATCTTATATAGGTAGTGTTTATGCCGTACAGAGTTACAGCCAGTTATAATGCTCACACTTACCCTAAAATTCATAAAAAAATATTTTTGGATTCTCGCCACGTGGTTTATGACATACGGAAAAAGACAAAACACTAACAGTAACTAGAGATTAGAGAAGCGTTATGTTGTTACTGCGGCGCATGTACGAAAGTCCAAACGATAAATTAGTCTAATCGAAAAAACTGATAAATTTATCGAAAGTTGCGAGTACCGAAGTCTGATCGTAAAGTATTGTAGTAGCTCTTTATTCTCTTTGGATTCGACTTAGCTATTCGATAACTTTGGTCGGTTGTTCCGAGGCGCGATAAATTATATAAAAAATCGATAAAACTCACTTTATCGATTTGAACTGTCAAGAGATCCGTACATGCGCTGCTGGTCTATATGCACTTAGGTCGCTCTTAGAGGTAGGACAGACTTTGATGGTTTTTATTTAAGACGACATGCACTTCAACCTGGTGATCGCGTCGCGTCTGTAGGAACTAGCGATTCCACACTTCTACTATCGTACGTGTATAGTAGTATAACAGTAACAATTTTCTCCGTGATTTTGGCTTCTGTGTATTGTCTATGTCACGCCAAAAGATTACTGGACTTATGGACGTAAGTCCATGGTCAGCCATGGCCAGATAGTGCTGTCTCTTTCAGTCCCTGCCGGGACTCAAAGCGACGACTACTCCGCTATATAAGTACATCATTTGCGCACACTGATTGCACACCACCGCGTTTTTACCGTAGGTTCTGCGCTGAACACGCAGTGGTTGTGAAACTATTTTATTTGAGTAGAGGTCGTAGTAGCGGCGGAGTTTGTAGGTTTTTCATGGTTATTTTGCGTTTTGTGTTTACAGTTACTATCACAGAATAAAAATCCAACCATGCAGCAGCACGTAGGTACCTACGCGGCTCTTTTAAGTTTGACGAATATTCCACAAATACACATGGCACTGTCTCAGGAATGATTCTAATATGTAAGCATTAAAACGGAGTTTAAATCACCGTACATACTGTTGTTTGAATAAGCTACTAAACATGGTTAAGTATTCCCTTAAAATTAAAACTTTTTCTACAAACTTTGCGTAGGTAATGTTAATAGATTTTAATTAAGAATGTGTGTATTTGTAAATTTGTTTTAGAATATATACTCATAGGAACCTTTAGGTCAAATTGAGGCTGAAATCAACTTGCCATCTGTAAAGCCTATATAAGCCAAAGACCAGATACACTATATACCATTCATAAAAAAGAGACCTATGCACAGCAGTGTAGGAAAATACTGAGCTGATGATATTGATCAAATAAGCTACAGCCAGCTAGTAGCAGTACCCAGTAGGATACTTACTATAATAACAAATCTTGAGGTTAGTTCTTTTTGAATAATGTCTAGTTATCTATAACAATACACGTCACACTAACTGTGTAACGTCACACTAAGAAGTAGGTTGGACGCAGTTTACGCACAGTCTCACACACACCTAAAACAAAATGACTTACGTGAGTGTCTCGTTCGGCACTATGTATCTATCATTTGCGCACACTTGCACACCACCGCGTATTTACCGTGGCTTCTGCGCTGGACACGCAGTGGTTGTGAAACTGTTTTTTAGTATAGGTCTTAGAAGCGGTTGTGATCGTGGTTTTTCCGTGGTTTGCGCCTGGTTCGTTATTGATGCATAACCAATTAACCATCCATCACGAATTAGCGTCTAATGTGCTCCTACATACATCTCTGATTCTTTCCGTTTTCCTTGCGCGGACATTTTAGAGATGCTTCAAACTGCTAATTAATATTCCCTTTCTGCGATGTTACCTACATTATAAATCATAATGATCACAATAGTATGATAAATCTTTTGCATAGCTTGCTTTCATGTCGTGGTAAACAAGTTGTTACTTTTGTTCGAATAGCCTTGTAGGTAAATTAAAATTTATTACCACCTATCCGCATCAAGCAAGTCTCATTTTGAATTCGTTATATCTTGAATACGTAGATACATAGTTATTTCATGTTTAGTAATATTTTAATGTATATCCAAGTACGTATCCTTATGTGAAGTTAAACAAGTAACTTGCTAAAAGTTCTGGGTGCTACTGAAACTGCGCTTACCATCAGGAAAAGTCCTGTTATTTCATTGTTGTTGTACAAGTCAACCAGTTAACAGATGCACCCTCATTTGTTCGAATAACGAATTAAGTAGGTACTGTTACCGTATGAATTTTATTTTTATTTATTGTAAGAAATGTATTTATTATTTAAAATTGTATCTCATATTACGTATATAGGGTCTTTAGTAAGGTACTTTGTTGTAAGCTGTAGAGGGTTAATGTATTTCTTAGTACCTAAGTGTAGTGTACCTATGGATGAGATTGCTGATTGTTTGTCTAAAAATAAATAATATCTTCTGGAAATAAGATTGTATTATTAAAAAATAAACCTAACAAGCGCACTAGAATTTTTTGACTCAAAATTAGAATTGTTTACTTACTAAGAGTAGCTTCTGCCCGCGTGGGGATTACCATGGGAACCGGCCATTTTTACGGGATAAAAAATAGTCTATGTTACTCTCCGATCCATAGACTAACTCTATGCAAAAAACTTTGTTGCTGCGTGAAAAAAGGAGAAACCATCAAACACACTTTCGGATTGATTATAGTTAGGATTTTATGTTCAGCAGAGTTCTTCGACAGGTCCTTAAGAAGTTGTCTACAACTTTACTGCAAAGGAATAGAATTTGGAAAAGGCGAAAGGTTTATCGCCATAGGTTCTCAGATAGAAATACTTTCTTATATACGCCTTTGATCCGAAGTGACATGTGTCTCGCTAATGATCTGCCAATTCAAGATAATACACCACGGAAGCTAGAACGGAAACGATCGCTGCGTGAGAATATCAAAACAGTTCTAATTACTTTTAAACTCATCCCTCGGAATACCGAATCATAAAAGAACCTTATCTATTTATACAAACCAAATGACAAGCGTACCCCAAACGATTATAGAAACGACAAACAAAGGCCTCAATGGTCTGCGATTAAAAAATGACTAGCCGGTCACGAAGGCAAGCCCCAAAGTCATAAACACAAAGGACGATCTCCTAAAATGGGTTCGACTTAAAAGCTGTTTTGAGCGCAAGCCTCAATCGACCAATCACAGCGCGTCATCCGCAAACGTCACTTCACGATGACAGTTAACGATTAATGACACAGATTTAAAGATGGCACCCCACTTAACGATATGTGGATCTATTGTCAATGGTTTTATTAATACGTTGCTATTATTATTATTAGCTGCAGCAGCCCCTCCGTTTGTGTGATTTATTAGTATGTGAGAACGACTTCGGTTTTGTTAGCGAGGTTGAATATGGGGTAAACATAATAATGACAGTGAACCTCATTAGAAAAGATGTGATAGGCAAACTTTTATACCATGTAAGCGAGATAGTTGATTCCTTTTCCACCTTTCTCGTGGGTTTCTTATGGTACTACGAGTAGGTGCTGACATTCAAAGACATATTACTTCTTCTTCTACTTCAGATTATGGCTTTGACGTTTTTCTGCCAGTGTCAAAGGACATTACTTGTAAATCAAATCAAATCTGAATAATCAAAGCCGAAAGCTTTTTCTTACTTCACTGTACCTACATGACAGCAACCAAAATTATTAATTGTAATGTAGAATATTAATCATTCATTTACAGAATGTTTTGTTAATAAATTATTAATTAATAATGAATAAGGTTTTGTTTGTTACTTAATTTTTCGTTTTCTTTTTGGTTTACTTATTCTGTTATTATTTAAACCTGTGCTATTCTTAAATCTTTCTCTTCCACTATTGATTGTTTGTATTAGTTATGCTTTTCTGTCCGTCTGAATAAACGATTTCTTTTTGGGTAACTTTTTGTAGTCCGCCGCCATGCAGCGATGTGCAAGCATTACTATGTTCTGGTTTTATGAGCAAAGTAATCAGTGAAATTAAATAATGAGGGATAATGAGACCTACCTATGTCTCAGGGCAACGAGTGCAACGCAGTTTGCGTGCAAGCGTTTGTTACAAACTTCTGAGTAGCACATGATAAGAATTTATGAAAATAAAAAAGTGATACCGCGTTTAGGTCGGGGGTAGTGCTGTCGGCCGCCAATCTGTAGTTCTGGGTTCAAATCCTACAATAAGCATGAGCTCCTCAGTGAAAGGAAACATCGTTATGCACCAATAGCACGGTGGTAGGGCATTTTCGAGCGCTGGCCTGGCTAGCTACCATTCTCAATTTTTTTTTAATATTTAAGCTATTCACATTTTACCAGTATCTCGACGATTTGGTTGAAAATAGTGAATATTCTAAGCCTAAATTAGAACTGGGTCTCAAGTGCGACTGTCGGAATATAGACCGATAGGTGCTTGGCGACACATTTTCAAATTGAGAATGATTGAATAAATATAATTATTTTCAAGTTGTCCCGACGCTTAGTAGAAGTGACAGGTGACCAACGAGCTGGCGCTTACCTCGGTCAACGTATTAGTTTAGCTATTCAGCGAGGTAATGTCGCCAGCTTTTTGGGCACCCTACCTGCAGAAGGCGACCTTAATGCTGTTTTTTATTTATAAGGTTTTGTTTAATTTTGTTTTTAATTGATAAATTCTTAGTTTTTTAATTATCTTCTTCTGTATGTTATACTTTTGTTTCAATTACTTTTTCAAATTTAATTAGCTAAACCTATGTATAACACAGTGCAGTAAATCATATTGGCAGACAGCGCAAAACAAAGCTCATTAAATTGTATGAGTATCATAGGGCGGGTCCGCGCACTGCACCCCGCCCAGCGATGCAACCCTCCAACTAGTCAGTGCGCCAGAGTCATTCAGACAACATCCACCGCCCGAGCTCGGGCTAGCGAGCCGAGCCGGCCGTCTTGTACCGACAATTATCTATAAACTTTATCGAAGTAAATTTTTATCGAAGTGAGTTTAAGCTATGTTTTCTTTAATCTAATTATTACCGAACAACGCCAAGTACTTAATTTTCTAGAGTTTAATGACGAAACTTGAATGCTCTCCTGTGCAGAATTAGGTGATTTTCCATGATGTGAGTGACATTTTTTTTTTTTTTACTTGTAATACTGGTAGTGGCCTACTGGGCAGTATTCGGCAAGCTGGCTGCTTTTTGTTTACATAATGTGAGTTGGAATTTATAGTTTATAGTTCTTTAGCTGGTTTATTATTCTAATTTGTGTACCTACTAAAATCATAAAGAGTTGGCTGTGCTTTTTGAACTATTTTAAATCGTAATCCTACTTATCCTACACAATATTACAAATACGAAACGGTGTTTGTACGTTTGTCCTTCTTTCACGTAGCAACGGAGCAACGTATCGATGTGGTTTTTGGCGTAAATATAGTTTATGGACCGGAGAGTAACATACAAAACTTTTTATCCCGAGAAAATGCATGGTTCTGAGTTTGATCTCTGGAATCTGTTTGCCTGTTTGTGAGAACGCAGGTGAAACCGCGGGCAGAAGCTAGTTATGCATTATTATAGACATTGCGAATTTGATAGGGTTTCGGGAAATGCCTCCGTGGATTGATACTGGCTGATGATGATGTGTCTTGGAATATGTTTTTATTTTCAATTATGACATTTTTTCTCTCAAATTCGTAACAAGCGCTTTTCTTCGACTCGAAATCCGCAACGTTAAGGAGTCAAATTCTTGGTAAGTAGCATCTGTTTTTCACGATAACTATTATTTGGGCGCCATCTAGCCGTAACAGGTACCTTCTATCGCTTCTTACCCGTAGTACCGTTCAGTTTTCCGGTGAACCGAGCTACAGTAAAAAATATTTTCCTATGTTCAGTTGACCGGACTGCAACTTTTTTTACTAGGACATTTTGCGAATTGGACGTTTCGCGAATTGGATATTTTGCGAATTGGACATTTCACGAATTAGACATTTCGCGAATTGGACATTTTTCGACAGCCCTAACATGATTAGAAATGTCACAAAAGAACGAGCGAAGAAGAAATTTAAAATGTATATGATTGAAGCCTTTCGATCGGTAGAGTAAAATTACAAGAGTTTTTTACACATTTAAAGGGTTCGATTACCGGTTCAGACAACACGGTTATAGTCTTTATGTATTAGTTTATTGTAATTATCTTATTCTCATTGTTTGTTTAATTAATGAATCAGTAAAACGATTTCCTATACGTACATAGAAGTATTTTGGATCATAACTTTGTGCTGTCTAGCCCTAACATTTTATATAGCAGAGTAGATACTATGTTAGTACTTTTTAAACTTTCGCGAATTTAATTCATTGTATTAAGACAAAAACGGGTCTTTTCGCGCACAAATAAAATCAAAATATAATTTTGACTAACCTCGACGTTTCGATCAAGTTGCATTGATCGTGGTCACGATTCATCATCATTATATTTTGATTTTATTTGTGCGCGAAAAGACCCGTTTTTGTCTTAATACAGTAGATACTATGTTATCGCCAAACAAACCGCAAACTTCTACAAATGCAAAGAGCAATAATTAGTAAAAGTGATGCTCGAGCCTCGAGAATATCGCAAAATATTTAACAAGGGATGGTAAAATATGGGCATGAATAAAATCAGGAACGCAAAAAAGCACGGATTGGAAAGAAGCGACTCTTCAGGGAACGTGGTACCTTTACATTTCTTTTTCCTGTATCTCAGACACAATCATTCACTCATTATATTTTTCTACGCGTCTCGAGAAGTTTTAAAGTTCGGATAACGCAAATAATACTTACTTTGATAACGATTCAACAACCGTCGATGCCATTTTCCTTTACGGCGACTTTACTTCAAAATAATTGCACCTTTAATCAAATGAAAGGCATCCTGTCTCGAGTTATGAACTAGTTTGCAACTGAAATGTTACTTCCATAATATGTTTGTCGAGAACTCGGTTCCTCTAACAAGTACGCTATATTTGTAATTAAATGCACTAACGTAATGAAGATCCCGTGCATAGTACGCGTTGGCAGTTTGTTGTAACTACAATTTGAGCCACTGTTTACTTCAGTTTATTTATTTGCGTTTGACTACTTTGCATGTAAAAGTGATGATGTGGTTGGAGGTGGTGATAGGAAGAAATAGATCTGAAATGTATTTTCTTTCTTTCTACTTTCATTTTTGATAAAACATTACGCGAACGCGGCTTTCAAAACGCACGACATCTCAGACTGCCAAGACTTGGCCGTAGTCATTGTTTTATTTTCAACCGACTTCGAAATAGGGGGATGAGTCTATCTTCGACTGTATGTATTTTTATTTACGCACCTTCTGCACCGAAATTTCGGTCAATTGTGGATTTTGAAAATTATTTTTTGTTTGAAAGAGTATACTCATACACTACATATAAATTTTATGAAAGAAACCCTAAAATTGAATATATGAGAGTTGAATTTTTTTTCACCAAAGTTGGTTCCCGCTTTTTACTTGTTGAGGAGATGAATACGGTGAAATAGTATCGAATGGTCGCGATCGTAAGTAGTCTAAGTAGCAACTCATCTATACAACCTGAGTTTAAATTGGTATGTTATCTATAAAGAGTAACCCCCTTATTTATATTACTTATACACCCTTATATTATACCTTATTATTACTTTACTAACTAAAAAATACTAATTGTTTGTTTTACGGTCCATCGTTGCGAGCTCAAGGAAGTTGCTTATTTTATAACAAACTAACCCAGGTTTCGTTGTTCAGCGTCGTGCGTTACGTTTGGTTAAATTCAGTATAGATCGAACTTAGGCCATTAGACATTCTTTATCGCGGAATTAAAACTATAAATTACCCACATTACATAATCTTATTTAAAATAGATTTCCGCAAAGTAACGCCTGATTCCATCAAATATAATAAATATTACCTTGTCATCCGTATCATTAGCCGTGACGAGTTTCTTGCCCTTCTTCTTGCTCGGCCTATACCAATTTGGAACGGGCACGGTGGGTTTCTGGAAGGTTCGTTGACTTTGAGCACGGATTGGTTCTGTTGGTGTCTTTGTCATTTATTATGTTCTGATAAAGACAGCATTAGTTTTAGTCTGTGATTCGGGTAGATGAATGCTGCAGAGGCCCGCTGTTAGAGTCATTTTAACTTTCATAAATGCTCCTTTGGGGCCTATTTGAATAAAGACTTTTGAATTTGAATTTGAATTATCATCCGTTCGAATACCACGTAATCATTAGGGGTGACTCGATCGCTTAGTCTGCGGTAGGTAGGACACTTCTGATGAAGATGCTACATCAACACACTCGAGTGTAGTGCATGCGGGATGTGGGATAAGTTAATACATTTGCTTCGCGTTTACATTTGTTTTAAAAACGGCCTGCAAATCTCGTTACTTTTTATATATAAACAAAATTAAGACATTTATGTCTTTATAACATTTTGCTTAGATTAATAATATTAAGAGCGCGTTGAAATCTTTCTCAAAGCTTTTTTGAGAAATATTAGCTGGCTAGCTACCCTGATTTTAAAAACTATCACTAACTAAGTTAGTGGTAGGACTAACTCTTCTGCGAGTATCCGTCTGGGTTGTTGCCACCGCTTTGTGAGTGAAATCTGCCACCAAGCAGTAATGTGCAAGCATTACTGTGTTCCGGTTTGATGAGCAGAGTAGCCAGTGAAATTACTGGGCTTATGAGAGTTAATATATAATGTCTCAGAGTAACGAGCGCACTGCAGTGCCCCGCATGCCTTTGTGTTTCAAAGGTCTGGGTGGCGCTGCAATTGTTATGGGCCGGCGTCATGCTTACCATCAGGCAAACAACCAGCTCGTCTCGTTACCAAATAACATACAAAAAAACCATCGTGGTGTTGCCGCAGCTGAACTATTTAATAGAGAGTCCTAAATGGAAATAACTAAAAGCAAATTGTGGTTTTTAAATCCAATTTTAATAGGAGTAAAAGAATCCGGAGCAGTGATTCCGATGTTATTCATGTATCATGGAATTGGCGGTACGAAATGCCATTTCTGTAGTTTCACGTGCTGTCAGAATTGCACTGAATTAAACACATTGCATTTGGTATCCGTGAAAATATTTACTAGATCCCATGTAAAATTGGACGAGGGCAGGAAAAAGATACGTACCAAATATAATTAATTCTTTCAAAATACATTGTACTCGTACAATATAGAAGAACTTAATTTGGGAATAAGCGTATAGATGTGAATATAATAATGTGTGTATTTGTACACTAAAAAGACACAAGGAATTGTTATTGACTTATAATTATGGGATTATGGCCCTCGTAGTTCGTTATAGGTACAAGGAAACCTAGATAGCTCGTTAACAGGTTTCCGTTCGGATCCACATTCTTCGTCTTTGTCATCCTGTCTGTAGATGACAGAACGAAGAATGCGGATCAGAATGAGAACCGTTCGGATTGTGTTTAGAATATGTGGGCAGATTCGTAAATTCCGCTAATAATTTTCGTCTTCTACCAATCACGGTGTTTTCAATAAACATTACAGCATTTCCCACTGAATTACTTTTAATTATAAATCTAATCAAACTCTATCATGGAAGTTTAACGATTTTAAAGTACATTTACCTTTCCCAGTGATATTCTTCCATAATAAAGTTTGGCGTTAAATTAATTTTCGAATTGAAACCGATAACATCCTAGCGTGTTAACGTTCAAAAACTAATTTTCACTCACTTGTCAAATCGTTAATCCGTCATTGATGGCCTGGGGACACGGTCATTGGAAGTTAATTTTAATTTCTGCTCCGGTACTAAACCTGCTGTTTCTGCGTTATCTTGAATCGCGCCGTCGACGGAAGAATATAAACACTTGTAAGTACTTGTTCGCTCAATGTTTTAGAATGAAGAAACAAAGAAACCTGTAATTTAATCTTTAACTAGCTGCTGCCCGCGTTTTCACCCGCGCGTAGATATTGGGTTTCATGGTTTTTATTTTTTTGCGCGGACCCTAATTTTTTTTCTAAATAAAAGTAGCTTAATTTGTTCCTTGTAACATCAACTATCTGCCAGTGTGTCCCGTGTGAAGTCCCGTCAAAATTGGCCCAGCCGTTTCGGAGATTACCCGGAACAAACAGACAGACAGACAAAAATTTAATAGTTGGTTGTTTTGTTATAGGTACCTTATATGCTTTTATATTCATTTGGTAAAAAGCTGTTATTTTGATATTACAAACAGACACTTCAATTTTATTTATTAGTATAGGGTATAGATATCATTAAGTCATGTTCAACTTCATTTCTTTAGTAATTTTTCTGTCTTTCGAGCATCCTTATCATTATTATATTTAATTTTTATTATTTTTATTTATATTATATTTTTAAATTATTTTATGTTGGCTCTCGAGTCTTTCGTAATAATCACTTAATATAATAATGAAAAATCGCATTCGGTGAAATTGCTGGCAATGACATTGCAAAGGTACGGCAAAAGTATCACTTTGATCCGATCAAGATTTCATACATGAAAATGGGCAAAATATAAAATCCCATTTTTAGGTTTGAAAACTTGAATGGATCAAAATGAAAATTTTGTATAACCTTTGTCATGTTAGTGTCAGCAATTTCACCGAATGCGATTTTTCATAATTATAGTAAGTGATTGTTTATCTTCAAAAATGTTGAGATGCGCGAGCGAGATAGCGTCGCGCCGAATTCTGACCCTTAATAACAGCTGTTACCAAAAATGATTTCCAATGAAAACAGCCGCAAGTCGTGTCTATTAAACGGTCGCCATCCCAAAAACGTATTAGTGTTTTTTGTGAGATTTGTAAAGCAAGAAGCTACCGACTTTGCGATGTTATTATTGACTGACTCTCTTTGTTCGTGAGCCCTCAGAGTTGCACCGGGCCTTTTGGACCGTAGGCTCATCCGGGCCATTGTCCCGGTGCTTACAAGGATTATCGAGCCGTAATTACCTGTTTTTCGGACTGGACTTTAAACGATAATTTGGCACAAAAAAATATGCAATTTGTGCATTCAAGTCACCGACACAATGAATTGCTACTGGGTTTTTTGACAGTTTTAGACATTTTCATTCTTGTTTTTGCGTAAACAAGATGATGTCTGGCGTGGATTATGTTGTGTTCGAATGCTTTGTTTGAAAAATGGCTTTCTTTTCGTAGAATCTCGTATTAATTTATTTGTAGTCTAACGCACTGAAATTATAGAGTCGCATTGTAACTAATGCTTTCATTAAGTACAAACTTTAAATCTGTAGCCAATGAAATTACTAGGCTGATTAGACTTAATACCATTGCTTTTGAAACTCTAACTGACACTGCAATTGTTAATTTGTTAGTGCTGCTAATCTCTGGCAGTGCTGGCTCTGAATCTTAATATCAATCCTGCGTGCAACATTTAGCGTGCGAAGCGGAGGACAAAAGCTTATGGAGAATAAAACATCTACCGAAAATGTCCAACAGAAGCTACCGCCCCCTACTTAGAGGCAGCGTAGGCGCTTTTGCGTCAAGCGCGCATTTCGACTATCACGAAATCCGCGCTTGACGCAAAAGCGTTGTTATTCTGACAAGCAAACGTACGTTTGCATAAGCGTCTACGTTGCCCCTTATGCATGTCTAGCCCGTCATGGTCGTCAGTTGCGAGATCACAAAATATATACTAAATTTGCTCAAGGCAAAAAATTCCTCTCAATAAAAGCTTTCAATATTGTAATTACCTATTTGTTACATTTTTCACACGGAGAATCGAAGTATTCAGTATGTACCTATGAATTAAACGGTGGTAACTCTCAAGTAGCTCTCGTATTAATGGCTATTCATACAAACAGGGTTGTAAAGAACCATAGAACAATACAAATAATGAACAAAATACAAGTGGTACTCAGCTTTGTGGCAGAAAAGATGTCGCGGTGTGGCATTATTCAATAGCGCATTATTTTCTTACATTTGTTGCGAGTTTTTAGTCGATTCTTTTCTTGTTCTTTGCGGTGCACTTAAGAGTCCTCAAAACTCTGCGGAGTTTCTACGCTAGTTTAATAATTCACACGCCACTTCACTGTTGTGAAATAGTAATTTATTAGATAGAGTTTACGCTTTCCTGTCAAGTTAATGCATCTTAAAGACCTGTCTATCATTTATACAGGGTGAGTTTGAATTGGTATGTTATCTTGGAAGGGGGTGAATAGGACCACGAATATGGTTTTCTACAAATTGTGAGAACTTCCCTTGGACGTACGTCATTCCAAATTTCCATACAGTAAAATAAATTCACATCAGAGGTGAAGTGCGTGGCATTTTTTAGCAATGTTTCTGAGTTTCTTCTTAGTCATCCGTGTAATAATAATTAAATAGAATATTGAGATGAAAATCAATGCTTTGGACCATTTCGGACAACATTACATTACTGACAATGCACGGCAGCTACTATTTTTTGAAGGAATTGTTCTGGATCGAATTGTGTTCTGTATCGGTAATAGTTTAATATCTAAAATATGTAAAGACACTTCAATTTTATTTATTTGTATAGATTTTATGTAATATAATTATGTTTGTAAGATTTAATATATACAGAATAAAAATTGTTTGTCGCACGCTTTTTGGGCAGCCTACCTGCAGACGGCAACCTTAATGCAGTTTTTTATTTATAAGGTTTTGTTTAATTTTGTTTTTAATTGAAAAATTCTTAGTTTTTTAATTATCCATCACCTAATTTAATTTGTTTGCATGTTCTTCTTCTGTAGGTTATACTTTTGTTTCAATATGTAATAGCTATAAGTATTTGTATTGATTGTTTTAGTGTAATGTACAGTTTGTTTTGAAACTTCGACCTGACATAGATGGCCAACGCAAAAAACTATACATAACTTCTTTGATTATGGGTACAATCGTGAGTTCTTTCCGCCAGGTGCCTCTAGTTCCATTAGCCGGTTCCATGATGGGACTACTGGGATTTTTTGTCCCAGTTCTTGGTATGGGATTCGTCTGTCCGTCTCTCACAATTTATAACAATAGTAAATATTAGGTATTGTAATTTTTTTTTCAAGTTTTGAATTTTAATTGTAATTTCTTTTTTCAGATTGGAAACCAAGTTCAAGATGGACATCAACGTGCCAGCAGTGCCAACATCAAGTAAGTTGGCAGAACTAAGTTGTACTTATTTTTGTATCACTTAGTATTATTTATATTTGGGGAAAGAACTTTCCTTCCGTAATCGAATAATTGAATCGTAAGGTGAACCCTAATCTAAGTAATAGTAAGTAAGGTAATCTTGAGTGAGTGGGCTGGTCCACTCACTCAAGATTGTCGTGGGCATTATTACGCATCGGGTCACATCCGATGCGTAATAATGTAGAACGTAGCACATTGTGCTACGTTCTATTATCTTCGTAGCACGTCTACAACGCCTACGTGTTCTGTATTACTTCGAAGGCGAGCGGCAGAGTATAATATTGTATAACTACAGACGAGTACTTTCTTGTGTTCCTATAATTATTTGTTCTATTTTCGGGAAACTGTTCACGGATTCAATGGATTCATGGAAAATAATGACATAATAATTATACGAATCTGGTCACTGCGACTCAAAATGCTTGATACTATTTCGCTGGTACCTCAATCTAGATTTTTTTAAAATTATAATTGGTAGCGAGACGAGCTGGTCGTTTGCCTGATAGTGAGCATAACGCCGGTCCATTACAATTGCAGTGCCACCCAGAACTTTGAAACACAAAGGCCTGCGCGGCACTGCAGTGCGCTCATTACCCTGTGACCCCAGTAATTTCACTGGATACTCTGCTTATCAAACCGGAACGCAGTAATGTTTGCAGGTTACTGCTTGGCGGCAGAAAAAAAAGTTGTAAAATATTGAAACTTTAACGTGAGGTCGTCTAAAAATTATTATTTTACCTCGACACCAAGTGCAATCTATTGGACTAGTCAAAACGAATCTGAGCTCAAACTAGAAGGTTTTATTTGTAGCCACTGAGTTCCAGTATCTACCTCCTGGCTCTATCAACAGATCAGCACCCTGATAACGAATTATAGTTTTGTCATTCGAAATACATATACATTTTATTTTATTTACGATCAGCGGCGCAAGTACGGAAGTCGGTTCGATAAATTTGTCGAATCGAAAAACCCCATAAATTTATCGAATGTTGCGAGTACCGAAGTCTGATCGTAAAGTATTGTAGTAGCTCTATATTCTCTTTGAATTCGACCTAGCGATTCGATAACTTTTGTCGATTTTATCAAGGTTCGATAAATTATATAAAAAGTCGATAACACCCACTTTATCGATTTGGACTTAGATTCGTAATTGCGCCGCTGGTTACATAACTAAAAAAACCTCACCTTAGATATAATTTATAAAATATGTATTATTCATAAAAACAAAAAACTACCCTCGTTTTACAAAACATAACTTCGACGAGGATGGGATTCGAACCCACGCGTGCAGAGCACATTGGATTAGCAGTCCAACGCCTTAACCTCTCGGCCACCTCGTCTTGACAGCGCATATCAAATAGTAGATCGCTTGTTCATTAAAGAAACTCGAGACTGGCACAGTTCAAAGTCACGCATCAGCAAAAGCTCAAATATCAGCTGCATTTACGATAAAGAGGAACTAAATACCCACTCGGTAGATGGTCTTGTTTCGGTAGTAAAACAAAACACATAAAATAAAATTAACTAAAATTAACCTAGATAAACATAATACAATTAACAAACAGAAAAGAAAACCTCACAAATATATACCTATACAAATAAATAAAATTGAAGTGTTTGCAATATCAAAATAACAGCTTTTTACCAAATGCATATGCAAGTATATACGGTACCTACAACAAAACAACCATTTTACAAAATTTTTGTCTGTCTGTCTGTTTTTTCCGGGTAACCTCCAAAACGGCTGGGCCGATTTTGACAAGATTTTCACTAGCAGATAGCTGATGTTATAAGGAGTAACTGAGGCTACTTTTATTTTAAAAAAAGTATTAGGGTTCCGCGCAAAAAAATAAAAATACATGAAATCCAATATGTCCACGTGGGTGAAACAGCGGGCAGCAGCTAGTAATCAATAAAATAGATGGACTAAACTGAGAGTCCCGTTTTTCTGTTTGTATCTAATGTCCTAAGTACAAGAAAACATCCTAGTTTCAAATGACACCAAACAGTACAAAGATCACAATATGCAAATGTACGGGGTTACAAACATGAAGCATCCGCACTATCTTCAGGCGATACCGGTTCCCAGCAGCGACAAGTGCTGCCACCTATGAATTTTTAACTAACATTATCCGTACGTAGTCCGTCGTCCGAGTTGCATCTCGTTAAACGATATTTCGCGTGTGACCCAGACCACAGAGGAATTATAAATATATCAATACTAATACCAACAACTAATACATTGCACGAGGTGATATAACCAGCGAAACTATCCAGGAATCAAACCCCGGGTGGAGGAACATCCGACAATTGTCCAAGCGGCTCTAAATACATTTTCCAAAACGGAGCTACGAGTATCAATCTATTTAGTTAACGCCGAAGTCAAAACGTTAACAAAATATCTAAACAAGCTAAGATGTTACCGATGTTAGCTAATATTACTATGGCTTGTAGATTATCCAACTGTTTTTGTAGCTAGCTAGGTTAGATGTAGTGTTTATTTATGTATTAGCTAGTTAATAAAGGCATTTAGCCAGTAAAAAAAAAAGAATGTGTAACATTTAAGATGTTACCTGTTTAATATTATTTCAAATTGTAAGTATTGTGTAAAACTAAACGAGTTGTGAAACAACAACACACACACTTTCGCATTTACAATATCAGTAGGAAGTAGGATTATTATACTAGCTGCTGCTCGTGACTTCGTCCGTGGAGTAGGTATCTGTGGAACACAAGTCTACTATACACGAATAATAATTATTGTCTTTTTTTCTAAACTGCATTATACTTTGTCATTTTAAAGGGATTAAAGGTATAATGTTAAAGGTTGATTTCCAAAAAACGGCAAAGCACGTTTCATTTAGTTTTGCTCGTTTAATCTATTACCAAGTTTAATTATCCTAACATTAAAAAAAAGTAGTTCTCCATACAAACTTAAACCTTCTTTCACCCCTTAAGGGTTTAATATCTCAAAATCTATTCTTAGTGTGCGCCCTTATTGCGAAATGAAACGATTGTCCAAATTTCAGGTTTCTAACTTCAGCTGTTTAGTCTATGTATGGATCTATAGAATAATCAGGACATCTGTTTTTATGTAATATATATATTACTTGCCCATATAGATAATATCAAGAAATGTTACCGATGTGTACCGATTGAATAACTATGATATTTAAGAAAAAAAAAACTCTTATTCATTGCTTCCTGTCATGAAATTATTAGGTCCATGTTTCCTGTAAAGTTGGATGTTTGACATATCGCATTTCCAGGGTCGATATAATCCGACAATTTTATTTATCTATAAAAACTTATCAAATAATAATATATTTATATACATTAAAATTTATTTCGTGTATCTCGGAAACGGCTCTACCGGTTTGAATGAAATCTGTTCTAGTAAAAACGCAATTTTACACAAAAAAAGATTTTTTAAAAATACCCAGCGAAGTTCGGTCACCTAGATTATTTTTATAAAATGATCTTTGCCCCTATAAAGGGGTATGCCTTAAGTATACGATGAGACATCTAAGTAAAAAGAAGAAAATACTTTATTTTTTAATTTTAATTAGTTATTTAACTATAAAATTCACATTCAGCACGAGAAGGGTGCGTCATAGGGGATGCGATGAGAGCGGCCACATGCGCAAGCGCACCTCGTGGGAATGGGTCCTAATTGCCCCGGGCACGTCATCGCGTTATTGGCCCTTAATTAATAAGGTGACATGATAACGTACGGGAACGCCAGGTGAAATATGGACGCAATTTGTTGATCATTCCGATGATATTCTGAAAAAATAGGCCTGGAATCAATACGAGCTAGAAAGTGGTGAAAAGAGATCACTCAAAATCGAAATCTCAACTTCTTGCCGAAAGCCTCCCCGGCTTTCGGCAAGAAGTTGAGTACCAGGTACTTAAGATATTGAGGACATTGAAATGTTTAGGTACATAATTAGATCATAAATAAATCCGTACTATAATAAATGCAAAACTGTACTTGTAGGTTTGTTCTTCTTTCACGCAGCAACGGAGCAACGGAACAACGTGATTTTTTCCACAGAAATAGTTTATGGACTATTTCAGAAAAATGCACTCTTCCTTTGGGAATCGCCACGCAGGTGAAATCATGGGCAGAAGCTATTACTTCTATAAAAAATAAAACATAAGTATAAAAGTGAGAATGTATGAAATGTGTATAAAATTATTAAGTACTGGCTTCTGCCCACGGCCTCGCCTGCGTAGTATACGTCTTTATAGTCTATGTGTTGTCCCAGAACCTAAACTATCTACAGTCCAAATTTCATCAAAATCGGTGTTGTTGTTACGGAGATACGCGGTAACAAACATTCACACACACACACACTCGCATACACGTACACGCACATGCACAATTGCACACACATACACACACATGCATACACCATGCACACACCCTAGGAGTAGTTTTGAGAAAAAAAATACATGTTTTATGAGTTTTGAGTGAATCGACCCAAGAAAAAAAAAATTCTAAACAAAGTGTTATACACATAGCACACCAGGAGTAATAGTGTTCTGTGTAGCACACCCTCTAGAGGTAGTCTCGAAAAATATGTGCTTGATAGTTATTTTAAAGTTAATTTGTACTGAGTTTTGAGTAAATAAAAGAAAGAAGGAAGGAATAAAATTTTCCATAGAAAATTTACCACCCTGTTTAACTCCCACTTAGGAGTTGATTTTCCATAGTTAGATTAGTCTATGTGTTATCTATCTACGTTTTAAACTTTAACAAAATCGGTTGATTAGTTCTGGATATACGTGGTAACAAATAGCCAAAAATATGCACACAAATTTTCGCAATTAATTTTTATTTTAATATTATATAGCAGGATAGGATATGAAGTAGGATGTACAGAATTGATCCGGTTACAATTTTATTATAATTGGACCTGATAATGAGGAATCTATTTATTTTGCAATGTAGATACCAGTATCTACATTGCAAAATAAATAGATTAAAGTAAGTAATAAGTAGATTATATCTGGATATAATCTACTTAAAATAATTTACTACTAATGTTGATGAACATAGTGCGCTCGGTAATTAGAGATATATTATTCGTAACCCTACCGCATCCCCTTGTGTGAACCGTCACCTGTGAGTACTCATTGCGTGGCCTGACCGTATCACAAACTAGCATAGGGCTGCCAGCCCTTTTGTAATAGGTGGAATGTAAAACAGTTGAGAGATAAGATTTTATTTCAACACATTTCTTTACTGTAAATTAAGACGTTATTTTTAATTTATTAAGAAATACTTAATAAGTTATTTTGTATACAAATTAGCAGAAAATCAAACAAAGTACTAACTAAAAGTATTTATAACTACAAGTAACTATTTAATTAACTACTAGCTGTTAGAGTCATTTATTTTAACTTTCATAAGTGCTCCTTTGGAGCCTATTTGAATAAAAAATTTTGAATTTGTATTTGAATAATTTCAATGTTAATTAAGTACACTATACTTTCTTAAAAGTCAGTAGAATCATTTATTGGTCCCACGGCATGGGTATTCAATTACCAAAGATAAACTAATCAAGGTATAAACAACACGATACATAAGTAGATAGGTACCTATTACTGAGTGAACACGACTAAAAACAAATACATTTTGTAACATTCGACTTTTTAGTTCTATAAACGGTAGAGCACTAGTTTACCTAATCTCAAGTGACGTCACCATTTAGTACAAAAAAATGTCTAAATAAAAAACCCGAAAGTGCCAACCCTACGTGGTTTGCGTGATGCATCCCGGACGTTTCGTAACTGTGTGTTATTAATCGAATGCTGACTGGTGTCCTCTAAGCACCCATTCGTTTGTACATCGGTGTCAGGAGATGCATTCCCACGTATTAATGATGGGCATTTAAAAACGGTAGGATATGATTAGGCTGCCCTCGGTCTCGTTGATGAGGAGTTTTTGAGCTGCGTTGTCAGCGAAACATTTAATTAGTTAGGAAGTCTAAACGCACTTAATTTTTTTATATTGGGTAAGGAGCTGAGCGTGTTGTTTTCCTTATGGTAAGCATAAAGCCAGCAACAGTGCTACTCAGTACTTTGAAACATAAAGGCCTGCGCGGCACTGCATTGTGCTCGTTACCCTTACACAGTCTCATAAGCCCAGTAATTTCACTGACTGTGACTCATCAAACCGTAATACAGTAGGAAATGCTTGCACATCCTACTAATCCTACAAATATTATAAAGGCTTATCTTCGCTTACCATCAGGCGAGTTGGTGGCCAAACGTAGATTTATTAATTATAAAAAAAAAAAAAAAAAAAAAAAAAAAAAAAGGCGAAAATGTGTTTTATTGGTTTGTTGATTTGTTGGTTTGTCCTTCTTTCATGCAGTAACGGAGCAACGGATCGACGTGATTTTTGGCATAGATATAGTTTATGGACCGGAGAGTAATATAGGCTACTTTCTATCCCGAAAAAATGCACGGTTCCTGCGGAAAGCGGGTGAAAGCCACGGGCAGAAGCTAGTATTTATCTATAGGTATAGCTTCAATGGTACTAAACTAAGTTCGAGCATATTAAACAACAACACCGTCAGTATTATTTGATCTCACGACACTATTGTTAGGGGTTGAATCGTACAGACCCTATCCAAACCATCGCACTCAGTTCGTCTTATTCTTCTCTCGTTCATTCCTCTCGTACATTCGACACCGAGTTTCCGGCCCGCAAGTGTACATTCAAGTCATTTTTTCTTCAGTTTAAATGCGATGTCTTATTGAATACCTTGCCTTTTTGACTAGTTCATGTTTTGATGTCTTAATGAAAGGTCTTTCTCGTGCGTCCCACGCTTGGTGGGACCGCGCGATTGGTAGAAAAAATGGTATAGTTTTTGCTCCTTTTTGGAATTGTAAGACCATGGAAGATCGGTATAGATTGCGGCCCATTTGGGGCAAGATAATATTTTGACAATACGGTTGTGATAAATTATTGATCGTGGTGTTGATTTTATGTAGGCTTTCACTTTAGAAGGGACTATCAAGCTAAGCGCTAGAAAAAGCCTAACGCCTAAAATTCAGCTACCGGAACACACCGATAGGTGCTTGAGATTTTAAGCCTGGTATTTGGTATTATAGCTAGCTAGGCACTGACAAATGCCCCAACATCAGATGTTCAAAGAAAACTAATCCATTGTAGCATTCAAACCATCGACTAAGGCCGGCAATACACGCTTACGCATGTTTGCGTTTTGTTGTCAAAATGACCATGATTTTTCAACAAACGCGGATTACGAGGTCATACATGCATGCGCAAGCGCGAAAAAACATGTTAAAAATGTTTCTAATTAATTGTGTTAGATCAATTACTCATATAACATATTACTTATAAGTATTAACTATATTCACTCCACAAATAAAACCACAAAGAGAACTTGAATGCTCTTTATATTACACCACAGCACCACAATTAAACAATCAATACGTTGTTCTTGCCAATCAAAAATCGTTGTTCTTTTATAGGTCGTAAATTACTATGTAGCCGGTGGCACAATTGTTTCGAAGGGCGGAGCCGCGCCGAGCCTGCCCTTGCAGTAAACGACTCCCGGTGGCAAATCACGAGGGGCGAGGTGCCCGTGGCATTCTAATTTATGACTTTGTGACCCTCGAAGGAGTCTTCACACCGACTGATGAACGGGCGTTTTTCATGTCTGTTGCTGTATAGTGTACTTATTAGTAATTAGCTGTTTTAAATTTATTTAAAATATAAATTATTATATTACTGTTATTTTTATATTATACTAGCTGCGCCCCGCGGCTTCGCTCACGTAGCCGCAGTTATACCTTGTAACATCAGCTATCTGTCAGTGAAATTCCCGTCACAATCAGCCCAGCCCTTTCGGAGATTACCCGAACAAACAGACAGACAGACAAAAATTTTAAAAATATTTTTTTTTGTTATAGGTACCGTATACACTTTCATATGCATTTAGTAAAAAGCGGTTGTTTTGATATTACAAACAGACACTTCAATTTTATTTATTTGATTTTATAGACCAGAGCTTTTTTGATTGTTTTTGGTTTAAAAATAAGTAACTGTGTGTCTATCCCACCTATGAAACAGGGAATCCTAGTACCCCATGTACTAGGATTCCCTGTTTCACAGGTACCACCACTCACTACCACTCACTATCCCACTAATGGGATGCCGGCCTTCTCTCAGAGAGAGGTATGGGCCATAATACGGGCCCAGTGCGGCTTGGTGGATGTCACATGTCCTCGAATTTTGTGGTTCACGATGTTTACCTTCACCGTTGTTAGAATGATCGTGAATAATCCGCACATAGCTTGATAGAAGTCATTGGTGTGGGCCGAGTCGAGATTTGAACTATAGTGCGTCGGATTGAAAGTCGCACAAGTTCCCGCTCGGCCACAATTCCACAATTGCTCGGTAAAAGATTTCTAAAAGAAATTAATTTAAAATGTAATTCTTCTGCAGGTCGTATCCTATACGACGTCCCTTGCGTCGTGTGCTCCGACCACTCTTCTGGGAAGCATTACGGAGTGTACGCGTGCGACGGATGTGCGGGCTTCTTCAAGCGCTCCGTGCGGCGCCAGCGCAACTACGAGTGCAAGTCACGAACCCCAGGCAGCTGTCTGGTTAACAAGCAACAGAGGAACCAGTGCCGCTGTTGTCGCCTTAAAAAGTGCTTAGCCTGCGGCATGAATCGAGATGGTAACCTGCATCTACCTACACGTATACAGCTACACCTACACCATCCTACTCGTGGTTGTCCGAGCGCTGCAATAGAGAACTGTTTTTGTGCTATTCCCTGTCCTCTGATCGACATTCCGATGTGTTGGAGAAACGGGTATATTTTTCCCATGCTTCCGATTCTGTATTTTGGGTAGGAGGAGCGGGAATATTTTTTCCTGTCTCCGAATGAGTATTTATGGGAATATTTCTATTTGGTAGGTTTAATAGCATATCACTATATTGGTCGAAGTAGGCGATTACGAAGCTAGTTCAGGATTGGCTATTTTGTGCAGAATAGGTACGCTAATTGGTTGGTCACGGGTTTTTAATCTGAAGGCTGTAGCTACATGGTAGCCAGGCCAACATAGGAAGATAACTTAAAATCATACTATTGATGCATCACGTTGTTTTCATTTCCCGGCTACCTGATACACCTGTTAGATTAATCCACAGGTTTTGGATGTCTAATTTACTGACTTTGCTCATCAAATGCGCACAATGTCCCTCTAGCACTGCAGGTTTTCGCATGTGCGGACACTCGCAGAAGAGAAAGACTGGATTAAAGTAATTAGGTTGATACTTACACTTAATATTCATTGTTTCAGCTGTACAGAACGAGAGAGGGCCGAGACACTCTACTATACGTCGTCAGATAACCTCAATGCGGAACCAAGACAGTCTTGAACCTCCAAGATACCCACTTCCGTACCCTAATCCGGCCGCCCCCTTACCTCTACAGATACTTAACAAGTATTACTATCCCGACCCGAGTCTGCTGAATCCACCAATCATTCCTTTCCCATTCTATGCAAACCGGTCGTATCCAACACCGATGGTCTCTTTAAGAGCCGCAAGCAGTGCTGAAGAGACTTGCGAAGCTGCTGCAAAAATAATATTGATAAACAGCAAATGGGTGAAGGATTTGGTTCAATTTGGAATGCTTCCCAGTCGTGAACGCTTGCTATTGGTCACGGGAACCTGGAAAGACTTATTTGTTCTGGCCACGGGCCAGTTCCTTTTCCCTTTGAATGTGAAAGCGCTGTTTAACAGTATACGTCACAACATAGATTTTGATAGCGTGGATAAATTACTGCGTGTGATGACGAAGATCTCGGAAATCAAGTTGCAAATCAAAGAATTCGAAGCAATAAGGGGCATGATGTTGTTTAACCATCATTTGTTGGAACAGCTGGAAGGAGCCGGGCCGGCATCAAGCTCGAGAGTAACGCGAGAGATCGCTAAGGCACATAAGACGTACCTGGATGATTTGACTATGGTGAGTTTTGATAAACTAAGTTACTATCGTTAGCCAAATTGACAAGTCTAATTTAAAAAGAAAGTTTGCCAAATGGCCTAAATATTTTCATAGTTTTCAACTACTACTACCTAAATACTGTTTGACCACTACCTCAATCATCTATGTGACGATGCAGTTATAGTGCAGCTGAATGCTGAACGTTCAGTTACGAGTGTGATGATCGATTTTTATCTTGGTGCTTAGTCCGACGATCACAAGGAAATTTCTTCACCGAAAGCTGTAGGATTTGAACCCGCTTCAGTAAATATCTTCAGTCTCATAATTTGTTGTTAATAATGTGTGTATATGTATTCTTTCATTTCTAGTTTATCAACACGAATCATCCCCAGGATCCAGAGACTCGAATACGCGACATAATGAAGATGATTCGTCTCGTTACCAGAGTGCGCAGCGACGTCATCACGGACCTGTTTTTTCGAAACGCAATCGGATACAACACTATCGAGGGGATCATACAAAACATGTATGTAACCATCTAGTACCGGAATTGCTTTCTATCGCTTCGCGATGGACACCGATGTTCCTCTCTTAGCGCCGGCGTCTATGACAACAGTGAACTTGGTGCGCTGAACTTTTTTGGTGGTATACCAACTTTTGGCAAGGCAGGCCTCCCAACTTTGAATAATCAACCTACGATCCCAGATTACGAAATTGCTTCGCATTTTGGTCTAACCCAGGTTACTAATGCTCCGCCTCCTCCCAGTGCTTATAGAGGAAAACATTACGGTGTGCCTTATTATAAAAACAGTTCCCCTTTTCATCAGACCGATGAATGTCTCAAAAACGGGAATGAGTTTGTAAAAAATGAGCCCAATACTTTAGGCTACAATTCATTATTTCCATACACCTATGAACTATGCCGCCAGAGTGTCGTAAATCTCGGCTATTTCTATAATTATTATGGACCAAGACATGGCATCTAAATGATAATATTTGTTTTTATGTTAAGTACCTAATAAATATATCTATTTACATTTGAGTTACAACTCAAGGTCGTACCTTACAGTATCATATATTTGATCTAATTGTAATGATGGACTCCAAAACTCGAAAAGCAAGATGTTTATTGGATTTTCATTGATTAAGAGATATTTTTTGTATACCTACAGGCTGTATTTATAGACCTGGTGGTAAGTACCTAAGTATAGAAAAACGTTCTTGGAAGACCTGCATCCTTAATTTTTGAAGATCTATTAATCTGCATTCACAAAATCTATATAAATAAATAAAATTGAAGTGTCTGTTTGTAATATCAATATAACAGCTTTTTACTAAATGCCCATGAAAGTATATACGGTACCTATTACAAAATAACCATTTATAAAATTTTTGTCTATCTGTCTGTCTGTCCGTCTGTTTGTACCGGGTCTTCTCCGAAATGGCTGGGGCGATTTTGACGGGACTTTCACTGGCAGATAGCTGATGTTACAAGGAGTAACGTAGGTTATTTTAGAAAAAGTATTAGGGTTCCGCAAAAAAAAATAAAAACCATGAAATCAAATATTTCCGCGCAGCGAAACCGCGGGCAGCAGCTAGTTTAGAATAAAATGTATAGTCCGTTGATTTTAGAAAAGCCGTTACTACAGTAAAGTAACAACCGTGATTTCTAACTGTACTCTATTTTCCAATATGTGCGAATGCAAATAAAATATCTTTAAAAATTTAAGAGTCTCCTATTACTGCTTCGTCTAAAAAATACGCCTGTATATTAAATTTATGTTTGCCTTCGCATTTTAATGTACCTATATACAGCTAGTTATAAGAATATGAAAGTATTAAATTCTAGTCATATAGGTTATCCGACATAAGTTTAAATGATTTGTAAGATTATTATGCTTTTGTAAATTTTATGTGGCGTTTAGATTATCAACTTATAAACACTATATATACCTAGTTTTAATCTGTAGTCGATATTAAAATTATCTGTCGTTTGTATTCCGTTGTCCATTTAAAATATTGGGTGTCGTTTAGATCTAGAGTATTTTTTTAAATAATAATTCTGTAATCCATTTTAAATTATTTATACTATAATTGATAATTAGTGGAAACGGATTATTATGTGTCTTTTGAATTATACAAAGTATTTAATGTTGTTTAGCTTTGAATGTACATATTGTAGTTCTAAGTAGTGGGCTAGAACATTTGGATTATCTATAGGCCTACTAGGGCTTGTAGATTATCCAACTGTTTTTGTAGCTAGCTAGGTTAGATGTAGTGTTTATTTATGTATTAGCTAGTTAATAAAGGCATTTTGCCCGTTAAAAAAAAGTTCTAAGTAAATCTATAAATTTTATAATATTATTAAGTGTCATTTAATTAAACTAATTGTCAATTTTATAATTCTTCTAAGTGCCGATAAGATTTCCCATCCATTATAAAATTTATACTCTTGTGTAGTTAGAATCTAGTTGCCAATATAAAAATTAGTGTCGTTTGGACTAACTGGCTTTTTCATAATTCTAAGTGTGGTTTAGATCTAAATGGCAATTTAATCAAATCAAATCAAATAATTTATTTGCCAAAATACATGAAAATTAGGATCTTAAAATTAATTATTGGTACAATGTATTTGGTCTGCAAGCAGACGTGCAAATGTTTTATAAATAATTCTAGTTACAAAATAACATATATTCCTTAAGACTATAAAAACAATTTGTAAGAAGCCATTCAGTCAATGATTTTTTAAATTTGTTACCGTCCAAGATCTTAATGTCATTAGGTAAATTATTATAGATTGATATACACATATTATAAACATTTCTTTTGTACAAATCTTCAATCAAATTATTTAAACTGCCGCACTCAGAGTCGAGAGATTTCTCGTGTAAATTAAAAATTAAAGTAAACGACTCTGCCTGTGGCAGAAACACGTTTATATACAACTGTCTTTTATATAATTATATATCCGTACCGATAAGATCTGATCATCTATATTAAAATATTGTGTAGTTCTGATTAAAGTACTAAATGTTATTTAGCTCTGAATGTCCATATTGTAATTCTTGGTAAAGCCTATCGATTTTATAATATTTTTAAGTGTCATTTAATAAATAAACTATTTTTATTGGTCGGCGTTATGCTTACCATCAGCTAGACGACCAGCTCGTCTCGTTATCAAATAGTATAAAAAAAATTATTCTGAGTGTCGATACAATTTTACCATCCATTATAAAATAAGTATACATTCTTATTGTGTAGTTGGAATCTAGTGGCCAATATAAAAACTGTCGCTTAGGCTGGTCTATTTCATAATTATAAGTGTCGTGTACTTAGATCTAAATGACCATCCAATGATTTATAGACGTCTAAATGTAACTGCCATTTTTATAAATATATCTAAGTTCTTACGGTAGTGACTGTCTGGATCATTTATATTTCACAATCACATCCCGTCAGGGACATTTCGGTAAATTTGCTGACAATAACATTACTAACTAATTAATTAAATAAATTTTCATCTTGATCCACTTAAGTTTTCAAACCTAAAAATGGGATTTTTGTTGTACCCATTTTCATGTATGAAAACCTGATCGGATCAAAATGATACTTTTGCCGTACCTTTGTAATGTTATTGCCAGCAAATTCGCCGAATGCGATATTTCATAATTATACTATGAAAATATTGATTATCTTCAAAAGTGTTGAGATGCGCGAGCCAGAAAGCGGCGCGGAGTATCCCCAATAGGTCTACATTATGTACTGTCGAACTCGGAAATAAAGCAATATATTGACGGCCAAGTAATATTGGGACAACAAGGCACTACCGGCCGGGGCCTTCCGAAAGGACGAGACGCCAGCCGTACGATCACCGAGACTTTACGGCTCTTATTAATAAACAGTGTTAATCCATGGTTTAGTTAAACTATGTTTTGTCTCTCTCAATTCAGTTTAAAATTGTCAAAGAACAACAAAGACAAAACATAGTTTAACTAAACCATGGATTAACACTGTTTATTAATAAGAGCCAGTTAGTGCAAAATTCTACAAAACAATCAAAATTTGTGTTGCACTCCATCTCGTCCTGCCGAGAATACGTCGATTTAGGTTAATTTTAAGTCTGTGATTATAACCATGTAGGTACATATAAAACTAAGTACCTATAATGGCGGACTGAGAATGATTAGCAGTTTGAAGCATTTTAAAAATGGCTGCATAACAAAAAAGCGAAACCAAGTTGAATCAGTAATGTTGATCAGTGATTCCGTTTACGCCATAGTACCTAAGTAATATTTATGATTGTAAAGTACTAGTAGTATATTATCGAACATAAAAGTAATATCGGAAAATTTAATAAAATTTCTTTGGCCATACATATGCGTTTTTTTATTTTTTTTTCTTATATAGGTATACAATGTGTAATTTAAATAACTGAAAACCTGAAAGTAGTTTGTTCAGAATCGAGAGTAGAATCGATTACAGAATATTTAAAAGCAGATCGTTATTTTAAATCGTTTTATAACTATGCCTATAATTATTGCCTAGTCGCAAATGCAACATGATGCCATGAAATTCTTTGGCGAAGTTGCACATTTAAATGTGCTAGATAATTATTGCTGGACTGGATTAGAGCACCGTCAAACGTAACAAGAAACGGCGAAGCGCAGCTGACAAGTACAAATTACGAGTGTAGCGTTACAAATCAATTAGAATTACGTATTAAGCAAGACAATATCGAATATCTTTTGAATTAATTAAGGTATTTGTAAAAATAGATATTAAAATAACAATAAAAAATAAACAGTTGTGGTGTCTGAGGTTTTCAGTACCTATATCCATTTACACCTACATTACATCCGTTGGGGAGCGCAGGGCCCCGCCGCCTGCCCGAGCGTGGGGCCCCACGCCGCCACAATAATCCACCAGCTAAACTAGCGTCACTATTCCACACAGCAATGGGACAACAAGACCATGATCATTTGACAGTCCTTAGGTGATCAAGCCAGGCCTACCGTGAACATGGCCTTAGTGACTGCCGAGGGTCGGTTACCTGCTGAAGACCCGGCTATTCCTCTGATATCGGCTATCATTTACACCTTGTATTTAAAAGAAAGTAGGTACCTATATCATATTGAAGCGATGATGGCTCTGTGGTACTAAGGTCCACTGGGCGAATGTCAGATGTGTTATCTTTAGTTCCATCGTTGGATTCCTAGAATAAGCTTGTACTTTTACAGATAGAAATGTAATTATTATTAATGTGACATTGGTTAATTTTTCAATCTGCACAGATAAAGTATAATAATAAATAAACGCTTACACTCATACCCCCGCACTAGGGTTCCCTGTGTCACAGTTGGCATGGAAACACACAGATACCTACACATCACGTAGCTAAGTTGGTAGTAACCCTGCCTGCAAAGCGAGTGGTACCGGGTTCGATTCCCGGCCGGGGCAGATTGTGTGTAAGCATAAAGTTTGTTCTCAGGTCTTGGATGTTAGTGATGTGTATCTGTCTGTGTGTATCTGTGCCACCTGCGACACAGGGAATCCTAGTGCAGGGGTATGTGTGTAAGCGTTTATTTACCTATTCATTTATTCTAGGCCTCTATGGGGCAAATACGTACGTACCTACCTACTAATACTCACTAAGCGAAATCAGCAGTTGCGCCTTATAGCCTGATGTTGCTAGTATATTATGTAGTACAGGTTCGATTCATCGTTCTTCACCGATGTACACAGTTAAGCAATGTTAGCTGCGGTCTGTTCTTGGATGGGTGACCGCTGTACGGTTTTTATATACGACTGTAGAAATGAGCGCTACCGCTTCGGAGGGTACGGTAATAGCTGCTGTCCTTAGGCAACAGCTATTGAGCCACATGGAAAGCTTTAGAGAGCCTAAAAAAATTCTGACACTAAGGGCTGGCTAGTGTTTGGCACGCTAAACGGTAACGTGAGTCATAGCGGCCCGGTACACGCAATGCATTATCGTACCGTCTAAGGTGGCTTGATATAAATCAAGTCGGAGCGCTAACCGTACCACCGTTAGAGGCAGTGAAACAGACGCAATGCAACCGCTTCTATGATCTCGACTAAAAAAATAGTTTCACAACCACTGCGTGTTAAATGACATTCGTTTCAAAGATTATAGCATCGCTATCGATATAGTACGAGTACAGAAGGAAACAAAATTAGTTACATTAAAAAAACAGCTGCCCTACACCATTATTATCAAGGTAACTTATATCTAGATTGTATTAATAACGACTGTAGAATTAGAATCGCTTCGAAGCTAATGTCATTTTTCAAGATAATTTCAGGAAATTTTTCTAGGCTCTCTGAAGCATCTATCCGAAAAGACAGTGAAAATACGACACAAAGACCACCTGCAATTATATCATAAAGCCACTATGGTAGTTAGTAAGCAGCAGTGTGTGATTACAGGCTGACGATGATGATTTTTAACTGCTATATTAATATGCCAAGACCTCTACTTTTTTGGTTGTCAACTGCCTCTGGAGACACGACAGCGATCTACCCTCGCTGTTATCGAAACAAACATCGGACAACTCCGGCGCAGATCCTGGCTGGCCCGTGACATGTGTGCGCGCGCTCATTGTACTTCAATCCCAGATTAATCTCCCGACTTTTACAAGCTTTTGTGCACTCCCTTTCAATTTTTTTGCTTCTGCCCGACTTATGAACAAAACCGTGAAAGCTAACAATTTGGAATTTCGAACCTTGACAACAACTTGATAAGGTTAATTTTTCAATAGCTTACGATTTATAGCTTACCTAATTGGTTTTAAAACTTATTCTGGGGAAGCGAAAGTCGATTTTTGATTGTGGATAGCATTTCATCCGCTAGTATTAACTTCTAAAGTTTATAGTCCTACGGTCGCGTCAATTTGTGTATTGTCATTTTGAGATAATAGCCATACCATCCCTACGGGTTTATTGGTTGAAACCTGATGACAGTAAACTCAATTTTTTGACGGATATTCCGTCTCAACTGTTCCCATTGTAAAAAGGAGGATGGTGAACGAATGAAAGGCCTACTTAGCGAAATGTTGTATTGAGTGAATATCATAATGAACTTTAATACGGGGATATCTTTTATGTTTGTGTCAGTGAGGATGAGACGTGACTCAATTTCCAAATGCGACTTCATTGTTAGGGGATAATGCCACCAAATGTTGGGAATAAGTTGTTTTTGAGTTTAACTTTATGTGCAGTTTTTATTTGCTAGGTGTCAACTGTCAACACATCAGTGGGTTCTGAACACAGCCTGAAAAAAGTGATGACTTGACGATGACTTGGATGCGAACTATGAGGGCCGGTACAAAGTAGCACATGAAAGAGATACTTTGAATGACTTTGAACAGGACTAGGAAGGGTTGGGTGTTGTGTAAATATGATTCTCATTGCTCGCGAACTAAAAAAATTTAGGCCTGCGTTTTTTTTAAAACTAGATTTAAAAAAAAGCGTAGTAGAAATGCAAAATTAATTAACAGCAACACTGCGTTCCTAAAAATATCCAAAAATCAACAACATTATAAAAGAGTTTTGGCGGGAATGCGAAAATGTGCTGTTGTCGATTTTGTGTTATTTACTAAAACCTATGTTTTGTCGAGTGTTAATGTGTAATAATGGTGGATTATTAACCATTAAGTGTTCGAAAACGTGCATGAGTGAAAGGCAAATAGTACAAAGACGAAAAACGTGTATCTCCATATTCTATCCAAAACTCCATAGAAGCATTCAGTAAAGCATCCACCGCTTTACTGAAGCGTCATTTCGACTCGACCGCGCCTAGACTAAACTTTAACGTGACTTTGACGACTTTTATGCACGAAAACTAGATTTATTGTAACTCGACACTGGCTAAATACGCAAATCACGTGGAGCCAAAATCAAACTAAAAAAGTATGGCGTAATCGTCACGTCATTTTTGACAGTTTTGACAAATAATAAGCTGTTTTGTCATCTGTTCTGTCAAATTTTTTTATTGTCTGTGGCTCTATATCTCATTCAACCAAAAAGAAGCTGTAAAAACCGTTCCGTTTCGAGTAATTGCGTCCCGTTTCACGTTACGTACTCAAAAGATACTTTATGATTTTTCTGGAAATCGCAGGCCTATAAAATTGTAATTTCATTTCAGAATATCTAGATTTTGAGAGCTCTTTCCAAAAAACCAACTGATAGCCTGGTTCAATTTTAGTACCAAAACGGAACAACTCTTTTGGTACAAGTCATAGAGATATAGTAAAAGTCCTTTTTCGTTCGCGACTTCTATATCTACATAATAATTTGTGATATAATATAGTAATCTGTGTTCTACATAATTCTATATAATTTGTGGTTCCTAATTCCTATATAATTTGTATTTGTGTTAACTACATCTTTTAGGCAACTTTTAGGCAGAATTTTATATTACTCACGCTCTTAATGGTTAACGTATTATGTTCTGTGCGTAAAAACTAAACGAATTAAGCTTCAGCTCCGCAGATCGTGACGATCTCTTAGCCATCGCTAAGTGGGAATCAGGATTTTGGTTGGAACGGAGATGGACTCATCAGCATTCCGTATCGCAGCTTCACTCCGCTTGGGCGTATCGTGCTGTGCTACGCACCGCTGCCAGTGTGGCTCGGTTGTCCAGCGAAATGGTCACCACGGTTTGTCTTGCATAAACAGTGCAGGAAGAATTTGCCACCACGCTAGCCTTAAACGATATTATCTATCGGGCTTTTACCAGCGCCAACTGTGTAGTTATTTTAGAACCAAGTAGCCTCGTGCGTGACGATGGTAAAAGATCTGACGGAATGACGCTCATTCCATGGAAGTCGGGGCGGCCTTTGGTGTGGGATGCTACATGCGTCCATACCTAGGGGTCGGCAACCTTTTGAGGAGGAAGAGCCAAAGTCACAATTTACAAAATTTTCTAGTTTTTAAACCGACTTGTGGACCACGTATATGAAGGCCACGCTCTGGTGTGACTGCGAAGACTGCATCGGGGATGTTTGCAGAAGCAACTACTGATGGCTTCCATGCCATCATTCGAAGGAGAATTGCTTCCTTCTGCGAAATGACCGCTTTGCCAACCGGCCATCGGCTGCCAAGATCGATTGTCGTCGATCACCTCCTACAGACGTCCGCCTACCTGTCACCATCTCTATTTGGGAATTCTGAGAGTATGGACATGTCTGTGGTATGGTCCATAATCCGCACTACCTACGTGCGGACGCGGGCCAAGTGCGCTTAGTTGAATTGTCCTCGAATTTGGTGGTTATTGAAAATGCGAGTTATCTCACGATGTTTTCCTTCGCCGTTTTAAACTGAATTCTAATCACTGCTCAAGATTCAAACACTGCGGTTGCGATCACTGAAACTCGCAACTAATATATTGATTGATAGTACGCTGTTGTACGTGTGCGCAGCTGCTAAGAATTATATGAAAATCGTAAAAACAGCTAGATTGTGATGTGAGTTGCCGTTGCTTTTACTGTAACTCATAGATGTTAGGTACGTAGGCAGTAGGTGCACAGTTTGGATTGTAAAACTGTGGTACGTGTGTTGAGCGCCTTAGTTCCTAATTAAAAACAAATAGGTACCTTACTACCTACATACAACGCAATCCTACATAATATATAGTCCTACCTATATCGTACAAAAAATGTTTCTAGTTTTAATTTATGTTCTTTTACTAAAATCTGTTTAATCTTTTAAGAGTATGTGCTAAGTAATAATATACCTGCAACTAAAATTATTAGATTATGTAATATTTTTCTTCCCCGTGCAGAATCGATAGAAACCAGCTTCTAAGTTAATTTATCTGCTCTTCGCTAGATGGCGCTAAATGTAAGTAGGTCTGCTGGATACCACACATCGATGGAATTTAAAACAACACAAATATATTTTGCAGGCAAGGTGTATCTTATGCGTGAAGAATAAATGCTAAATTTCAATATCAAATTTCACTATGGACTTTCGTTTGTATGGTTAGTAGGACACGGACAGAAAGACAGTCTCGGGCGTGTGTTGGTGTACGTGGCTGTGTATATGTATGTGTGTGTAGCAGTGCGGCAGCAAGGCAGCAAGTAGCTGTCAAAAGCCCTTCAAACGAGGAACTAGTGCAATAATTTTTAGAAAAAATGTATTTAAGTTAGATAAAGTTATGTATGCTTATACTATTTTATTTAAAGTTAAATATAGTTGTTATTTAACAAGAAGTACTTACGCAAACTACAGACACCATGGTTCAGTGTCGTCCGCCGTTGGAATTAGAGGAATTGCCAAAAGAAGACGAAGAAAGGCTAGAAACCTTGTTTTCTAAATTAGACATCGATGGAAATGGGAAGATCGACATCCATGACCTGTCTGTGGCACTCAAAGAGCTGGCTCCTCACATTAACCGCAGCTACGCAGAGGTTAGAATCCAAGTTTCTCGTAATTAAGCCCCTATAACGGTTCGCCTGTAACTTTCCGGTGGTTCACTGCCGACCAGTGGACACGTGTTGTATGATTCATTAGATTATTTCAAATTTGGAACGAGAGTTTTTGCTCCTACTAAATTTTTCCATGACCTTCGTAGTTTCACCTAGAAAAATTCTACTGTGACCATGTTATGTACTAATCGTGTACATATTAATATGTACTCAAGGTTTTGCTCATTTAAATGCTCTATTAATTTGTCATCTTCATTTTAAATACTTTCTCTACACTTAGTCATCACACCATGTTCTAATTGTTCAGGTTAATAAAGACGAAAATTGCTTGATACCATTTATTAATAATCCCAAAAAGGCAAACATTGCCATGCTACTTTCTCATATTGACATCTATAAATACAGATACATCATTGATAAATCTCATGTCATGATTTCTTTGAGATAACTCTATCGCTTGCTTAAAAATATAATGTAAGTAGAGGAGTAAGGATTATCTTTTCCATCAGACCATCAGTTTCTATTAATCCTTATCAAGCATCTGTCAAATTATGTAGATCAAAACTTATTCAATATGTATAACTTGCTATTGTGATCTCTAGTGAATATGCAATGTTCATAACTACATTATTTTTATTTGAATCATCCTTATTTTCTTAAATGTTAATAGTAATATAATAATCATTTTTGCTTTGTCTATTCTTGATTTTTTAATTCCCAGCATTGTTAGGCATATCAAGTAGGTTTCGGCACACAATTATAATGATATAATTATTATTATGCTCCTATGTTATATATTTCTCAAGAATATTAAAGTTGTAGGCAAAACTAAGAGGCCGTCTTTAGTTTTTGTTAATGAAATACGGTCGGAGTACATACACTAATAAATCTTCAATAAGCTCTCAATCTGCACGACTCTCAGCTGAAAACAAATGCAATGACAACATACTCTAAACTTTATATGTCGCACTCTTAATAAAATACTGACCTAATTCAAAATCACTAACTTTTGGCCATTGAAGTGTAACTAGCATTTTTGTTAAAATTGCTGTAGAATTACAACTAAATATCCTTATAATAATAAAATAAAATACCATTATTTTCAAATTAGGGTTGTTTTTTATTAGACGAGGTTATCGGACTTGCTTTTTTAGGTCGCTATTTCACTATAACTTATTTTGGTCAAATTTTGAGTTCGATCGATGTTTTACTAAGGGTGCGATGTGTACAAGTATGTACCATTAAAGTACCAGAGTGAGACATCGACTGGAAGGAGCTCACTAACAAGACTACATAGTACAGAGGCAAGGCTTCAGAGTCTAAAGAATCTATAGTATTGATGTAGAGTAGCCCTATATTTTTTCTATTCAATCCGTTTAGACAAACGTGCTTTGGAATTACGCAACTAAATTCCCCCGTCTCCATTCATTTACCGAACAACCATAATAACTGGAGCATGATATATGTGCTTTGATTCTACATTACTTATGTGAATAGCTAAGGAGTGGAACTTCTACTTAAATATGTGTTTTCTAGTATCTAAAACCTTATTGTCAAGTCAAAATATGTCAATAGGTATCTTCTAAGCAAGAATGTGTTTGCAACCACATTTTTAATTAACAACAATGAGGTTAAATGCAAGCTTGTCCTAAATGAAATAAAAAAGTAGATATGTACAGTTAAGAGAGAACAGCTCATAGAACAGTTTTACCCCTAGATTTTTTTAAAAGATGGTGAAATAAAATTGTCTATTAAAGCATTGACTGAAACAGTGGTGAAATGTTAGCAATTAAGTGTACAATTTCCATGCAATTAGGCATTATTAATAATATTGTCAGCATTCACACAAGAAGTGAGAATGAGGGTCATATTTCAGACAGGGCGACTAACATACTATGGCCTTGTGCTATTCAGTCACCATTAAATAAATTAATATTTTACAGTTTTATATGTCAGCGTTTATAACAGTGACATAACTTTGCACAGAATAACTAATAGTGACTATGTAACTAGATATTAGAGTCCGCACACTTTCTAAGATTATCTTAAAAACTCTATCTAGTTAAGTTTCATAAATTACAAGACAGTCTAAACCAACTTCTGAGTAAATTTTCAATAGGATTTGCATTTGTTTTGGTTAGATTTAAGGTTCAGAGTGGTACTTACTGGAATTTTTGGCTAGTATTATATTTTATCATAGGGCAAGCAACCTTGACTTATCATTTAGTTGCAATAAATAAATAATGTTTATCATTATATTTAAGGAACTAACAGCTTTTACCCACTCCTATTTAGGAAAAATAATTAAGTTTTTGTGTATCTATTAGTGTCAAGGTGTGATAATTATTTTGGGATCAGAATATCTAAGTATGTGATTGTTAAGTAGGTACCTATATTTAATGTTTTTAATTCAAATGTTACAAAAATTGGAATTATGTATAGTAAATTATACATACCTATATATACACATTTGCATCTTTAATCTTGACAGTAAACTGGTTCGTTTTGTTCAGTGTATGTCTACTTTTATCCTATTCAGCTGTAATTGCGGCACTAAACGAAGTAAGGTCGTAAATCTGTCATGTTTTTCTAAATATAGAGCAAAAAAAACCATCAAACGTGACAAAACTCATGTTTTTGGTTGTATTATTTATAAATTAGAATTTGTGGCTTGTACAGTGTAACGAAAATTCTGATTTTGTTCGATCAGTTAGTGGGAGGACTAACTCTTCTGCAAGTGACCGTCTGGGTTGTTACCATCTCTTTGTGATTGAAGTGTGCCGCCAAGCAGTAGTGTGCAAGCATTACTGTGTTCCGGTTTGATGAGCAGAGTATCCAGTGAAATTACTGGGCTTATGAGACTTAATACCTAATGTCTCAGGGTAACGAGCGCACTGCAGTGCCGCGCAGGCCTTTGTTTTACAAAGTTCTGGGTGGCACTGCAATTGTTATGGGCCGGCGTTATGCTTACCATCAGGCAAACGACCAGCTCGTCTCGTTACCAAATATAAAAAAAAAAGATTAGAGTAGGTATCTAACGATCGCACGAAACGAAAACCTAAATGTATCGGTGAATTAAAATAGGCCTCCAAGGACATGGCTTTGAAGTGAAAATGCATATGCATATGTATGTATGTGACCAACACTTTAGTTAGGCTTTCGGAGTAAGTTTACTTTTGTTAAATTGATGATAAGTAAGGAAATTTTCTGTATACAATAATTTAATTACCAAACAAAGGGTGCGAGCCTTTAGCTTGCAGACCAAAATAGAGTTAAAAAAAAGAATATAAAAAAAGTGACAATGCAAGAACACACCTATAGTTGCTTGGTAATTTGATGACTATATAGATTTTTCAACATTACAGCTTATCATCAGCTAGAAGACGAAACATAGGCCTCCCATGTAAACTAGGCTTTGCCTTAATGTGCCACACTTGGCAGGGCTCTTGGCGTTCGAATGAGAATGCCTTTCTCTTCCCCTTAGCCGGCTTCTACGGCAGGCTGATCCAAACCATACGCCGCGCCGGACCATTTGTACAGATTTCCATACAGCTTTTTTCATTACATAACAAGTATTATAGCAATATGTTTTCATTGTATTCCAGAAATTCCTGGCAAAATCAGGATGGAAAGAAGCCGGGGATGTCACGCTTTCGGAGTTCATTCATTATGTCCGGGAACACGAGAAAAACCTTAGGCTGCAGTTCAAACACTTGGACAAGAACCAGGATGGTAAGTGGGGACTTTGGTTCCCATAATTCATTTCTCATATTATGTCAGCTTATGCACAAAAAAAAAACAGTCTTTCTGTGTTTTCTGTAGAAGTGACACCGACGCTGATACCAGTGTAGTAGGCAAGAGGCTTGACTTAAAACATTTTTAGCAAAAACTATTGAGGTTGAGGCGGCGCGGCGTAAAAAACCTTATCCATGGTTTTTCACGTAAACGCATTTTTCTGTCGTCTATATCTATAAACAATATACATATATACAAACAAATAAATAAAATTGATGTCTCTGTTTGTAATATCAAAATAACAGCTTCTTACTAATTGCATATGAAAGTATATTATATATTATATGTTGCTTATAACAAAAACACAACTTTTACAATTGTTGTCGGTCTGTCTCTGTGTTTGTTCCGCGTAATTTCCGAAACGGCTGGACCGATATTGACGAGACTTTCACTAGCAGATAGCTGATGTTATAAGGAGTAACGTAGGCTACGTGAGCGAAGCTGCATGGCACAGTTAGTTATAAATAAGAATAACCTTCGTACCCGTAAATGGAACTGCAGCGAAACTCAACTCATTGCTACTTACAATATCCCTAGCCAATTAGCACTCAGTTGCTACCGGACTAGGGATTACGAGTAGCACTCAAGCACAGAACATATTATAATAATATTAAATGCTAAAGGCTACTTTTTATCCTAGTCTACTAGTTTACTAGTCTAATTGTGTGACAATTGCGAGCGCTTTGGGGCTACCTGTTAGTTTGCAATTGTATTGTGTATTAAATAAATAATTAAAATAAAACGCAAGCAGCGGTAGCCGCAGCTCCACTGATACCTACATATAAACTCGTTACCTTTTATAACCAAAGCTCGCTACGCTATATTTTGTATAATTTCATCTAATGGTATTACGTTATTGTAGGTAAGGTGGACTTGGAAGAGCTCATATCAGCCTTTGCAGACTTGGGGATAGCTATCAAGCGGTATGAAGCAACAGGCCTACTTAAAAGGTTAGCTATCTATAACTATTTACTGCTCTTTGCGTAATTTTTTTTTTTTTGGTTTATGTAGTTACTTTATTAATTTGTCTCTTGCATTGCGATGGCATGACTATTTGTTTGTGGTTTATTATATATAAATAAGTATTTATATAATTATTGCTTTGCCTGGGCGTATCTGTAGATTTGTTATTTGCCATGTTTTTTTTTAATTTTTTGTATTGACCCCAATATTGCAGGCCTTTTTTTCACTCAGTTACTGAGGTGTTCCTCTCAAATTCTAAGACTGCTTTCTTAAATTTGGGAAAGTAGTTTAATTTAAGCTATACATAAAATGTTTCAGAAAAGCTGTATGGCCAATTTTTTGGTGGTAAGTCAAGCTGTTAAGTCATGTAGGTAGACGTGGCTTCGTCGCTCCAACATGTTGCTATGAAACAAAAACATCAAAATAAAAAAAAACATGACGCTGTAAACTTGCTAAACAAAATCATAAAACAATGGCTATGCCTCACCAATCAGATTCTAATTTCAATATTGTGTTTTTTTTTTACTAATTGTGTTTGTAAACTTTATGATATAATTATTCAGCCGGTATTTTTAATCATTTCGATTATTATTCAAAATAAAAAACGACAACGACATACCTACTATCATGTAATCATTCAGCGTGTTTAAAAGCCATAATCAGAAGAAGAAGAAGAATCATTCAGCGTCACCATTACTCATGATCGCAAAAAATGCCCACCATTGAGTAGAGTTATACAAATATGTTTTACCACATAAAATATTTTTTTAATATGGTTAATGTGTAAAGTTGACTCAAAAATACAGAACAGAAATATTGTGGAAGTTTGAATCTTTTTAACCGACTTCCAAAAAAGGACAACGTTCTCAATTCGGTGTGTATTTTTTTTTTATATTTGTTGCCTCAGATCTCCGCCATTCATAAACCGATTTGGAAAATTCTTTTTTTATTTGAAAGGATATACTTTCAGATTGGTCCCATAGAAATTTAATCAAAATCGTAGTTTGTCACTGAAGTCGGTTCGTCGCTTTTTAGCAATTTTTTCTAAAGGCTTTTTATGTGAACTCAAGGCCATATTTTGTGCCATAACTCTCACAATATGATCGATGCATATGTATGCTTCTTTTATGTTTTGTTCGAAATTATCCTGAAAATAATTACAGGAAAAAACAGCTTTATTGAAATTTGGACAGGACAACATCTATCGGGTTTATTCCGAAAACTCTGCACGTCCTCTCGGAAATACAAATATGTGGGTATATGTTATGGGCCGGCGTTATGCTTACCATCAGGCAAACGACCAGCTCGACTCGTTATCAAATAGTATAAAAAAATGCAGCATAAAATGAGCATGTTTTCATGTGCTGTGGGCTACCCTAGGCCTTTATGATCTATTCCACTATGATCACCTGGGGGATATCACCTAGGTGATCAAGGATCAAGGGTCGACACTTTACCCGTGATCATCCCTTAATATTATATCGTTTTCTACAAGAAACGCTCAAAACCGTAGCGCCCTCTCTAAAAATACCTGCCGAAAATATGTTACCAATTTATTTCCGGACTATTTAAAATCTTTGTTCGTCTTGTCCTCAATCCATTTTTTTTAATTTAACCTGTGTCCCACTGCTGTCTCTCCCTCATCCTTCCAACAATCCAAATGTAAAGTGATTTTGAAAAAAATTACAAAATTACTTTCAGTGCCCTGTATGACTAATGTTTAGGTCTAATCCACAATGTTTGAGTCACGCGACTGACTCTGGTCCTAGGGTCTTACTCCGTAAATCGAACGTCGAAGCTTCGACTGACGGATCGGCATTTTCCTACTATGAAAAACAAAATGTGAAGAGCGAACATCGAATTGAACGTTGGATCCGAAACACTTTCATAGTAGGAAAATTGCGATACGTCAGCTGTCTGAGTTGAGGTAATATTGAACTTACATTGAATCATCTGTAGTCCGCCAACGTTTTAGCTAAAGGTATGCAGATGGCAGCGGAAGGCGACGAATCCGCGTGCTGCTCCCTGCTTAATCAAATTCTTAGATTAAATCGTAACTACCTACGACAGCGTCGTCATTTAAGATCAGGTGAGGTGGTCATTTGCTGACCTATTAAGAGAGCTATGGCGACTGGTCTCGCTATCAAGGAGACCCCGGTTGAATAATGTTAATGCAAGGTTTGTCCGCAGGATGGACCAGGACGGGAGCCTCAATATCAGCTACGACGAATGGCGAGACTACATGCTTCTCGCCCCGGCCACGGACATCCACGCACTCATACACTTCTGGAGGCACTCCACTGTGAGTACATAGCTTTATTATCACTGCACCACACAGACCAGGGCCCCGATCGTGTTAATTTGAAATGACAGCCTACGGTTATGAGTTAGTTGTGGTTTGATTCCAACTGTAGTTTAGTGTCGGTTCACCTGTGTAGAATTTTTTTCACCGTTCATTTGACAGCGTTAACTGTCAGTTGTTGTCGAGAAACGTCTCAACTTTTGGTAAAACTATTAGCGCGATACGAAACAGTCAAAAAGCTGTAAAGCGGTTGTAGTTTAGTAGCGGTTTGGTTGATAATTTTTAACGCGATTGTCCTCCAGTAACCTTAGACGCCGCATAATCCAAGTTTTGCATCAGAATTTTTTTTCGTTATCAGGCTCTTACGCTCCCACTGCTGGGATACCGGCCTTCTCTCAGAGAGAGGTATGGGCCATAATCCACCACGCGGGCCCAGTGCGGCTTGGTGGATGTCACATGTCCTCGAATTTTGTGGTTCTAAAACATGCCGGTTTCCTCACGATGTTTTCCTTTACCGTTTTAGAGCGAGTGTGAATAATCCGCACATAACTCGATATAAATCATTGGTGCGGCCGAGTCGAGATTCGAACTATGGTGCGTCGGATTGAAAGCCGCACAAGTTCCCGCTCGGCCACACTCGCTGTCAATCACACAACTCACTTTAGAATCTGTGTAAAGCCCGCATTATGCGGGTGACTGTTGAAACTGAGCGCGTAATGGTTCGTCGTATCGGCCACACACGATGAGTTGGAGCGTTGGATTTGGAACGTTTGGAAATCCAATATTTCTACGCGGTGCTTATATGTTATAATCCACAAACCGCGGAGCGTAGGGTAGCAATTTATAAAATGTTAAGTTTTACTCTTCTTCGAACACATGGCATATGTATTAAAACATTAAAAAAAAAAGATATTACCTTAGCTTCTACTTTCTGATTAAGATTTCAAAATGTGCTACTTCTTGTTACGTTTCTTAGACTTATATCCGCAGAAGCAGTTTATTTAACTACTAGCTGCTGTCCGCGGTTTCACCCGCGCGGAGATGTTTGATTTCATGGTTTTTATTTTATTGCGCGCAACCCTAATTATTTTTCTTAAATAAAAGTAGCCTAAGTTACTCCTTATAACATCAGCTATCTGCCAGTGAAAGTTCCGTCAAAATTGGCCCAGCCGTTTCGACGATTACCCGGAACAAACAGTCAGACAAATTTAAATTTGGTTGTTTGGTTATAAATAGGTACCGTATATACTTTCATATGCATTTGGTAAAAAGCTGTTATTTTGATATTACAAACAGACACTTCAATTTTATTTATTTCCATAGATTTACACCATTCAGTAGGCCATAAGTCCAGTACAAAAGCCCCGATTTAGCACAACGCCAGACGACCTAGCTGAAACTGACCTAGCACAAAATTATCTCGCAAAGGTATTAGTGACCTTTGAGATCTGGCAGTGGCCTGATCTCCAACGTCATCTCTCCCTAATCTATTATTATGGATCTCTATATTTACAATGAGTCTTCAGTTCAGAGTTTACAAATTTAAATATGAATTGTATACTCGCATATTTATACTAAAAAAAACACTTCTCCATATGCATGCTTCCTGTAGGCAATGGCATAAATTGTTCACGTTTCATTTTCCTATATAGTCCGATATGGATCTCATTCGTGAGACCATGCTTAGGGTGTTGGCAGACATAGGTTTCCCAGGATAAACATACTATGGTAATAGGTATGTCTACAATGTTCAAACTTGTACAAGTCAGTCCCAAGTTTTAGTTCAATAGACTTCTGTAGAGTCGAGCGTACGGATTACCGGTTAACTTTTAACTCCGGTTTTATCAAGTCAGCTGACTAGCCAGTATAGCTATACTAAAATTTATTCCATTTCCGTTCGCCAAAATGACTTTCTAAAAGGAGGTGGTCTCATTGTTAAGGGCTTTTTCTTTCTTTATAAACCCATTCTGAATACGTCTGTTTTATTTTAAAATCACGGGCTAGAATAATTTTAAAACTAATACACGAAACGAAATATCCTCAATAATCCTCATATACACTAATAAAGTAAAGTATAAGGAAAAAAATGTAATTACTGACATAACTTTCTATACACAATAAAATACGTAGATGAACACTCATTGTACAATATACAAGGCCAAAGGCTTCCTCGTGTCTGACGTCGGACTTAACATGATAACCGCACTTGACCCTGACCTTGGCCCTGACTCCGACCCTGAGTGGGGCTTGGGAGCACTCTACAAGATTCCCCAGTTCGTTTCAACACTAACCATTCAATATGCTAAGTGTTAAAGTGCAAAGAGATAGCTAGGTGTACTCTATATTGAAATATAAAAGTAAAGTAATATTAAAAAAAATTGTAAAACTAAGTGTCATAATGGGTTGTCTTATAGCTCATAGCGAACTCTTCCAAACAACCCTACAGTAAAAACGAACATAATGGGACGGGAAATTTCAGTTATTGAGCATAAAAATGCAGGTGAATGTAATTTAACGCAGATATCTTTACTAATATTAGACGTAAAGTTTGTTTGCTTGTTATCTTTACCGCGGGCGCGAGGCGCACGTTTTATATCAAGAAGCAATCCATTTCATAAACGGATATTGCAAAGAGCAGCCTGATAATCACTTATTATAGAGTAAACTTAGACGTACCTATGTAACTTGTGCCCATAGCACAAATTACTAGTTTCTAAAAAAGTTCAAAAATTGAACATTGCTTTTTTCAGTCTTTTTTAATTTCGGATCGACGCCAAGGCATTATTTTTCTAGGGCTGCTTATATGCGATCTCTTTCATACTCGTATATGCGCGAATTATAATAACTGGTCAATTTGTAATCATAACTACGCGGTCTTTACGCAACACGGGAGCTGGTAAGTGGTGGGTGTGTCGTGTCGGGGACAAGGGGTGTAGGCGACGCACGTCACAGTTTATATGAAAAATGTATTTTGTTGTTTTCTTTTACATTATTTTGATTATATGTATGGTGTAATTGCATAATATCTGTTTTGTTTTTTGTTTAGTTAGCCTTACGTTTAGAACGTCTAACGCCATCTGTTGGCAGTTTTTGATTTTGAAATAAAATTGAATTTGGAAGGTGCGCGTAGAAAATTATGATTTATTATTTTTTTAGAATGTCGGTAGATATAGTCGTCGAGTAGTGATCTGGGACACGGCACGTACGGAATACAAAAATATTTGATTTCTTAGTAAAATACAGTGTTTCGAAGCAGTGTCACCAACTATACGCACTTTCCAATACTCTTGTTAAAATACACGCGCAGACTTTCATTCTAATCCCTTATACGGGGTATCATTTGTTATAATATACTAAATTACCTTGATGACGTCGGTAATATACCTACCAAATAGGGCTGCCAATAAAACGCTACTTGAATATTCTAACGCAGCGTGGCATCTGTCTGTGAAAATTTATTACCTCGAAAGTCTTCTAGTTGCTGAGCCCATAGTTCCTAATTAGCTTTTTTTATGTTATTTGGTAACGAGACGAGCTGGTCGTTTGCCTGATGGTAAGCATAACGCCGGCCCATAACAATCGCAGTGCCACCCAGAATTTTTAAACACAAAGTCATGCGCGGCACTGCAGAACGCTCGTTACCCTGAGATATTAGGTATTAAGTCTCATAAGCCCAGTAATTTCACTGGATACTCTGCTCATCAAACCGGAACACAGTAATGCTTGCACACTACTGCTTGGCGGCAGACTTCACGAGCAAAGCGGTGGTAACAACCCAGACGGACACTCGCAGAAGAGTTAGTCCTCCCACTAACTACTATTTATTTTAATAATAACTACATTTTTTATATTATATAGAATGAAAGGCAAACGACCCGCTTGTCTCTTTACCCAGCAGAACAGTAAAAGAAACAATTGTATTGAAAATATATCCAGGGATTACAATTATTGTTTCCGTTTAGAAAACCTTGCAGTGTTTGGAAGCAAAATAGGTATGGCCAGTGTCTACACCTAAATATTTAAATATATGCAAAAGTTTATATGCATGAAGGGAATCAGATTATGATAAATAGTCTTCAGAACTCATACATTTTGTAAACAACTGCTATCTCGCGTAACATTCTATACTATTATCTATTCTGTGGCCTAACAATGAATTTACAGGATCAGAGAATACCAACTTTGGGTTTATTGGCGCTCTCCATATTCGAAGTTGGCAATGAGTCAACCTTCACGTTGCGTTCAGTACCGGACGAGGAAGTCGGTCACGGAAGTGTTCGGCACCAGTCCACGTGATCGCAGTGATTCCTGGCTATCGCTTTTAGTTCCTGAAGAACTTGTGTCCTGAATAATTTTAATCTCACCTAAAGTTAGTAAGGAAGTCGTTCCAATTCATTCGCCACCTATTTTGAAGACTGCTACTTCTAGAGAATTCTTCTATTTCTCTTAAAAGCTAGTCTATAAACAACCTGAGTTTAAATTGGTATGTTATGGATGGAGTTAGAGATTGGATTGAAGCATCAACCCATCACTTGACTACATTTGCAAATGTTCAATTCAAACCTTTATGGGTTTCGGCTGAAAACATTTCTTTTTTATACTGTACAGAATTGCGTTTGACCACCGTCTCATGCGGTTTAAGAGCCTACTAGTCCATGGAGCGAACTCATCGGTGGGTGCGGCTAAAATGCATGCTATTTCATCTAACATTCGTGGGACAAGGTAAGACTCTGCAGCGATGAGTAGTATGAGGCTAATGCTCGCATATACACAATTACACACTCTCGTAAAGTCGCACGAAAACCGAAAAGTCGAAAACCGGCGCGCAAAAATGTACGAATTGGCTTCTGGTGCTTGGGGTTTTACGACAAAACTACTGAATGTATTTAGTCAGACCAAAGTTATTTGAAATGTCAATAAACTAAAGCTTGTTAGTATGTACATTATTTTGGTGTTTTCGTAATCCTTTTGTAATTTATTTACGTCCAAACTTGCGTTAAAATACGTGCTAAAATACAGATGTTTGAAGGCTCATTACTTTTAAGCCACTTATTTGTTTTTCTGTATTATTAGCAGGCTGACCTAGATAACGAAGAGATACATCGATATTATTCTTAATTTTGGACTTAAAACGTCAAGTAGTGGAGTAATCACTCAAGTACGGTTGTATGGAGAAATGAACGACTAGTTCGTCCTTAAGATGGAGCACGCAATACTTAGAAGATACCTAAATCCAGATCAAAACTTTGTACAGCCCTAGACGAGGCCTGGTACGGCCTGGCCTATCACAATATGTAATTGAATCATCCGTCAAAGTCGAAGGCTCGGCGCATGGTAGAAGTCCCAGACGTCGCGAGATCTATTCCCACGTCATACGAACCTTCACAACATCGGACCATCTGGATATTCGACTAGGACCAGCAGGCGTATTCTAAACTCAATCCGACAGGTTTCTTCGGATCCACATTCTTCGTCTCTTTCATCTACATTCAGGATGACAGAGACGAAGAATGTGGAAACATGCCGGATTGAGTTTAGAATACGCCTGCAGGACAGAGGGGTGATAGCTCAGTGAAATCGGGGTTTCGTCACAAGGTGAGTATGGTTAGAAACTAGATTAGGAGTGCCATTATGTTATTATAGATTACAGAAGCCCAGGCAGTACCAGTACTTGGTTCGGTTGGCTCGGCCAATACCAGTAGTTGATAGGATTATTTTATACAGCGTTGTAAGCGAGAACAATAGTGCACCAACCTAGAAAATATCTTATCCCATACATTTTATTACTATCAGATGACTTACTGGTTGTTTGAAAGACCTAATTTGATGAATACAGTTATTCTAGTTTTGATGAACCGTAAAAATGGCAAGTAGTAAATGCAAGGCGTCTAAAAAGTGAAAGGCATGCCTTGAGCAAGCAATAAGGCCACATAGCGACGCCCACGTCAGTTATTTCGCTGCCATTTTGATATCTTGTAAGTTGTGCATTAAACACTAATGCGTTGATGTCGAAAGAGTGCCATGAATCCGCGTTTTATCAAGCTGGTCTAGATTTTAGCTTCCTCGCATTCGTGCCGACTTTTCAAAGCCTTGTTACATGTCTCGATACCCGTGTCTAGTCCGTCTAGTTCGATACGTTAGCAGTATAAATCATGGCCTCTAAGTTTTTTTTATGTTATTTGGTATAGGTGCTGCTGGTAAGGTCGTCCATTAATTATGTGAGGCGTTTAGGGGCGGGAGGGGGTCAAGCCGAATCTCACCAAATCTCACGTTTTTCAGCATATATCACGTAATTTTTTTTCAAAAGATTTTTTTTGTTTTGCTCTTACTACGCGGTATGTAAGGCATTAATAAACTGTACTTAATACTTAGTTCAAATTCGTGCAAGGATCAAAGTAACAGTCTCCGCTAGTACAATCTGTTAGCCAATACGTGTATGGTCTCGTGAACTCGCAGAATTTGCTGAAGTCGCGTCTTGCAACTTCGTGCCAAGACGGTGTCGATTTACGTCTGGCTGTAAAACGGCTGATAACGACCGTATCGGTGCTCTTAATTCGCAACAAACACGACAGTTCCGAGAAGGTTTCAACAAAAATAATGGTGTAATTATAGGTTTGTAAGCCTTTGTCTCTCTCGCGTCATTGTTGCCCTAGAAAGGATGAACGCGATTGCTATTAAAAGCGACCGAGTCGAAATGGATCATAGCTGGATCTAACGAGTTAAATCTGTGGTTACTCTACATCGGCTCAACTGACGCTAATCCGAGATTTGAATATGCGTGGGGCATATTCAAATCTCAGATTTGCGTCAATGAGCCTTCAGTTGCAATAGGCGTCCAGTATTATGCGTATATATCGCTAAATAATGAAAAACCGAGACTGTTTTTTCCGATGCTATTTCTTAGGATGCTTCAAGGCGCTAGTGAATAGTTTATTTTATAAGCAGGCGAAATTATGGTCAAACTTAAACCGATCTGTGCACAAAAAGATCTAGTTCTATAACTATTAATCTAAACTACCACCCTTAGACTTTGATAAAGATTTATATTTATGACCAGCTGCTGCCCCGCGGTTTCACCCGCGTGGAGATTTTGGATTTCATGGTTTTTATTGTTATGCGCGGAACGCTAATTCTTTTTCTAAAATTAAAGTAGCCTAAGTTACTCCTTGTAACATCGGCTATCTGCCAGTGAAAGTCCCGTCAAAATCGGTCCAGCAGTTTCGGAGATTACCCGGAACAAACAGACAGACAGACAAAAATTTTAAAAATTTATTTTTCGTTACAGGAACCGTATATACTTTCATATGCATTTGGTAAAAAGCTGTTATTTTGATATTGCAAACAGACACTTCAATTTTATTTATTTGTGTAGATTATACATTTAAGTTGTTTAAATTTTAAACATTCGGGGTATACAAACTATAAACCAACGACTTATCTAGAGCAGATATCATACCTGAGGTATGTACCAACGGATTTGACGACTGTATCCAATCGCGTTCTCGTATTGACACGTGGCGCTCAACAGTTCACGTTTTACTGCACATGGGCTGGTCTAGGACTGGCTTCAGGCTTTGCCCTAATGCGATCATGAGACAAAGCCTATATATTATCACCCTGTTCGAATTGGATTAGAGATTCCGTTTTTCGATGAAAGTCTCGTCTTTTCGATGACAGTTAATACTTCCACTGGATCAAGAACGACCAATTAAACGAACACGCACACTTACACAGAGAAAATGAATGCAAATAATTATGATAAGGAACCACTGGGGTCTGGGTTAGGATTCAGTTGTTTCTTGTTTTAGTTTATTGAAATTTCACGTCGGACTTAATTCGTTGCGAGTACCATCGCTTTTGCATCAAGCGCGGATTTCGTGTATCTCGTAATCGACGCTTGATGCAAAAGCGTTTTTATTTTGACAAGCAAACGCACGTTTGCATAAGCGTCTACGGTCTGCATATAACTACTATCCTGTTACTAAAACATATCAGTAGTAGTTTGCATGTTTGTCACATTTTATTTACTCGTGAAGCGTGATTGGATGTTTAGCGATAGATATTAACAGTAGATTGTGCACCAAGAGGATAAAGCAGTGTTAAAAACTGCTTTATCCTGAATGCATCCAATTTTATGAAACTTTAAATGCCTAACCAGAATACATAAGGAGTACATTTTCTAAAAAGGGTACGAGTATTTAAACTAAATTTGAGCTATTTTATTTTTTCCATTCAAACAAAAAATTACAATGAAGTCGATCTTTATTTTTAAATTAGTCATTATAAAATGTTCTTGACTAACTATTCATGTCTATGTATTTTGCTCATATAAAATTTCATTAAAATGAGGCGTAAACGCTCTTAGCAATGTCTTTTCTCCTCATGGCTGAACTACAACAGTGAACCGATTGAATTTTCGCGAGTTACAACATTTTCATTTTGTCTTCAAAGACCTGCAGATAGTCCAACTGTAGAAAATTAGTTAGTTAGTTAGAAAATTAGTTTAGTATATCATGTAGTTAGCCTAATTAATAAAGGCATCCGTTCGAAAAATTAATATAAAGCAGAACTAACAAATGCAAATCATTTTAAGATCGTCATTTTGGATAGCATGTATTTTAGCACATCCCAGACAGTGGAATTCGCATTTGTGTAAACACTATACAAGAATGCTGGAAGCAAATGCCTACGTGGGTTTTATTTACAACACGAGTCGTACTGCAGTTGTCGTGAGTTGTGGGTTCTTTTGTCTAGTATGCATAACGCCGGCCAATAACAATTGCAGTGCCAAATAAAACTGAAACAAAACCGCACGTCACTGCCGTGTGCTCGTTACTCTGAGACAATAGGTATCAAGTCTCATAAGGCCAGTAATTTCACTGCATAATAGCTGATTGGATTGCAAACCCCATTTTCAAAGCCGGTTGAAGTAGACGCAACACGTTGTGATCGGTTTCCAATCATGCGAGCACCTCGTGCCGAAACTGTGTGGTCGTCATTAATTTGCTTACTTCTGCATTTTCGAATCCGGTTATAACCGGTTCGCAGGTTGGCAGACTGCCGCCTGACGTCAGAGGTTGACCGTCATTTGAACGGTTACTACACATAGCGATTCACATTGAGAATTGGAGCGTGTTCCGCACATTATAATTATTACTGAAGTCCTCTGTTTTGAATTACGTCTTTTTTATTAATAATATTGTGATGAATGTATTACTGAATAATGACGGTAGAAGAAAAAAAAACTTTGTTTGTAGTTATCTGTGCTATTAATAAAACAACTGTATTACGCGGTAAATTAAGAATGCTTTGTACATATACTCGTAAATTGCAGTGACGTACCAATTTAACTTAATCGGGATATATTCATGACACACGAGTGCGGTAATGTAAAGTACTTTACATTACCGCACGCATGCCTTGATTATGAGCCTAAAAGCGAGGTAATAAAACCTACTTTACGTTTACGAGCAAGTGCGTTGAAAAATTAGATAGCCTTCAATAATTTCGTGTCTTAGCTTCGGATCTCTAAGAATACGTATGTCAATTAATTCGCGTGAATGTCATTTAACGTCTAGGTCCAAAATTACATTTGCATATCCGCCAGACTTTATTGAGCAGCGGCTCATCATTCGTTGCCTTATCTCTGTATCTCTCTATCGTTACCAGCACCATTGCATTTGAATTCACTCGGAATGATATCCATGTCGGAAGCGACAGCCTTGATCGTTTATATACTCGCAAAGATAATCGAAAAATTAAATCAAAAGATTAAATGGCAATCAATTTAACACAAAACTGTGCAAGTGGCTATTACAAAACTGTTTCTATAGCATAGCTGAATATTTAAACTTTAAAGTGACATTACATTAATATGACTATTTTAATATTGGCACGCCTGCTTGCAGGCTGAATACTGTGACTTTTTTTTGGAACATCTGAAATTTGTAATAATATGTATTCTTGCAAATAAATGTATGATTTGATTTGATTTGATTTGATTATACACCATTGCTATCCTAACTGTCGATACCCATTGATTGTTGCCGCCTGCTGTAGGCACAAATCTCTTAGCTGTAGGTCTTTAGCATGTAGGTCATCTCGTATTTTGGTTAAATAGGTCCAAGTTTTTTCTATATGTTGGCGATCTGCCATACTATTCGTTAGCAATATTAGACTCATTAAAAAATGAAATGTAGGTGATTTCATTCCAATGAGGTTATCAATAAGAGATTTCAAATAAATTTAATTCGAATCTCGACACGGCCCCGCAACAATGACTTATATCAAGTTATGTGATTTATCCACACTAGCTCTAAAATGGTCGAGGAAAACATCGTCAGGAAACCTACAAGAACCACAAAATTCGTGGACATGTGACATCCACCAAGCCGCACTGGGCCCGCGTGGTGGATTATGGCTCATGATCTCTCTCTCAGAGAAGGCCGGTATTTCAGCAGTGGGAGCGTAAGAAGTTGACAATGACATGATTATATTATAGTATTTACATACTTACACAAAATTATTTCATAATTTTAGTTGACGATAAATTCATTAATCTGTTCATATTATCTAGAGGTCAATGCCTATTATCAGTTACGTTTTATACATTTTGTTAACACTAAGAATTTGGATACAAAGTTCGACACCGTCTTTAAGTCTGTCTTTAATAGTTCATTAATTAAGATATAGTAGAACATCACACGGTGGAACTCTTCTACGATAGTCATCCGGGTGTGTTTAAGAATAGAGTGAATAGGTATTTACTGGGAAAGCGTGCTACATCTTCGACCACAATTCATCGTCACTTCACATCAGGTGAGATTGTGGTCAAAAGCTTTACCATTCAGATGTAAAAAAAAAAAAAAAGTCCATCGGATGGATGAGTGTTTTCCATATCTATACGAATAAATAAAATTGAAGTGTCTGTTTGTAATATCAAAATAACAGCTTTTTACCAAATGCATAATATAGAAGTATACACAGTACGTATAACATTTTTAAATTTTTTGTCTGTCTGTCTGTCTGTTTGTTCCGGGTAATCTCCGAAACGGCTGGGCCGATTTTGACGGGACTTTCACTGGCAGATAGCTGATGTTACAAGGAGTAACTTAGGCTTACTTACTTTTATTTTAGACAAAGAATTAGGGTTCCGCGCAAAAGAATAAAAACCATGAAATCAATTATCTCCGCGTGGGTGAAACTGCGGGCAGCAGCTAGTTATATAAATATATATAATATGGTGTTATATATGGTAAATCAAACTATGTATACATTTTTTTTTATAATGAATTAGTTTTTGCGAATATGTGAATTAGCTACTAGTGACCGAGTGAGCGAAGCACAACAGTCTTTAGGATCTTTGTGAATCTATGAATATCAGTAGTATAATATCAGTAGTATAATATCAGTAGTATAATCTCAGTAGTATAATCTCGGTAGTATAATCTCAGTAGTATAATCTCAGTAGTATGATCTCAGTAGTATAATCTCAGTAGTATAATCTCAGTAGTATAATCTCAATCAGTATAATGAGTATCTCATCTTGTTTATTAGAATGTTAAAATCCTAGGAAATATAATTATATATCCGCAGAAATTAATCGATTTTCATGAAATAATAACTACAAATATTGTTCAGAGTTTAAAGTGGCGTCAAAACGCGCTGTCATGTCATGACAAGCCCGTTACACACACATGACGCACGTACATGACGTCATTTATCATTCATATCGTTTGATACCTTTAGTATTTTATTGTATTGATTTCATTCGCGAAGCAAGTCTTTGTTATGGATATTTATTTCACATCTCTACCTCAAAATTTAAGAATGAGTCCTAACCTCTACAACTCGAAAATTTCCTTACAAAATCCGCCTAAGTTGAAAACTCTACAACTCGAATTATTGGTGTCTCCTGTGAAGTTCCACTTACAGAGGCTCTGCATATAGCAGGTTAACTTAAAAGCAAAATCTTACCTAAATACAAAATTTCATCCAAATCGTTGAAGCCGTTTCCGAGATAGCCGAAATAAATGTAAACATTTTCATAATATTATTTAAAAACATACGTAGAACTAACTCATTCATTCAATACAAACAATCTTGCAAAACAAGCAAAGCTTGCAGAACAATGTCTCATCTCTAGTCACGTTTGCTTACAAACTTCTTTTTGAGAACTGAAACTAATGTGTTCTGATCTCTTATTACATTACTAGCTGCTGCCCCGCGGTTTCACCCGTGCGGTGATATGGTATTTCATGGTTTTTATTTTTTTGCGCGGAACCCTAATTCTTTTTCCAAAATAAAAGTAGCCTATGTTACTCCTTGTAACATCAGCTGTCTGTCAGTGAAAGTCCGGTCAAAATCGGTCCAGTCGTTTCGGAGATTACCCGGAACACACAGACAGACAAAAATTTAAAAAATGGCTGTTTTGGTGTAGGTCCCGTATATACTTTCATTTATGTATTTAGTAAAAAGCTGTTATTTTGATATTACAAACAGACACTTCAATTTTATTTATCTGTATGGATAATATTATTATGTCCAAACTATTGAGCTGCAGTGAGAAGTAGGTAGTTAGGTACACTATTGAATCACAAAAAGAGCATAAAACTGTGAAGAATCGTTAGTTTTACAAGGAATTACGTAAATTCGGTTGTTGTGCCGTAAACCTTGTTGCTGTCTCGATTTTTGATATGTTGCCAAGCATCTAGTTCCTGTTGGACTGATTTTAATATGCATTATAGTTATCTAGCTCTTTTAGTTTGCATGTTGTTATTGTCGATACGCAAATTTTGGCGTCAAGTATTTATTTGTTTAATTATATTGTACGAGCTTCTTGATGCGGTTTAACCCTCGTAATGATTCCCACAGGAACAGTGCATTTTTCAGGGATAAATAAGAAAAATAATACACAGGGGCGACTTTATGGCGAGCCGTCGATGAGTGGCGACACCGTGTATCCAGACTCGCTGGAGCTAAATCTCATTTAACCTAATAATCCTACTAATATTATAAATGCGAAAGTGTGTTTGTTGGTTTGTCCTTCTTTCACGCAGTAACGGAACAACAGATCGATGTGATTTTTGGCAAAGATATAGTTTAGGGACCGGAGAGTAACATAGGCTACTTTTTACCCCCGAAAAATGCAGGGTTTCTGTGGGAACGCGGGTGAAAACCGCGGGCAGAAGCTAGTTATGTTATAAATATGTTTAGTAGGTGTCGTGGAAAATACACCCCTACGCTGATCGATGCGTAAGATACTTTCTAGGTTTCACAGCAATCGTCAATGAGGCATTAATCAAAGCGTTTATTCTCCGTCGGTCGGACGCTTATCAGTAACTTTCCACATTAGGTATCTATTAAATTCCTTTTGCAGAAAAAGGTATAAACAAATTCTTATCGCTCGGGCTGTATTTGTTGACAGTTGACTGTAACGTGGCCCAGAGGTTGTATACAATAATCCGCTTTATTTGCATCATTTCACCTACAGCAAAAGATTGACGGTTGTTAGATCTTCGATGACATTTATCTTTCTAAATACCTTGTGATTAATTTTAATTCTCTTATGTCTCCAAATGATTCATTGCCCGTGGTCCTATCCAGTAGGTCGACGGGCAATAAGCATTGCTCATTGCCCTACTAGGAGCAATGAAAGCACTTTTTTCCTGTCAGCTTGAAGAATAAAGAATAAAGAGATTAGTCTCTAATTTTCTCCGAACACTACTTACCTTTTTCACGTTTATGCTCGCCTAGTACCAATGCCTCGCAATAGTAACAACTTTGGACAAAACTGATAAACATTTATGTAAATCAAATGACGGTGACTGTAGGACCAATGCCAATACAATATAATCTTTTTTGTAACATTCCTACTAGTAGAACTACTAGTAGAAGAAAAAAATGCCTGTGGTCCAGTACCCGTGCCCGTGGTCAATTACCAGTAGAACTATTATGTAGTAGGACCATGGGTAATGATCGCTCTAAATTGTCAACATGGTTAACATGTTTACATGACGAGGTGATTCTACAATCATATTTCGCTTTTAAGTTCACCTTATCACCACGACTTTAGCACGCCATCTTGCACGTGGCTGCAAACGTGCGCTGTTCAGCTTCAAATTCTCCATCCTTGCTAAATCTAAATTCTGTTGATCTAAATTCTTGCAGCTGACTTTCACCTTCGTTTACATTGCGTGCATGCCAATTGGGATGTTGCATGAAACACAAAATACATAATTACTGGCGCTATACAGGTTTAAGAACATCACATTAACGCTAAAAAATTAAATTCACAGAAAAAATATAATTTCCACAAGATACTGATTTAGAGATTTAAATGATTCTTCTTCGTCGGATTTAAATGATTCTTCTTCATCGGATTCTTAATATTACAATGAATAAAAAAAATATGGCAACTATCATGTACCTATTTAGCAGTTTTACGGCCCGCGTTGAACAAGTGACGTCAGATGTTCTGTCAAATTTGTATGCGACGTTCTAGCGCTCAGTAGATAAGCACGACTCTGACTCTCATTTTTGACGTTTTTAGCGGCCGACTTCCAGTTCTTTTGATATGGACATATGATTCTCAGAAGAAAATGAATTGATTGACATCATAAAAAAATGGAAGTCAACATCTCAATTGCCAACCTACCTGTTGTTATGCCCCGTTTGTTAACTCGTAATATCACCGACTACGTAAGGGCCGAGCCCCCAACGAACTTATACTTCGACCCTGTTCATTATCAGCTGTGTTGTACGTCCAAAGAACGATAGTGTGAGTGCTAGTACCCGCCAGAGAGTCGGTTCGGTCGGTCGCGCGTCGGCGGGTCGCGGTATCAGGGGCTCGCTCAGCTGCCAGTAACCGGTGGAGCGCGGTTCTCAACCGCTAGCAACGACGATAACGTCACAGCATAGCTCGCCCGCCGCCAGAACCGCTCAGTGTGATATCGTCGTTCGGCCAACTTTGACGCGTTCGAAGCGTCCTCCACACGCACGCTCGAATCAGCTCGGATCTTACTTCCAAAGAAAATTATCTGTGATTTATTTTTAGTGTGTTTTAATTTATTTACGTAAACTGTAAACTGGATATACAATGTCGTTAGAATTGGAAGAACTTACAGGAGTAACCGGCGATGTCTTCGAAGATTTCCTGGTCGTGTTCCGTCGTTGCTTGGCAAAGGTAAATGCATTCTAAATTCGGTTAGCTAGTACGTCTAGCTGAACTTTGATGCCAGTCGATAAGCATTTCGCTCACGCGACGGTTCTTGTTCTTGTACATTATATAGCAACTGTCGCTATGGATATGGAATCTCCTGACTTGTGGGAGTGGGCTTTGAAGGTAGGACTGATACAACATTGACTAAGTTCATCAGTTCTTTCAACCTTGTTCTCATAGTCGCGTGGGCTAGCAGGGCTGTGTTCACTGCCTTTAGGCGCTGGTGTCCGGTTGTATTTCAAATACGCATGAAAGTCCCTATCGACTTAGAGCGTTTGTACAAGAAATGTCGACGATGTTGTCAATTTTTGACACAAATCTTGTTCCCGTCAATCGATTTTAAATTATTTTCTGAAATTTATTGAAAATATTATATATTATCTACTTATCTAATTAATACTCACACTATTGACACAAATTTGACGTTTATAGGCGCCAGAGCGTTAAACAACCATCGTTTGTGGTGGTTCGGTTGTAATTAGCTGAGGTTTTGAAAGACCTTGGTGCGTTACAACCGAACGCTCTAATCGGGCCTCTGACCAACTTAGAGCGTTCGGTTGCACCCGGTATGTAGGCAGTGAACGCAGCCCTGTTCCATTTGGAACATTTTTAAATTTAATGACACTCAAAATAATATTTTATAATCCCGCCAATTTTTGGTAGCAGTAGGACGTGTGCATACTGGTCTCTTCAATGCATGTCTCTTCGTTCTTTGCACCTGAGCTACGAAATAACGGCCTATAAATTACACATTAATTGGAAGTACGGCCACGTGGGCAGTACTTCCACTTAATTTTTTCATTACGTTTATTGCAAATGAGTCATTATCATAACTTACATAAAGTCTATCATAAAAATAGAATGAGGCACCTCTCCATTTTATGTAAATTCGTCACCAGCCTTGAGCGTGACACTTGTTGCCTAGGCAACAGCGGGTAAGTGTCTACATTTGTTGCATTACATCTAGAACAGTCGCGGTCTTTCTAAATAATATTAGAATTCAAGCTTATCATGACACATTCACACCTTGATCATTGTTACTTGCGATCGTACACGTGATGTCCATCTTCAATAGGTAATCATAACGATGGCTTTGCGTAGTTCCGCGAATTGTATCCGAAGAATACTTTCGTTTCATTAGAAGTCGGATGTAGGCTTTCACTTTTCATTCACGTATCGTGTCTATGCTAATTTGTATGTTAATTAATTAAGGCCTCAAATTTTTACGATGAGAGTCTTGGCATTCGTTTCAAGAGTTCATTTCCTTAATTTTTAATGTAAATAGATCCAATGTAAAAATAAATTCAAGGGTCTGATGCTGAAACATTAAAAATAGGTACCTTATTACTAACATTTCATCAAACAATTTACGAAAAAGAAGCGAAAAAATGTAGTCCTTAAGTTCCTTCAAAAAGTTGTTTAAACGTGAGGTCTATTATGTTACAAAATATTTGATTGTTTTATTTACTGAATCAACGAGCTGTGCAAGCTTTTGCGAACTCTTATCATCGAAATACCTAATGCCAATGCCTATTCGGAGAATAGGTCCGTTTGTGTCAAAGTACGGTAGGTATGATTATCTCGAGCCATTATAGCGCTGCCTGCTGAACAATGTTTATGTTTGACAGTTATATACTTTGGTGGTCAGACATTACTGGCTAGCTATCATCCATACATTACATTATCAGCCTCTTACGCTCCCACTGCTGAGATACCGGCCTCCTCTTAGAGAGAGAGGTATGGGCCATAATCCGCCACGCGGGCCCTGTGTGGCTTGGTGGATATCACATGTCCTCGAATTTTGTGGTTCTTGAACATTCGGGTTTCCTCACGATGTTTTCCTTCACCGTTTTAGAGCGAGTGTGAATAATCCGCACATAACTTGATAGTACGAGTAGTCATTGGTGTGGGCGGAGTCGAGATTCGAATTATGGTGCGTCTAAGAGATCTGTTGGTGCGTCGGATTGAAAGTCGCACAAGTTCCCGCTCGGCCATTCGCTCTTAGCTTTCGCCAAGTATTTATCGGTGATCGATCAGCTTCACTTCTGACCACTTTTATTCTAAGCTATGCATACACTATCTTCGACAACAACCTTTGTTTAACATCAGGAGAGATATTGGTCAAAGGCTGACGTAATTTGTATAAAAACACTACAAATTCTAAGCCCACCCGTGACCACCATCACTTTCTACCTACCGCACACCCGCTGAGCTCCATTCACCTTGATTAGGGTGATGCTACATCTGTCGGAAGATGCGTCGTGTAACGCCATAACTGAAAAATTTATAACAAAGCATCCAGCTTTATGATCCGCCAGTAATGAACATACGCGACCGACACATCTTCCGTTAAATGTGACAGTACCCTTATATTGCGGAAGTATGGCGAACGTACTTACGATATTCTTTAGCCTTCGTAGTAAAATGTTCATATCTGTTTTCCACTTTATATTGACATTTGAGGCATCGTTAGATTCGTATCGACATTCTGGGCGGTCGTTGGAAATAATTCAGCGTGGCGGCTACAAAACGCTATATGGTCATGACCATTGTCTATCAAATAGATAAAGCATCAAATATTATCAGAAGGAATAACGGGATCAAAATCACAACGTTGTCTTTTGTTTATGTCGCTAAGGTGTAACCTTTTACTTACATTTACTGAAAATTTACTTTGAACATTAAAATTTAATTCTGGCTGTTGACTCTATCATATGTACCTATATAAATACCTACCTGTTTATATTTTGAAAATACGTATATTTTTTATACAGTTGTTGGGCTTTATATAATGTTCTTTATTTCATAACAAAGCACAATTCAGGCCACCTTTTTGCTACGTCATGAATGTGTCGCAATCTTTATTTCTACTTATCAGCTATTGACTTGCAAACATTTAGACTTGCATTTGACTTGCTTTAAAATTTAGACGGATTACGCGTAAATCATGCGTACTTACTTAGTCCTCTAACCTATTACGGATCAAAGTAGCAAGTATTCTAAACCGAGAAGGGGGACTCAGTGTCACTGCAGGAGCAGGCCATTTAGGTAGGTAGCCCGGCATTAGACTATACCTAATCTACCGCCACACTAAAGAATATTTTTCTTCAATAGAAACTTGTAGGATTAGAATCGTCAACTGGGCAGATAAACTCGTTATTGTTGCTACTTTAAATGTGTCGATCACCAAGTATTCAGATTACACGAGTACTGATTGCAAAAAAAAACATCTACATTCAAATTTGTTTAATTTACCAATACTTTTATCGTGCCTCTACTAATGCAAGAGTTAGTTAGTGGGAGGACTAACTCTTCTGCGAGTGTCCGTCTGGGTTGTTACCACCGCTTTGCTCGTGAAGTCTGCCGCCAAGCAGTAGTGTGCAAGCATTACTGTGTTCCAGTTTGATGAGCAGAGTATCCAGTGAAATTACTAGGCTTATGAGACTTAATACCTAGTGTCTCAGGGTAACGAGCACACTGCAGTGCCGCGCAGGCCTTTGTGTTTCAAAGTTCTGGGTGGCACTGCAAATGTTATGGGCCGGCGTTATGTTTACCATCAGGCAAACGACCAGCTCGTCTCGTTACCATAACATTAAAAAAAAAACGTACAATTAAGCAAGTGTATAGCTGTTTTATTTAGGCATGCAGCATGGTTGCTGTCGAAACGGCGTGAATGTGTCTTGATAAGAACCGTTTTATTGTAAAACTTTACACGTGTTCGACCTTTATTACGTGTTGCTAGGCGTATATGGCTAGTACGACTTAACTTGACGACAGCAATGTACATGCAGCAGGGATACTTCATACAGAGTCAACAAAAATTACTGCAAGGTGTACAAAACTAGGCCTTAGCGCGGCATTGAAACGTACCTATACAAAATTAACTCTATGACATTTATTTATTTATTTTATTTAGTAATCTTTTGCACCGAGACGAGATACGGAGGTGGGATTCAATGTCATCGTCATTAAATAGATATTTCTGTTGATGTCCTTCAATGTATGTTTATAGAATCGTTAATACGCGGCTGGACACCAGTCTAGCCTGACCTCGGACCGACAACAAGGCGCTTAGGAAAGCGAGCTCAGTTTACGTGGACATATCAATGCTCGGAGAGAAGTCACTCTTTCGTAGAGGACAAAAGTGTAAAGCCCTATTTTCCACAGGCTTAAAAATTATTAAAATAATTAACTTATAACAGAAAAAGTAAACAACATAAACTAAAATAAATAAATAAGATACACACTAATTTATTTACAATCTTAATCTAATAATCCGCTACCAGTAGGCGACGTTCCCAAAATACTGGCAGCATTGCCACGTTGAATGGCAATGCTTAATCTTTGAGCTAAGTAGAGGCCAGCATTTTGGTGTCGTGTGGCTTCTTCCAGACGCCCTGAAAGTTCTTTGAAAATTCGATGAGCTCCAGGTCCCCACGGTCCAAGTGTCTCAACCCCAAAAGGCTCAAATATGTAACTGCTATAAAATAAAATTATTTCAGTTAAGGTTATATAAAAATCTGTCTAAGTCAATTATGTTTTACTTCACTTTGATAATTGTACACTGAATTAAACTAATTGTAAATGTATCCATTGTTTATAATGTACGTCTCAGTGATCAATCGAAAAAAAAAACACAAGAAATCAACTATAAACAAAATAATACGTTTGCGTTTCCGAGATTTTCTGTAGCCACATTTCTTTCATACGATTTTATATAGTCATTTAAATAAGTTAAAGAAGAATAAAGAAAATACATATGTTCCGATCTCCTTGTAAAGAGACTGTTAAATATCGAGGTTAAACAAACTTGCAATTACTGCTTACACACGCATCTAAATCGTTCTCATATCATGTGACGATCTTTATCAGCGCCGCCAGGCGGAAGTCCTGACGACATCTCATCTCAACACTAGTGGAACTAATTCCGGTTCCGGAAACACTTAAATTTGTTATCTTAGTTTTGAAACTTCAAAATTCTCTTAAAATTAGGTGGGATTGTAATATAAATAAAAAAAATAGAGTTATGAAACTTTATAACAGCAACTGCGAGCGACTTCATTTAGAAGGTCCAATCTAAGTACTAATATGATCATGTTATGATTCGGGGAAAGGCTGCTTTTTAACCCCACAGGCCATAATCTAAATCTGCCCACTAAACAAACCGTGCCTTCAGGTTTTTTTAACGAGCTGGTCGGTTCCCTGATAGCATAACGCCGGCCCATTACAATGACAGTACCACTCAGAACTTTGAAACACAAAGGCCTGCGTGGCACTGCATAGCGCTCTAGACCCTGATACATTAGGTATTAAGCCCCATAAGTCCAGTAATTTCACTGACTACTTTGCTCATCGAACCGGAACACAGTAACGCTTGCATATTAGTGTTTAGTGGCAGTCTTCACGAGCAATGCGGCGGCATTTTTGCGCAATCTACCCTGCACTTCCATAATATTTTGGATACATCTACTCTTAGGCTAAGATTCAGAGACGAATCTAAGCGTAGACTTTGGCTTCCATATGTCAAAACTGTATATAATTTTGACGCATGGAAGCGTGAGTCCACGCTTAGATTCGTCTCTGAATCTCAGCCTGAGTTCTCAGGTCTCCGTACCCACTAACCATGTCTTGAACTACACTCCAAATGGATCAAAATAGTATAACAGCTTACATGTTTAGCATCTTTATGTTAATATAACTATTTTATTTGTGTCCATACTGCTTCGGTGTTTACAGTGATCAATTGTTTTTATGACGAGGACATGGTGTACGTAAACACTTAACGGGCATACGTAGTGTATACGTCATGCTATAGACTGAATTGCTGACGTCTAATTTTAAAAACACCTTACTGTTACATAGATATCTTTGTATATTTGAAGCTTTTTACACAATCCGATCGCTAACCGCTCCGATTTCCGGATATCGGAACCGATTCGTATTATTTACATATTTATACATTTTAGTGGTCTAGACATCGTTAGATTTCCCATATCAATATCCAGACAGTAGATTTAAGTGTAATAATATTACAATTTTTATTCATATAATAGTAAATTTCACCTCATTTTATCTATGAATTACTTCTTTAGATATGCAAACGACATTTGCATCTGACATTGTTTCAAGACCGTATAATAGATTACTAACTCAAAAAATAAAAATAAATTAATTTTAATTGTATTTTTGTAACATAATTCTATGCATGTAGAGCCCGGTCACTTACATTGCCACCAAAATGCATCCAATCACAGACGTGAAGCCTTCTATTGATTCTTTGGAAAAATGATAGTTTTCACTGGGAAATGCCACAGACTGTTGTACAACGTGACTTCACACTGATCATAGCAAACATCTCGTCACGTCTACGATCTATTTACACTTCAAGTTAAACACGCAGTGTTCGTTGAATTTAATATGACGTATTGTTTCGTGTAAGTATTGTTCTTCGGCGACGGCAGGACCTTTATGACTAACAGTATTTTTACAATAGCTCCACAATTAAAAGTAGATATTAGATCCGTCTTCCTGTACAGGTAGGGATGTGGCTGCTCTAAGGGTTCTATTAAATTATAACTATAAAGGTGGGTAGCATCGAATTGTCGCGAACGTAAGTAGGTCGTCTATATATTAACTCGTAATAACATAACAAATTCCCGGGCATAAAACACCATAGAATTAAATTAGATAGAATCTTTAAACTGAAATATTTGGTCAATGTTGATATAATAGATCCTTTGTACACAATTTTTTTGCGAAACAGTCTCCCAGACAGAACTTAGCAGTAGATATCAAAGTACCTATCTATGCGTCATCTATCTATGAGTTTGGTGGAAATCAAGACGTCATATACTTACGTAGGTACATGACGTCTTCGTATACTTAAAGTCCTCGTTTTCCACCGCTACTGTAAGCGTATCGCAAAAAATGATGACGGGCTATCCGTAGATAAAAAGATAAATAGTTATTAGGCTGATAAAAATAGCTGACTACTGTAATATTTGCGCAAAACTCCGTCATCGCAATTACGGAATACCATAACCATGAACTTATAAAAAAAAAGTTACGCCGCAATGTCCCAAATACCACTGACGGGTACAGAATTATAGGCAACAGGTACGACGCGTACGAATAAAATTTGCCTCTTGACGGATGACGAAGCGCACGTGCTAGTTGCGTCAGCATGCCACAGGTTAGAAAACAGTTCCCATTTGCATACGCTTGGCCTAAAATACCACGGGGAAATCCGTCTGCGTAGCAACTGTGTAATTAACTGTGGCTGAACACATCGGTATGACTTGAGCCGCCAGCGCCGCGCCGCGGTGCCTTATCAATGACTGATTCATACAATTTCCCTATACACTGCTTTTGTTGCTGCTTATATGGAATTTCTATTAAGCAATGTGATGTCGAGTGTGGACTTTGTTAGGGAAAATACGTTTAAAATTGATAAAAATATACGTTCAATGCTGACCAAACTTACGTAAGAGTGGCGATGCTATGATTTGTCGATAGTCAAGTACTCAGTGGCATGACGCTGGCAAGGACCATAATGAAATTTGATTGACATAATTGACTTTCTATAATCGTTTTTGGTGACCTTGAAATTAATACTAATTCAGATAAAAAACGATAAGATCTATTGTTATTTTGCAGTTGTTTATTTCTTCAGCGTTACTTGACAGTTACACGCAAACAAAAAAAAAATCTTCGATAGATAGATAGATACGTATTATCAGCTGTGGTTCGTTAGACGTAACGGACCACAGAAACCACATAACCATGATATACATTTCCACGACCAATAGACCTCCACTAATGAACATAGGCCTCCTCGGTATAGGTTTGCCCTATATTGGGCGCTGGACATGTCGTACTCGATGATCTTTTACCAGTCAATTAAATAAATAAAAAATTAATGATGTAATTAATATTAAATAAATATTATTTTTATTATCATTATTTTATATTGCTGCACCATCGACCACTATACTATTAACTTTAATATCCTATCCATCCTAAGGTTGTCTGTAACAGATCGCTGTTTAGCGATAAGACCGCCCATTGTACTCTGGCGTTTTTATGTTTGTTATGTTACAAATATATATCCTTTTAGTGTGCAATAAAGAGTTATTGTATTGTAAATAAATAAATTATTAGACTACGATATCTAATAACGAGCAACACTCCAGATATGCGCAGATAGTTTGTTTGCACGTGAGCAATTGTAGCTATTTCTACTATACTGACAGTCTAAATATACAATGGATAATAACGTCGCGCTCGATGTGTGTGGGAAACTGAAATCACTTTTAGGCTTATTCGTCCCACGCGCGCCACGAGATGTCACAAAATGTTCTTTAGTGCTCTGCCGTCCTAGCTAAGACAACCGTAATTATAAGTCGTCCAATTTACTTACGTGAGTTACGGCTGTTATGCGTAGTATATTATACTACGCATAACAGCCGTAAGTAAACTGGACGACTTGTCTTAGCTAGGACGGCAGTGCTGTGATGACATTTTTAATTTTATCACAAGCACTAGTGAACGAATAGGCCCGCGGTTCCGTAAATGGTCTTTTTGTTTATCTATTTTTTAAATACATTACCATTATTTACAACTTTATTAGATTACTAGCTGCACACCCCAGCTTCGCACGGGTTAAGTACATATAAAGAATTGAGATGTAAGCTATCCTATCTTTTAAGTTAGATCAAACTGCACACGGTGTGCAAATTTGATTAATCGGTTACGTAGTTTAGGAGTCCATCGCGGACAAACAACGTGACGCGTAATTTATATATATTAAGATGATAGAGGTCTGGTAACAGCAATGGAACTACTGGGACTTAATTTTTCCGCGTCTTTTCGCGATGGAACAGGTGGGATTTTGTTCACACTAGTTCCATCATGGAACCAGACAAGGAACTACTGGTACCGAGCGGACAAAAGCGCTTGATTTGGTGCAAAATTGTCTTCTTAATTTTGTGTTTGCGTATTACTATTGACCAGGAATCTTCGCTAATCAATGTCTAAGCATCACAATTTTATTGGCACTGTTTCGTGTTTTTTACACAGCAACATTTCTCATGATATTCCAAAACATATGACCACACATTTCCCAAGTTTTGATACAAATTCTAAAAGCCCTACCAAAATGCAATCAAACATTATTTCTTAAGTACTTTACATAATATCAATATCACAGTATTGCAAAATCAAAAAATATCAAGAGGCGATAGTACAAAATTGCACCCACACAGACCTAACGAACTTGATTCCGAATGTCGTGTCGAATGAAGCAGACACTGACCTTACCCACTAACCCACAAACCTTTCAAATATACGTGTTAGAAGGTCACACAGCAAAGGTCGGATCATGCACTAGAAACTTGCAAGTTTGTTTTACATTCCGAATAAGCTAGAGTTTAACCGCTATCTCTCTTGCCCTTAACTGAAGAATGTGATTAGTAAAAAAAACAATCAAAAACGAACTGGTTCTCCAATACGGCCGCCTGAACAGAAGTAATGGTGCTTGGCAAAAGATTTTCAGCTTCACGATGTCCAGCATGAATGAGGAATTGAACCTTTGTTATTCTATTGGATTACAAGATGAGCTAATCGTGTGTCTGATGGTAAGCATAACGCCAGCCCATAACAATTGCAGTGCCACTCAGAACTTTGAGACATAAAGCCCTGCGTGGCACTGCACTGCGCTCGTTATCCTGAGACATTATGTATGATACCAGTAATTTCACTGACTACTTTGCTTATCAAATCGGAACCAACAATGCTTACTTAATACTGGTTGACGCCAGCATAATGCCAGCATCAGCCGGTACTCGCAGAATTATCTGGAAATTAATAAATATGTAAAACAAAGAGTCGGTGGGTGATTTCATTACCACTTCACGTCTCGTTAGCCACACTCTCTCTCCGCTCTCTGAATGTTGCGTTCTCATATCAATCCATAAACTTCAAATATGTCAAAAATCACGTCGGTCCCTTGCTCCATTGCTGCGTGCAATAAGGGTAAACCAATAACCGTACAAACACACTTTTGCATTTATTACAGTATGGTTTTAGCGTGCCACCGCCTTAGATCTCATTATAACTTAAGATCGGGTGAGATAGTGTCATAACTCTCGTCAGATTGACCTAAATCTGACTCCTCTAGCGATTGTTCAGTCGTTCCCTCATTCAATTCACGACCTCCACCTCCGTTGAGCAATACGCGGCCTACAAGCACCTTGACACTAATGACCTCCCTAGAAGCTGTCCATTTCAATCCGCTGAATCGAACCTCGCACTAGACTAACGGCGTTAGTCAACTGAATCAAAGTGTGGAAGTACGTTTCGAGAATATTGAGACGCGACTGACTATACCACAGCTGACTCTACCAAAGAGAATACAAATACTATGCAGATTGCAGACTCTACTCGACTCTACTCTTACCCACATAGGCTTTTGATTTATCGATTTCATTCCATTTTTTACAGTACTACCCAAAGAGAATATAACGCTAGTATAACGCCACCAAAGAACTTTTTTTTTAATGTTATATGGTAACGAGACGAGCTGGTCGTTTGCCTGATGGTAAGCATAACTCCGGCCCATAACAATTGCAGTGCCACCCAGAACATTGAAACACAAAGGCCTGCGCGGCACTGCAGTGCGCTCGTTACCCTGAGACATTAGGTATTAAGTCTCATAAGCCTAGTAATTTCACTGGATACTCTGCTCATCAAACCGGAACACAGTAATGCTTGCACACTATTGCTTGGCGGCAGACTTATTTAGGTATAAGTTCCTTGAACGCCACAAATAACTACTAAGTACCACAGGCCTCACTCAGTACACAATTATACTAATCTGTGCTAAGTACTATACTCGTACTACTATCCATAGACAAATTAAGTACTTTTTTTTTTATTTTTTTTTATTAGGAACTGCAAACAACTACACTATATATAATAATTTGTGAAATACACGAAATAAACTGACAATAGTGCAGCCCACAACACTATTCACAGATTAACATAAATAGTTTTACAAAATTCCGCCAGAGGATAAACATTGAGAAGTATGAAATTCAACTGTAATGGCAATGATTATAACGACTAATAGACATAAAATTGTAGTACCCGAGCTCAGATTAAGTACAAATAATAAATTGTTCCTGGCTATTAGTATCAGATTCTACAATAAAAATCCTAAAAAATTAACTGAATTACTACAAGGAAAGTTTAAACGTATAGTTAATAATGTATTAATTAAAAAAGCGTATTATAGATTTAAGGATTATGTAGTTGACAAACGTGCATGGAGGCAAATACGAGTAGCTCAGGAGCCTTCTAGCGACTACTGTAGACTTACTTTTAAACATAATTGTTAGCATTAGAATCGTTGTAAAAACTATTTTTAAAAAGAATGCTGTCGGGTTTCTGGCCCTTCTTGATCGGACTATTCCAATTTGGAACGGATACGAGCATATTTTATTTAAAAATTCATGAGCACTCCCTTAGGACCCACGTGATAAAATATTTTGAGTTTGAATTTTGAGTGCATATCCATGGACCGCCTTTGTTGCGTTAAAGAAACTGCCTTGACATACATAAAGTTAAATTAAGTTACGAGTATTTCGATAAGACATTCTACTTTTGATTGTACATAAAGTATTCGTTTTCAAAACCACATTATGAGCTAGAACCTCAACTCTGCACCATAGACAACGGTTGATGTCACCTCAATCGACATGATATTGTTGTCAGTAATGTGTCAGTACCCAAACTATATAGAGATGTGTCAGTATGACCGCAAAACATAAAAACAACTTACGTTCATGAGCCGTTCCAAAGCGGCATTCTTACCCGAAATTAGAAGTATAGAATGAACCCCTTGTCACATATCGTGATGAAATGCTTCGTTTATACAGGCTTGCTCAAGACGCATACCATGTACTGGAAAGTTTACGTCGCCTTCTTGACGCTCACTTTGGGTTCGGATCCCAAGATCGCATGCTATTTTGCGGATACAACGGTGAGTCCCTTGCCTCAAATATTTAATGACTCAAATCAATACATTATTTTTACTACTTAGTTTATTTGGGGTCCAACTTATTCTTAGAGCCCACGCGATATTAGCTAAACGGAGCGACGCACTCGGTTATTTTTCCTGGTAAATTATGACAAATGCTGGAATTACAAGCATAGATACATTGAGAATGTTGCCAAGCCATTGATTAGTTGACTGTCTTTATCGAAGGAAAAGTAAACTTCTGGATCCTAGCGCAGAATTTAGCGCTACCACCCTTAAGTCAAAAGCAGTCAGTCGCCAAGCACTTAAAAGGTGTCTTTTGGCAGCCGCACTTGAGACCCAGTTCCATTCTACTTTTACCGTGTTTCCACCTTCAACTACAAAGACTTTTAGCTAACCCTAGGAAGAATAAAATAGATGAACCAGCAAATCAGACATCTGTTAATGCATTCTCAATGTATCAAAATGTTCTCAGTATGTTTAGACATGTACTGAACGATGCAATACCGTTTTCTGTATTGCCTTTGCGACATTGTTTAGTCTATGCTACACGTGCCAGATTAACTTTATGCGTTGTGTTAATAGCTGTAAATATTTACGAATCGCGCATTTGAATTGTAAATAAATAACGCCTCTTGATCACATGCAGTATAAGGGAAACTTTGTTAATTTCTACCAGTATATCTTCCGCCTTTGGTAAGGTTTCAAACTATGACGATGATACTTCGGAATATGTTCACTTATGAACATAGCCTCCCCCATATTATGATGCCATAATAAATCATGCTTGGCAGGCGTCTTGGTGATCTCAGAAGTATATTTGTGGACCGAGATTACTACTGTCAATTCCCGGGAAATTCTTTTACCCCGATCTTACGGCACCCATGTAGTTAGATGAGGTGCTTCTATTCATACACCAGGAGTAAGAACAGGCAAAACTTATTGTCCAGGCTGGGAAGTATGATATGTTTAAATTTGATTAATAATTAACTTTTCAAATCTCATGTGTGCGATCACTTCTCCTAGATCTTATTTGTATCTTCTGATAGATTCTTTTAGTTTGAATACAGTAAATCGTAAGTCTAGATGTGATCTTGCGGCGTTATTACCACTTGACTTAGGCTGAGATTCAGAGACGAATCTAAGCGTGGACTCACGCTTCCATACGTCCGAATTCTATACAGTTTTGACATACGGAAGCCAAAGTCTACGCTTAGAATCGTCTCTGAATCTTAGCCTTAGTGTTATAGACGGTTAAACACAGAATTTATTCACAACTAGATGATTATACTAATAAAATAATGTTAACTTCCTTACAGACTAAACACATGACTCTTAAAACAAAGTTGTGGTCCACTATGAAGATCCGAAAAATAGAGCATTCAGAGAATAGTGCTATTTGCTTGGACAGCGATGACCCGCTGTGCAATACAGTGTAATACCAACCTATTGATTATGATTAATTAGTTCACTTAATAAACACCACAGTAGTCATTGGTTAGCTTTATACGTTAATGCAGTCGTGGCATAATATTATGCACCATGACGGCTCCGTAGCTAAGTTGGTAGTAACCCTGCCTGCAAGGCGAGGGGTCCCGGGTTCGATTCCCGGCCGGGGCAGATTTTGTGTAAGCATAAAGTTTGTTCTCGGGTCTTGGATGTTTGTGATGTGTATCTGTGTATGTCCATGCCACCTGCGACACAGGGAATCCTAGTGTGGGGGTATGAGTGTGTAAGCGTTTATGTATGTTATGTATGTTTATTGTCATCACCAACATGTAGCACTTGATGTAATTTAGTATTTTATCACACTCACTCTAAAACGATCAAAGGAAACATCGTGAGGAAACCCGCATGTTCAAGAACTACAAAATTCGAGTATATGTGACATCCACCAAGCAGCACCCGGCCCGTGTGGTGGATTATGGCCCATAATCTTTTTCTGAGAGAAGGCCGATATGTGGGAGCGTAAGAGGCTAATAATGATTTGTTTAGTACTATAAAAATTATAATGTATACATATACGGTAAAGTGTTTTCGCCCTGGTATCAAATAAGTAGGTGAACTTTATAAGTGAGTAAGTTTATAGGCAATCTATCAAACAATTAGCGCCAGCTTAAATCAGCGAAGGGCGAGGCAGTGTATTTTAAATTTGACAAAGTAAATTTAATTTTTCAACCTATAGAAAAATATATAAAAGATCTGAAACCGACCAGGAAGCATCAAAGGGAATTTCGCTCTGCGGCCTGCGGTATTGAAGAACGCGCTGGATGATACCGCGGCAGGTTGCGACATCATGCGGGATGCGAAGGCATGCGACAGTTTGCGTTGGAGTCCGCTAGCATACGATCGCGAGGGAGAAGCAGTACAAACGGGGAAGCACTCCTGGTGATACCGGGAGATAGCGCCGGCGGCAAATCCTTCTAGATGCTCTCCCCGCCGTCCGCTGATCTGCGCTGGCCTTTATGATATAGCTTCACCTGCACCGGCGCGGGCCGGGCGTCAAGCCGAATGAATTTACGTACATTTAACGGCGATGTTAAAGCTCGTGCGTCTTATCGTCCGCATTAAAGTAACATAGAACGTAGTTTTGTAATTTCTGCCATTGGATACACTAGTAATGCAGTCACGTCAAATATTGTTACTATCTACTGGTACATTCGCCACAGTCGCGTATATTTTAGTGTAGAAATAGTTTTGATTATTTACTATTAATTAGTTGGCTGACTAACATTTTGCAGGATGAATCCTGCAGCCATCATCGCAATGTGCAAAGTAGCACAGTAGTAATCGCAAAAGTAGCATACTAACTTAATTTAATCTACGAATGATAAACAAAAATTCAGTGTGATAATGCACAAGTTCAGTAACGGACAGTGACCTTCTTGTTTTTGACCTTGAGTCAGAGTGCCAACATTTCAAGTTCCTGTGACCTGATGGTCTGTCATCGGTGGTTGACCAGTCCATCAAAACCTCTAAAATTTTCTTGTACTTTGTCTTTAACAAAGATTTTGAACTTTTGCAACATAAAGTTAGAAACAACAAAGTTTGGTCGTCTACCTTAACAATATCTGTAATCAGCTCAAAATAAAACCGTGAACTTGATAAACAACCCTTTTTATCGACTCATGCTACATAGCATTGATAAGAAATGCTGAATCCTTTGCCTTACTGAAACAAGAAAACTGGTGTGGAATCAGTCAAGAATCAGTGAATCAGAGCTCATAGGAGCTAGTTTTTTTTATTATAGATTTAGCTTGCTCATCGTTTCATATCACGTTAAACACGATTGAAACGCTAAACTATCGAATTTTAAAAAAAAGCTAGTCATCGTATTGCAAGCATGGATGAATGCGGTCCACGTAACCATATAGATGACCTATAGCCAGTTTTCCAATTATATATATAAGCTGTATCCTCCTTCGCTAAATGATATCGCAGAAATCGAGCGCTACCACTGTATGTACCTACTTGTGAAGAGGTGTGAATTGTGACCAGACGTATCAATGAAGTGACATATTATACTACCGTACCGGGTTACAAAGTGGAATGGCTCGATATTCGCACTGTGACCCTGTTGACCAACGTTCATTAAATTACTTACTGGCCTGAGCATCAATGCCTCCATTGTCAAAGTCGATCCTGATTCAATTGAACACCATTAAGATTTAACTTTAGTAACGGGATATCTACCATGTATTTTATTTGTTTTGAGCACTCGATATTTCGGCACTGTTGCAAGCGCCATGTTCACGAGGAAACATGATAAATATCCCGTTACTAAAGTTAACTCTTGTGTTAGTGACCATGAAAGTTTAAAAACTTATATTAGGATTTAAACAGTTTAAACCTACTTGAGCATTCGCTCGCATTAGGGTCATTGAATGCACTTTAGGTACGATGTCGCTAAGCGTATGTTAAAGTATTTACGACATTTACGTCCTGGTAAACGACAAATTTAAATGCGTTTTTGAAGTTCAAAGTTGAGCAGAATTAATTTAGAATGTCTCCTTTGAGTATTCCTGTCAGTTGTTTTGCGTCCTACCTTACTGTTTCGTCATATCATTATAATTACTATCTGGTTAGTTAATATAACTTTGCTCGAGGCGTAGTTTGAAGCCTTTCCTCAATCAAGTAAAATAAGATGTTTGCATAACACGGATGGATAAATTGAAAAAGAATCATGCCGTTTGGTTGGTTGGAGACAGCAATAGACGATCAACCCATGACTTCAATGGTAAAAAGCTTTATATTTACAATGGGTGTAAGCACCTTCTTTTAATATGACGAGAATCGAGTTTTGCGATATAGTATTGAAGCTGCTTTCTGGTTCTGCGCTCCCTTCGCAGTTTTTTAATCTTTGTTATAAAAAGCAGCTGATGTTGATCCATAGGCCCCCTCTCCCTTATATCATAGACGTTAGTTCAGCAGTTTAGTAGTGAGTGAAGAAGTAACACAGATACACTTGGAATTCTAACTCCAGATTTAGTGACTCTCAATAGCTGTTCTAGTCTGTTATTTGGAATTGTGGCAGGTGATGAAGTTTATTAAGATTTAGACTAGTAGCATCTACATCAGTTACACAAACTTCAGATCAAGTGTTCTTAAAGGTTGGTTGACTTCATGATGGTAAGGCACTAGCCTCTTATAGCAAGCACTACCAAATGCTTGCCAGGATTTCCCCCTCTAAGCAAAAAATAGTCGGCAATCAAATAATGGTGTATTCCAGCAATATGCTCTAGAATCAGTTCCCATTTTAATCTCAGCACTACGAGCACCCTTCTGATCCTTAAGAGCAACCTCAGAGGACCTAGTAGTCGAAGGCCTAAAAGCGAGACCTATTAAGCTAAATATATTAAGACCTAAAAACGATACTTTCAATTCGCATCCACACGCGACTCGAAAGCTAACTTGCTCCCTTTTTCTATTCCAGTACCTGGACATCGGGGAGGATATGAACGTACCCGATGACTTCACGCAAAGCGAACTTCAAACTGGCAAGTGGTGGCGGCATTTACTGGCAGGCGGTATCGCCGGTGCTGTTAGTCGAACCTGCACGGCACCGTTGGATCGGCTGAAAGTTTTTCTTCAGGTGAGACACTACCATTACTATCGTAGCATCGGTTGGATAGAATCGCAGGATTTGAAGCGATCGATGGCTCACTGGTATAGCAGCCGGCCGCCGATTTGAGAGTTGTTTATTTGAATCGTTGTGATGCAACCACATCATATAGGGCACTTCTAGAGCTCGCGTGCAAACACATTTTCAGATTCCTAGTAGTACGGATTCGCCGGCAGACAGTCAAGTCTTATCTTATGCTAGGTTCATTTAGTTTTATTGATGCTTTATTCCTCCCATCATTATGATAAACAAATACAACAGCAGACACACTCAATTTAGATAATGTCACGAGATAAAGACAAGACTTGTTCTAATGGTATTTTTGTAGCAACCTTAGCAGTGCGAAATTCAAAGCTCCGAATTCCTTGTGCAATCAATCAAATAAAACCTTTGCATAACAAATAATTCGGAGACACAAGTCAATGTCTACGCGATATCAGCGTATCACGTTTTCCGCAAGGTCATTACCACCAACATTATCACACGATCCTTCATTCGCAACCGTTTGTCATTTTTATCATAATCAACTACCGCTTCCCGATTCCAGGTGAACCCGACTAGAGAAAACATGACGAAATGCTTAACGAGGATGATCAGCGAAGGCGGCATCACGGGGATGTGGCGAGGAAACGGCATTAACGTAATAAAAATAGCACCTGAATCCGCTATAAAGTTCGCAGCTTACGAACAAGTGAAGCGGCTTATTAAAGGCAGCGAACGGAATCTGCCTTTAGAAATACACGAACGCTTTATAGCGGGAGCGACGGCGGGCGCTATCAGTCAAACTGTGATTTACCCACTAGAGGTATTAAAGACAAGATTAGCGTTAAGGAAAACGGGTCAGTACAGCGGGATCGCGGACGCGGCACGGAAAATATACGCCCGTGAGGGTCTGAGATGTTTCTACAAGGGTTACATTCCAAATATTCTGGGGATAGTGCCGTATGCGGGGATCGACCTGGCGGTGTACGAGACGCTGAAGAAGAAATATATCAGCAAGTACCAGGCGAACGGCCAGCCAGGGATGTTGCTGCTGCTGGCGTGTGGCAGCGCCTCGTGCACGCTGGGACAGGTGTGCTCTTACCCGCTCGCGCTCGTGCGCACCAGGCTGCAGGCAAGAGGTGAGAACGGGACCAGAATTTACTTTCCAGCGGCTTTTGGCTAATCGAAAAAACTGATAAATTCATCGAATGTTGCGAGTACCGAAATCTGATCGTAAAGTATTGTAGTAGCTTTATATTCTCTTTGGATTCTACCTATGTATTCAATAACTTTTGTCGGTTGTATCCAGGCTCGATATAAATTATATGAAATATCGATAAAACCCGCTTTATCGAATTGAACTGTCAATTTTATCGATCGAAAAGATCCGTACTTGTGCTGCAGAACCTTTAAAAAATAAATCATAAGTCGCGGACGGTACTGGCCACGATTCTGACGTCAAAAAACGACGTTTAAAAAGATATATACATAATTACATACTTATATCAAACTGTAAACACTTTTAACAATGGAAGCACGAATAGAAACGCCTATGAATTTTACATTCATATTCTTAACTAGCCTGTCTCATAAGTCCATTAATTTCAATAATTACTTTGTTCACGCATCTCTAGGGATTCCACAAATCATTGATGCTATTATCAAAACGTATGTCATCAATGTAATATAATTATTATGTTATATACATAGTACGTATCGACATCAACATTAATTCCGTGTTTGCTTGCTGTTATCAGATTAGGAATTTTCCCTAATTATGAGTAAGCGATGTGTATTACTGTAGGTCTTGTTTATAATTATATTGTTACATTTCCTAATAGACTTATCTAACACTAGCTGCTGCCTGCGGTTTCACCCGCGCGGAGATATTGGGCTTCATGGGTTTTATTTTTTTGCGCGGAACCCTAATTATTTTTCTAAAATAAAAGTAGCCTAAGCTACTTCTTATAACATCAGCTATCTGCCAGTCACGTCAAAATCGGTCTAGACGTTTTGGAGATTACCCGGAACAAACAGACAGACACAAACATTTGAAAAATGGTTGTTTTGTCATAGGACCCGTATACTTTCATATGCATTAAGTAAAAAGCTGTTATTTTGGTATTACAAACAGACACTTCAATTTTATTTATTTGTATAGATAAGTGATGGACCTTAATAAATAATTGAATTAAAACATTTTCGGTTTTACCACAAAAACATTGAACACATCTTAAACCTGTGATAAACAGCGTGTAACTGCTAAACATGCTTTAGTCGCGTGTAAATTTGAGCAGCCACAAATCTTGATTTAAGTAGTGTCTAAACCTTGTCTAACTCCATTCTGTTGTAACATTTCTAATCATTCTATCTTTAGACACTGCCTAGCTAAACAGGCTTCTTAAAGTGTTTTTGTGGTAACACGGTTAAAATTCGCAAAAATTTAGTGTAGACAACGAACAATTTGAATCACAACATTAATGAGCTATATGACGTAACTCAGAGGCCTGCATCAAATTCAAATTCAAAATTATTCAAATAGGCCCCAAAGGAGCACTTATGAAAGTTAAAATAAATTACTCTAATAACGGGCATCTGCAACATTCGTCTACCCGAATCACAGACTAAAACTAATCAAATATATTAATACAGAATAATTAGTTACTCGAGTAAATAACTCAATTACATCCGGTTCAAATCTCTTGAGAGGTCTCGTGACTCACAGAACTATAGCTGAGTCATGGTCAGATTCACTGACATCACTAGTATTTTCGTTTATTTTACCATGAATGAATACCGCTGGTATATGACCAGCGGCGCAAGTACGGAAGTCCAAACGATAAATTTGTCGAATCGAAAAAAAGTGATAAATTTATCGAATGTTGCGAGTACCGAAGTCTGATCGTAAAGTATTGTAGTATCTCTATATTCTCTTTGGATTTGACCTACCTAGCTATTCGATAACTTTTGTCGGTTGTATCAAGGCTCGATAAATTATATAAATAATCGGTAAAAAGCACTTTATCGACTTGAACTGTCATTTTTATCGATGGAAAAGATCCGTACTTGCGCTGCAGGAGGCCTACTATCATCTCTTAGAGCTTACTTACTTACTTAGCTTACTTTAAGCTTACATTGAAAATTGTAGTGCTAATTTGTTTCTAAGAGTTTTTTTTATGCTAGTTGATAACGAGACGAGCTTGCCTGATGGTAAGCATAACAATTGCAGTGCGACTCAGAACTTTGAAACAGAAAGGCCTGCGCGGCACTGCAGTGCGCTCGTTACCCTGAGACATTAGGTATTAAGTCTCATAGGCCCAGTAATTTCACTGGCTATTCTCTGCTCATCAAACCTGAACACAGTAATGCTTGCACATTACTGTTTCGCGGCAGACTTCACTCACAAAGCGGTGATAACAACCCAGACGGACACTCGCAGAAGAGTTAGTACCACTAACAACAGTACAAGTAGTAACCAGCAGCGGTTGCATTGTTCCAGATAAGGCAGCCAAAGGGGCGGAAGGTACGATGCGCGGCGTGTTCCGCGAGATTGTGCAGCGGGAGGGCGTGACGGGGCTGTACCGCGGCATCACGCCCAACTTCATAAAGGTGATCCCCGCCGTGTCGATCTCGTACGTGGTGTACGAGTACGCGTCACGCTCGCTCGGCGTGAACATGACGTGACGCGCCGACCCGCGCCGCGCCGGCCCGCACAACTATCCCGCGGCGCCTTTAGTGCAATCTCCGTGCAACACGCCGGCCGCGCCGCCCGGCGCTGAAGCACCCTCTCCACTCCCATCACATTCTAACTTATGCATTATTAGCAAATTATTATGCATTTTATTTGTAAATAGCTGTCGCGTTTTAACAATTATTTATTTACAATTTAATTATTCCGTAATGTTAGCTAATGGAATGTTCTTGGTGAAATTGACAAATTTTTAATTCTTTTTGTTATGTACTTGACATCGTTGCATTTGTGTTAAATTCTTGAGTCGTTGTTTCGTCCCGGCGCGGCGCTGCGGTGCGCCGCCGCCGGTACAAGTGGACGCTCAGTATGCATCTGTGATTACAATAAATTATGTCATTTTTTATTTTTTTCTTTTATTTTATTTTAGTTAAGTATTTTTGATTTAGTTGCTTAAATTTTCGTTCTTTTTTATATATGTTTATTAAGAAAATCTACTTTTCTATATGTTGTATAGGATTGTTAGAGACGGTATATATTTTAAAGTTTGATCCCAAGCGTCTAGTTTGGGTTTACAAAACGGTCATATAAAGTATTTTCTATATTCTTTACCAATGTTATATTTATGGAAATTAATGTTTCGTCAAAAATACGAACGAGCTGTGATTAAAGTAAAGTAAGACGTGTCATCTTGAATGAAAGACCTAGGCTTAGAATGGAGGGCCGTTCACACTGGCGTATTGCTCATACATCACAGACAATTATGAACTAAAGTAGATACTCGTTTTCAGTCTGCATTGTTGCCAGTACTCAATAAAAAATCGCACGTTTTTATTTAATATCATTCATAAAAGTACGATGCTCAATATGCAGTGACTACCACATAATATTAGGATGACTATTAGCTAGATAAGACCTTACTTCATCCTCTTTGGTGAGGCTTAAAAGGTGGTTGTATATTTTTCAACTATAAAATTTCGTAGATATCTTCGAGCTTGGTTGTCTATAGTTAAATTTTAATGAGATTAAATTCAATATTATCATTGTTTACCTCTTCTCTGTTCACGTAACTTATATAGTTAATGGTTATCATTCAAACTGAATATCACCCTGGCGCGGGTCGGCCCTCCACTCAAGTCTAATAAAGAAAAAAGTATGTAATACGTATTAGGCCAGTAAAGGAAATTACATCAGATTAATTAGTTAGCCAGAGTAGAACTATCCTAATATAGTATATATAATTATATAATAATATCCTATACTAATATAGAAGGAATCACCTTGAAAAAATCCTTGAATATATAGCACAAAAATTGAAAAATGCTTCGTACAATAATCAAAACAAATTGATATTCATAAATAAGATATTTATTTACACATAAAAAATAACAAATATTTACAATAAAGTTACATTCAAACTGCAATATTTTTCTAACATTAATAAATTAATTATAACGTATATTAACAACGAAAAATAAGATTTTCGAACTGAGTACGTCATAATATTTTATAATGTCACCGCGGCATGCAGTGGTGTGAAACAATTTTTTTTAATAGAGGTCGTAGAAGCATAGAAGCGGGTGCCGTGCTCGGACTAGATTTCCATCAAGCCTCAACAACGATCACAATAGACGATACGATGTGCGTCAAGCGGGGATTGTAGTTTTTCCATGGTTTTCTCGTGGTGCGCGATTGATGCTTATCCATCAATCATGAATTAGGTGTGAGGGCTGCCTTAGACGTCGCCTCAGACGAGCGTGAGCGGAAAGAGAAGCGTGTGGCTTTTGTCTAGAGGACCTGTGCTGCTATTTTGAATATCACCGAGTGACTAAATATCAGCGATATGACCGATAGTCACCGATTTACAAATAGTCATATTTTTTAATATCGGAGTGTGACTAAAATTAACATACCTACGATATCGGTCCCAAAGCGTTCCTCTGTCGGTAAATACGTCATAACTCGTAAAGTCATTGGAATTGACTGTTTGTTTGTTTTTTAAAGTAGCTAATTAAAATGTTTGACACATAAATGAAATGATTATAATAGACTGAAGCAAATGATTCAAATATGCGCTCGTGGCGCCACCACTCTGTTCGGTCACCACTTTGTGACCGGCACTTGTTGGAAACGATGTGTAATCAATGTTGTACATTCGAAAATCTTATTATTTCGTTTAAAAAAGTTATATTTAAACAGAGTTCTTATAATATTAACCCGCTATCGTTGCCTCTTATATTAAATTTTATCTTAAAAGCAATAATTATAGTCATCTACATAATACAACATAAATAATATACAAAAAGTAAAAAAAAGGAAAAAAATATAAACTATACTAAACAGTTTTCTCTTGTTATAATAGTCAATAATAATTATATCTTATATTGTAGATAGGCTTTCAAAATAATATTTATTGTCTTTACGAGTGTTTATTCTATATTTAGTGAAAGTGTAACCGAATATTTAAAGATCCTCATAAAGTTGTAGTTAGTTTTCAATTCTTATAATCTAAGACTTACACTCATAAGTAATAATAAGTAATTATATGTTAGGTGATTAATGGCTTTACTTCCAGGATTCAATGGTGTAACTGTGCGGCATGGATGATTTTATATAGTAGGTAAACACCAGCTTTATAAAATTATCCATTCTCACAGTTTTACGCTCGCACAGTTGAAAGATAAATTTACTATCAGGGGACCGATTTTTTAATTTCACGAGTGATTTTTAAATCACCGGTGACAAAATTCTCAGCGATGACTTTGAAATCACTAATTTGCGAAAGTCGTATTTTTGAAAGTCATGTCCTGTATTACCAACACGCAACTATTTATCAGCTTTGATTATAGATAAAATTATGATTGTGTTCTATTCAATTTTATTTTTTAAGTTGGTAATTGTTTAGTCCAAATTGGCACTAAATACTCATACCTATATAGTATATATAATGGGTACCCCCACTCGTAAACGATATCATATAAGGTACCTATGATAATTTTAGTCACACATTGAGATTCAAAAATACGACTTTTAAGTCGGTGATTATCGGTCATATCGCTGATATTTAGTCACTCGGTGACATTCAAAAATTGCACCCCAGATGTAGATGTCCCTAGTTCCCAGTCAAGCAAATACTCTGTGACTTACTAGCATGTAACCTGTACGTGCAGAAGCGCATTAGTTCGTCCATTTTATTCGTCTGTGCTTTAAACCACATGTTAAAAAAATTTAGCAACCTTCCGCATTTACTTTTATGTATGACGTGGCATATGCGATAAGTTATAATTCTGGATTTGTTTGCGCTGCGTGCGGAGCTGACACTGCCGTTTTTAGTATCCATATAATAATCAACTACTATTATAAACTGCCGTCCTAGTTAAAATAGGTACTGTATATCCAAAGCCATTGTTACTAGAAATATTGTCTTTCATATTGTTTGTCAACGCATCGAATGTTGTTGATCGGTAGAGTGTTAAAGTTCTTGTCAAATTAAAACGCGTTTCTATTGAATTTGCTGGTTGCACCAACTCTACGCATGCTAGATAGACCAACCTAAATGTCTACGGTTCTCAAGATCGTCATAGATGTAGAGAGCTGTAGCTCAAATATTCGCAGCGTACTCGCTCACCGGCTTCTATGTAATTTTTTGTCCTGCTTTCGTAACCTGAAGCCAACTTCACTCGTGCTCCAAACACATTTATTATGCCGCATGCTGTATTGGTATCCACATAGTATAGTGAGATTTGTATCTCTGAATACGAATCTCGTAATAGTTTCTTTATTAAATGGTGGTGTAGGTTTTTGTGTCTTATCATAAATAGCAGAGCTGGCATAGTATATCTCAGCTTCGATAACACATTAGTATAGCAAGAAATTAAAAAACTGTTTTGTCGTAATCATGTTTCTGTACCTGACCTTGACCCTTTATGTATCTCTAAATCTCATTTAACCTCTAATGCTAGCTTGATAAATAAGTAAAATAATAAACTGTAGGAATTGTCAAATGATCGGTACATTTACTAAATTATTTACTCATTATTGTAAGGTAAAAAAGCAATAATTAATAATAACAGGTAATTTTCAAGTCATAGAAATAGTTCCTCAACAATACATACGATGTGTACAAAGATCGATACAATAATAATAATGATCATAAAGTACCCTATACTAGTTCCCTATACTAGTTCCCTATACTAGTTACCTATACTGGTCATATGCGGCATAAATGTAGTAACTTAATGTAGGTATTCACTACCTGCTCCTTTGATATATTGTCAGATTGTAATTGTATCTCTTGTGGCTCTTTCTTTGGGCAAATAGAAGATGAAGAAGGCGATGTGAGGATTTAGCAAAAACAGAAAAATCCTAGTATTTGGGTTAAAAATACCAACTGTCTTGGTAACTAGTTTATCTTACTACAGCAAATGTAATTATGACGCTGGCATGTAAATGTTATAAAATAAAATCACTGAGCTTACGTTGAATTTAGTACCTACGTCTTTCTGGGAGCCGATTCTATAAACAGCAAAGATCAACGAGCTAGTGAAATATTTTATGAAATATTTCAGAAAAACTGCTATCACTCACATTTTATTACCGAACACAGTCCAGTAAATCTACAAAAAGTCCTCAGAGAGGTATCGGTTTTACTGCTCATTTGTGTTATTTACCTTTCATATATACTCAAACCAGGTCAATCTACTGAAGATACTGCGCTTAAAGTTAGGTCCTAGCCGGTTAGTCCTGCCCGTGATGAAAAGGTCGGACTCGATTCATACAACGCGTAAAGGTTCGTGATTGCCATGCAACTGGACAAAAAATCGTCCACAGAAAAAGAAATGCAAATTTTCAGGTTGTTTTTATTTTTTATATTTTTTTTGTTATTAGATAACGAGACTTGCTGGTCGTTTGCCTTGTGGTAAGCATAACACCGGCCCATAACAATTGCAGTGCCACCTAGAACTTTCAAATACAAAGGCCGGCGTGGCATTGCAGTGCGCTCGTTACCCTGAGACATTGGGTATTAAGTCTCATAAGCCCAGTCATTTCACTGACTACTCTGCTCATCAAACCGAAACACAGTAATGCTTGCACATTAATGCTTGGCGGCTGACTTCACGAGCAAAGCGGTGGTAACAACCCAGACGGACACTCGCAGAAGAGTTAGTCCTACCACTAACAAAACAAATGGTTAATGTGAAGTGGTTCTCATTTAGAAGGAACCCTCTTTAACAGATGTATGGTGATCGTTAAACTTATTTACCTATTGTAGATTGACCTGGTTTTTGTCCAGTGTGATAAAGGTGAACAGCAGAATCTAGGTATAGGCATTACTCGTATATATTTTGCCATCGAACCTCGTTAGTTGAAGTGGCTTTGCTCATTGCATTACCTACACAGTGAGGTGATGACAGGTGATTTATGTCTTCGAGGGAAAGATCATCTATGCTTCGTGAATGATGTAAGTTGGTAAACGAGAGATTGTGCTAGATTATTTATTGTTAGATAGCAACAAATTACAAATATTATACTTGATAAGTAGGTAGTCCATTTCCACAGGCTCTAGGGGTTCATTCCACAAAACAGGCTTGATGGTGGATCTAATCTGCCACGTGGCGCTTATAGCAGCGGCTTATAGAAGATTTTCCTGCATTATACCTACCAATAGCAAAACATTTTCATATACTTACTCTGGAAGGGAGTAAATCATTGATAGATTTAAAATGAGGTCACGCGCGTCATTTGTTCGTCAATTGTAATTCGAATTCTAATATACTTCAAAGGTACTTGAAAATTAAAATATGTGGCCAGTGTTGATAACCTTTGATAATAAAAACAGGAAAGAAACTCTAAGTGCAACATGTTGGCTAACTCTTACCGCATCATCATTTAGGATCATCAGAGAGCGCAATCTATAACCTCTGTAAAATAAAAAAAAGAAACATGGAAAAGCGATTGCCGTAATGGCAAATCGTATTATTAACGTGGCTTTATGTAGAATCTATCTCGACTTTCTATAATGAGACATTATTAACGCCCTGTAAGGTGAGGTCAGAGAAATATGAACAAATGTGAGGTCGTGTGTAGAACGCTATCTGCGGCGCGAGTGCGGATCTTTTCGATAAATAAATTTCGATAAAATTGACAGTTAAAATCGATAAAACCCACTTTATCGATTTTAACTGTCAATTTTATCGAATAAAACCCTCTATCGATTTTAACTGTCGATTTTATCGAATTTTATTTATCGAAAAGTATCCGTACTCGCGCCTTAATAGAGCACTTTAACCTCGTGTAGATGGACTATAAATATAATTGCACAAAATTTAATAATTTTTTTTCTTGTTTGTGCAATTCTATTTACTTATATTAGACTGTAGACTCTGTAGTAAGCTAGATGATGTCATATTGTATTCACTATCAAAATATTGCTATATTTTTTTAGTCATACATTGTATATTATATTTCTAACAGCTGCAGTAAGGTAGCTATTATAATAGATCTGTTTTGTCAATTTGTAATACGTGTTATAATATAAGATTATATTCCAGGAATATAAAATTTACCATCTTAATAAATGAAATAAATAAAAAATCACAAAAAAATTACAATACCCAGTTAATTTAACTATTGTAATACCGTGTCTTAAATATTCTTATGAGACGAGCAATATCCGTCTTATTTTATTGTGAAAAAGTCTATATATCTAATAGTACCTACTCGTCAAACGTAAATGAGCTTCAGTGTACAGGCAGCCTAAGGTAACAACAGCAGATCAAAGCTGGGATTCGACCAATAAAAATGCACAGAATTTCAACGGAAATTTCGTTTGTGATTAATGATTATTTCCCAGCTCCTTTCCGATGACGTTGAGACTAAAGGATGACTCACGCTAGACCGTGTCGGGTCCGAGTCGAGTGTCGGCCGTAGCACGGTCAATTATATATTAGTACATAGGTATGTTTTGTATGGACACTCACGCTATTCCGTGCGACAAACGACAGACGGCCGAGCAACGGACAAATATTATAATTGACCGTGCTGCGGCCGGGACTCGGCTCGGACCCGACACGGTCTAGCGTGAGTCATCCTTTATGATAACTAACGTTGGGTTAGGTTATTAGCTAACTTTACGTTACTACTAATGTTATTAGACGTAACCTTTTACGTCGGAGTAAGATTTTGATTCATTTTATATTGTTAGTCGAGTCTACACAACGCGCGACGAAGTTCACACTAGCGCATTTATGTTTGGCGAGTACCATAGCGATGTGTTTTACTTCAACATGTTTATATTATCTAGCTTAATTATATTAATCAACGTTATAAAATTAGGAAATAAAAATAGGTTATCGTCAACTTGGGCTTATAATCTTTGAAGCCATGCAATGGCTCAGTGGTAGGTGTTGAAGCTGTAAGCATTCGAAGCCTACAATAAGCTTTCTGTGCAATAAATCAACCATCGCGGTTGCTCATGTTTTAGACCGGCTAGCTACCTACCTCAGAGCAAAAATAGGTAGAGCGCGTGTTACCAAGTGGGAACAGTATGCACGGGTGAGAACATCGCACTGTTCCTACCGCAAGCGTTAATAGTCATACGCTCACTAGCGGTGTGAGCGCACGTTGCGAGTTCCTGGCGAGCATTTGATTATTTAACTGCTAAAAATGGTAAAATGTGCAATAAAAACATGTAAAAACGATACTCGGAAACACACTAAACAGAAATCTAGCATCACATTTCACCGGTAAACCATTTTTTAATACTTTTAAGTAAATTAGAAATCACGTTTCGCGGGGTGGACGGAGACGCGGGACGCAAGGCTACATGCACCGCCCGCACCGCCCCGCAACCCCTCTTGGATTGCCAACTGGGATAGTGATGTGACGCGTTCGGCGCTTGAGTCGATACGGCGAGAAATAGTTTATAATACACCTGCGCGCTATGTGCGCTTGCGAGAATTACTTTGTAAATGATTTAGATATGAATAGTTATTTAGAGTGGTTATAAGGCGTTTCATGTTGCCCGCATGTGTTTCTTAATTGTAACAACTTCATTTAAAAAAAAAGTACAGAAAACAATAATGACTTCCTTCTTTTCTTCTACTTTGTGTGGATGACTGGTAGAAAATACTAATAGTATTAAGTCCTCCCTTTGTACATTTCTATTGTGCAATAAAGTATTAAATAAATAAATAAAAAATGACTTCCCCATAGATTTTCTTGATGCTCGCTTGTCTAGTGGATGTAACCTGAAGCACCTTTTTTTCAAAGTCATATTGTCGCGTATTTTATTTTGGTTATTATTATATTTTTGCTTGTTAATTAAATAAAAAATTAAAAAATAAATAAGATATAACATATCATTCTGTTTTTTTATTTCTTTGTTTTTTTTAGTTTTTATCCTTTACATAAAGTGCGGGGAAATATAAAAATAAAAACGCATTTTGACTCAATTACAATAACGTAAATGATTCTATAAATACGATATAAAAACATGTAATTTGAACATAATTTTATTGTAAATTAAAACTACAATATATAAAATAAAATTATAACAATATAAATTCATAGGTCATTATGCGAGACCTATAAATTCGTACCTTAAAATAAATAAGCAAATAATAATATTTAACTTATCAAAAACTCACCCATATATACTTCACATTATACATACATTAATTATACAACATAATATAACAATAGGTCCCGTGCCATTCAGCTGCTTTTATCGACAACTACGCTTGCAGCGCTCAATTGCCCATCCCTATCAGTCACTTACCTATCAATATAACTAGCTATAGTTCACTTGCATACGCTGCGCATTAGGCGACCGGAGCGATGTTCGCGCTCTACCTATTTTTGCTCTGAGCTACCTACATTCATATTGAAAATCCACCGCAAAACTCCGCATGGTGCTGTAACAACTGCATTTGAGAGCCATCGGATCATTTAGAATCAGCAGCTTTACCGGCTAATAACATACAATCATCTCTGGTCGCTAGTTTTCGGCTGGAAAGGAAGGAATTGTCTTGAGTTCTCGCTAATTTTTGTTCTGGAGCGAACCATATAAAGGGAACAAATGGTTCCAAAACAAAAACTAGCGAAAACTATAGAATGGTATCGAAAACGAAGACAACTTTATAAGTCGATAAGGCAGCATGTGAGACAGTTGTAAAACGCTAATCCATAATTAATAAACAATGTTATAAAATATAGCTATTAAGTCTTTCACAAATATTTAATTTCGATTAACAAATTATATATAATTCCCTAAGTACATATTTTGCTTCCTAAAATTATACTTAAATAATATTATAGGTAGGTAGATACATAATAATTATAATACCTCCTATAGTAAACACCACGAAAGAAGTCCTGTGGACATAACAGAATCTCAACAATGACAAGCATAGCTATTTACCTTTTCTTTCATCGAAAGAAAATCGAGCCTTTGTTGAAAGACTTTCAATAAAGGCTAAAAGGCGTGAAGCACAAACTAAAATAAACAGAAAATATAAAAAACGCGTCAAGCAGCGTTTAAAAGCCATAATCTGAAGAAGAAAATATAAAAAAAAATTACTGTCGCTTTTAGACTTAATTTTACCATTTGCAGAAAATAAGTTGGGTCTGTTTTTTTGCTGGCCAGTCATAAGTTAATATTATTTTAAAAATCGGGTTCTTCATTTTGCAAAATCCTAAAAACTAGAAGCTTCTAGCTTTCGTTTACAATGTAGTGCAACCACTGCCATGGTTGTACCACGATTCAGCACTTCTAGTGCTCGCCAGTCAAAAATCAATCAAGAGATCTATCCTAGTTCGAAGTCTATCGTATTCGCCAACTTCCGACGGTCAAATATATATAGTGGACAAATGCTAAACTCAACAATTTTACGATTGTTGAGTTTAGCGATTTCTACGACTTTAAATACAACATAAAAACATTATTGCATACCATTATCATCAATACAAATAAATAAAACTAAAGTGTCTGTTTGTAATATCAAAATAACAGCTTTTTACTAAATGCATATGAAAGTTTATACGCTACCTATAACAAAACAACCATTTTTATAATTTTTGTCTGTCTATCTGTTTGTTCCGGGTAATCTTCGAAACGACTGGACCGATTTTGACGTGATTTTCACTGACGGATAGCTGATGTTACAAGGAGTAACTTAGTCTACTTTAATTTTCGAAAAATAATTAGGGATATGCGCAAAGAAAATGAAACCCATTAATCCAATATCTCCACGCGGGTGAAACCGCGGGCAGCAGCTAGTTAAAAATAATTACGCTGAGACCGTTAGTATCTACGTTAGGTAGGTTCATATTACATACATAAAAGGTAGGTGCTATAAAGAAAAGAGAAACATAAACAAATTATGGTTTTTGTTCCATAGTAAATAATTACTCATCGCTTTACTTTCTTAACAAAAATAAGGTTTTTAGCATAGAAGTAAAATTAGTAGAATCACAGACAAGCGGCGTGTGCAAGCAACGCACTGACGCCATAAACAACACAAGCGTCCCGCGGCCGCCTCCCTTCCCACCCGTGTAGTGTTGCTATGACCGTCATTACTTACCCGTTTTTGGGGTACATATTAAATAAGATATTAAATTGTTATTCAAATGACTTCCAAAATATTTTTTAATTAAAAGCTCGGCTGAACCACGTAAGTGAATCCGGTTAAATAGATATAAATATTTTCCAAAATATTCTCAAAACGTTTATCTTAACGTAGTTAAAATCACAAGAAAATGTATTTTACACATTTACACAGTAAAACATAGGACTGAGTGAAGTTTGGCTAAATACTCTTTGGCCAGTTCTATTCTTATTTTAATCGCATTGTAGATTACATGTCTATCGTTAACTAATTATTTGAATAAATACCATCGCCTTGTATTATCTGTGAAAGGACGGTGCTGGCGTAAATAGCATTGTGTACATTTTTATGCACGATGTGTCATTCATTCAAACGATTGTCAATAGACGGGAAAGTGGGAAACCTAATTGAATTTAATGGCAACCCAACGCATCTGTTTGTTGTCACCGGTTTTGAATATAAATATTTGCATAAAAACACATCAAAGTGAGAAATATGTGATACGTACTTGTGGAAATGTATTATTTTGTCTTTCTCTTTAACCCTCGTGTTATTTCGGCAGAATTTAATCGCACAGCTCGTCATATTTTCTCAATATCCGTTTCGTGTAGTGACGTGCGCGGCGCTGACAGCACTGACTGACGTAAATGGAGTTAGTATGAGTCCTCACTCCTTTATTGTAGCTTCGTTATTTATGGCCGTATTGTCTATCTGCTAAGGTTTATAATCAAAGGTTTTTAGCATTTTACCCCTTTATATAATAATTATTAGTAATTCTGTGCGTATATTACTATCGTATGCTATCGTGGCGAGTAGGTAGGTACTTTGGTGTATTTTTTTCGTTACAGGTAATTCTATAGTAGATAATTACTTGAAGTTAATTATTGTAATTTTCATAAACATCTGTGCAGTATTGCTTCCATTTAGAAGTACCTATACCTATATTTCCTTAGAAATATTTACTTGTTACAGAATGTAGATATATTCCTGATTTCCTTGTAATTTTTCAATAAAATAGATGTGTTATCTCTGCTTGTCTTCGTTTTTTTATTGTGATTATTAAACATTGCTATTCATAAGGTTAATTTTCATTTTGTATAATATACCTTCCGTTTTACCCCCTCTTACTTAGGACTTGAACTCATTTAACGTTAGAAAGAGAAAGCAAACGCATTTATGCGGATGAGTGACAGAGACAAACGGCGCCTGTCACGATTCGTTGTACCACAGACTTACAGTAACGAATCTGTGCGTTGTACTTTGTGCATAATTGGGATGTTGACTGATTTTGGGAAAGTGTTTAAAACGATGCGTATGGGCCTAATATAACCCAAAATATTTAAATTTACTTTTTAAAACAACTAATATTTTAATTATCATGTATTTAAAATGCCGTTTTAAATTTTGCTCCAAAACGGCAGTGACGTCACGTGTTCAATTACCACAGAGTAATTTTCTATAACACTGTAAAGTGACAAGCAAAGAGAATATAACCACTACTACCTAGTCTGTGCTACGTTTAGTGACAAGTTCATTCGATGCTTTCTATGTATGTATTGTTATGTATTAAAATATGAGTTCAAAGTTTTTTGAGCTTATTGATTTATATATATGCTTTGGTTAATTAATACACTTTGGATCTTAGAATCTACGATTACTGTTCATTATACATATTGTATATTCATTGTTGGTTATAGAAATAATGATTTTTGGTATAATAAGTAGGTATTTACACGGAGGTCTTCACATTTCTAAATTCAGCAGAGCAGAAATTATCGTTTGTCGAGAAGAAATTGGCCACCGTAAAACAATCAATTCTCGGCAAATTGGAATTATTTGCCTTTATGAAGCCACTTTCCATCATGGGAGAATATTCAAGAGTCGAAATAAATTTAGAAAAATAGGCGCGGAATTCACAGCACAGATAAATAATCACAGAAATCACTCTAAAATACTAAGCAGTTAAGCGCAACGAGCTATATACTCATTGGAGTTTTGGCGGGAATGCGAAAATGTGCTGTTGTTGATTTTGTGTTATTTACTAAAACCTTTGTTTTATAGAGTGTTAATGTGTAATAATAGTGGATTATTAACCATTAAGTGTTCGTAAACTTGCATGAGTGAAAGGCAAATAGTACAAAGACGAAAAACGTGTATTTTCGTATTCTATCCAAAACTCCATAGAAGCTTCAGTAAACTATCCACCAATTTACTGAAGCGTCACTTCGACTCGACCGCGCCTAGACTAAACTTTAACGTGACTTTGACGACTTTCATGCACCAAAACTAGAGATTTATTATATATTATTACTTATATAACTTGACACTAGTTAAATGCGCAAATCACGTGGAGCCAAAAACAAAACAAAAAAAATATATATACCCATTCCGATTGAAACAGTGACGTCACGGGCGTTTTAGGTCACGTGACTTCGGATTGATGTGATTACATTTTGATTATTTAATTTAAATTAAATTCCTTAAAAATAAACAAAAATATTGTGTTTAATAGGAATTCTGTCACAAAAACTACCGTTTCGCGGCAAAATTATATTTTTATTTGAATACAGTCAACAACCCAATTATCACGGATTTATATTCCTTCAACCCAAGGATTTTTATGATATAGTCCAAGACTTCAGCAAACATTGAAGGAATCTCGATGACTTCAACGAAGTATATAGGTACATCCGTGGTGCATACACATAACAGGGATTATATTCTCTTTGCACACAAGACAACCACAAAGGATCGATGCGACGTCATTTTGCAATTTGTATGCAATGTTGGTTTGTTTAGGTTAAATCTTGCAAGCTTTGACCAATTTCCCTGTGTCTGATTGAGCCGAAAACATACATAATAATATGTAAATAAGATGAGAATGCAATATAATGAGGTCACAGAGCAGGTCTGATGATGGACCAAGCGGCGACCACAGGAATATACTGTGTAAGGAAATACGTAGTAATTCCATCGGGTTTGGGCTCGTTTGATTAGTCTTTCCAAGTACTCTGATGATTGATCCTAGATGATGTCCAGGGTCCTGATGATGGAGCAGGCAGGTCGCCACATGATTACAGTACCTACCAAACCAATTATGTACGTATTGTATAAAAACTTGTCTGGAAAAATATATTTTTCCACATCAAACTTATTTGCTCACATTATGATAGGTAAGTAGGTATAATTATAACTAAGTAGTAAGGGCCGGAGAGTAGGTAACATGTTACTTTTTATCCCAGTAAATGCAATATTCCGGTGGGAACTACCACGCGGCACATATTGTATAAGTCTTAACTCATGTAACCGCGGGCTGCAGTTAGTCCTACATGCCTATGCTACTTCTACTAATATTATGAACGGTAAAGTGAGGATGGATCTTTGTTACTCTTTCACGCGAAAACTACGCATTGAATGGATTTTGATGAAACTACCGTAATACAGCTTCTACTCTTATACATCAGAATAACACGACATATTAATTTTAAAACGGTCCACCGTTTACGGTGGTTTAGTAAAACTATGTTTTGTCTTTGTTGTTCTTTGAGAAAACGGAATCGAACTATGGTTTGTCTCTTTCGATTCCGTTTTCTCAAAGAACTACAAAGACAAAACGTAGTTTTACTAAACCACCATTTAGAAATGTTTATTAATAAAATAAGCGCCAATATTATTAACTATCTACATAACACGCTATAATAATAAAGATAATGTAACACTACGATAATAAATACCTAAAAATTATGAAAGTATTCTTTTTTATTTTATTTCAACTAGTCATAATTCACAAACCGTAACAGGCCACGAAACAAAGAAAAAAATTACCTGTTGTCAACTTGTCAGTGACATTAGTGACATAATGACATTGCAGACTAAATATCATGATATTATTTTTAAGTTTATCTCCAAAATATTTGCGTATATAGTCCAAAAACCAATAATTACAATTTTTTATTGTAAGATGCGTACTACCTTTATTAGCAAATACGTACGTACCCAGCTTTCTTTTAGGTCTATTTTAAAGTTACTTTGTATCAGACACTGTGGAAAACCAATCTCATAACGTAAAATATAATGTTCTGACTGAAGTGTATCCAGGTCAAGAAATAAAGTCAAAAAAAGTGTTTGTTTCCTAAAAAATTAAAAATTTCAAATGTCTTTCTTTTCGATGCAGCACGTGTAGACGCGGACGACTTGCTTTATCATCCCACAATAATATTATAGGTAAAAAACATTATATGCCTCCCTTTATAGATTATTTACACGTGCAGAATTACGTGGCTGCCTGTAGCCAAGTAAAGCAGTAGTATCTTATAACAATAGAATAAATATAGTGTGGTGTGGAAAATTTTACGTGTGATAATTTTGGCAGTTTAAAGATGCCATCGGACGCAAAGAAACGGGCAGCGCAGAAGAAAAAGGAGCAGGCTACCGGTAGGGGCAAGAAACCCATCGCTAAGGTCAACAATGCGGAGGAAAACGGGACCTCCAACGGAACTGGCAAGGAGGATCGCGAACTTACCGCTGAAGGTAATTATTACACATTGTCATATTTCTAGCGATTATTAGCGTTAGCCAATAACCTCTGCAATTTTTTTTATATAAAAATTCATCTTTAGTTAATTTGTAACCATAAGTCATAGTTCAGGTTCATTTTTTTTATTCTGTCAATTGTAATTATTTCTGAGTCATCAAGGTTAAAAAATAGGGATTTCAATAAACCATAATTATCATGTTGAGTTATTGTGAGGTTAGTTATTAGTGTTATTTAATCATTAGTGTAAAAATGATTAAGAAGTAGGTGTATAGAAGTTCTTCCATTAATAATATTTTTTAACTAATTTTATTTAAAGTTATTTGATTTAAATTTGTAAAATGTTCTAAGTCAGTATGTTCTAAGTCAGGACAGGAAGCAATAACAGCAATTTCTTGTAGAATGTTTGGCCCAATGGTACAAACATGCAAACACATGCATATAAAGTGCAAACAATTAGTCTGGGTCACTGTAAAAGGATGTTTTATCTGCATATAGTACCCACAATTGATATGGATCGATTTGAATCTGTCATCAAAGAGGTCAACAAGGCATGACAATGTTCCGACAATGTAATTTGTATTTTTTATCTTTATAAATACTGATTCAATGTCTCTGATTTTATAAAATAAGTTTACATAAAACCATTGAAGTATTTTCACAAGTGACATACTATTTTTATTATGTTCCACTTCTGCTGCGGTCAATATCTAACAATTTCATGTTAAAAATGCACCATCCTTATTGCATTTGCGAATTGCAAATTGAGTTGAACACAATTGTGTTCTAGATCTTGATTATCACCTGCTATCTTGATTATCAAATGACTACACTCTGTGTTATTAGGAAGAAACCTATCAACATAGTGGGTCAATTATTTCCAAAAAAGCAGGTGATTATTATCAAGATCTGGAACACAATTACGCAATTCAATTGTTCTTAGTCCCGCTTTCATAGTGGGCAATTCTCTTTCAAAATAAAAAAGTAGCCGGTCACTGTGGTCAGTGGTCCATGACATTGTGAGATTGTATTCAGCCCAAACACATTTTTGTTTTATTTTTATTGGAGAGATTATTTGACAATGGCTCCGATTCTGGTATTATAAAGTTAAACCTAGTTTTAATTTTGCCAGCCTGTATGTTAAAGAATTAAAATCACCCATTTCATACCACTACTACCCATACTGATTTGTATTGTATGGTCGGAATGTTAATGCTTATATTATTCTGTTATTCCTGACCCTCTATGACAAAAATCGACTCAACAATATGCTGCTTCAAATTCCATCAAATAAATAATAGTAATGTTAAATTTTCAGAGGCACTGTGTCTCAAACTTGAAGCTGAAGCGAAGATCAATGCTGAGGCTCGTTCCTGCACGGGGTCCCTCGCCGTGCACCCTCGCTCCCGAGACGTTAAGATTGCAAACTTCTCCATCACATTCTACGGCAGTGAGCTGTTACAAGACACCCTGCTCGAGCTTAATTGTGGCCGAAGATATGGCCTTGTGGGACTTAATGGATGTGGTATGTATATACAACTCAATTTTATGAGATTTTAAAGTTGCATTCCAATCAAAATGGTGTGTCACTTAAGGGTCAGAATACAGCGCGCCGCCTATCTCGCTGGCGTATTTCAACATTTTTTAAGATAAACTATCACATAATTATGAAAAATCGCATTCGGTAAAGTTGCTGGCAATAACATTACAAACAAAAGTATCATTTTGATCTGATCAAGTTTTCATACATGAAAAGGTATGAAAACTCGAATGGATCTAAATGAAATGTTTGTTTAACTTTTGTAAGCAACTTCACCAAATGCGTTTTTCATACTTATATTAAGTGATTGTTTATCCTCAAAAACGTTGGGATGGGCGAGCGAGATAGCGCCGCGCCGTATTTTGCCCCTTAAATAGAGAATGGCTAATTGACTCATATGTCTGTCTGCAAAAAGATTATTCCTCTTTTTAGAAATCATGGTATTAGTTTGTTTGTTTCATATTATTCATCCATTCATGAATACGTAAACATAGTGAATGTCAAGTTTGAGAGTAGAAATTAGTACCTACTTACACAATAGTATTGTAATTAATTTATGTACCTATTCATAAAAAGTTAAAATAACGCTCAATACTCCTCCAATTGGGTAAAATTATTTCGTCTGATTTGCCTCGTTTTAGCGCCTCACATTTCACGTCTACGAAAAAACCAAACAAAAGGCGAAATGCAAAAACCGTGCAGACGCTTTCTATTATAACGATTTAGAAAGGTTCGTGCTTGAATTCTCGATTCAATAAAGTAACTAAATTGAACCCAATTTCATGTTTTAGATAGTTCAATAGTTAGATCAAGATCTTTCAATATTTAAAAATCAATAAGTATCTTACTTTGATTTTTTTGTGTGTCATTCCACTATATGTCACAGATTTGTGAACTTTTTTACTATACGCAGAAGTTACTCTGCCTGGGCCTGCTGGTGTAGCTATGCTAAAAATGTGCAGATATTAATTTGCTTAAAAATGTTTTGTGTTTTTTATGTCTTTGTAATAATATGTTTCTGATTCTACTGACTCTTTTCAAAGGTTTAAAAAAATAAACTAACTTGTGCTGGCATGACTTGTTAAGATTCTGCAAGGCAAATTACTAATGCTGTTTTTAAAACAATTCCAATGTTTGTTCACTTTGTTTCAATACAAGCAACCTAGCCCGTGACAATTCTCATAAGATTACAAAATATAATAAATATTAATACTTAATAAGATTAATAATTTTAATTTTGTCCACAATTGATTGTTAATGTTCAAACTGGCGATTACAAAATAAGTATAATAAGTCTCTATACCTATCCTACTAATATTATAAATGCGAAAGTTTGTGTGAATGTTTGTTACCACGTATCTCCGTAACTACTGAACCGATTTTGATGAAATTTGGGACGTAGATAGTTAAGGTTCTGGAATAACACATAGGCTATAAAGATAAATATCACCCGGGCGAAGCCTCCGACGGAAGTTACTTATTTTATATTTGTGCAAACCAACCTACGCTTCTATTTCCGTCTTTCGAAATATCTTTATGAGCTTCTGAAGTGAAAGCGGCTAATTTAGACCGTAATAATTGTGATCTTCGTGATAAAATGAAAACAAACCCATCAATACCGAATTGACAAATTTGTCGCTCATCAATTTACGCGATGAGTTATGATTATAATGACCTACATGTACATTACGTTCTTGATGCGCTGATGGCCGTTGCAATGAGTTCAAACGCCGCGAGAGCTTATATATATTTGAATTTTGAACCTGACCTGACCACACTAAAAACAAAAAAACATCATGGTGCAACCACATCATGGGCACATCCTAGTTTTAGCCTGACTCGTGATATTTTCAAGCAAAAGTTAAGAAACAGTCCTGCATACGTTTAACATTGCGTATACAAGCGATCTTTTATAATATCATCTCCTAAGGTGAGATATCAAAAGTTTGGCCATAAAAAACATCTGAAAAAAAATACCCAATAGTAAAATGGTTTATATAAGCTTAAGGGCAGGATACGACGCGCCGCTTTCTCGCTCGCGCATCTCACTATGTAATTGTGAAGATAATCAATATTTTGATATAAATATGAAAAATCACATTCGGTTAATTTGCTGGCAATAATATTACAAAGGTACGGCAAAAGTATCATTTTGATCCGATCCGGTTTTCATACATGAAAATGGGCAAAACATAAAATCCCATTTTTAGGTTTGAAAACTAAAGTGGAACAAAATGAAATTTTTGTTAAACTTTTGTACTGTTATTGTCAGCAACTTCACCGAATGCGATTTTTCATAATAATACTAAAATATAGATTATCTTCAAAAATTTTGAGATGCGCGAGCGAGAACGCGCCTGCCTTAACAAAGCCGCTAAGTTAGTGATTTCTAAATGAACATTTTTCTTGTTCCAGGCAAGTCATCCCTTCTATCCGCGCTGGGAGGCCGCGAGGTTCCCATTCCGGAACACATCGACATCTTCCACTTGACGCGGGAGATGCCGGCCTCCGACAAAACTGCACTGCAGTGCGTCATGGAGGTCGACGAGGAAAGGGTCAAGCTGGAAAGACTCGCGGAAGAGCTGGCGCACTGCGAGGATGACGGTAAATGATCCTACAGCCGGGTTCAAATTACTGTGTTGGGTATGTGTCGTGACGCGGTAGAACGATGTCGAATTTATGTAAAGGAAAAGGACAAGAAATACAACACATTAGTGAGAACCTGACCATACTGGTGTCAGCCTCTTACGCTCTCATTGCTGGGATACTGGCCTTCTCTCAGAGATAGAGGTATCGGCCATAATCCACCACGCGGGCCTAGTGCGGCTTGGTGGATGTCACATGTGTTCGAATTTTATAGTTGTCGAACATGCGGGTTTCCTCACGATGTTTTCCTTCACCATTTTAGAGCAAGTCTGAATAATCTAAATGAAACGCCACCGACCGAGCGTTCTTTGAAATGAATTTGGCGCTTGTTGCGAAAAGCCGTCATGTTGCATAGATCGTCTTACGTTACTAACATTAGTTCTTTAATCCGAGGGCGTTCACTAGACTTACTATAACAGTGAGTAAAATTATAACAGTGAGTAAAATTAGACATGCGGAAGAGTTGGCACATAAGTCCTGTGAAATTCCTTATAAATTATACCGTTGGAGGTGGTGCAAATATCGTTCCTTGGCATCTAACTGGCATTGCTTCGCAAATGTCCTTATGTGCTTTTTCCCACGTCATCGAACCACTGAAGAATGAGAGAGAATTAAGGGGCACAATACGGCGCGATGCTATCTCGCTCGCGCATCTAAAGAGGTTTGAAGATAAATAATCATTTAATATAGTTAAGAAAAATCGCATTCGGTGAAGTTGCTTGCAATAACATTACAAAGGTACGGCAAAAGTATCATTTTGATCCAATCAAGTTTTCATACATGAAAATGGTCAAAACATAAAATACCATTTTTAGGTTTGAAAACTTGAGTGGATCAAAACGAAATTTTAACCTCTATAATGTTATTGTCAGCAATTTCACCGAATGCTGTTTTTCATAATTATATTAAGTGATTGTTTATCTTCAAAAATGTTATGATGCGCGAGCGAGATAGCGGCGCGCCGTATTCTGCCCCTTAAGTTAGATTATTAAGTCTAATTTTAGTTAATTTTCAGCTGCGCAAGAACAGCTGATGGACGTGTATGAGCGTTTGGATGAACTTAGCGCTGACACAGCGGAGGCGCGCGCCGCTAACATACTGCACGGTCTCGGCTTCACCAAGGAAATGCAGCAGCAGGCTACCAAGGACTTCTCCGGAGGTAAGCAATCTCTATTTGAAGTCCCAAATCAAACCAAATGTATTTATTTGCATAAATATGGGTGATGATTATAACAGTGATGTAAGGTAGGTACATACATTTCAGAGTGCCAAACTTGTAACATTAGATGTGCAAATTATTCCATCTTATTTTTTTTAACGGGCTAAATGCCTTTACTAACTTGCTAATACATAAATAAACACTACATCTAACCTAGCTAGCTACAAAACCAGTTGGATAATCTACAAGCCCAAGTAAGCCTATAGAATCTATAGATTAATCCAAATGTTCTAGCCCGCTACCAGCTGGAAGCATAGTTTTCTATCTTATTAATTACATAGGTAGGATTAACCAGTCCAATCTAAATTAAATTTACATAGGTAGTTGTACAGATCGGTCTCATCATTAAAATTATAAAAAGAATGACTGCAGCCTTTACCATGCACATTGCACATGAATGCATAAGGCTACCTAAAACTCTTCCGTTATTGTGAGTCTGCTTTACATTGTACAAGTACTAGGGTGTCTGATCAAACATCCTGCACAGTTGTAGATTGACGAGGCAGTTGCAAATCTACCAGGGACTTTTTGAGAGGTCACCAATTCTGTACAAATTGTCTTTTTTGTTCTCGATAGGCTATCATTTGATCGCTATGTCATTTGATCTTAAGTGAGGATGCGGTCCAAGGTGGCAAATCCGTTTACCTGAGATGTGGAACTAGTTTTCTGTTGTGTCTGCCTCTCACTCTTGTGCATCCCTATTGAACCACTAGCTACTCGCGCCAATATTTACACCGGCCTATACGGTTAAGGTGTCATTGCGTAGGCGACGACATACCGCAGACCGCAGTGACATTGCTGCTGACGATAACCGCAGGCGACAGCGGGCGCTGTTATTGTATTTGCACGCGATGACAGCGGCACTAAATTCAGTCTGTTCGTGATAAAATATACGTGTTGCCACTTTGCGGTATGCGGTCTGTCGTCGCCTAAAGAATGACACCTTTATACTTACATCCATCTATTTAATTAAACATAAACATAAACGCTTACACACTCATACCCCCGCACTAGGATTCCCTGTGTCGCAGGTGGCATGGACATACACAGATGCACATCACAAACATCCAAGACCCCAGAACAAACTTTATGCTTACACAAAATCTGCCCCCGGCCGGGAATCGAACCCGGGACCCCTCGCTTTGCAGGCAGGGTTACTACCAACTTAGCTACGGAGCCGTAAATTAATTTACGGCTCCGTAATTAATCCACATTTAGCTTCGCTCTGAAATTTTATGCTAATCTTTACATATGTGTTGCCAGGTTGGCGTATGCGTATTGCCTTAGCGCGCGCACTGTACGTGAAGCCGCACCTGCTACTATTGGACGAGCCGACGAACCACCTCGATCTTGACGCCTGCGTCTGGCTCGAGGAAGAGTTAAAACAGTCAGTACCATGTATATTCTGTAAACACTGAGATTCTAGAAACTATAAGGAAAATCAACATATTTTACAGGAAAAAGTATTACAAAACAGTGAGCTAATTGAAGATCCTCATGGCTAAAAACAAAATAAAAAATATGAACACGTTAATGGTACATCTCTAATAATATCTATACTTACTCAAAAACATTTATGAAGTACCTTTTACCCCCGGCTTTGCATGTGAATCAGGATAAAAAGAAACCTCAGGGATAGAGCTTCATATTAGTGAAAACATTTTCAGAATCAGACTTATGGTTTCAGATGTTAGCAGTAACAAACAATCAAAAAACAAACTACCTTTTTATAATATTTATTATGCTTTGGGCTGTTGACTCAAGTATTCAATTGTAACAATATTTCTCTGCAGTGACTCGGGGTAGTCAATTGTAACTTATGTGTAATTAGTGTTTGTAGTGTCACTATTTTCACATCAGCTGGAGATATAAGCAATATAAAGCAGAGATAAATCCTAGCCCATATGATACACAACTATATGGTACAATAGGGATAATATAGTCTGCTTCTCGTTTGTTCCTTATGATTAATTGTACAAATTTTCTTCTTTGATAGCTACAAGCGCATCCTCGTGCTGATATCGCATTCCCAAGATTTCCTGAATGGTGTATGTACAAACATAGTGCATATGAGCAAGCGACGGCTCAAATACTACACGGGCAATTATGAAGCTTTCGTCCGGACCCGCATGGAACTGCTGGAAAATCAGATGAAACAGTACAATTGGGAGCAGGACCAAATCTCTCACATGAAGGTGAATATGTTACTATGAACAAAATCAGAATTAAAGCGAAATTTACCATGTATATTATTTGTATATACATAGAACGCGTAGAACAGGTGACGTCAGATGTTCTGTCAAATTTGTATAGGGCGTTTTAGGCGCTTAGTAGATACGCTCGACTTTGACTCTCATTTTTGACGTTTCTTGCGTTCAATTTCCAGTTATTTCGATATAGACATTAGAAGCTCATGAGAAACCGAATTGATTGATATCATAAAAAAATGGAGTCAACATTCCTATTCCACCCACAGAATTACATCGCGCGTTTCGGTCACGGCTCGGCCAAGCTCGCTCGCCAAGCGCAATCCAAGGAGAAGACTCTTGCGAAGATGGTGGCGCAGGGGCTCACTGAGAAAGTAGTGGATGACAAAATACTCAACTTCTACTTCCCCTCGTGTGGCAAGGTGCCGCCACCGGTGATTATGGTGCAGGTACGTTTCTCATCAATGTGTTACTATTAGAGAATGATGGACTTTGCAGCGGAGTCTTTAAACTCTTATGAAGCGAATGAAGAGAAATAGGCATCAATGGGAGCCTGCACTGCTTAGTTATACCGGTAGGTGGCGCATTATCGTTGTTGTTGTTTGTATATTTGTATTTGTATAAAGTACACCCTCCGTAAGGTGCATTTCAGTGTAAAAAGAAAGGTACACAGATTTCCAGTTTTTTCGATATAGACATTTGATTCTCCTGAGAAAACGAATTTAATGATATAAAAAAAAATTTAGTCAACATACCTATTATTGTACAGGGCTGTGGGGAATTGTACAAGCCTTGCGGTGTTTTATGTCTAAGATGATATATATCTCGTTTTACAGAACGTATCGTTCCGCTACACTGACACTAGTCCGTGGATCTACAAGAACTTAGAGTTCGGTATCGACCTGGACACGCGGCTCGCTCTCGTCGGCCCCAACGGTGCCGGCAAGTCGACGCTGCTCAAATTGCTGTATGGAGACGTGAGTTTTGACCCTATTCTCATTCTATGTGGTAAGGCCTGCACTGATGTCGCGCTTGGAGTGTTTAATGCATTTGCATTTTGTTCGTGGTAGGACTAACTCTTCTGCGAGTGTCCATCTGTTGTTACCACCGCTTTTTGAGTGAAGTCTGCCGCTGAAAATGTTCAGTCCAATTTGTATGGAGCTCAGTAGATAAGCCCGATTTTGGTTCCCATTTTTGACGTTTCTAGCGTTCAATTTCCAGTTTATTCTATACAGACATTTGATTTTCAAGAGAAAACGAATTGATTGACATCATAAAAAAAATCGAGTCGACATCCCTATTGACACCATCGTTGACTGATGAATGTATGTTACCGCAGCTGGTCCCATCCACCGGTATGATCCGTAAGAACTCCCACCTGCGCATCGGGCGCTACCACCAGCATCTGCACGAACTCCTGGACCTGGATCTGTCGCCGCTGGATTATATGATGAAGGAGTTCCCGGACGTGCGCGAGAGGGAGGAAATGCGCAAAATCATCGGACGGTACGGACTCACGGGACGACAGCAGGTACACTTCAGTAATAGGAATGTTGCATGAAACATAAAATACATAAATACTGTCGTTGTACAGGTTTAAGAACATCATATTAACACAATAAAAATTAAATTCACTAAAAATATAAAATTTCCAAAAAGATGTTGCATCTAAAAGTTTCCCGAATTTAATGCTTTTTTTATCATCCAATAGTAATTTAAATGATACCATCAGATTCTTTACATTTCTATTATTCTGCACCTTAATGCGGTGGTGTGGTGGTTTTGTGTCCGGCAGGTGTGTCCAATGCGGCAACTGTCTGACGGGCAGCGGTGCCGCGTAGTGTTCGCGTGGCTCGCGTGGCAGACGCCGCACCTGCTACTCATGGACGAGCCGACCAACCATCTGGACATGGAGACCATAGACGCGCTCGGAGACGCCATCAACGACTTCGACGGCGGCATGGTGCTCGTGAGCCACGACTTCCGGCTCATCAACCAGGTAATTCACCGCACCAATCAGGTAACACACCGCAGCAACCCGGTATCTCACCGCACCAACCGGTAACTCACCGCACCAACCAGGTAACTCACCGCACCAACCGGTAACTCACCGCACCAACCAAGTAACTCACCGCACCAACCAGTAACTCACCGCCCCAACCAGGTAACTCACCGCCCCAACCAACTAACTCACCGCCCCAACCAGGTAACTCACCGCACCTTGGCTAGGCAAAGGACTCTCTTCTCTTCTTCCGTTATTGTTAATATGGTTTAATTTAATATCGAATTCAAAATTTAATTTAAATTTAATATCGAATTCAAAATTTATTTTAAATTTAATTTCGAATTCTAAATTTAATTTAATATATAATTTAAATTTTCAATTTAATTTCAGGTGGCCGAAGAGATTTGGATTTGCGAGAACGGCACCGTCACAAAGTGGCAGGGCGGCATCCTCAAATACAAGGACCACCTCAAGTCCAAGATCCTGAAGGAAAATGCGGACACCGCAGCCAAGCTACGCAAATAGTGAATGTAGCTAACTAGTACATTACCACTTCTGACCCGGCCCTATCTAACTAACACCGCGCTTTTGGTTCGACACGGGACGTCGCTACACACTCAAACATGCTTTACTTTTACAATATTAGAGTCGCATATGTAAGGTGGGTTGTCCTTGAGGAGGCGGGTAATTTGAAAAAAATATGTTCCTTTATCATTTTTACCCGGTCAGGATAAACATTTTGACAATATTTTGTACCATAAATGTAAGAACTGTCACACGTTTTAAATAAGTACCAATATTTAAATTTGGTTTAATTTCAAAGCCAAACTAAGACATTAAAAGGCTAACTGTTTGTTAATTACGCAAATTACAAAATATTCTCAAAATTTTTATCCTGTCTGGGGTAAAAATTTAAAAAGAACTTTTTTTTTTTTCAAGTTTTCCGCCTCCTCACTGTCAATCCACCTTGCAGCGTGCAACGTTGCCGCAAGTCGCGCAACGTTGCCGAGCTTCGTGCGACGTTGCCAAAAATCGCACGCCGTAGACTTTACTTATTTAGTAACGTGATTTTTGCTGTGACGTCGCTCGCGGTTGCTCGCAATGTAGAACATTTCTGTCTTATGAATGACTATATTAGTGTAATTCTACAGGGATTCGTGTCTCAGTTATGATACTGATCAATGATTCGCCTGTATTCCAGGAGTTTAATAAATAGTTTATTTATATAATTATATTGTTGTGACGAAGCCAGGTCTCAGTCTTGGTGAATAGAATTATTTATGCGAATAGAGCAGTATTTTTGCACATGTATATAGTTATAAACGTAATATATAATTATTTATATGTGACTAGCCTTGGAGGCCTCAGCATTGCATACGTGTTTTCTCTTCCTGACATATGTCAGGCTTTTCTCAATCTAACTGCTCGAGATAGCTTCTACTAGAGATAAATTATTCAGATTTGTACTAGAGGTTTGAAATAACAAAGACAACAAACGCTTATACATTCCCTGTGTTGCAGGTGGCACGGACATACACAACACAACACCCAAGACTGGAGAGTAAATTTTATGCTCCATTCAATTATTATTAAAATATTATATAGTGTGCCTAGTAATATACAGTAATTACGTGAATGCGTCTTATTCTTTTGCCTCGAATAGGACTAATTAAAAGAGCTTTAGTCTAAATTTGAAAACTTATTTTTGTCAATCGATTACATTAAAAATCTTTTTCAAAAGGTGGAGTGCTTGTTGTGTTCGTGCTATCACTGCAGAAATGCTGAGAGCCCCTTTCAAATCCTTATATAGTTTAGTAGTTCATTCGAAAAAAGGCAAATATCATGAAATTAGATACAGCTTTTCATTTTGGGTTCATTAACCCCCGAATGTCCCTTTCCTATTCACTATACACATCGAAATGTTTTATTTTATAAAGCATTCTGTTATAAATCATTTCAATATCCAAGTTAATATATACATCAATTTCGCTGTCCCGCGTCTTTCGGTTATCTAGAATTTCGGCGCTGACAGCGATCGTTCCCATAGCTTAGTTTTTAAAGCGCCTTATCTAGATAGCCAGAAGACTCGGGTTCGAGTCACGTAGACAGCGAACTTTTCAAAATGTATATACAAGTTGTAAATTAAGTAACTGAAAACCTGAAAGTAGTTTGTTCAGAATCGAGAGTAGAATCGATTACACTATATTTTAAAACAGCTCGTTTTATTCTTTTTATCGCTTTTTATTGTGCCCAGTCTAAAAGTTGCAAATGCAATAATGAAGTTTTTTTGGTGAGGTTGCACATTTAGATGGGCTAGATAATTAATACTGGACTAGACTAGAGCGCTGTCAAACGTCACAAGAAATGGCGAAACGCAGCTGACAAGTACAAATTACGAGTGTAGAGTTACAAAACAATTAGAATTACGTACTTAGCAAAACGTTCGAATATCTTTTGAAATAATTCAATAATAAAAAGGTATTTGTAAATATACTTAAAATTTAAAAAAAACAGTTGCAGTGTCTGAGGTTTTTTTTTTATTTAATCTATTTTCCTCTGCAAGCTCCAGGGCTCGCACCCTTTGTTTGCTAATTCAAATTGTATATACCGAATTTTTTTTTTTAACTTAACAAAATCAACTTAATTTGTCTGAGGTTTTCAGTATATCCATTTACATCTTGTATATATTCGTGAACCTACCGCTTGTGTCGGTTAACACTTTAAAATATATTACATATCTTGGTTTCAATGTAGATATCTGTGTAACAGTTTACAAAAGAATAGTGTGAATAGAAAACTCGGTGTTAGCTGAGGTGGAGGCATAGACCATTTATTGTGATCGATTGCATCGGGTTCGTGATTCCTTAAGCTGCCTATTGAAGCGTAGTGATAGACTTATTAAGACGCTGACAACAGCTGAAACGCCGTCACTGTCAATCTGCATAGGAATGAAAGAGAAGCCACTTGCGTCATAGAGCAAGAAAAACCATGATAAACAAATATTTACTTTAAAACTAGTTCAATCGAAAATATAAAACAATAAAGTAAAGTATGATATGATATTCTTAATTTTATCAACACGTTAAATACCAGACTTATCTTCGATTGCAAACGTAGTTTAAGAGGCAGGGGCGTATTTACCCTAGGGCCAAAAGGGCCATGGCCCGGGGCGGTGGGCTGCTAGGGGCGGTGCAAGCAGAAGAAATTTAAAAAAGACTAACAACCTAAGGCTCTTATTAATGAACAGTGTTAAAATGTGTTTTGTCTCTTTCGATTCAGTTTAAAATTGTCAATAAAAAAAGGGCGGCGGGACCTGCAGGCCCAGGGCGCTGAATCCTAAAATACGCCACTGTTAAGAGGTAACTTTAGGATTTATTTCTATGTAGTAAATTTTGTGATAACTTGTATTGGAAACAATATGGGTTTCAGAAATAAAGTTCCCACTGCAATCTAAATAGATTTTGCTATAAGTCAAGTCTATTTGTCCTATTAACTGGTTGTCAGCGTCTTAGTATATGTAATTAATTATGTAATGTGACGTATTTGTTTACTTGACTTGGATGGGGAAGTCTCATTCCCACGATTTTTTTTATGCGCCCGGTAGTGTAATAATCTATTAAATAGGTAACAGTTGTTAAGTACCAAATGCCCTATGAAATCTTAATATGGATGCGCCGTTTAATCCCGGTGAATCCGGGATTCATATTAATGTCTTGATTGTCTTTCAAAACGTTGATCACTAAACTAAGCAGCGTAAAACATCCGGTTTCCAGCCTTATCCCCTTAGTGTACCACACAGTTTATAGTATTTTTAATTAAATCAGCAGTAACTTTTTATTTTCATATAATATATACAATTATACGTTATTTTTTAAGAATATTTGTTTGGAAGATGCTTATCTAAAATGAATACATTTTTGCATTTTAAGTCCCGTGATCTCAGCGGTTTCGATAGGCATATCCATGTTATGATCTATGTTGTTGTTGTTTCTATACATGTCCAATAATGTAAACAAAGTCGGCAGATGCCATCCAATGCAATCAATAGTGATCCGATCTACAACCAATGACATGATTACAATTCGAATCTATCTACGGCATTGGTTGGTGATCCGCCGAGTTTGTTCACATTATTGGACAAACATAGAAATAAAGACCACACGTTTCTAACTACTTAAAAACTACCTATTCCGATCCCTGGTAATAATAACTCTACACAAGATTCTTCTAAATTAGCTGGCAGTACTTTACGGGCATGATGGAAATCAACAACTTGACGAGTTTTGCGGGTGGATACGCAACGCAAAAATGTGCTGTTGTTGATTTTGTATTGTTTACCTAAATCTGTGTTTCTGTTAATGTGTAATAATGATAAATAAGGCGGGCCTTATTGTTTAAAGCAATATCTAACATTAGATGGAAATGATTTTTTGAAATCGTACAGGATGGAACTAACAATACTGCCTACTAATAATACAATGATTACGCAAAGATCTTAATATCTACATTATTATAATGGTAGATTTTACTAACCATTAAATGTTCATGACCGTGCACGACTGGAGAGCAAATCGTACAAAGAAAAAAAACCGTGTTTTTTCCGGATCGTGACTTTGACTCGACCTTGACTAGACCAGATTTGGACGTGACTCTGACGCGAGGGGTTTTGATACAATTAAACTTGAGTTTTATGATACTGAAAATATTAATAAATATATATATTAATTTTTTATTACAAGCTGGCTTGTAATAATATTTGTGTGTAATCAAAGATGATACCTTATCAAATATAAGGTACCGTACCGATCCGTAACTTCGCCTGATTTCTAATAAGTTGAAATTTCATCAATATTTCTAGGACAGGACAATGAAATTTAAAGCAGTGTATGCCTATAATCATGGCCACACATAAGTTAAATCTTTTTTTGATGAATTATACTCTATAATACTATTAAAATTAAAGGAACTATAATGAAATCTATCAAAATCCAGGCGAAGTTACGGGTCTGTACGGTACTAAATGAATCGAAAATAACTTGTATTTGTTTTTCTGTCCCGTTATTGACACTAATTAATTTATTGCTTTCAATGTTCCATCTACTTTATAAGGAATTTGTTTTTGACGTTTTTTTTTAATTAACTACGATTCCTAGGCTGACTGTTTCAATTGTTTCACAATACTGACCAGTGCGATATAAACGAAAGAGTTTTTTTCATGTTCAAAGTTTCGAACACGCTTTCCGCGGTCGCAAGAAACCTCATCCGAGCCAAATAAATGCCGTCACAGTATTAGTGATATCCCTAGTTATAAATGCACCGGTATTATAAACGAATGTTTCTAAAATTAATAGCATTATTGTATTTTTTAGCTAAAATAGGTAGCGAATTAATTAATATCTACGGGAAAGTTCCCGTTTGTGACATTTTTTTTTTCAATTGACATTTGTTTTTTGCTGTTGCTACATCCTCGCGTTGAATGTAACCGTGTTAGTGTCTTCTAATTGAATACATAATCAACTACGTGGGCTTATTGAAAGTTACGCAGTGACGAGCGTTTATAATTGTAGCATAGGTGATATGGTTGTTATCGCACGGTTCCATTTATTAGCGGTGTGATTACTTTGTATTGTGATCTTATTCTGAATTTAATTTGTATACAAAATCATATTATTAAATTATTGAAACTATACTTTTTTCAATGGTATGCTACGGAGCACGTTTAAAAGCTTATGCTTAAACGATTCTTATATGAGTACCAAAAGGCTAGAAGTGCTGACGCACATTGGGCCGACGAACGTGGACACTTGACGCGGCCACCAATGGCTGCTACTGGTAGCTACAGAAGGGGCGTTAGGGCGCTTAGGCCGTCCTTACTCGCCCTTTCTGTTCCCTGTATATTGTGCGGCCCGGGCCGGAGCCTCTGTGTTTCGGTTGCGGCCACCCGAATGCTCAGTTTGAGACGATGCCACACAAAATGTATGAAAAATTTTGGTGTTCGGTGACCCAATGTGCGACTGCACTAAAGGCTTAATTACTTATGGAATCACTATTAGTTCGCTCCATCTTGATATTGTCTACTCTTGCGCCAACTAAAAGTTTTACAATTTATACTGACGTTATAATTTTTTTTTAGTTACATACACAACGCTGTATGTTTAAACATCACATACTTCATTGCAATTGCGATTAGTAAATTAATTATTATTTTATTTAACTATCCAGTGTCGTGGTGCGTGTGGTCACGCGGCATTGATGTTAATTGATTAATTATTATTGTTATTAATAGTAAATTAATTCTTCCCCTGCCCCGTCATCCGGACTCGCTTTCGCGTTACTTTTTGCATAACACATGTATAAACATCTTTATTTGAATGTGTTTAAAAATAGGTTTCTTTATAAGATCCATTCTGTCTATAGGCTTGATCTGAGGCAAAATAAATCAATAATGACTTCAACGATGTTTTTTATTTTATTTACACCAACGACGAATTTAGTGATTTATTATATAGGCTGTTTGATTTGGTACGTTGGTCCTCCGTAAGGGGGTGATTAGGACCATGGTTGAATTTCAAAAAGTCTTAAAGCAAATGTTGTACACCAGTAGGGCTAACATGCGCACCGTGACAAAATTTTCTCGATGCTTATGTCGTGCATTTGTCTCATGTTCCCGAGAGAAAGAGCGAGACAAAACAGTAGACAAAATTTTGTCGTGACGCGCATGTTAGCCCTACAGGAGAGAAGATTTACCCCTTTTCGGATAACATACCAATTCAAACTCAGTTATGTAGACTATAGGTATTTTATTTTGTAAGCACTAAATGTAAAACTACACCAACTACCACAAGTAGTACCTTAATATTTATTTTGAAAGAGTAATTTGTATAAAAATAGGTAACTTTAGAAGTTACTGGACTTATGAGACTTGATACCTGCCTGGCTAGCATGCGCACCACGACAAAATGTTGTCTACTGTTTTGTCTCGCTCTTTCTCTCACGAACATGAGACAAATGCACGACATAAGCATCGACAAAATTTTGTCACGGTGCGCATGCTAGCACGGCTGATGTCTCAGGATATATAAAGAGCGCAATTATGCAGTGCCGCGCAGGCCACTGTGTCTCAAAGTTCTGGGTAGTACTGCATTTGTTTTGGGCTGGCGTTGTGCACTTACCATCAGGCAAATGACCCGCTAGTCTCGATGCCCAATAGCATAAAAAACTTAGTTCTGTCGTGCGATCCACTGGTGTGCATACTTTGTTATTGGTTTCAACCAAAGAATATAGTTACTCTCAGTAGAGAGAATAGTTGGCAGTAGCCAACTGTTCTCGAAAGAGTATCATTTAGCGTAATTTCTCATAGATTATTATGAAAAGATTTTATTTCTTATTACCTCTATGTCATTCTAATTTTGAATGAGTAACAGAACAACGTATTTCTTTTGTCAAGCAATCCTTCTGCCAACAAAAGTCACTTTGAGTTTTTTTATAATAAAAGTAAAGAAAAATTTAAATTAGTGAAAAATTATGAATAATGTCATGAAGAAAATAATTAAAGCAAGAGGATATTGACAGCAGCGACCGTGCAAAAAATACCTGAAACTACCAAAGATTATCTGAACCTATATTTATTCAGTAAGTAAAATTCTGGAACCGACCTTGTGTCACCCCCAATTGCCCCCATCGGAGACACCAGGATTGCCCTCACTATCAATTGTAACTGATGTTTTTTGTCTCCGCTTTGCTCTGAATATATTCTGTCGCCAAGCTACTGCTTGCTGCTGTTTGAACACTACTGAGTGCAAATATAACTGTTCTCATTAGTAGAGATAAATTGTCAGAACAATTACTGGGCGCATGAGAATAATAAGAACAGCTTAGGTATGTCAGAGGCTGAAGTGCTGTGAAGTTAAGATTTTGTTCTAAGTTCCGGGTGGCACAGCAATTATAGTCATGGGCCGATGTCGTGTTCACCATCAAGCAAATGACCAGCCTGTCTCTTCTTCTGAAACGATACGCCACTATAGTAGGTAAATACTTATTAGGTAACTATACTACTATAACTTGGTAGGTAAATACTTGGTATCGCCACGCCTTTATGGAGAAACAATAGTTAGTGGTATGTAAGTTCAACCATAGTAATTTGAAACGTAGGTATAATTTATTTAACCAGTGTGTAAATGTCACAAATTTTGTGACAATGTCACATATTGTTAATTACCTATCTAGTCTCGTATAACTCAAGGGAAGTTTGTGTTCCAGGGCATTTTAAGCTTTCTTCGAAGTTCGGTAACTATAAGCGCAAAAATGGGCAAGGAAGAAAAAGGTGATAAGCCACAAAAGGGGCAGAGCGCGTTCCTTAAAGATTTCGCTGCCGGTGGTATATCGGCGGCGGTGTCGAAGACCGCGGTAGCACCTATTGAGCGAGTGAAGCTCATCCTTCAGGTGCAACATGTATCCAAGCAAATACCTGAGAACGAGCGGTACAAAGGTAGGCACATCCATCTATTCTTCCTCTCCAAACTGGTTCTGACTGGATTGGCTGAGATTGGACAAAAGTATAATAGAATAGATAATAGGTATGTACCTAATTGTTTTATTGGAAACTTGACATATCGTATCCGTATGCCGTGCTAATGCTCATGCATACTACTTTAATGAACTACCTACCTACTTGATTTTTGTTATTTATGTAAGTAGTAATATTTTTACTTACCTTTGTAAAATGTCAGTGAATTGACTGGGTTTGAGACTTCGTAATGTCTCAGGGTACCGAGTGCATTGTAGTGTCACGCAGGGCTTTGTGTTTTAAAGTTCCGAGAGGTACTGTAATTGTTATGGCTTATGGGCCGACGTTACGCTTCAGGGAAGTTCAGGCCTTATGCTTGCATCAGGCACGGACGAACCACTCGTCTCGTTATCAATAGTAAAGGGTGATCCAATTCGAATTTCCTATGTTTGCAACACTGTAAATTAGACAGCTGTCAATAGACAGACGAGACAGACAAAAATACTAAAAATTGTTTTTTTGTTATAGGTACCGTATATACTTTCATATTTATATGCATTTAGTAAAAAGCTGTTATTGTGACATAACAAACAGACGCTTCAATTTTATGCATTTGCACAGATCAGATGCTTTTCATGCTCACATAGTGAACACACTGCACACATCTACTAATATTTTTTTTATTATTTGGTAGCGTGACGAGATGGTCGTTTGCCTGATGGTAAGCGTAACGCCGGCCCATAACAATTGCAGTGCTACTCAGAACTTTGAAACACAAAGGCCTGGCGGCACTGCAGTGTGCTCGTTACCCTGAGACATTAGGTATTAAGTCTCATAAGCCCAGTAATTACACTGGCTACTCTGCTCTTCAAACCGGAACACATACCTACACGCCGCAAGTTTCAACCGAACCCTTTTATCAATCGCGACTTTTGTTTCCAGGTATCATAGACGCGTTTATTCGCATCCCAAGGGAACAGGGATTATCGTCATTATGGCGCGGCAACTTGGCTAACGTGATCCGTTATTTCCCGACCCAAGCGCTGAATTTTGCCTTCAAAGATGTATATAAAGGCATGTTTCTCAAAGGAATCGACAAAAACGTTCAGTTCTGGCGATACTTCGCCGGGAACCTGGCCTCAGGAGGTGCAGCTGGCGCCACCTCGATGTGCTTTGTGTATCCTTTGGATTTTGCACGAACCAGGTAGCAAATTGTTGTTTTATGCAAATATGAGACGGGGATTGCGCTCGTTGTTTTACTGTGAGCTCCGCTAGGTGCGTTAATTCATTTTCAAAAGACAAGATATATTACTAACAATAATTATTACAGTTTTTAATAACCACCGCTATATTTAATCTAAGATAATGGTGCCGCGTCTGTCATCTCATAGCTAAACCTAAGCTTAGTTTCACCCTCTCTTTCTAAATGAAAACATGAGAAAGAGATAGAATGTATTTTAGACCTGTCAAATTAATCCACTTGCTTACGTCTAGTATAAATTTAATTGCAATGAATTTAGTGGTGTGTAATTTATCAAGGATGGAAGATATTTGACAGTTAAAAACTAAATTTAGATCTGTCAAACATCTTTCATCTCTTTTTTTCATGTCAGGTATTGGAAAGAGAGAGCGATACTAAAATTAGGTTCAGGTATGAAACGAAAGAATCGACACCAATGTCTGTAATAAAATTAGAGTAGTAAATTGTGTACCTTTAACCTAATAACAAGGAATAAATGAAGATAGAAATAGTTAAATTTTCATTTTTATTTGATAACAGATTAGCAGCAGACGTCGGCAAAGGCAAAACTAAGCAGTACCAAGGCTTAGTAGACTGTATTACAAAAACCTTAAAGAGTGATGGCCCTATTGGGTTGTACCGTGGATTCGTAGTCTCCGTCCAAGTAAGCATCTTTCATCCGAATCGTAAAAAAGCAGTTTTGCAGTCAGTTACTAATTTATATTATTCACAAACAAACGCTCACACACTTATGGACTAGGTACTTCTAAACTGCTAGGATTCCTAGTGTTGCAGGTTATTTTTTTATTTTATTGGTAACGAGACGAGGTAGTCGTTTGCCTGATGGTAAGCATAACGCCGGCCCATAACAATTGCAGTGCCACCCAGAACATTGAAACACAAAGGCCTGCGTGGCACAGCAGTGCGCTCGTTACCCTGAGACAATTAGGTATTAAGTCTCATAAGCCCAGTAATTTCACTGGCTATTCTGCTCATCAAACCGGAGCACAGTAATGCTTGCACACTACTGCTTGGCGGCAGACTTCACGAGCAAAGCGGTGGTAACAACCCAGACGGACACTCGCAGAAGAATTAGTCCTCCCACTAACAAAAAAGAGCGAGCGAAGTAATTTCAACCATATAGTTTTGACCTACGTGGTTACCGGTAGCTATTTAAAAGGTACATAGTTTCGTGAATTTGCTAATATGATGACTTTCTTTGCAGGGTATTATCATCTACCGCGCAGCTTACTTCGGATTTTTCGACACTGCGAAAGGCATGCTTCCGGACCCCAAAAATACTCCATTGATCATTACTTGGGCTATTGCTCAGGTAAGAGGACCTAGTTTTGCGATTGTTAACTATTTTTTTTAAAAGGTTTCATGAATGGTTTCCACAATGGTACCGCGTGGTGGGTACGCTGTCTCCGGCTAATGAGGCCGACCTAGCAACTGCAACAAAAAACAGACGTATTTTTTTTAATGTTATTTGGTAACGAGACGAGCTCGTCGCTTACCTGATGGTAAGCATAACGCCGGCCCATAACAATTGCAGTGCCACCCAGAACTTTGAAACACAAAGACCTGCGCGGCACTGCAGTGCGCTCGTTACCCTGAGACATTAGGTATTAAGTCTCATAAGCCCAGTAATTTCACTGGATACTCTGCTCATCAAACTGGAACACAGTAATGCTTGCACACTACTGCTTGGCGGCAGACTCCACTCACAAAGCGGTGGTAACAACCCAGACGGACACTCGCAGAAGAGTTAGTCCTCCCACTAACAAATACCCACTAACGTATGTTCTTTCTCGACTCTCGTATTAAACATTTGGCGACCTTTGACCTTTGTCTAGTACCTTCTCTACGTACGCCATCGCCGGCTTCAGCATACCTCATAGAGTAGTACTATAATAAAAGGAATAGAGTGCGCTCTCTCGTCGATTCCACGATGTATCGCGATCAGCGCCACCTACAAAAGGGCGGTGAAACTACTTTACTATATTATATGTGTGCGTTCTGTATTTTACACACACATTCTTACTTTACTATCTATGTGTGAGTTATGTGTTTTATACACCCACTCATACTTGTTTATCTATGTGTGCATTCTATATTTCACACACACATTCACACTAATCTATGGATCCTGCTTAGTTCCTGTGAAAGTAAATGTATCTACTTATATGTGACTTATATGGAAAATAGCAGCCTTTCCCATGTTTGTGCCTAGGAGTAGGAACACAATATACAGTACCAAACGTAATATTTAGATGTAGAGCAGCAAAAAGGAAATAACAAAAGCTAACACGTACATAATAATTGAAACTCTTTATATTTAAAACATCAAGAAAAACAATGCATAATTAGACTGAAAACACTAAAACTGAGCACTTAAAAGTAACAAATACATTACTAGAACACAACAATTACTTAAACCACTAATTTATATCACTTAAACCGCAAAAAATATCTAGAAATCACAATAGTATTTTTCGAAACGGAAAATATTTTATTTTATTTGTTATCGGTTTCCATGGTAACCATTTTAACTTTGACATTTTGAAGTAACGTCAAAATAGTGCCACGCCCTTTAACAGATGGCGTTAGTTCCTGTGTCTCGGGGCTCGACTATGGAACTGTCACAAAGTGTGCCCCCCCTGGCATACCTACAGGGGCGTGCGGAAACACTCGCGCATCATCTCGATGCCCGGAACTAAAGGTGTCCTCACCTCGTGTAAAGTGTACATTAGGGGATAGTGCCGAACGCCAGCGAATCGCAGCGGGCATTAGGCAATCCGCTTGCACCGTTCTCCCTGGGTACCTATCAACAAGATCTCACCGTTTGAAATTGTTTACAAATACCCAAATTGCACGATGTGGATGTTACCCAGACCAGCATATCTAACCTAGTTATCTCAGTACAAGTACATATAGATGCAAGAAAACATTACTTCTTAATTTAGGACGATCGTTTATAACATTTTCAGTACCTACTTTTTTGTTTACCTACCTATCTACAATATTTATTTGAATTTGTAAATTTACGTCGAGCAAGTAGTTATTCACCTAGCCGCACTGGGCCCGCGCGATGGATTATGGCCCATACCTCTCTCTCTGAGAGAAGGCCGGTAACCCAGCAGTGGGAGTGTAAGAGGCTGATAATGAAGTAGGTATTGTGTAAGTTTACTTTTGTTAAGTTGATGATAAGTTAAAAAAAATATTTCTGTATATATAATTTGAATTATCAAACAAAGGGTGCGAGCCCTGGAGCTTGCAGAGGAAAATAGATTAAATAAATAAAAAAAAAAGTTTGTTATTGTTCATAAAAGTAGAATGGTTGTAAGACACACTTGCATATTGGCAAAAAACTTGCACCGGAATGCTGAATCGTCATAAAACATGGCAATTTTTTGTGTGAAAAGTGTAATATTAGGGTAATCGAAAGCGTTTATCAAACATCGTAGTTCATGTGGTTAGATACAGGTAAACAACCACAGCATAACCTTATGAAATAATCCATAAAATGGCAAGGGTGCGTAAATATTTTCGGTTGATAAAAAAATATCATCATATTAATCATGTATTATTTAATCATTTTAAGGAAAATTTTCTTTTAATTTTTTCCATAAAAACGGGCATTGTATAGGTATATATGTATATGTTTATAACTACCTAATCAAATAAATGCTTTTATGCTAGATTAAATAGTGATAAAAACTTCCGCAGACGGTGACCACGGTGGCCGGTATCGCATCGTACCCGCTGGACACGGTGCGCCGGCGCATGATGATGCAATCTGGGCGCCCTGCTCATGAGCGCCTCTACAAGAGCACAGCCCATTGCTGGAGCTATACCCTCAAGCATGAAGGCCCTGGAGCATTTTTCAAAGGTGCTTTCTCAAACGTGCTCCGAGGCACGGGTGCCGCGTTTGTGCTCGTTCTGTATGAAGAAATAAAAGCATGGCTGTGAAATATCGAATGTTACAAGACATACGTCATTTAAATAGCGGTGCAGTGCTATATTACGCTCCCACTGAGCGTTGTGCGTGTTTGACTTTTTTAGACAGTCTAGTTGTTTTGCTTGTAAGGTGTGCTAATTTTGTCGTTTAATAGATCTGAAATACATATTTAGATATTATATGTATTTTTTTTCTTCTTTATTGATAGTTTTTTTTCTGTACTACTCGTGCTTATTTATAACTTGAGCTGCTGAATTGGTTGAATTAATATAAATGAAATATCACAAACAAAACAAATATTGGTGTAGGGGTTAATACAAATCACAGACTGATAGTAAAATCAACAACAGTAAGACTATCTTAACAGTTACCAAGCAGTCTCGATTTTTTTCTTCCGTCATTTAAACCGCCAGCGGCGCGAGTACGGAAGTCGGTTCGATAAATTTGTCGAACCGAATAACTCGACAAATTTATCGAATGTTGCGAGTGCCGAAGTCTGATCGTAAAGTATTGTAGTAGCTCTATATTCTCTTTGGATTCGACCTAGCTTTTCGATAACTTTTGTCGATTGTTTCGAGGCTCGATAAATCCCACTTTATCGATTTGAACTGTCAATTTTATCGAATATTATCGAATTTTATCGACCCGAATAGATCCGTACTTGCGCCGCTGGTACACCTATTTCATCGAGGAACTAACCCCTAGAGATGCAGTGCAGGTTTGCACAAAATAAATTCCACCATTTTTGTCTAGATATAATGCGCTCCGATTGGCTAAGCCACCACCTCGAGCCAATTCCCCGTGCGCTGATACGCTGAGCGCTAATATTAGAATGACAGATCACGACATTGTTGTGGAATCGGGTATTACAGTATTTCATCTCTCGGGGTTAGTACCTCGATGACCTATCCCTACCAAGGTATCCCTACTAGTAACGACAAGTGGAAAAAAATCCACCGGCAGCGCAAGTAGGTTCGATAAATTTGTCGAATCGATAAAATTGTTATATTTATCGAATGTTGCGAGTACCGAATTCTGATCGTAAAGTATTATAGTAGCTATAGTATATTCTCTTTGGATTCGACCTAGCTAGTCGATAACTTTTGTCGATAGTATCGAGGCTCGATAAATTATATAAAAAAACACCATTTCGATTTGAACTGTCAATTTTATCGGTCGAAAAGATCTGTACTTGCGCTGCGGTTGCGATGCATGGGTAGAAACTCAAGTTCACTTATCCCTACTACAAAAATAAATTAAATAAAATACAAATTATTATTCATTATGTTATTTATTACCCTTATTATGTATGTGTTTGGTGGGTTCCCGACGGATCACAGCCTCGCTAAAGTTCGAGAGTAAAACTACCCCGTATGTAAATGGATCATTTTAGCCCCTTGTTTAATCTCCTTCTTTATTTAATGTCGCAAAGCAGCGCGACGCCGCGCAGCGTCCAGTGCCGCGGGTTGCTGTCTGTCTCGAAGTCAATGGAGCCGACGTATTTGGCGTCCGTGCGCTGCGGTTTCCGGTAGATGGGGCACTCGTAGAGCCGCGGGTCTTTGCCAGCCGTCGTGTTGATCGCGAAGATATAGATCACCGGCATCTGTTCGTACAGGACCTTGGCCTTCGACTCTATGAGCTTGCCCGACTTGCGGTCCAAGGACGCCCCTAAAAATCAGAGAACAAACTTTAGAGGCACATTGGAGACGCTAAGGCCTAAGCGATGAACTTTCCGTCGCGTTCATTCAAATTCGCGGTCGGTCAAGTGTCTGAAAACCCGTCAGTCACGAACGGTCACAAAAGAGATCGCAAGCGGTCAAATTAGCAAACAGTCATGATCTCTAACCGTAAATATAATTGAAAACCATAAATACAATTGAAGTCGCGATTAGTCAGTATTTCAAATAATCCTATGTTTTTTATCCTCATTTCATTCACCAAACGATTTACTCTATTTAGTGCTATACCCACCGGTATATTTGTTTTTCTTGCAAAGTCGTACAAATGTTTGTTGCATGATGCATCGTTTATTTTGCTAATTCGTAGTAAATGTACAAACATGTAGAGGTCAATGCTCACTAAGTAGGTAATACTTTTATATACTATTGCGTAACGAGACGAGCGGGTCGTGTGCCTGATGGTAACATAACACCAGCCCAAGACAATTGCAGTGCCACTCTAAACTTTAAAACATATATAAACGCTTGTGCGCCACTCCATTTACGCTCGTTATTCCGAGGCATTAGGTAGTAAGTCTCATAAGCCATTTATTGCACTGACTACATTGCCTATCAAACAGGAACACAGTAATGCTTGCACATTACTGCTTGGAGGCAGACTACACGAGCAAAGCAGTGGTAGGTGCCCACCCAGACGAACTCTCGCAGAAGAGTTAGTCGTACCACTTGCAGAGCTAAGATGCGCACCGTGAGATAATATGTCTTCACGAGTCACAAATTCAAAATAAAACAGGTATAATGGTGCCGATTCTGGTGGCTCATTCCTAAACCTAATTACAGTTAGCAGTGTATCTACGCTAATAAACGTAGGTGAAATAGACCCGTGCCAAGGGGCAACAGCTGCCTTATCAGCTAACAATCTCGTGTTCGTTTTCAATACCAGACCGATTAAAACCAGCGGTCGCTAGTCTTCGTGTGGAAGGAGTTGTCAATAGTTTTCGCTTCTTTTCGTTTTGTAAGAGCTTATTTCTTTAATAACCAGCGAAAATTATAGACTATTCCTTCCACACGAAGACTAGTGACCGCTGGTTTTAATCGGTCTGGTATTGAAAACGAACACGAGATTGTTATCTGATAAGGCAGCGGGTTTCATGGAATAACAAACATGAACAACTAGAAATAGCGAAAACGATGGATACCTTCAAGAAATAGTCCATACACGTAGACTCCCTCGGCGGGACCCTCGTGGACATCCTCTCGGTTTTGCTTCGTGATGAGGTTCTGCAGAACCACGGAGTCCAGTGCCCAGCCCTTGTGGCTGCGCGTTACCTCCTGTATATACAATCAGCATAATTATTTAGCACGCTTTTATTTTCACTTGCAGCTATGTTATAGAACCTTGCAAGTCAAAATTAACTTACTTCTAATGATTTTTTTATGTTATTTGGTAACGAGACGAGCTGGTCGTTTGCCTGATGGTAAGCATAACGCCGGCCCATAACATTTGCAGTGCCACCCAGAACTTTGAAACACAAAGGCCTGCGCGGCACTGCAGTGCGCTCGTTACCCTGAGACATTAGGTATTAAGTCTCATAAGCCCAGTAATTTCACTGGATACTCTGCTCATCAAACCGGAACACAGTAATGCTTGCACACTACTGCTTGGCGGCAGACTTCACGAGCAAAGCGGTGGTAACAACCCAGACGGACACTCGCAGAAGAGTTAGTCCTCCCACTAACAAAAGAATTTGTAGTCGGGACTTTCACTGGCAGATACTTTACGTTATAAGGGGTAACTCAAGATATTTTTACTACGTGCGCGAAGCTGCGGGGCACATCTAGTAAACAATGTAATATGTAACGGCTAATTCTATACAAATAAATAAAATTGTGTCTGTTTGTAATGTCAAAAGAACAGATTTTTACTAAATTTTTACTTGTTATACGGTACCTATAGAAAAACAACCATTTTTATTTTTTTATCTGTCTATCTGTTTGTTCCGGGTAATATCCGAAACGGCTGGACCGATTTTGACGGGACTTTCACTGTCAGATAGCTGATGTTACAAGGAGTAACTTAGGCTAAATGGGGAAAGCCGCGGGGTATCAGCTATAGTTAATTAAATACCTGCAGCTTTACCACTATTATTATACCGAGTGTTTTTAGATTATTTAAAACCACCTTTCATCTTTTAATGGAGACTGGTTTTTATTATTCTTATACATGATTTGGCGGCCCTGTGGCCATGTTCAGCCAAGCCGGAGCACACTTTGTGTGAAGAACCTAAAAAAGTTGATCTCGTGTTGCGTTTCTATTCCAGCTACGACACAGGGAATATTAGTGCAGGGATATTAGTGTGTAGGTAAATGTTCTCCTAACCTTGAATAAGTAGGAATTGGCTTGCAAGACCTCAAATATAGTTACTCAAATATAACAGGAGGGGCTTGGCGACTGATTTTCAACCTGTGGCTGATAGCAATCACTATAAAATTCCTCCCCGTCCACTTCCCAGTATAAAAAAAAAGGATTCACAGCATACCTGTCTCATCGCCGTCAAGAAGCCCTGAGGGTTGAAGAAGCCGGTCATCCAGAAGGCGGTGGGTCGTCCGTTGCGCAGCCAGATCCGGTACTGCTGTTCACGCTCTAGCAGCTCAGTATACCAGAAACCCAGCGTGGCGGACTCCCAGGACACCTGAAACGACACAAATTCACCAAGATCAGATGGTGGCCTTTGAAAGTGACGAGTGTGGCCGAGCGTGACCTTGTGACGCCTTGACGCACAAGAGTGCAAGTCCCGGCTCAGCCCCGCACCAATGACTTAAATCAAGTTATGTGTGGGTTTTACCATACTGGCTCTAAAACGGAGAAGGAAAATGTCAAAGCCAGCATGTTCAAGAATTAATGTCCACTAAGTCAAAAGCCATTCTTGCTTTTTTTAATTCTTATCACTGCGATGTCCAAGAACCTATATCTGCAACAATGATATATTATGGCAAACCACTCAACGGGGGATTCAGTTAAATAAAATAGATAAAATAGTTCAGCAGTGGGCTAATGCAGTGTCTTTCGACTAATTCTATGATTTAAGTAAAGCCTTTATTTATGATATAGCGCAAGGCACATATATCCTTATTTAAGTTGATTAGAATTGGGCTTTCAGTTTTCTTTGTATTGATTAGAAAATTTAAGTTTATTGTACTAATTAATATGTACGTAATTTTTGTTTAATAAAACCAATTTACTGTCATAATAATAGTGTCAATTTTAAATTAAATAAATTGTGTTGTTATGATGGTTTATTATTTTAAACATAAATTCCTCTGCTTTTGGTTTTTGGCACTTAGACCCTATTTTATTTCTTGTATTCAGTTGGTCACTCTGGTTCCCATATATTTTTTTACACCACAGGCTTAAACTTACGAGAATCAATAAAAACATTAATAAAGTTTTACTGGACAAAAAACTAAACAGTTAACACAAAAAATAAAGTTTACTTGTGATAGCGCGTTTACCCAAACAGATTACAAAAATCCCTTGATTTATGACCATGGCACAGAAAAGAATCGACCAAGACGTCATTTAAAAAAAAAATGAATATCCATTACATAACACGATAGCCGTGCGATTTTTACTGAACATGATTTTTGATTTTCTAAACAGTCATGATGTCCCCAACTCTCTGGTAAGTGGTAAATCGTTATCTACTCTTTACGCCACACCTATACTATAATAGCTGCAAGGTAAGTATTAGTCTAACAAGCATCTCCTGACGAAGTATGCCACCCTAGTACTTTACGTGTCGGCTTACCTACTACGGTTAGGTCGTCCACCTGTTGCATCTAGTCAGTCGCCCGACATGAAAATTAGCTATAGGTGCATGAAATATGATTTACGTAACCTCCTATAAGTTTCTAGCATCCTAGTACAAAATAAACCGCTTCTGGCGGCCTCATTTGAAGTGTCCTTTACAATTACTGTTATGTTTACAAATACATACGTTAAGAGCCTACTAGTCCATGGAGCGAACTCATCGCTGGGCGCGGCTAAAATGCATGCTATTTCATCTAACATTCGTGGGACAAGGTAAGACTCTGCAGCGATGAGTAGTATGAGGCTAATGCTCGCACATACACAATTACACACTCTCGTAAAGTCGCGACGAAAACCGAAAAGTCGAAAACCGGCGCGCAAAAATGTACGAATTGGCTTCTGGTGCTTGGGATTTTACGACAAAACTACTGAATGTATTTAGTCAGACCAAAGTTATTTGAAATGTCAATAAACTAAAGCTTGTTAGTATGTGCCTTATTTTTGAGTTTTCGTAATCCTTTTGTAATTTATTTACGTCCAAACTTGCGTTAAAATACGTGCTAAAATACAGATGTTTGAAGGCTCATTACTTTTAAGCCACTTATTTTTTTTCTGTATAATTAGCAGGTTGACCTAGATAACGAAGAGATAAATCGATATTATTCTTAATTTTGGACTTAAAACGTCATGTAGTGGAGTAATCACCCAAGTACGGTTGTATGGAGAAATGAACGACTAGTTCGTCCTTAAGTAACTAAAATATATACACCGTGATTGCTAGAAATTTATACCGTATGTTGTTACCACAAAAAACAACTTTCGCCTGTTTAGCTAGACAGTGTCTAAAGGTAAACATCTAAAATGATTAGAAATCTCACAAGAGAATAGAGTTAGACAACGGTTAAGTTTTGTTTTCTTCTAATAGCGGTGCCATCATTTAGCAGTCGCTTTATGTTGTTGAAGAGTCTCCAACGTTATTTCGATAGCGGTGTTCTATTTACTTACATCAATATAAAATAACGTAATACGTGATAACCAAAGCTTATTTATTTAACACTTATACTAAGTATATACAGTTCAAGCAATTTATATTACACTAGAAAGAAATAGGTGTAAGTCGATATGTATGTCGATCACATAAAATGAACTAGCTGAAATGCGTTAAATGTTAATTACAAATTATTAAATGAGCAAAGATAGCATGGCTGTGGTGTATTTATTTTCTAGCCACAAATACGAACTAAAGAAATATGTTGGCACGACCTACTAATACGTCCACAGACACACACACACACAAGAACTAATAATTTAATAATATCCTATTCAGTAAGTTTGTTTGAATTAGATTTGCATAGGTCAAATCAGTCGATACGTCTAGACACTTAGGGGTCTATGAACCGGAATCTAGATTATAAAACCACATTAATAAAATCAAAGCGTAATGGTAAAACTTTTTTATTTTATTATATCAGTTCTGTTTTAATTATATTGTAATAGTTAATGTTTTAATTTACTATTGTTATAATATAATAATAGGTTAGTTTGGTTTTCATTCAAACTGCATAACATTATTTCTCCTCTGTTTGACATCACTGCACAGTGCACTGTTATAAATGCAAGTATATCTCTTCACAGTTTCTACCGCCCTGGTACTTGTGCATCGACTATCTTGCTCTCCGACTTAGAGATCTAGCCTACTTTTCAAATCTAGGTCAGACCTGAATGCTACGCTTGCAAATTACATTTTCAGAAATAAATTACTGTAGTTAATTTATGCGCTCAGAAACTATAAATAAATGTTTAATATGTTTATTTATATTAAAAGTTTTTGTAAAACTTTATTTATATTAATATAAATGTTTATTTATATTCAAAAATGTTTATTAGTATTTAAAAAAAAAAAACAAATTTTCTCGTTTCTTGGAAAATTAAAATGGCATGGGACACAATATAAAAAAACATTTTCCAAAGGTAAGCTGTCCATAGTGCATTCACATGACCTATTAGCTCTAACAACATTATGGCGCTCTAGTAGTTCCAACATGCCTGCGAGTCTGGTGACCCCATGAGGAGCCTCTGCACAAAAAAAGGTACATGTTTTGTTTGTTATATCTACAGGAATTCTCATTTCTGGATATATTATAATTTTTTTTGTAGAGGTGTGTGTATGTTGACTTACGTGATTGATATCCAAAATACGCATCTGCTTTTATGGAAGACTGAAAAAGGTATGTTTAAAAAAAAAGTGACTGATTAGTGTCTATTTGGTTGTTGAAATAACCGATACAATTCTATTTTCCAACTAGCTGTGCCCTATGAAAACATCATCTATCTGCCAGTGAAAGTCCCGTCAAAATCAGATAAGGCGTGTCGGACATTACCTGGAACAAACAAACAGACAGACAGACAGACACAAAAAATTAAAAATTGTGATATAGATGTGGTATGTGTTATAGGTACCGTATATACTTTCATATGCATTTAGTAAAAAGACTGACAGAAAGTAGAGAAGAGAAGAGAAAATTTTGATATTACAGACAGACACTTAAATTTTATTTATTTGTATAGATTTCCTCAAGGATAAATTTTAACAATGATTTGTACTCCATGTTGTGCTCCATATATATAAATTTGTACGTCTACATAATTATCACCAAAGTATGATGATATTGATGATTCGAGTGTGCCTCTACTTATCTTATAGCAATTAAAACTTGTAAAATTGGCACCAGAGGCAGCACGCGTACTGCTTCAAAATTTGATAAATATAACAAAAACGCATAGACTTGAGTAGCAATGAGTCGATGTACGCTGGAGTTTGCATGAGGTACGTATCTTTAGCTAGTACCTAGCTCGCATTTTGGTGCCCTCGCCACTTGGCTCCTAGAGACCGCTCTCCTTGCTCGGCTGGCTGGCTCTGTATACGTACAAGCAGGTTAAGTTTTAAAATATTACAGGTACTACATAACAGTCATACTGTCTAATCGTTATGGAGAAAATATGGCTGAGAGGGCAGACACCTGGTTGCCTGATTGAAAAAAATTGACGAAAAAGCCTGATCTCATATTCTATTGAAGACAATAATTCTTTTTTATGTTATTTGGTAACTAGACGAGCTGGTCGTTTGCCTGATGGTAAGCATAACGCCGGCCCATAACAATTGCAGTGCCACCCAGAACTTTGAAACACAACGGCCTGCGCGGCACTGCAGTGCGCTCGTTACCCTGAGACATTAGGTATTAAGTCCTCATCCATCATAAGCCCAGTAATTTCACTGGATATTCTGCTCATCAAACCGGAACACAGTAATGCTTGCACACTACTGCTTGGCGGCAGACTTTGCGAGCAAAGCGGTGGTAACAACCCAGACGGACACTCGCAGAAGAGTTAGTCCTCCCTCTAACAAGAACCACCTAGATTTCAGTGGGATGGATTCACTCCAGGCCCACCTACAATTAAGTCAGCAATCACGTGAATAGATGGTTAGAACTCCTCAATAGCTTTGATGCCCTAGTACTTGTTTCTAAAGTTCGGTACCTAATGTTTAGAATGCAAATATTTTTTGGCTGCATTGCCATTCTTGATCTATGTCAAATAAAAAGTCAAAACATTTTTGTTGACAACAAGTCCGTCCGTCTTTGTTTTAAAATCAGTGAAGTGAGATTATATTATATACCTATACTACATACCTTTTGCAGTTTCTTAATAAATGTGATGTGTACAAACAAACACCTATGTACAGACATATAGTATGTACTTTATTGATTGGTTTCGCGCGTAAACTGTATGGACTTGTGAGTTGTGATTCTTGATTCCAAAAATCTTTATAAAAATTGTTTATTAGTAAGTATGAATGATTACAGTAAATAATATAAAAATAATAATTCTATTTTGCTTTTATTTTTTTTTGTATCGTGTACCTATTTAATTATGACTCTATATAGGTATTATTATTTTTAAGTAGTTTAAACAATCTGACGAGAACATAGTTAAATCGATTTAGGAATGGCAATTTTGGCAAGAGATTTCAGCAGAAAAAGCTCCGAAAACATGAGCTAAGATGAAAAAAATCAGAATCGTTATACCAGGCAAACATAACAAGTAAAGAGCTCGAAATCAAAACTGTTGCACTTGAGGGTTCTACCGTGAACCATTGCTGTTTCCCGCGCGATTGTTTGTAAGCGCCAATAAACAATACTTATTATTATTTTAAAATGGAAACCTATGTTATACACGTATTATGTTTGCGGTTGTGTGTAATCGAAATAAAAGATAGATATTGTAAAGGTATTGATTACGGTCTTGTGTGTGCAATTAGTCGAATCTGAGTAAATCTTTCAAAAATATCTAACGTACAAAAATAATTCCGTTTATATTTTAATACAAGCCTAAGCATTTACTTTTTTCCCTTTATAGGTTTTACATAATTTGAATCATATATTTTGCAGATCAATATGAAATAACACATCATAAACAAAATTAGAAGTTTTATATATTTTATATATGAATGCATTCAAACGAATTTTTTGAGTGAGGTTCAGAGTAGGACTACTGGGCGTGGCTAAGTCATCCCATTGCCAACTATGCAGGTTGGCAAGTGTTCTAGGAGTTTTATGCATCAGGACATATTTAGATAAACCTATGGGTAACCCCTATTGAATATTAATAATAAAATTTCCAAGTTTCGACACCTCTTGCACCTTCACATCTTAAATACTAATTTTAAAATAAAGACACAAAATAGATCTTTTTATTTTATTGTATTTGGTAACAAGATGAGCTGGTCGTTTGCCTGATGGTAAGCATAACGCCGGCCCATAACAATTGCAGTGCCACCCAGAACTCTGAAACACAAGGCCTGCGCGGCACTGCAGTGCGCTCGTTACCCTGAGACATTAGGTAAAGTCTCATAAGCCCAGTAATTTCACTGGATCTATGATTTATTTACTGATTTTATGTTATTACTTGTCACGCAAGCAATATTAATATACTGCATTGGAATAATCATATTACTTACCAAGCCTGAAGTACTGTAAACGAAACTAATGCCACAACTAAACACAGGGATATACTAGGCTTTTCAGGTCAGTGTTCAAGTGGGACGGGCTAGATTCTAGACAGTCCCCTGAAAAGCCCTGCGAATGCGTCAAGCGGACAGACTCGCCTCAATGTCCACTCCTCACCCGCGCTGTTGCCCTGGTACTTATAACGGCACAGTACCTATGCTAGCGACACATTTGACATGTTTAACAAGGAAGGCAACGAACGGGCCCATGTTTTTTTTTTCTGTTTGATAACGAGACGAGCTGGTCGTTTGTCTGATGGTAAGCATAACGCCGGCCCATAACGATTGCAGTGACTCTCAGAACTTTTAAATATAAAGGCCTGCGTGGCACTGGAGTGCGCTGGCCAGTAATTTCATTGGCTACTTTGCTCATCAAAGCGGGTCCGGAACACTACTGTTAATCGTATTATTATTGAATATATAAGCGAATCTTAAAGTATGACTTTCCCAATATCCATCCAGTTCGTGGTGGTATATGTTTAGTTTCTAGACTCTAGAGCTCGAAACTATACTGACCTTTAGCCACTTGGCGGGTATGCGTGCGTCATACATGGCATCGAGCGACTCCCTTAATCCTTGGCTCATGACGATAGTGCCATCTATGGCCAGCTTCAGGTCGCAAAGTGTCGAATTGACAGTTTTAATTACGCGCTGTATTCGGTCGATTTCTTGTCTGAAAAGAAATAACTTTTTAGAACCGATTTGTAGCATCACTTTAGAACACTAGAACCACTTTACGTTGCTTTATTAAGGTGTTATTTATACTTTTATAATAATTATTGTTGTATCGTCAAAAATAGTCCCTTTAATACAAGTAGCCGTCATGTATACCTACTGCAACATGTGCAAGTACATGAAACAAATAATAGATTGGCGTGAATTAATTTGTTATTTATTGAAGTAGCAAGTACCTCAAGAAAATATTCATAGGCAAAAACGCGCCCATTTTGTGCAGAGCCTCCTTGACTTCAAAGCTAATGTATTGCTTCGGCAGCTTTTCCAACATATCCTCTGCGAGTCGGTATACAATGCTCTCTCTGGTCTCTCCCCCTTGACTCCCACCTTCTTTGGGCTGGACGCTTAGGATCGTATCCAAGATGTCCTTAGCACTGTTGATCTGATAAGTTATATCAGCATTGCCATGCAAGCCGAACACTTCAGGCGTATCTGTCAACGGCAACTGGTTTATATAATCCACGTAACCGTGGAGGTTCCTAGTCTGTGGTACTTTATATCCCTTGTAAAATTCGAATCCTGGTCGTAACAAAACGTCGCAAAACCACACATTGGTGAAGGTCGTCAGCAGACGCTTATCAAAGTCATCCGTGACTCGGCCCCCGTACATCACTTCCCCAAGCATGTAACATATAGTCGGCCATGATATGCCTTTTTTAGGATCGATTTCATCAAGATGGTTCTGTACGAACTGGACGCTTGCTGCGTAGTCCGCTTGGTTAAACTCGTAAGGTACATTCCAACCCAGAGGGCCAAATTTCCTTCGCTCTTGCAAGATCGTATGTAAGAATGCAACTGCGTATAACAGAGGAGGCCACTGAGAAAGGGATGAGTAGTCTAATGTATCCTGAGTAATGTTCTGGTATGTTCTCTTCATGCTTGCCCTTATGCCTTGCGGGGGCTCGTTCGTGAACTTAATGGCCATCTGAAGCAAGCCTATAGGGAACTCTGTATGTACTTCAGTAGTCAGCCAGAGTCGAAAAGACTCTTGTATGTGTTCCGTCTCGATGAGCGCATCCATGGCCTCAACGCAGAAAGGTAGGGACAAATGGATGTTCTGAAGCAGCACCCAGCCGCCTTCGTTCATGGAGTCCGATATCATCTTCCGTGCGACTATTTCTTGACCTTGTCCCATGGAGACTGCTTTGAGAACTGCAAAAAAAAATATTATGAAATTACTTGTAATTAAAAAAATTGCGCATTTTACAACTGTACGACTTTTCTATAACTATTATACTTATAATTATAGTAGATAATACTTTTGCAAGTTCAGTATATATACTGTATGATATTGCTTATAAAACTTTGATAACGAGACGAGCTGGTCGTTTGCCTGATGGTAAGTATAACGGGATCGATGCTTATCCATCATCAAGCATTAGGTGCACAAAATAATAAATAATAAATATATTTTACCAGACAAAACACAAACATAATAATTCTAGAAAAGTCGGGACTACCAACCCTGCCACTGCGGCCGAGCATAGGCGTAAGAACGCCCTAAGCGCCCAAGCGCCCCAATTCTGTTACTCTGTTATGTGCCTGAACACAATAATGCTTCCACATTATCTGTTTCGCGGTACACTTCAGGAGCAAAGCCGTGGTGCCAACCCAGACGGACACTCAGAAAAGTTACTCATAACTCTCATGAATTATTTGTTTTCGTTGAGTTGACTAATCTTAACAATTTTTTGAAAGTTTTTTCCGTCTGAATGCCTTATTTAATTATATTTTGTCTATACAAATAAATAAAATTAAAGTGTCTGTTTGTAATATCAAAATAACAGCTTTTTACCAAATGCATATGAAAGTATATACGACACCTATAACTAAACAACATTTTTAAAATTTTTGTCTGTCTGTCTGTAGGCTACTTTTATTTTATGAAAAGAATTAAGGTTCCGCGCGAAAAAAAAACCATGAAATCCAGTATCTCCGCGCGGGTGAAACCGCGGGCAGCAGCTAGTTGTTTACTATTTAGCCTAACCCTCACATACGAAGTGGTTAAGATTTAGATAGCAACAGAAAAATAAACTTACCAATCTCTTTAGACTTTGCAAGTGAGGCTATCTGCGCCGACGGATCTGAGCCTGTAGACAATATACAAACGAGAGGTGTTCGTGGTTCCGACTCATCCCACGTTGCCTCCAGGTTGAGGATGCTGCCTTCACCATATTCTGGACCTAGGGAATCTAAAAACCAACGTTCGGAGTAAACTATTGAAAGCAAGTAAAAACTAACAATTCAGCGTCTCGATTTCTTTAGCACGTATACCTATGTACGCCGCGGCTTGAAACAATCTTAGGCCCACTTGCGCAGCTGATGAGGTTAAGATGAGGTTAAGGTTCAGACATGAATTTAGGTGTGGAATCTACTACTTATTATACTATTTTCGTAAAATACGTAAGGAGCTTGGGTTTTCAGGATCAAAATTATTGATCATTGATTTGTCATAAATTGTCACTGGAAGCAAACAAAAAAAATGCTTTTAATTATTTTTTCCCGTTGCGGTTAAACATAGGCCGAAAAAAACAAACGACGAAAACAACACGTGAAATTTATTGGGCATCAATAATTTTTTGTTTCTTTTATTTTATCTCTTCCTGAATTATAATAAATGTAATATTTGATACTTGGATTTTGTGATTTAAAGATATATTTAATAAAGCCCTAGCCCCTACCTCGTTGGATCGCCACGGCAACGTCACCAGCTACGTATCCAAACAACATATTGAAATATATGGTTGGTGCAGCTTACCTACACGTGTAGACTGTAGGTAACTACTTTTTAAATAAGATTATATAAAGTGAGTAATTTATAGTTTCAATTCGGCGATAAAGAATGTCTAATGGCCTAAGTTCGATCTATACTGAATTTACTTACTGCTGGCTTTGCCATATACTCTTACTGATGGCTTAGAGAATATATGGTAAAGCCATCCGTAAGAGTATATGGCAAAGCTAGCAGTAAGTAAATTCAGTATAGAACGAACTTAGGCCATTAGACATTCTTTATCGCGGAATTGAAACTATAAATTACTCACTTTATATAATTTTATTTAAAATGGATTTCCGCAAAGTAACGCCTGATTTCATCAAATACCTACATTTTGTTTGCAACGTCGCCGGCACGCCAGAGTATCCGGATTCCATACAGCGACTAGGTAGTTAATCGTGGCCACGCTTCCAAATTAGCGACGTTGCCAAACCATCGCAAAGTTTTAGCTACCATACATTTCAATATGAATTGTTTGAATACTTAGCTGGTGACCGTGTCAGGGCCCTAATTCTGTTTCCCCATCGCCTTAGTCGGCCAAAACATTCATTATTTGACTTACCAACAATGTATTTCCGGGCTTGCGATAAGGTACGATCAGGGCTCCAAGATCTGATCAGGAGAAGTTTCCTAAAGACGTCCAAACTGTCATGATAACCACTTGGTATAATCTCCTCTTCGGGCTTTGCTTTCTCGTACCAGACTCGCCATTCTTTCTCATTTGTTGATATCTGAAACAGTTTAATACTGAAAATATTCTAATAATTTGTTTACCATTCAAATCATTTTATTAGCGGTTTTATTGCTCAGTAAAAGAAATAGTTTCTAAAGGAATTCTACTCTGTATTTTCGCGCAGACGAGTAAAGATAAAAAACAATTTGAAAATAACATTCTTACCCTAGATAAAACATCCGAAAACATTTTCAATTTACTGATCTCTACCAAATTCAACCAAGTTATATCTAAGATCCATCTGAAAGGCTTCGGAGCCACTGCGTTTAAGTCAAGAGACGCTCCGCCTTTTATGAACGCCATAAATTCGTCATGAGACATGATACCCTGTTGGTAGTCAATTTTCATCGCTAACATAAGTGTGAACAAAGCTTTATGCCTTTCGTATAAACTACGCAGCGTAAACACCCACACTTCATGAGTCAAATATTTCAGGATGATATTAATACGTTCTTCTGTGACGTTAGTTTTTGTAGACTTAGTTATAGAGTTATCAAATATGTTAAGAAATTGCTTCAACGAATTTTGATACATAAGGTTCACGTTGCTCATCTCTACAATCAAGAAGTAAAGAATGGAACCTCTCGCAGCAACTGCTCTAAACTCTTCGCGTGCTTTTATAATCTTCTTCTCTGTTACTTCTGCAACTTTGAGCTTCTCATTGACTTCCTCCGCAGTTGTCTTGGTGATTTGCAGCACATGAATTAGAGCTTCATCATCTACTAAAGAACCTTCAGAAGAAGTCAATCTACCAAGTAGATTACTCTCTAACTCCTTCATACTCCTCTGATTCTTCATCACAGACTCGAACAATGCTACTCTTTCTTCTTCTAAGTCTGATTTCTCCATCAGTATCACTCGACCGAGCAACTGATCCTCAAGGCCTTGCATCGTAACGGTGAAATCGATGATGGATGTTTTTGCGCTAATCTCGGGTGAGTAAGCCGGGTTTGGTAGTTTGGTTGTAATGTATAACATGAAACCAGGCATAACATCACATTCTTTGTCACCTACTATCACTTTTTCGATCGAACCAGACTTGATGAAGTTCTTTTCGAGAACGTTGTCTATAACAGGATCTAGTTCAACTGCGACATCTTCAATCAGCAAGGGTCGCCCGAGCGATAGGCTGTCTTCCAAATGTGTCCTAAAGTATTTGTGATTGAGAGAAGTGATTTGCAACTCGTTTGAACTCTCTTTGTTCTTGATCCAGTTTTTTCCTTGAGTTTGCGGATCTACCAAAAGTGGATAAGACCTTGACTTGGTTACGATTAAAGCATTCTGCACTGAAAGATCGTCGTTTGGTAAGCCTTGAAGAGTCCACTCAGATATAGTGGCATTCTCAACGAGCATGTTGGTTATGTTCAAGCCGTTTGTGACGGGAATTTGCTTGCTCTTCAATATGCCCATCCAATTGTCAAGTAAGCTGTTTCTGAACTCTTGGTTATAAGGTCCGCAATATGATAAGAATCCTGTAGCGAGCACTACGTCACCGACTAGTCGTCCTAGTTGTTCTTTAAAGTCCTTACTTTGTTGCGTCCAGCGAATTTTCTCGCCACCCAAGCCGTTGATCAAGGCAGTGGCTGCCGTCATCTTCCTCAAGCAAACGTTGGCCGCATCAGTAAGCTGCTGTTTCTCAGACACCGCTGACTCGTATTGCTCTTTCACCTTTCTAAGCGACATTTCTCTTTCTTCTAATTGTCTCTCAGCGGAAGACAAGTCGTCCATAGCGAGCTGAAAAAGAAACACATTATACTACTAGCCTCTTCTCATCGCAGATTAAAAGTAGCCTACGTTACTCTCCGTTCCATAAACTATATCTATGCCAAAAATTACATCGCTCCGTTGGTCCGTTGTTGCGTGAAAGAAAAATAAACCAACTGACCAACAAATCTACAAACATACTTTCACATTTTTATAGTACCGATTACTTACTATATTTATATCTACAAAGTTGATAGGATTAATTAATCTGCGAGTTTCCATCTCAGTATATATCACCGTTTTGCTCGTGTAGTCTGCCGCCAAGCAGGAATGTCCAAGTATTACTATGTTCCGGTTTGATGAGCAAAGTAATCAGTGAAATTACTGGGCATGATAATTTATAAATAATGTATCAGCACTATCAGCAAGGCAATACCACACAGGCTTTTGTTTTTCAAAGTTCTGGGTGGTACTGTAATTGTTATGGGCTGGCGTTGTTGTGCCTACCACCAAACAAACAACATGTTCTTCTCGCTGTCCAATAATAAAAAAAGTGATGGACATAAACTAACCTTTAATCTAGCCTCCTGCAGCAGCAGATTAGCTTTTAACGGAAGTACTTCTTTGTTGACACTGTGAAAGAAAGCCATAGCTTTCGTCCAGGATAGCAAACCGGCAACGTCACCACAGACGCGCTTTGCTGTATCCATGTTGTAGTCTTCCATCTCAAAGTACGGCATCAAATGCTCCACCATTTCGTTGTTGATTATGTCCTTCGGATAGTTTTGTAGTTGCAGCAAAAAGGTCGTACTTGCCATCATCTGTTTTTTCAATAATATAATTAATAAAAATTTATTGTTTAAGTAGGTTCTTTAAATTGCAATATAAAAAAACGCGCATAGTGTAGAATTCTGTTATTTTAAGATACACGAAACTTTTATGTAAAAAATTGTATGTATCTGGTGACCGAGGGATGGATAGAATATCTTATATAAGTTTGTATTTACTACAAAACTCTAAGAGAGTTCAATTTATACCTTTAGAGATTCAGCCCATGAAGGCTTAGGACATGGCGCCGCTGTGTCGGGTATAAGCGGGTGCAGTCTTCTCTGAAATAGAATGAGCACACAGTCCATAATTCTCATGATAAGATGCGGAGGTCGGCCGAGCTTCCTAACAGTTGCGATATGGGCTGGCTTAATGGTATTCAGAGCAGCCTCAGCCTCTTCTAAAGCAGGTTTAGCTGCTTCGAGTTTTATCTCAGCTTTCTCTTTTTCTTCAGCTATATATGCCACTAAGATTTCCGCTTTCTCCTTCACTATCTGCACTTGATTTTTCACGATTTCTGCTTGCATGGCTCTCTCTGTGACTTCAGTTAGCACGCGGCCAGCTTTTTCAGAAGCCAATGCTAAGTCTTGTTCCATCACCGCCAAGTCCTTTTTCAGTACCTCGACCGATATCGACGCTTCTCTCAGTTTTTCCAAACCGGTGTCCATTCTAAGAGCTCCGTCACCAAGCTCCTTTTGCTTCATTTGGTAAATTGTTTTGTATCCAGCGATAAAACTCAAATAAGACTTGGGTGTGACATGCGAAGACCTTCGGAATCTTTGGTAATATTCTGCGGAAACTTGCGACACTACGTCTTGTATAGTGCCCAGAACAGTGACAAGTTCTTTTTTAACTTCTTTTGTGCATTCAATTTGAAACTCGGCTAGAAAATGATCAGCGACTGACACAAGTGCATCTTTCGGCCATGGTTGGAACCAGTCTATAGTACATCCAGAAATGAGAGCAGGAAAACGCATTGCACGATATCTGAATGCTTCACTCACCTGTGAAAAGAGATATTATTGAAATCCACAAATAAAGTTAGCGTAATTTATTTAAGTGAGGCAATACTTACAGGAGAGAAACATAAGACTACGTGAAGATTTTGGCAGGTCCTGTTTAAGAAGTACTCCATTACCAATTCATTAGTCAGCGTACGTTTTTGATTTTCTCGTTTCATAATTGGCGTAAGTTCAGAAATAATTTCCTGCTGTTCATCCTTGGTGAATAGATTAGATATAACACCAGATGACAGTATATTATTCAAGTACTCGAGGAATCCTTCTTCTTTAATGTCCAAGTCTGTGAATATAAATGTGGTGCCTTTGCCTTGAACACCACATGACCGGTACAGGAGCTTCAAGTCCTCCAAAAAGTTGCTTACATTGTAAGATCTAGTTAGCGCTATTTGGAAGGACCGGTACCCTGCGATGAACGTTGACAGTTTGGTCAAGGACTGTTTTCCTGAACCACCGACGCCTACTAACATCACGTTTCCTCTCGGATGCCTTATCACTCTGGAAATCTTGACCAAATGAAGCATCGCGTCAGGGAAGAACACCAGATCCATGCCAGATCCTCGGACCATTTCATTAAACTGCGATAAAAACATCTGTAACCTTTCTCGCAACTCACTGAAGTCAAAGACTGGTTCATATACTTTGGGTAGTTCCATATCTGCATCTTCACCTTCCTCGCCTGTAGGTTCTGGGGCGTCTCTGTTGAAAACCAATAGAAATATAAATATTTACAACTCGTTTTTAACCGACTTCCAAAAAAGGAAGAGGTTCTCTATTCACTTGTATTTTTACACGACTTTTTTTGTACTGAATAATCTTTTGCGTTTGACCGCAATCTCACCTGAAAAAGGATAAAAGGAAAAAAACTGGAGTATTTAGGGTTCTTGTAGTTATATAAGAATGTGAGTTTCTAGATTCCACCATAACTTTTATAAATGCTTACACAGATTTGGAGGTACGGGGTTAGATTTACATAATTGCAAGTGGCAATGGCTAAGGCAGTCGTTTTTTATGATTTTTACCTCAGATCTTCATCATAAACCGACTTGAAAAAATATTTTTGATATATTATTGTACTTTTAGAGTGCTCCCATATAAATTAAGAAACTGGCCATTTTCTTCCACAATCTGTGAATGCAGATCAAATTGTCTTCAAAAGTTAGAGTCAATGTTCTGAGCATGTTTCACTGTAGCTACAACGGTTAAGAATTTTAGAAGGAGCAGTGAGGGTGCTGCCCTTAATGCCACATCTTAAAAATACATCCCATATAATAAATCAATTAAGAGATTTATACAATTTTAGAAAAGATTACCTCATAAAATCAACAAAGGCAGGCTCTTTTTCCATCATCTTCCTATACTCCTTGCCCAATATTTCCTCAGCAATATCATACATTGCTTTATTAAACCAGTCCTTATCTTGCTGATGCGTAAATCGGTCAGAAAATACCCTAGAGAATTCGTGTTTCCATAAAAGCATTAAGCACTTCTCTGACTCGATTACTGTAGGCAAGGTTCCTACCATCCCTTGCCACACCCTCGACAAGTCACGCAATGAAAAGACATAATGAAATTTAGCTGGTGTCGGTAACAAGTTCAGCCTAGTTCGCATCCAGAGTTCCCGCGTCAAAGGTATCACTTTTTTTATCAACTGGCGGACTTCCATTGCAAATCCTCTCTTCGCATTATAATGACCTTCGCCGATCACCTTAAAGATTTTGTCAATAGATTCATTGTTAGGAAGAGGACAGTTGAATATTGCGAACTGGCGTTTTAATCGTGCTGGTATGTCGTTTCTGCCACCACCTGGAAAATTGAGATTCATAAAAGTTAGTTAAAAGAAGGAAAAAATTAAATTTAAAATGCTCATTTATCATTTACTCTTTTGCTAACCAATTACGCTGCTCCATCAAATATGAAATGGCAAATAATAAATAGATCTTTTAATTACCTGGTTGGCCCATTGCACCTAAAAACTGTATGTCTACCACTGTGGTGAAATCACCAGGTTTCTCAAGACTATAAAAGCCCCCCATGCTCATCGTTTGCCTCACTATTTCGTTTGTGATTTGATCTCCCCACTCATTGATTTGCGGTAAATTTATATCGTCTATGAAAACTAACATCTTTTTGCCTCCGGGAGGCCCAAAGGTCATGCCACTACGCTTTTCCACGTAGCTTTCTATAGTCTTCTGGAACTGGTACGGACTTGTTGCTGATGAGAAATTAAACGATCTCCCCATAAATTGTTCAGGATTTGCGTTTTTCATGTAAGCCTTCATCATAACAGTTTTTGCTGACCCTTGCTCACCTAAAAGCAGCACGGCCTTTCCTTGCTTGGCGATGCACTGGATCAGATAGTTGATCCTCACGTTGTCTGTTATAGGTACTAAAATGCTCGAGTAGTCAGGGGTTGCCGTGTCCGGGTACTGATAGTGCATAACCAAGTCATCCCACAGCTCCCATTTGCCGGGTTGCTTCACGTAAAAGTCGAATGCTATGCTCGGTTTGTTGTTAGGATGCTTAGGCAGGTCCAGAATTTCATGAAAGTTCTTTTTCAAGTACGCGTCGTACCTCAGCCTGTCGCCTGTTTCCAAAAGAGATCCGAAACCCCAAACGATAGTAAAAACGTATATCTTATGTAAATGTTCTGGTGTGAATAGTACAACCTCTTCGCCTTTTTCTTTCTCGTCATCCTCGTCTATATCTCCGTTCACCGATTTGCTTGCGGAAGGGTCTTCAGTTTCGACAACCTGTGGAGGCACTAAGCCTTCCAAAAGATTCAGCATATGGAGAATGATATTAGCTTGGAGTACCCTCATGCTAAATATGAGATTTTGGGTGCACCACGTGAAAACTTTCGGGAATGTCTGGTCGAATAATGAACCGAAGACTTCGACCTCGAGAGCTGACCTTGTTTTCAGCCAACCACGCAAAACTGAAATCATAATAGCAAATTACGCTCTTTCATTCTTCATACATATTTTGACTCAATGACTTAGATTTAAGACATTTTATTGGTATTTATGCGTATTTATAAAGTTAATTTGCATTTATATATTATAAAAATAGTTAATCATATAAAGTTAAAAAAAGTGCATGAATAGAAAGTATAACACGTTACTCTGTTATATATAAACGTGCACCATCCAATGTTGATTGAGCTGTCGGGCGTTTTGTAGGTAGCACCAACGTTTCCTAGGCCTGTGCTTTGTACAAGCCAAGAAATACACCAGTTATAGACAAACCAAAACACACCTGGATCCCATTCCAGCCCAGACGCGCTCATATACACCATACCATTACGGGACACCGTTGCGGGTGAAGCGTTGTCAATATTTTCTGGCTCAAAGATAATTTTCGAAGTCGGTGACATGGTGAGACGGTCACCGTTCGCCAACGTCAAGGTCTTATTGTCGTCTAATACAGAATTTAAGTTCTCAATCCATATACTGTCCACCGGACCATCTAGGACGAGCCAAATGTATTCTCCGGTCTTTATCTTGAGGGTTTTCCTCCATAAAGCAGAGAATATGCCGTCAGTCCAATCGTTCGTAGCTACGTCAAGGCGCCCGAACATCTGTGCGGCGGTAATAGCTTTAGGATTCATTCGCATCTCTCTGTAAGTAAATGACAATAGATAAATGAATAGCGTGGCGTTATGAAAATACTTATATGTATATTTGAAAAAAACTATAATAAACGAACGTCACTTAAGAGCCTACTAGTCCATGTAGCGAACTCATCGGTGGGCGCGGCTAAAATCCATGCTATTTCATCTAACATTCGTGGGACAAGGTAAGACTCTGTAGCGATGAGTAGTATGAGGCTAATGCTCGCACATACACAATTACACACTCTCGTAAAGTCGCGACGAAAACCGAAAAGTCGAAAACCGGCGCGCAAAAATGTACGAATTGGCTTCTGGTGCTTGGGGTTTTACGACAAAACTACTGAATGTATTTAGTCAGACCAAAGTTATTTGAAATGTCAATAAACTAAAGCTTGTTAGTATGTGCCTTATTTTCGAGTTTTCGTAATCCTATTGTAATTTATTTACGTCCAAACTTGCGTTAAAATACGCGCTAAAATACAGATGTTTGAAGGCTCATTACTTTTAAGCCACATATTTTTTTTCTGGATAATTAGCAGGCTGACCTAGATAACGAAGAGATAAATCGATATTATTCTTAATTTTGGACTTAAAACGTCAAGTAGTGGAGTAATCACCTAAGTACGGTTGTATGGAGAAATGAACGACTAGTTCGTCCTTAACATCAATTCTATTTACCGTCGCGTTGGACTGTTTCGAACAGTTAATTTTTTTCTTTGACATTGATATGAACATGAAGCTAATTTTGTTGCTAAGGTACAACATCGTATTAGCTCTGATAGAGGGGCAGTTTCGCTGGGGGCAGATACATGTATGTGGTCGTAGACCATTATTTTTATTTTTTAGGAATAGTGAAAAACTGTGGGTCAAAATAAGGCCTCACCTGTGAGGATTTTCTAGCTCTGAAAGCGCGTTCATGAGAGTATGGATGCACGTCGTCTTCCCGGCGCCCGGCGGACCCAGAGTCATTATCCCGTGGCGCACGCGCTGAGTCTCGTACAGCTGCAAATAATACAAGTGATAAGACTAAGGCAGCAAATTCGGAAAGGCTGCGCATGCTGCAAGGCGTTGTTTTGAGCGTGCACGCTGCGTTGAGCTACTAGACATGCTAGGCTAAGGCATAACGATATGAAAATTTTTTCAACACATGCTCGTAAAGTGGGTTATTATTACATCGCTTTGAGCCTCATAATCCAAGATATTAAACCAGCGTGCTTTTTACTTTACATTACCGCACTCGTGTTTTATGAATATGTCCCGATTAAGTTAAATTTGCCTACCTCACTGCAATTAATTTACCGCGTAATGAAGTTAATTTATTATTAAGTACCACAGATAATACCAACAACTTTTTTTGCTTCATTCGCTCTTTTGTCCAGGCTGAAGTCGTGGGACTATACCGCCTAGTATTACTTAGTACAAATGAAGAGTTCTGAACCGATAAAAGTGTAAACTTTATTTACGCGTCATTTTTCGTATAAAATAATAATAATAAAAGTGTGTTTATTTCCTCGCATGTGTGTTGAAAAACGTCGTATGATACGCGTGTGCTATGTTAGTCAGTACACACTCGGTTCAGTTATCGTATCGAACTATAATATTTTTATTATGAAGTAAGGATCTGTAAGAGGTATTTTACAACTAAACCCTGAATAAATAAACAAGTAAATATCTGAAATGAAAATAAAAAGCGGCTCCGTAGCTAAGTTGGTAGTAACCCTGCCTGCAAAGCGCCCACCTCTGGTTCGATTCCCAGCTGGGACAAATTTTGTGTGAGGAACATTTTGTCTTGTGTATCTGTGTGTGCATGCCACCTGCGGCACAGGAAATCCTAGAGCCGTATGAGAGAGTGTTTAAAAAAAGAGAAGACCTACTTGAATAATTTTCAACAGCCACGGTGGATGGTTGATTAGTCCAAATGATTCCACTTGTTTCTTGATCGCTTCTTCCAGGTCGGTATAAGTTGTCTTCTCCAGAGCCTGGTTGGGGAACAGATCGGCAACTAGTGATATGAAGAGGGGCTCGTCTTCATCGATGAGCTTGGAGAGGTTCATGTCTCGGAGCACTCTCATGACGATGGTGCTTTCATTGTCCTTGGAGTTGACTCGTTTGACAGCGCCCAGAGTACGCAAGACGGATAGAATGTTACGCAGGCCGAAGTCGTAGTGCACCTAGAATATAATATATGACAACTTGTTGATTCATTCAAGTGGGTTTCCATCTGCGTATTATAATAGTATTATGGTGCGAAACATGCGAGCATCGGCGTAGTGCATGTTTGTGAAGTTCAAATTCAAAATAATTTATTGCACAGAATGTAAGTAGAAAAAAAAGATGGTAATACAACATATCATACAGATAAATGCGTTTTTGACGTTTTACTTTGTTTGGTAAAATTAAATAGAGATCTATTTTTTTTTATCTACATACATAGATTTTGGAAAAAATGTACAGTCAGCAAGAAAATAGACACTTAACAAACTTTTTGAAGCCAATCGATCTTTTTTAGTATAAGGATCAAAAGACTATCGGATTTCAAGATCAAAGTGAAGTCGCGTAGACTTTAACCTCATTTTACACATAATCATTCTGGTTACCCAATTTATGGTATAGTCCATCCATGTCAGTTAAATTACTGTAGATCATCCAGTTGTATATTTACTCAATATACTTTTGTTACAAGCGTTGTGCGAGCAGAATCTTGATTACCATATGAAAATAACTTCATGTTTTCTTACCTGTTTGGTTAACTGTTCCTCGCATAGCTTATACAGGGTGTAGAACTTGCGCGCGAGGGTAATGTTCTCCAGGAAACCGCATGAGGCCAACTTCACCCTGATGATGATCTGCCGATCGGGCACCATCATAGCGACAGTGCGGAACTGGATTTTTAGGTTTTCCGGCAGTTCTTTGCGGCCAGCATAACCAGGGTTCTAAAGAATTAAGACACAAATCGTTCAATTATACAGCGTATGCTGCCAAGTGATAGGGGGCGTTTAAATTATCTATAGGTTTTCATGAGTCTATGTATTATGCTGTTTCTGAAGATAAATTATAAGTAAGTAATGTTCATGTAGTAGCAAGTTAATAAAGACATTTATCCGTTAAAAAAAGTTATATTCAATATGCGAGTAGACCTACCAAATAATGACACTTTACACGCCAGCCCATAACAATTACTGTTATGGGATGGCGTTATGCGTAAAGGGCAACATCACCATTGTAATAAATATTCCAAACTCCGGGCACATGTCCGAAGAGTCCCCGTCGGTGAATATGAAGCTCTTTTTCTTTTCTTTCTTGGCAGCCAGGACCACCGCCACCTGCTGCGCCGCCACCGAGAGCACCGGCAGCTCGATCCGGTTGAACTCGTCGAAGCAGCCCCAGGAACCGGACTGCGCCAGACCTTTGTATATGCGCCCGAGACCTCTGCACAAAAGATCAAAATTAAACAACGCCTAGTATCACATATTTAGATGTCATTAAAATAAGCCTATTTTCGTAGCAGTGAGATTAAAAAACCAGCTGAAGCCACTTGTAGCCACAAAGAAGAGACAAGCAAAGGGACGCTCGGGCGCTTAGCCGTCCCACAGACCAGTAAGGCTAAAGACGTGTTATAGCATAAGCTTGGTGAGCGCGAGTGTACGGCTAAGTGGCGTCTTTAGATGCGCTGTGTCAACCGTGTAACCGCTTGTTTCCAACCAACGCAAGGCACTTGCACTTCGGCAGCCAGCGACTGCGTACGTAAGTCTGCTCGCGCTACCACATTGACCAAACGAAAAAATCAGCGCGATGTTTTGATGGAATTAATAGATCTTTGAAAAGAAAACTCCTGGACATGTGTGTCCTCCCTATTCTCACTTATGGATCACAAACATGGTCTTTGACGGCTCGGCAGAGGTCCACACTCGAGGTATGTCAACGTGCTATGGAGCGCAGTATACTTGGCGTGAAGCTCACAGACCGCATCAGAAATACCATATTGCGCTCCCAAACAAAAATCACGGACGTAACACGGAAGACTGCTATGCTGAAATGGGACTGGGCCGGACATATCTGCCGCATGCCAATGGAATTTTGGGCCCGAATAACAACCGACTGGGTCCCACGTGACAGGAAACGGCGCCGCGGCAGGCCCAGAAGGAGGTGGCAAGACGACCTTGACACCCATCTGACGGACTGGAGGACCATAGCCCAAGACCGACACAAGTGGAAGGAGGGAAGGGAGGCCTTTGCCCTGCAGTGGGACGCTACAGGCTCAATATAATAATAATAGATATCTATAGGTATAGATGCTTTTCGTGGATATATAGTTTAAGAGCTAAAAACAACGAATCATCTTACCTATAGTCCATCTGATCAGAGCAATTGAACACTACCACGTACTTCGCCAGGGTCTTGCCCATGTCCTTGACTGTTTCGGTCTTGCCCGTACCCGCCGGCCCACATGGTGCTCCGCCCATACTCATGGCAAGCGCTTGAGCCAAAGTTATATAACACCTGTAAAATTATTTTATCATTACCTAGGTACATATCATGTTGACCTGATTTTGACAGAGTTTGGATTCTTGGCTCGTGCTCGCTCCGTCTTTGACCCACTATTATACTCATGGCCCCACTATTCCTGAAAACATGGGCTCGTGGTCCCACTGCTTGGTAAGTCAACCAGTCACGGCTATAGAGTATGACTCGTTGTACCACTGTTTGGTGGGACCATCAGTCATGGCTCTATGAAGTACGGCTCTTGGACCTTGGTCATCACATTACGTATTACATTACTGTCATCAGTGGGAGCTGATGACAGTAATGTATAATGGTGACTACTTTGATAATGCTAAAGTTAGCATAAAAAAAGATAAGACAAAATAATAACGCTTTGCCTGTGAAGTCTGGCGCCAAGCAGTAGTGTGCAAGCATTACTGTGTTCCGGTTTGATGAGCAGAGTATCCAGTGAAATTACTGGGCTTATGAGACTTAATACCTAATGTCTCAGAGTAACGAGCGCACTGCAGTGCCGCGCATACTGGGTGGCACTGCAATTGCTATGGGCCGGCGTTATGCTTACCATCAGGCAAACGACCAGCTCGTCTCGTTACCAAATAACATAAAAAAAAATATTACTCGCACAAGTATAATTTGATTGCCAATGGACTTCTTGTAACGCCTCTTGTCTGTTTTTCAAAAAAATTCAAAATTCAAAAGTCTTTATTCAAATAGGCCCCAAAGGAGCACTTATGAAAGTTAAAATGACTCTAACAGCCGGCCTCTGCAACATTCATCTACCCGAATCACAGACTAAAACTAATGCTGTCTTTATCAGAACATAATAAATGACAAAGACACCAACAGACCCAATCCGTGCTCAAAGTCAACGAACCATCCAGAAACCCACCGTGCCCGTTCCAAATTGGTATAGGCCGAGCAAGAAGAAGGGCAAGAAACTCGTCACGGCATTCTTTTTAAAAAAAGTAGTTTTTTACAATGATTCTAATGCTAACAACTAACAATTTAAAGTTTAGTAGTCGCCAGGAGGCTCCTGAGCAGTTTGCCTCCATGCATCCTTGTCATCTACATAATCCTTAATTTTATAATACGCTTTTTTAATTAATACACTCTTGACTATACGTTTAAACTTTCCTTGTGGTAATTCAGTTAATACTTTAGGAATTTTGTTGTAGAATCTGACACCATTTGCCAGGAACGATTTGTTAGTTTTACTTAATCTGAACCCGGGTACAACAATTGTATGTTTACTTCTAGTATTTAACTCATGTACATCACTTTTTAAGTTAAAAAAGTTTCTGTTGCACAATAACAGTAGTATTGAGGACAAAAATAACGTGTTCACTTACCTGTCCGTCAGCGGCGTGATGACCAACCTATCTGTGCACCCTAGGTATTCATTCTGGTATGTGAACGTGACGTCGGTAACAGAGATCCATGTTTTGTCAGCATCCTCTTTGAAAATGAACCGGCATTGCTTCAACCATTCGAAGTCCATCGCCGAACGTACGTTGAGACGAACCTGAAGGAACATACTATAGTATACTCGTACTGATAATGATAACTACATCATACTTTACATATAAATTAGTGATCTTTCACTCACATTACAAAAACTACTTGACCTATGAAACTGATATTTGGTAGGTGTAGTTTATATAGGTAGGAGACGTCATTTAAGAACGAATTTTGCGACAGGGCCGGATTAAAGGGGTCTAAGGGCTATCGTAAATTTATATGAAACTCTTAAACTATAATCCGTGCTAGGCCAGGGTGGGTCGCTAGTAGGTACTGTATACAAAGAAGGAAATAAAACAATGATAATCATGTTTTTAGATACGCAGCAAGATTTTTAAAGCAATTTTTATAGGTACCCTATATATACTTTCATATGCATATTTTAGTAAAAAGCTGTTATTTGGACATTACAAACAGACACTTCAATTATATATATTTGTATAGAACCTAGTTTGAAATTAAAATTTTAAATCCATATATTTCGACTTATACAAGGTTTCGATCATAGATTATCATTGTTAATATATAGTGGATGCTATGTAATAAACTTACCAGCATGTCAAATATATCTCTCTGATGCACGTGAATAGTAATCAAGGTCTCGAATTTGATCCTCTCTAGCTTGGTGAGATCCCTGGTTGTCTGATCGATCAGCGTGTTCAATAGCTCCAGGAACTTGTTGTTAGTCTCCATCATAATCTTTTTATCTTGTCGCGCTTGCATCAGCGCCAATTCGGCGTCTCGTGTCCAGATAATCTGGATACCTAGCAGGCCGATCTGGAATTGTGAAAGTTATGTTAACCATTAGACACGTGCTTAGTGGTTGGCCTGGTTTAGCAGTCTGAGACCGGTTGAGAGTGACTAAATAATGACAAATGAAGTAATGACAGTTTCCAATTATCAATATTTTCACTACAATTTTATAATTGTAACAGTATCAGATCCCAGATGGTATGGTGCTCTCCGAAACCTAAAAGTCCAGTTTGTTGTGTGAGAGTCCGGCCGATCTCGCCCACGGAGACTGCATTCGACACCATGACTTATTTGGTTCGTGTTCTCGCACGCGCCGTTGGACCTTGAAATCATACACTACTGCCCAGTATAAAAAATTATAGTAAGGTGAACAAAGAGTATCTTGTCTAGGCAACATTCCCTTGATGTAATGAGTGTAAAAAAGCTTCCATCGAAACGAGTTACGCACAAGTATAAAGAAGCCTTCGTCGAAACTAGTTACGAAATTCCGGTTTCGTAGGCGGCCGAAGCGACCGGGGCGGCCCACACTCTGAATAAAAACAATTCGCATTTAAAAAATTCTCGGCCTTAATTTACATTGGATCTTTAATTTAATAAATGACATGTATTCTCTTTAGAGCACAGAGTTCTAACTCTGCTCTATGGTCATGTTTATTATATTTAAAATGTTGACATGTTGACAATGTCTTAAATTGTCTTACATTTTCGTTCTATAAAATATATCTTTAATTTTTTAGTTTATTAAAGCCAAGTTTCCTTGTGGCCTGTCGTATAAATGTATCAATAAGTTTGATATTTAGATTTCGAGTTACGGTTAATCGTCGTTACCGATTTCAACTTTTTTAAGGTAGGTATAAACATGCCCGCACTCAAAGCTCTGCTATAAGTGCGTCTCTGTAATTTGGTAAGCGTATCGCAAATGTACCTGACGATCATTAATAAATCACCTGGGCGGGCATTTTATCCAAAAACAACAGCAGGTTGAAAGCCGGATCGTTCAGAACAGCGACAGCGTTCCGTATGATCGCGTGTAAACTTCCTTGCGCTGATTGCAGCAGTGACGTGAGCCACGTCTCCACGGAACCTTCGGCACGTACCGGACGCTCCAACTTAATCTCTTCTCCTTCAGATGACACTATTGCAATCATTTTATTATACTCTGAAATATCACACAGCTTTTCATTAAATAACTCCAGCACGCAAGGCGCCGCGCTGCGGCATGTTATATGGTAACGAGACGAGTTGCTCGATTGCCTGATGGTAAGCATAACGCCGGCCCATAACAATTTTACGCGAAGTTCATGTACCTACCTAGTTTTTAGTGCTAAGTAGTTGGATTAAGATTAATTTTTGTTTGTTTGTATTTTTATTTTTATGTTTGTGTATACCTAGAGCGTGAATGTGAGTACCAGGACAAACCATCTCTGGTTTCTATGGTACAACATGCAAATTTCTATGTACAAATAATTAAAAAAAAAAAAAAAAAAAATTGCAGTGCCACCCAGAACTTTGAAACACAAAGGCCTGCACGATACTGCAGTGCGCTCGTTACCCTGAGACATTAGGTACCTATTAAGTCTCATAAGCCAAGTAATTTCACTGGCTACTCTACTCATAACACCGGAACACAGTAATTAATATATACCTCTTTAGAGTTGTGACATATAGAAAAATAATGTACAAAATGTGAAGTGTCAGAATTGTAATTCCTAATTTTTCCATTCAAATAAAACACGTTAAATACAGAATTGTTTGTATTTATCAATGGCGACGAGAGAGGAAGAACTATTAAATCTAAAAGAGCCAGAAGCACCATCAAAGGACATTTTACAAAAATTTTCAAACATTTACAAAATGCGGGGAACATTTCCGAGTACGAACATACAACACGACTTACGACTATACAAAAGTATGAAGAAAAGTTCGACAGCATACAAGAACGCATTGAAAATATTAGTCAAAATTCGCAGGACGAATGTAATTTACATTATGAGATTAAAGAAGAAATAACGCAACTCAAGTTGATGTTATTATTAGGTATGTTATTACCCTGAGACATTAGGTATTACGTCTCATAAGCCCAGTAATTTCACTGGCTACTCTGCTCATAACACCGGAACACAGTAATGATTGCACACTACTGCTTGGCGGCAGACTTCACTAGCAAAGCGGTGGTAACAATCCAGACGGACACTCGCAGAAGAGTTAGTCCTACCACTAACAAATCTTATAAAGTGCTCTCTGCATTGATTCGCGTCGCGTCTCAGTGTAAGCTTATCCTTATAATAATTAAATTAGAATCATTATAGCCTGTTGTATAACGAATATGCCAGATTTGATTTAGTTTTTATTTTGTTTGAAATGTGATATTGCAGTTCTTCGCTATGATTCAAAAAAACCTGTTCAGTTTGAAGATAATCGATTCTTAGTAGACGGTTTTTAAACATTTTAACTATATATTGTTTTATATAATTATCTGCTGTTTTTCAATTCTAGGTTGGGCCCTAGCGTATTCAAGTAAGTCTCAAAGTCGGTACTGAAAATGACAAAACCATTGTCTATACAGATTATAATGCAAATAGATTCCGTGGTTTCGACCGAGTGGTGTATATCTTTATATATTGTATCTACGTATTAGTGTAGTTTCATCAAAATTCTACAAGAAAAAAAACTTACCAACGTCATGAAATTTAACATAGCGAATGTTATCAAAAATGGACAACAAATGGTTTTGTATCGTGTGCGAGTCCGACGCCTGCCCCAAAATTTCCAGCAGTGCGGGGTCGGACACAAAGAAAAATCTTGGAAACATCGTCCTCTTCTTCTCCAAGTAGCCGCTAAGACTCTTCTGACAGAGCTCTAGCTGTTCTTGCAGGTGTGGAAGTAGCTGCCTCAGCAAGTCGTCACCGACGCAGCAGGATACGACACCTGGTGTCTCATGGGCTCTTTGCATAATCTTCTGCCACGACTTATCTATTTTTGAGAACCGTTTCGCTTCTTTTGGGAGCTGTTTTGCGATATCGCCCCCAACAAATACGGCTTCAAGATAAACCCACATATTCTGCACGAGAAGCCACCTTTCTAGGATCTCATTAGTGCTCTGGAGATCATACAGCCATTGTTGAATTTGTTTTCTGAACGGAGCATTGTATCTGTAAACATACGGTGCGATAAATTAAAAAAAGCCACACGATTTCGTCTTGCAAATTTTATATTTATAGCAAACCGCTTTGCACCAGGAACCTCCGCGCTGCCACTCCGCGCATCCAGAGGTCGTATACCGCCTCCATACGCGGAGTAGCGCCTACTCTTTCTCGCAAATTCTCAATTCAAAAACTTTGCTGGTGCTAGAAACAAATGCCACGCGCGGGACTCGAATCTCAAATAGTTCGTCGCTAGCCCGCTAAGAAACCACACGCGCGCGTCACTGTCGCACCCCCGCGAAGGCCTACCTATTAGTGCATGTGAATTGATGATGATTTCTGGACAAGGAACCCATTCCATTTCTTTTTATATCAAATATTCATATGGTGATGTTTTCGATTAGACTTTTTCTTTACTGTAAACATCGTTTTAATCTGCAACCCTGAGCTATTTGGACTCACTCTCCCATATATTTTATTTTACTTAATTTTTATTTTTAATAACTTTATACTTAGTTTATTTTTGGAATGATTTAAAATCAGTGCAAATTTTTTTCTTCATATAGTTATTTATGCATTGTGCGAAGAAATTTAAATGTTATACTGTATATATTTATACTAACCGATTAGAAAGCAGAGATCCTAAGATCATAAGACTGTCTTCAAGCTGACCTATGGTTTCAGCCGTGGTATCACCCCTGAGTAGCAGTTCTCCACGATTATTGAAAGTCTGAAAGGTGAGCTCATGGACTGACCACTCGTTTGTCACTTGCCGCAGTTTCGCTTCAATGTCTTTCTCTTTCATCGCCGATATACAAATATCCTGTACAAAAGAAAGCCAATTAAAACTGCAAATAAAAAGCATAATCACAATGTCTTAGCTACATCTGATGATCTTAGCTCCATGAAATCGTCCCTTGATAAAACTGGGACCAGTTCCACCTTTTCTAATTTGATATTGTAGTATTGGGGCCATCTTAGTTTGTGTTGGGTCGATTGCACTATTTAATATTTTCTAAGGTTTTATTGGTCCCAATGAAGTTGTGCTGGTTTGAACAAACCTAAGTAAAACACAGGTTAATTGATATTATTATTTTTTGTAATTTATTTAAGTTCATAAAATAACCGATACATTAATAGTCGTGAATTAATAAAAAAATCAAAAATCATTAAAAGTCAGTGAAAAGGAAAACAAAGGAATTTGTACTAGACAGTGGGCTCGGTTTATACTGGAATGTAAAAAGAGAAAAATGAAAACATGCCAGTTCATGAAACATAAATCTGACTTAGAAAGTGAAACTATTCTGGCATTGCATAATCTCAAGATTAAATATCATGATAGCTGATATTATAGGGAGTAACTTAGGCTACATTTATTTTAGAAAAAGAATTAGGGTTCCGCGCATAAAAATAACAACCATGAAATCCAATATCTCCGCGCGGGTGAAACCGCGAGCAGCAGCTAGTATTTAAATAAAATATAAACCAATGCACGATTGAATCCAATATACTTTTTATCATTCTAACTGTAGGCGACGCGCCTCCTTAGTGTTTCTAGAACGAGCAGCGCGCCTCCTTTTTATAACGTTTAAAAATAATATTTTTTGAATATTTGACGTTTACCTTTTGATTGTTACTTGGAAAAATATACTGCTCTAAGATACACGAACCTTACGAACTTTTACTAATTTTCATGATAAAATACCCTGCCCTGAACCCAGGTTGCTTACACTTACATTTCATTCCAACTTTCGTAGAAGAAACAGTACTAAAGTCAAATAATCATCTTAAAATTTCACATGCCAGTCCTCTCTAGTTTCTGCTACCCTGGTATGAAATGAACCGCGTGGAACACTGCTTTGAGCGCGGCGCCTCGGCTTAAACTTTCATAGCCGGGTCACTTCAAATCAAATCATACATTTATTTGCAAGAATACATAATATTACACAATTCAGATGTTAAAAAAAATAGTCACAGTATTCAGCCTGGAAGCAGGCGTGCAAATATTAAAATAGTCATATTAATGTTATGTCACTTAAAGTTTAAATATTCAGCTATGCTATAGAAACAATTTTGTAATAGCCACTTGCACGTCGTATGTGCGCAATGCAGGGTTGGATTTGTGCGAAGTGGCATTATTCTTAACAGCAATAATAGGTTCATACGAATAAAAAAATCAACACAAAGCCGACTTTTCTAGGATAACAAAAAGTGTTTTGTCATCAGACGAACATTTGCCGCAAGTTAAAAACTATTTATGTGGGTAAGCTTCTGCGAAGATAAGCTTTTGGGGAACTCAAGATTGGGATAGGCAGTTATCTAAAAAGTTACCTATATATTATTTATGTTTTGTAAGGAGGGTTCTAAAATTTCTTGGGTGAAATTTTGTGCACTATGTAATGAGGACTAGAAAACGCCACCAGAAATTGACCGAATGCCTCCCAAACACACTGGAAGCGAAGTCTGTAACCAATCACTATTATCTAAATTTATGTTAAAAAAAAATGATTGCCCATGTGGTTTTATGGTATATATGCAATAAATTAAACACGCATTTAAAAGTCAAACACGCAAAACGTCAAGAGATAGCAAGTTTTCGCAAAATGTTAAATACGCAGAATGCCAAAAACACAAGATGTCATTATACGCAGAATGTCAAAACACGCAAAATGTCAAACACGCAAGATGAAAAGCCGCAGACTATATTACAAATCTGTGTGAAAAGCCAATTTTCTCTTCAAAAAAATGGGAAAGTTTCGTCGAGGATAGGGGAGCTCAGCAAATGAAGATTACATTTTTTTTAACAATCTGCCCGTCTACAAATCTATCTACACACGTCTCTTTTGCACTAGAGTTTGGTCTAAGATCAGAGTCATCAAATGTGAAATGAACGACTTTCGCGTAATCGGCAGTTTAAGAGCTAGATTTGACAGCAGATATAAAAAAATTATGTCAAAGAATTCATTCTATTCCAGTTTATAATTGAACTTCTGTTCAAAATGGTTGGTGAACTCAAAACATTTACGATTCGATCGTTTGGTGTCGGAAACCATTCATTCATAATTGGGTTGTTGACTGTATTCAAATAAAAATATAATTTTGCCGCGAAACGGTAGTTTTTGTGACAGAAATCCTATTAAACACAATATTTTTGTTTATTTTTAAGGAATTTAATTTAAATTAAATAATCAAAATGTAATCACATCAATCCGAAGTCACGTGACCTAAAACGCCCGTGACGTCACTGTTTCAATCGGATGTGTATATATTTTTTTTTGTTTTGTTTTTGGCTCCACGTGATTTGCGCATTTAACTAGTGTCAAGTTCTATTACAAAAAAAGTAAACAACATAAACTAAAATAACTAAATAAAATACACACTAATTTATTTACAATCTTAATCTAATAATCCGCTACCAGTAGGCAACGTTCCCAAAATGCTGGCCGCATTGCCACGTTGAATGGCAATGCTTAATCTTTGACCAAAGTAGACGCCAGCATTTTGGTCACGTGTGGCTTCGACCAGACGCCCTGAAAGTTATATAAGTAATAATATATAATAAATCTCTAGTTTTGGTGCATGAAAGTCGTCAAAGTCACGTTAAAGTTTAGTCTAGGCCTATATTACATATCTGTGGTCTAGGCGCGGTCGAGTCGAAGTGACGCTTCAGTAAATTGGTGGATAGTTTACTGAAGCTTCTATGGAGTTTTGGATAGAATACGAAAATACACGTTTTTCGTCTTTGTACTATTTGCCTTTCACTCATGCAACTTTATGAACACTTAATGGTTAATAATCCACTATTATTACACATTAACACTCTATAAAACAAAGGTTTTAGTAAATAATACAAAATCAACAACAGCACATTTTCGCATTCCCGCCAAAACTCCAATGAGTATATAGCTCGTTGCGCTTAACTGCTTAGTATTTTAGAGTGATTTCTGTGATTATTTATCTGTGCTGTGAATTCCGCGCCTATTTTTCTAAATTTATTTCGACTCTTGAATACTCTCCCATGATGGAAAGTGGCTTCATAAAGGCAAATAATTCCAATTTGCCGAGAATTGATTGTTTTACGGTGGCCAATTTCTTCTCGACAAACGATAATTTCTGCTCTGCTGAATTTAGAAATGTGAAGACCTCCGTGTAAGTACCTACTTATTATACCAAAAATCATTATTTCTATAACCAACAATGAATATATAACAGTAATCGTAGGTTCTAAGATCCAAAGTGTATTAATTAACCAAAGCATATATATAAATCAATAAGCTCACAAAACTTAGAACTTATATTTTAATACATAACAATACATACAGAGAAAGCATCGAATCAACTTGTCACTAAACGTAGCACAGACTAGGTAGTAGTGGTTATATTCTCTTTGCTTGTCACTTTACAGTGTTATAGAAAATTACTCTGTGGTAATTGAACACGTGACGTCACTGCCGTTTTGGAGCAAAATTTAAAACGGCATTTTAAATACATGATAATTAAAATATTAGTTGTTTTAAAAAGTAAATTTAAATATTTTGGGTTATGTTAGGCCCATACGCATCGTTTTAAACACTTTCCCAAAATCAGTCAACATCCCTATTCCTGTATTTTTTTCCTTTAATTTTGTCCAGGCAGTATTTATTTTAATGACGAAAATAAGGTTATAGTTTCATATACCTACTCGTATTACAACTCCCATTCGAACAAATAGTGAATTTTCGTGCCTGTCAATCACCTTCAGTCATTTTAACCAAATGTTTGTACAAATAGGTACGAGCTGAAAGAACATGTATAAACTTTCAAATTTTCAAATGTTTGTAAGCTATATGATTTTGTAAACATAATTGTACTAAGTTACGTGTATCAAAACTGTGATGGTATGAATTAGGTATGTCAATACTAATAAGAATTTTGAACAAAAACAATTAATTGGAATAAATACATTTCCAGATAATATCAATGTGCGTATGATTATTATTGCAGATACAAATCTACAAGGGCGAAAGAAATGTATTTTTCACTAAACCCCGCTACAGACGGCTGCGGATAGAACATTTTATCCGCACTTGTACCAGGACTCCAGCAATGTTGAAGAGGTCACAAGGTTATAAAATCTGTTGTGTTTTGCACCCTAATCTCAAAACCAAACGAAACAAAATCGTCTGCTATGAATACTGTTGGAGGTTGTATTAATCAGTTAGTACTGGCACAATAATATTTATAAGAGTGTTTTTAAACATACATAGAAACCATTCTTGTTTATAAGATCTGTCACTCGCTATTGTAACTGCATTGTCATGTGAAAGGTAAAAACGGTTTAATTATATTAATAAAGCTAGTACAAACGTATATGGTACCAGTTTTCCTTTAAATACGCTCAGTTATTTCGGTTGTATTCCGATACGACTAAAGTGTACTGTTATCTTAACTATCGTTAATATGTAGAAATATTTTTTAATTCGAGTCAACAACTTCGTCTCATGATATTTCGATACAGATAGATAGATAACACATTATTGCACGATGAGGAAAAAAATTACAAAAGCTCTTACAAATTAGTACAATCGGCGGCCTTATCACTAACCAGCGATCTCTTCCAGGCAACCGTAGGATGTTTAGAGACGTGTGATTTTAAAAAATGTGTGTGATATACACAAGATAAGAATATAACACATTAAATAGGTACATGGAAAATATCCGCTTCGTAAGGTTTAATATATAGTAATTATTAATTAAGGGTGTGATATACATATAGCGAAAAAAGATTTTTTTTCTATGTTGCTTGTTATACACATGTATTTTTGATCCAGATTGTTTATTTCGTTGGCGGAAAAGTGCTGATAATGTGCACTTCACTTTTTTATTTTCACATGTAGTTTTTCCAAATATGTTCTTATATTTCTTATCTTTTACGTTACTCATTTAATTACATACGCTCGAAAATGTAGTGATTATGACTCAAAAATAAAATGCTTAATAACGGACCTCAGTTTTATATTGCTCACCCCCGTAACTATCCACAGGTTGGTTAACCATGTCGAACATTACAAAAGTATTATAACTGCAATTGCTTCTTTTGTTGTAAATGATAGCACTTGGGATCAACAAGCCGCACTGGGCCCGCGTGGTGGATTAATATTATAGCCCATACTCTCTCACACTCTCCGAGAGAAGACCGGTATACCAGCAATGGGAGCGTAATAACTCTGACGATGACTTGTGATAGCTCGTTCCTTTCATTCATTCCACTCCGACGTACATGTGGAGACGTGAGTAATTCAAGCCCCAGCAACGAGAATCGGAGCCGCAGCGCCGCGCTCAAAGACGAATTTCGCACCGTTCATTTAATACCAGGAGAGCAGAAACCTGAGAGGGTCGGCGGATCGTAACAAAATTTCTTCGAACTTGCTATGAAACACAATAAAAGGTTGTTAAGTCTTTAGGAACACCTCGCGTCTGACCTCGCGTTGTGTCGCTTTTTCACGCTCAATAACTGCTGGCGAAGTAAGTAATTTTACGTAGTAAATAAATAACTAATATATACATAATTTCGGCAAACTATACGAAAAATCACCAATTAATAAACTGGATCATTAGTCAAACGAAAAATTAATCCTAAAAGTAATATTATGCAATTAGAATGATTAAATCATTATTTCTAAGAAATAATCACAATCACAAACCACCAAAATTGATCCGGTAAAAGTATAATTTACAAATCAAACAACAATTATTAAGTCGGCTAGTGGCGCTGCCGTCGAGAATTTTGTACTAGGGCAGCAGAAATGTTAAAGAGAACTCAATACTATCTACATTCATTATAACACCTATAATTTATTATAATACCTATACTCAACTACATTCCCTATTCCACGAACTGTATAACCGTCTGCGTAGAGTTCAAAGTAGCATGATAAAGTTAGTCCTGCGCACTGCAAATGGGGTTGGTCTACGCAATCTGTGCGAGAGAGACGTATTTGTTAGAAGCGTAACGCTAGTAAAAAGTGGTCAGTATTTTCAGTTTTAAGCTAGCGGCTACACGAATGAGCCAGCCGGGCACTACAAATAAAAAAAAAATTAATTTAACTTGCAATTATGCATTCACGTTCACACACAGTTACATAATTATGTTAGAAATACATATAGGTAGTTAAGTAATAAAATTAACTTAAATCTAAACAATACTGTCTTCTAACTTTACATATGAATTAAGTAAAATTATTACTATGAAAATATAGTAAATAGAAATAAACATTGAAACAAAAAACAATAGCCAGATTATTGAAAGTATTCAAAAACCAATAGGGAGGTTATAAGTAAAATGTGATGGAATTAACTCGTGTGGTAAGTCTCAATATCATGCTTTGTTATATTACGATGTTTTGCTTCACCGAAAGCTATACATTGTAAGAACGGATGAGTGGCCGACCACGAAAGTATATTTAAAAGATTGAGCTGGGACCAACATGTATGAAATTTTAATCCCCATTTTTCCACCCTTAGAACTAGGACTCTTACGAAAAATTCCACCCCTGAGATATAACCTACTCATGAAAAAAAGGATGATTAAAATCGGTTGACAATTGGGGAAGAGATCAAGTAACGGTAAGCAATATTTAATAAGTATAATGTATAAATATAATAAGTATAATTATACTTTAAATCAATATTAAGTGTTGTTTTGACTAGTGCAGTAACAGGTACTGACTTCCGGTGAGTCTGACTGATCGACCAATCAGAGACGTTAGTGGAGAGGGTAAAATGGTAAAGTGGGGATTTACCTTACGATGAAGCCAGGCTTTTGTGGCGTCAGTTCTGTTATAGCGCTCGAGTTGAGTGGTTCACTTGTTTGTGAGTAAAGTGGCAATTGTAATTATTGTGATTGTGAATTTTATGAAAGTGGTAAGAAACCAACGGATGTTAGGACATCCGTTGGTTTCTTACCGTGAAATGTTCTATATTTATGTAGGCATAAATATAGAACATTTCACGGCTAATAGTTGGATCTGGCGAAATAACTACCCAGTTTCTATGCCATATGACCACATACCCACAAATAAAAACAGGCGAACGAGAACGTCAAAAGGTCACACGCATAGTCATAGTACACATACAAACGCGTACAAAAACGAAAATTGATATAGAAAGAGTTATTTAAAAAAAAATAAAAACCACTTGTCAACTGTTTGCTTTTTTCGGTATTTTGTTTCAAGAGGTTTTAGGCTGCTTTTGGGCAGTTTCTGTACACCAGCAGGCCGTCCGATCCACGGAAATTACAAGATAATATTTGCAGAGCTAGAGACAGTTATAGCAAACCACGTCACAGTAGGTTTCTCCGGGCTGCCACCCCGCGCATCCCGCGGTCGGATACCGCTTCGATACGCGGAGTAGCGCGCGCTCTTTCTCGCTATTCTAGAACTTTTGTCTGCGCCGGTGCGAGAAATAGAATTGTACATACCTATTTAATTCTATTTTATTTTCACAGAATTTGCGCTCCGGAGAAAACATTGAAGGAAATACCATGGCTGTAACTGCTGAAGTTGTTGAATTTTTCGACAAATTTTGGACACTATCAACGGTTACCCTGGCGGTGCGAAGAGAGGAAAATTGCGGAAAGCTATAAAAAAATTGGCCACATCACACTGATTTTGGACTGAAGCCATTAAAAATTTATAATGTATAGAATTTGAAGACTGATAGCAAACTCGATGTTAAAGCTGGAAAACTTCGATGCTATCCTTAGAAGGATGGATCACAACCCTTGAAAGTTTTATCAGGACTTCTAAATTATTATTTGTAGTATATATACTGCGTGGATTATTATTATCCTAGACATACAAATTAAGACCCACTTGAAAAATTTTTTGGATGAAATACAGCTCATAATTTCAGAAATAATCCAGATGCAAACACATTTATGTTAAGTTTTTACTTTTTAATGTTTTTGAGGGATACTAGTCAGTTAATTTACAATAACTTAAATATAAATTGCAACAAGGATTGTGTTGGCACACATTTTAAAGCTAAATTGAGCACAATGAGGTTTTCTTGGTTGGGTTGTGCTAGCCACAGCATATTGCTAAAAACAGTTGTAAGGTTACATGTGCACAACTGGTGCAATATAATAGATAACATTTTAAAGAGCATGATAGAAGAAAGTTAACTGTCCAAAATGGAGGGACCACAAAAATAGGCAGATATCACATTTAAAAGTTTGAAATTCAGGATGAAAGTATTTAATAAATGAAACCCTTTAAAAATTTATTGTTTTAATACAAAATTAATTGCAAAACGCAAAAATTAATCCTATACTATTTTTACTATAAAATATCGATAACATTAGTGCATCACTAAAGTATCGATAGTATTTATTGTCGACGAATCGCTTGTATTCTCTGTAAAACTTAATTTTTATCCATTTTTCCTGTATTTTCATAATGTAAACAAACAGTTGTCACCACCCAATGTCAGTGTGTTTATATTCTTTATTTGTGAAATTTGAGAGGTTGCATGTATTTTCTATCGAACCTTTGCTATATTTTGATTTCCAAAATTCGAACTGCCACGTCACAATTTGAAAGATGGGGAACATTGAACGAGATATAAAAAGGAGCCACGTTCAAGAGTTTTTTTTCTCCTGGCACAGTCTTCACCAAAAGTCTTCACTTGATTAACTTTAAACTAGTACGTCTGAAACTATTCTTCAAAATTTCTTGTTCAATAATCTGATACTCTTGAAATAATAGAACCTGGAGGAATTGACATCCGCAAGGTCAGTAACCTTCCTTCACTCAATAACACTGTCATCACATAGCTCCGCCAAATTACCTGAACTCCATAAATTGGCGAGAGGTGCTAGCTGGACCTATAACTTGGCGAGAGGTGCTAGCCGGACCTATAATTGTTCCAGCATAGTCCTGGAAACATCAATTATCATACGGTCACTTGTACTTTATCATACGACATTTGGACTCCTTCCCGCATTAAATAGTAGGGACACCTGGATTCTTTTATTTCTCTTATTTCTTTTATTTTTTAATTTTTATTTTACTTAACGTATTTTATTTTCAAATAAATTTGTAAACATGAACCTCTTGCCTTTTCCTTCATCCTTGGGACTTTTAAGTGTAGGTAGATGAAGGCTTCCCCTTTAGTAACTTGCAGCGTTATGCGAAAGTGTAACGTTACAAGGTATACGGAAACCGAATTCAAATCATCAGTTAAAATTTAATACGTCTATGAATTTAAGCGCCACTTAGAGAAAAACCGTATATTCAAACGCTATTTAACATTTGACAGCTATCAAAATGCCACTTAAATTGAGAATGACCGTTAGATCTGAGAGTGTTTGTAACCTGTCTTAGATATAAAATTACGTTGTTTTTAAGAAAAATGTCGCTTTCTTCACTATCTTCCCTCTCTGATGAAGAAGTGGAGACTATGGAAACATGATTTATTGGGGGACAGATGGTTATACATGCCGTAACTATTTGTTATAATTGTCTCTTAAACTAATCAACTCCAGCTGAAGGAGCATACAATAGGGCTCTGATAAGCACAAAAAATCCTGTAGAGGCTCTTCGGTGTGATGAAAAGGTTTCTGTGTCTGCAGGTTGGTCTCTACAGACAATATTTTAATGATAATGTATATATCGGAGCAACGACGTCACAGGCGAGCTTCATGGACGGTGTAAAATGACAACAATCAAAACATGTTAACTTTGGTTTACTAATTAACGTTTAGAACCATAAATTACTCATTGGATTGTTAATAAAGTCACTTAAACTTTGATTAACTAATTAATGTTTGTGAACCATTAATTACTCATTGAATTGTTAAAACTAGACAAATGATTGTAAAACTGAACAAATTCACTGTAAACACAATTTTTTAAAAGATTGCCGACAAGTTTCTTGCCCATTCTTCTTGTACGGCCTATTACTTGGAATGGGCGCCTAGTCATTTATTTTAACTATCATGAGTGCTCTCCTGGGCCCCATGTTAATAAAAAGTAATGAATTTCAATTGAAGATTAAAATCTAAAGTAGAATGACAAGATCTAACAAGTTTTATAAAGATTCTTTGTCACAATCTGTTTTGCTATAAATACGAGCGACCGACTGTTGGAAAAAGCAGTATTGCGCCTACCGTCGGACCGTTCAGATCTCCCATATAACTTTGCCGCAATAAATGGTTGAGATAAATGGAGCTACTTCGTGTTTTCTTTCTACGAGGGGTGAGCGGTCACCATGATGCTGAAGATGTTGACGTCACCGGTGGTGACGTCACCGTTTTTAAAAAGACCCCTGGACTCGCCGCCCCGTCATATAGGTTATCTTACATACATTTTCTGTATAACCTTTGGAAGGATTTCTCAGACTGTTTTCATAATTATATACCTATTTATTTATACATATTTTTATATCTCATATTTGATACCTCTTTTTCCGAGACTATACACCAAAAATGTCATCAAGGATTTGTTCCACTCATTTTGAGAAAAATGTCTTGATCAAAAATAATAAGCTAACAGTTCTGTTTCCTAATGTTGTTCCATTGCTGGTAAGTATTTTGCTAAATAAGATTTGCCGTCAGCAAATCTTATATGTCCTACCCAAGTGGGTAAATGTCAATCTGTAAGTACAGATTGACATTTGAAAAATGTCACAAATGTGGTCTCAAATTACAGTCAAAAACCCGTTGGTTTTTAACCACGTTTGTGACGGATAACCACATTTGTGAAATATATATATCGTATCTCATTTTATCTTTCCGTAATATAATACAAAATACTGCTATTCTTGCTCTGTAGATGGGGAGAAAAAAGAAGAATGAAGAACAGATAAAGAATGCTAAAAGAAAGGCGGGAAGAAAAAGACGTGCTCGCATTAAAGCTGATCCACTTTGAAATGCCCAACATAAAGCGAAGGAAAAAGAAAGATGCCAAAGAAGATAAGAAGAAAACAAGACTAAGAGCATAGCTGATTTAACACTTAGAGAACAGCAAGTTCAACGGAAGGAATGGCGTGAACGAGCAAAAAAGAAAGTAGACTAGAGTGAAAAATAGGGAACACCTCTTACACCGACTTCGTGTAGGTTTCCGCCGACTGACACCGACGAGAATAGCGAACTAAGTGAATATGAAAATGAGTATGAATATGAAAGTGATTTAGTACAAATTGTTCGAGAACAATCAGACTAAGCCTGCTCAGCAAGTTCAATCACATCACCATCATCTGCGAGTAACTCCGGTGTTCTTAGCAGACAAGTTGCGGAATGGTTGCTTTGCTGTTTGAGAGTTTTATTTTTCTAATCTTCTCTTTACTGCTAGTTATTACCATTAATTGTTTACCAAACCGAGCTGCTCCATATTTTAATAGTATCGAAATGCTAAGCAAGCTATGCCATTGCTTTACAGTGTTGGAGTAAAAGTGAATGGAATAACCATGCACGGTCCTTGTATTCCTGTGATAATATTTGACTCTGCTTCTATTTTCAATCGGTAGTTAAATTTCACAAGGACCTGCCTTCGTACGATGAACATAACTTCACGCTATTCAATACGGACCATGGAATCAGAAATTGTTCAAAAAGACCATCAATATACCTACCTACTAAGGACCTTCTGAACACCCTACCTTTTGAACAGAGTTGAGTACTAGATTTAATGACAATTCTTACTTAATACCCACTAGAGTGTATACTTTTTGCAGAAACAATATATTTTCGCACACACAATGAATTGAATGCTTCCTTGAGCGAGCTGGATATCTTTCACGACTCTTTAAATGTATTCAAAAATAAAATATTTAAATTTTTGAATGGTAGCGATTCCAATTAACATTAGTTTTTATTTTAAAATCCTTTGAATTGTGATAAAGTAATATGTCGTATCACTATACTTTATACTATTAAAGTATGTAGTATTATGTGGTATTTTATAAAAGTATATGTTTAAATTTCATTTTGTCTTCTACTCTTAATGGTGAATGCTGTAAACGTCTGTTAAAGGTATGCATATCAGAAGTATATTAGAAATAAGTAAATGTAAAACTAGAAATTATTTTATATGTGTACTGTTGGTGTTTCAAATAAATAAATAAATAAATTTTCAAATAATCTTTATATTGGATTCCCAACATAGTTACATTACTATAAGACGCAAACGACGCCGATCAATATCTTATTGCAAATTACGTAATTATCTTATTACGTAAAATCTTATTGGAAGTTATTGGATATGTACGAATTTAATTCTTCAAACATTCACCAACATAATATTTAAAGCACCTCAATAACACAATACGAGTCAATTCGAAGCCTACCAGACACATCAATATGTAATAACTCCCGAATCATTGAATTAGAGATGCAAATGGAGCTTAATCCATTGCAGCCAATCAATTGTCAAATCAATTGAGATTGAGCCAATCTCTAAAAAGAGCAAACGAAGAAGTAGATAATTTAATGCTGGAAAATAGCAATTTGAAAACAGAAAAAATAAATCGTGTAAATTGGTAATAAAAACGCTTAAAAATATTAATTCTCCCATATTAGACACAAAAATTTTTAAGTTCATCAAAAATCACACTAAGCATAAAAAATCGTCAGATGTTATAATGATGTACTAACAAAACGATTTTTCTCAATAAAATGCGCTAAGATCCTGTTCTTTATATTCTCGTTTCTCATTACCATGCCACAAAAAGCTTGTCAGTGTGAAACTATTTTTATTATAAATTACAACGACATTGTTACAGCTGTTTTTTATTACTTAACAGTCTAATCACCATTATGAAAAATCTTCAACACTTACCTCAATGTCCTCCTTGTTAGGTAAAAGCGGCGCTTCGAGGATATTCTTTAGACAGAAGTCTTCGTTGTCCAATTCAAAAATGTATTTAGTGACCTCCATGATACGCTGCCAGTGCCGCGGCTTCATCGCTTTATTGGCCATCAGCTCCAGTAATGGACACATGTCATTGAAGTCATCTATGGTCTTCTTTAGAGCGAAGAATGCCGGCCATTCCTTTAGACTGTCGAAATTTTGCACGGAAAATTAGTAAAAACTGTAGGTACGGCTTTAAAGTAAAAATTCCATAAGAAGACGTCAAAATCTATAAAAACAAACATTTTCAACATTAAAAAAAATTGGGTAAAACTACCAAATGATTGGATTTAGAAACATTAATTTGAGTAGAAACAATGTCGTGGTGTCAAATAGACTAATAACAACTTGGGAGTTTTGACCCAAAAAGAAATAAAGTTAGAGGCCCACAGAAGTATCTATGTTAGCTGTCCTTCATAGAAGTGCATGATACACGTGTATCTTAACTTCATTAGTGCATAAGGTGTGCCGTACGGTGTCGTGTGGTCCCGGAGTATAAAATCATGATACGTGTGGATGCCTTAACAGCCGGCTAAAGGATTATGCAGGGAATGGGCAGCAGCATTTTCTTCAGTAACAAAACACCTGCCGGACTTGGCTTATTATGACAAACCCCTCCTCCCAATGGGACGTGGCTATGACTATGAGCTATGACCAAAGGCTATGATTAGCAATCGATGTCTTCTTGTTAATGATGATAGTGATGGGTGCATAAATTGTTCACATTGTACCCTTTAGGCAGTTTCCGACATCTGTTCTGAAACTCCATGAGTTCATTGTTGATCTCCTCAATGTTGACCTCTCCCCATGGTATGTCGTAATAGCTGCTCACTCTGTCAATGACATCATTGTACAGCTTGTACAGCTTTTGTAGCAGATTGAGTTCTTTTCTTATTTGCGCGAGTTCCGGGTACTCCGTGTGTGGGAGACCGAACAGTTCTTCCCCGTTTTGATACGTTTGAAGCTTACGCCACATGCCATCAAAACGGTTCTAAGGAAAAAAATATTAAGGATAGATATAGACACACACTTCTTCTGTGATGATGATGCACGTGACTCATTTCTATTGATTTCAATCTGACATTACATAAACATGAGAAATGTACCTGAAACAAGATCAGTCTATCGGATGCCTCCCTTGGAGTTAAGCCAGACTGCATTGGACCTGCATGTCTGTACTCATGGCAGTATTCAGTGTTATCCTCTCGGAACCTGCAATTATAGCACAATCCAATACGGGCCTAATATTTGTAGTACTACTGTGTTTTTTAAATATTATTTGACAACGAGGCGAGCTTGTCGTTTGTCTAATGGTAAGCTTAACGCTAGACCATAACAAATGTAGTGCCGCCCAGAACTTTAAAACACAAAAGCCTGCGAGGTCCTGCAGTGCGCTCGTCACCCTAAACTTTCATTAAGATACGAGCAAGTAGTTTGCCTGAAGGTAAGCATAACACCTGCCCATATCAATTGCAGTGCTACCCAGAGTCCTACCAGAATAAGTATTACATCTGATATGCCGAATAATTTCACCCTTGACTTTGCAACAAATAGGAGCACAATAATGCATAAAAACTAATGCTTGACGGTATACTGCACATAGTTTTACCTTACAGAATTAATAGTAAAACAACAGCTGTTACACCGTTGCGAAGACACTATAAAGAGGCTGGCACATACCATCAGATTTTCTGTGCAGAAAAATGAAAAATAATTATAAGAACCTGTCCAGGTTGCTCTTTAGGTCCTCCTCAAACTGTGGCTGCATCCTAAGGAGCTGCACATGAGAAGCTAGCGCCTGTGCCTGGAGCTGTTGCCACGTATACCGAAGGTTGTCCACCTGTTCTATATCCTCCTTACTCACTGGCAGCTCGTACCGAGTAATAACGTTGAAAGCTTCCTGTTTCAAAAACAAATTATGTCATATGCTAGATAACCGATCAATCAAAGACACTTTCCAAAATCGAAATGTTCAAGCATTTTTTGGGCAAGACCCCAGCTAAGAAGCTACATCTCTGTCTTAAACCAAGTTTAACTACGACGATGTGTAACAGCCAAATATTGCTACTTTCAGATTTATATTATCACTGTGGATTGTAATGTCACAGTAAATATCACCACCTTCTTCACGTATCCAGGTATAAAGCAAATAATTATTTTATTTAGAATGTGATTGTTCTTACTTCTACTGGATCAATCTTAAGTTCCATGTCCACCTCTTGTTCTCTAATTTTCTTAAGGGTTTCCATAACCGTTCTAACGTCGTCCAAGTCTCGAATTGGCCTTTCCAACTTGCGTTCTAAATCGTTCATGATAGCGTACACGTAATCCATTTCACGTTTGTATTTCTTACGCATGGCCTGGCTAATTCTGTGGGTACCATCTGGTACAGAAAGATTTTACCAATTAGATAGTAACTTAATGGTACCAATACGAATGATTAGCTAGTTTTTAAGGATATATAATTGTTCCCGTTTATGATAAGTATTATGGTCTGTCCTTATATTATTCATTAAAGAAAAATTAATTTGATCACAATAATGTAAAACCAAATTTTATAATTTGGAAAATCCGGAATTCTGAATCTGTAAATTATTTAGACAAAAAGAATAATTATAAAAACAAACTAATACAAATGTACAAAGAGAAAAATTGTAAAATGGGACTTCAGGGTATTAAAGTAACGAGTTCTTCTTACTTTTCAGCTCGGTATTCAATCCCAGCTTCAATTTCTCAGTGGACACAGCAAGACAACTTCCAATGATTAGCACATCTAGTTCCGTAGCCAGCTTGGATTCAAGTTCGCTGTGCCTCTTCAGAGCCAGTTCAAAGTCATTTAAGTTCCAAGCGAGGAGTTGTCTAAGAGTTTTCTCACATTTCCACAGGTAGTGGTAGGGACGCCAGCGTTTAACCAGAGTGTTCAACTCCTGTTAAGAAATTGTAGATAAAGAAAATAATATTTAGTACCTGTCATCGTGACGTCACACCTAAAGCCTTATTTAAGTTTTACGTCACTTTTGAAACGGGGTAAACATCACGTTTAGGCCCACTTGCACCAAACGCTAAATCAGATTAAGATCAATATAGGCGCATTAAAATTAAGAAAAACCTAATAACGCAAGGCAAAACGGTAATTTATTCCCGTATTAGCAACTAACTCGATTTAAATAAAATATCTCGGGCTGATGCAAGGACGCCTAACTGCGGTATTGCAAGTGTGGCAACTTGCCTTACATTGTTGAATCGGAACATAAATGGAGCGAATGTCAAGTATGACGAAAGTAGATTCTTTACGATAGTCGCAAACGAACAACGCATAGGATGACCTCAGGTCAAACGCCGCAATAATGCCCTAAAGCGAAGGTTACCAATGGAAAGGTGGTGGTAACCGTATGGTGATTTTTTTTTGGTAATTCACTACAGCTTCCTCAGATCTGGTCAAACAATAAGAGCAGATGTCTACTGTGTAGAACTTTGAATAATGATAGTTAAATATATTAACGAAATATCGCTGCATATATTAACAATCAGTTGACGAGACGAGGCGGGGCTATTGCCCCGTCTTCTCCATTATTGCCTCTATCTATAACAACGCGAGACCTCTGCTCAGGAAACCTAAGATTATTTTGGCCCAATAGAAATATCAGTGGGTCGGCGATGACGAGAGAAGATGAAAGATTAGATTGGTTTACAATATAACGCATCACAATTCGATAGATTATAATCTATCAGTGTCTTGCCATGATTCATATTGAGTAATGAGCAATGTTTTTTTTTAATAATTTATTTCTTGACCTGGATACATAGTCCTTAAGTCGCAATAATAGAAACAATTTTCGAGTCGAAGTGACGCTTCAGTAAAGCGGTGGATACTTTACTGAAGCTTCTATGGAGTTTTGGATAGAATACGAAAATACACGTTTTTCGCCTTTGTACTATTTGCCTTTCACTCATGCACGTTTACGAACACTTAATGGTTAATAATCCACCATTATTACACATTAACACTAGAACATAGGTTTTAGTAAATAACACAAAATCAACAACAGCACATTCTCGCATACTTGTGTTGCCATGAACATGATGCTCGCAACAATGAAATATCGGGTGCACATTGCTCAATAATAATCACGGTAAATGTCCCCTTACAATAATTATAATTACTTAGGTAATAACGGTTTAGTTTCGATTAAAATTTTTCAGGTTTGCAGGCAGATGATTCGTTATTACGTAATTAATATTAAGTCCTCTAGTCTATAGGAATTAATATTAAGATAATTATCTCCTCGTAAATACAATTACAAGTTTCCCTTCGAGGCTATAAGTTCATTATTTATCATCGTTCACTGTCTCAGTAATTGCAAAGTAATGAAATAAAAATTAGGCATTACCGTTTTAATATTTTGAGAGCACGTCGACAAAAGAGACAATGTTTTGATAATCTCTTTGTTTTCCATCACGTGATTGTAGAAGTTCTTTGGTTGAAAGGGAAACGTTGGCTTTTCTTCTGATTCTAATCTGTAGTGCTTCTTCTTCCTCATCTTTGTAGCTTCCGTCATCTTCATTGACTTCGGCATATTCATCGGCGTCACCGTTGATGAGACCTGTTCGTCAAGCTTGGTGACAACATCGAGGAGCTGGTTGGCTTGGTGACCAGCGACCTTCTTCCAGCTCACCTAGATTCCATGCACACAAAGCGAGAGGAAGGGCAGCCAAAAAAAAGGTATCGACAAAATCAAAACGTGCGAAAGCCACATCAAGTGAACAGCAAAGTGGTGAAACGTAAAGCGGAAGGGAGAAGGTGTAGCAGACGAAACCACAGTCAACATCGCACGGGTGATCACGTGCAATAATATTGAACGACACAATACAATTAACATCACAAATTGAAGGAGAAAAGGAAAACTGGGGTTAGTAACATTTTAATTAATAAATTACTCATGCTTATAGTTCCTGTTAGTACCATTTGGACAGTAGAAGTTGAACTTCTAACAAAAGTTGAAAATTAGGTATTTAAAAAACGTCATGATTTCAGAATTCCCAATTGATTTCAACATCAAATACCAGGAAAACCTGAAATCTGACAAGCTTTCTTTACATGGCATTTGCTGTTTGTATTATTGACCATGCAAGCTCATGCGGTCCATAAGTCGGCCGCGCACAATACTAAAACACAACTAATGTCGGCGAAAGACTACGAATAACTGATTCCACACAAAAATGGTACCATCCCTCTAGGGGTTCAATTTAAATTTGCACTTGTGATCACTTATTAGCTTTCTGATTAGGTATTCTAACAAACGTGTATTTACAATCTTGTTATTACTTGTTATTGTATTATTTACAATTTTAAAATTTATAAGAATATTATTTACAGAGATCATGCACAGGTATAATTAAATAGGGAAGTTGCATGAAAAACACAATACATTAACACAAGAAAAATGAAATACACAAAAATATATGTCATTTCGATTTCGTTTACTGCATCTAAAAGTTTCTCGATTTCAACAATCGCTCTTATCATCCAATAGTTATGTAAATGATATAATATATTAGATTCTGCACATTTAAATGAATAAAACAATGTATGACAACCATAATTATACTTAAACGCAATTGTTGACGCCATAATCAACAAACTGCATGTTTTTAGTTCAGCTTTACAGTCCGCGTATTTAGTCTCACGTCACACAGCAGGAGAAATTTTTAAGGGGCCTTTTAGCTTTCAGTAGGAACGCTCGACTTTGGTTCTCATTTTTGACGTTTCTAACATTTGATTTCCAGTTTTTTCGACATAGACATTTGATTCTCATGAGAAAACGAATTGATTGGCATCATAAAAACAATGGAGTCGACATTCCTATTGGTAAAAACAACACGAAGATGTAATTAATGTGAGCTTGATCTTGACGTAATTAACAGCCTAATTATAAACTTTAGGGCGGTTTTCAAACTTTAAAATCAGGACTGAAATCATTTTATACATTGAACAGATTGCTTCGCAACTGCTGCAACGCTGAATTAAGCAGCACAATGCAGTGTAAAATATTTTTAATGTCGTAGCTACACTGCGATTTGGTAAACGTTAGGACTGTTTATTACGTTATCAACTATTCAATATCTTACCCTCGGTGCTTTCCCCCCGCTCCACTGTGCCACTCCCTTTGACAACCCGGATATATGTTTTCCTGCTAAAACTAACACTTCTTGTATTTCTTCCAAGGTAGGAGTCACAGACACATTGGGTATCATAAGGGCAGCGTTGAGTAGAAATATAGGCTTCCTCGGGAAATCTGTGAAAAAAATGCGTCAACACTAAGCGCATTGTTATTCAAAATGCGACATCATGTCGTTCGCGGCGTAGCTTTCAATAAAATTTAAATTAGAATGAGTGACGTAAGAAAGAAAAATTTCATATAGCCAAACGCCTAAAATAATTCCTAACCCAGAAAAGCGATTTTTTACGCGCGGAAAAGTTATTTGACCCGATGTACCAGGCTAGCATTAATTACGAAGAGTTTTTTATTACCCATTCCACACAGGACCTTGTGGAGGCTATCATAATAAGGCTATCAGACACAAAACGGTACATACGACTATTGACTATTGCTCGACTTGGTTCATAGAGAAGTATTGTGTTTGTAGGCCAAATCGATTTGCACCGGCGAGGGCTGGATTAAGTCGTATCGACTTACGAAAAGTCGTAAGTACAACTTTAAAAGGAATGGAAAATGTAACAACGGTCTTATCTAGACTTATTTTTGAATTGATGGAAATGTCAACTGATATTTTAAAGGATCAGATTTTTACTATATTTGCCCTGGTTTATTAACATCTAATTTTTATTCTTATTCTATTGTTGTATAATATTATATTCTATTTTTTTTTGTATACATACTTTTATTCTTTTATAAGCTTTTAAAAGCTTTATAGCTCCAACGATGGGAGTAAAATTAGAACGGCTCTAACTCCCTATTACCGTCTCGTTTAGACCCGGACTACCCAGGAAGCTACATCATTTCGCCCGACAATAAATGATTTTGTAGGCAGTTTAAAACTTAATTAATTCATTTTAATAAATAGAAGAAATACAATTACATTTTCATTCTACTGTTTTATCAATATACTGGCTGCTTTCGAGGAGTGTTAAACTATTTCTTTGAATATCCGCAGCTGGCTTTGCCGCTGGAACATTTTTACCCGCACCGATACCAGGCTAACATGAAACATGAGAAGCTTCGTACTTGCTAGCTTCCATTTTTCCCTTTCAAGCATCAGCTCTAGAGAAAGAGAGAGAGAGAGAGAAATAGAAAGGGAAATAACTGAGCTTGCGTGTCGAACACAGCCAGCCGGCTTTGCCGCTGGAGCATTTTTGCCCACATTTTGCTTCGTATTCGCTACCTTCCAAGTTTCCCTTTCAAGCATCAGCTCTAAATATAACAGAGAGAAAGAGAGATAAAAATATAAAGGCAAATTGAACTTGCTTGTCGAACATCTGCAGACGACTTTTGCTGCCGTGGCATTTTTACCCGCACCAATACTAGGCTTGCATGAAATGCGGAGAGGCTTTTACTACCCGACCGTGGGAAAGCTGGCGGGTATTACTCTAGCTCGTCCTTTTCACTTTCAATAGTAACCTTGGCAATAAAGTTGGCATGCGCAAAGGGTTTGCGCCAACGAGCACGTGGAGTGTGGACGGGAAAGAAAAACCGACATTTGTTAACAAATGAAGAAAATATATTATGGCTGGTCAATGCTAAAGCAATTAGGACTACTGAACAAGCACCTAGCTACCTACTGATTACTGTAAATTGTATTTTTATAATCTCTATATTGCCTTACTCAGTTTGTATCTCGGAAGAGATTGATTTATTATTGTTATCTACAAATTTAGCGATTGGTTTCCAGTGAACAAATACAAATCATAAGAGTTTGCATATTTGCAAGAAAGGACATAAAACAGAAAACTGCCCTTTTCGTAATGCCAAGAAGCAACAAACATCAAACTCAGTTTAATAATATGTGTTACTAGCTGCTGCCCCGCGGTTTCACCCGCGCGAAGATATTGGATTTCATGGTTTTTATTTTTTTACGCTGAACCACCCACTACACTACCTTCGCCTACTACTACACTCGTGCACGTTCACGAACACTCAGTGGTTAAAAAATGTGTCACCGTAAAACAGTTGATACGGATGATCTATACGACCACGGATGAATAGATGGCCACGGATGATCTAGATGGCCACGGTTAACCTAGTCGCCCATATCTGCCATGCCATATTGAATTCTTTTCCCAGCGAAAATGTAACATACAAAAATATTTAATGTTAGGATATTTTAGGCAATAAGCCTCTTTATAGTACGTAACACAACTCTTTTGTATTGAGGCTGTCTGGCAATAAAAATAAGAGAAAGAAATGTAGTAGACAGATTTATGGAAGAGACTAGAGAATTGATTTTATGTTGTGTGTAGAATGTTTTTTATAAAATATACATTATACCCAAATAAATAAGATGAAGTATCTTGAAAACTATTCACATTATTTCTAATTTAATATTTAACATATAAAAGTCTTTTATGGCGATCAAACGCATGCCCATAAATGATTTAAAAAATCGAATAAACCTCACAAAATAATTCGTTTATACAATACCTACATCAACAGTACCTACATCAATACTAACGCCACTAATACCATTTATTCAGGACAATTATCTTAACATGATATGCAAACTGCCAAAGACATGACCGAAGTTCTCACAATTTATATGAAAACGTATACCTATCGAGGTTTATGGTAGAAATTCAACAACTGAGCAGGAAGCTGCTGAAACCAATAACACAACCATGAAAATGTCAAACTTTTGTTCAAGATTTTTTCATTTTACTTCAAATCAAAGTGTTAAAATATAGGAGAAGGTCACTGATCTCTTGAAGAGTCAGTCACCCCAGAACAACAACGAGGACCCTTCTAAAATGTGAAACAATTGTGATCCCCTTCCTGGGGGAAAAGTACAGAGAATGTTACGAACAAACAAAAATGAAAATGTCACAATGTAATAATTTGTAACAAAAACGCACGAATTGTATTTTCTAGGATAATATTAATAATATTTCCCCTTTTTACATTACTACTCTTTTTTTGCACAGCGATGTACCTATGTTTAAATAGATTTAGTTAGAAATGATCACATGATCACAAATGATTTAGTTTTGACCTACTAACTACTCTATGGTTTTGACTTTGATATTTTGACAACATACATTATTGATAGATGAATATTTTTTAAACGTGAACAGCAACCAAGGAGTTTAATCGAGAAGCGTGGAGGTATTTATAATAAGATTTGATAATGAGGATTAGCAACCAGCCCTTACGAATTATAATAGGAGTATAATAATAGTGTTACTTATGATATGTTATGTAAAATATAATACATAATCCTACTAATATTATAAATGCGAAAGTGTGGTGATTAATTTGAATTAAATTTAATGCTTACAACGATGATGTGTGTAAGAAAGCGATAATGTGTTGAAACACTTTTTCTTGACTGTCCTCATTTCCGCTAGTGCCACAATAAATATAGCAGTTAATATCCGGAGGTCTACCACCATCTCTTAGGGCAGTATTACATTAACCTTACATTGAAAATTAGTACTGTTAAAGTAATACTGTTTGGTCTAAGAGATTGTGGTAGGTCTCCTGAGAGCGCGGCTTAGCTTGGCTTTGGCTTGGCACACGGTGAGGCGTTAGGGGCACCTTAGACGCTCAAGCAAACGTACGATTGCTTGAGCGTCTAAGGTGCCCCTTACACAAAGTTATTAAAAATACAATGGCAAAGTAAAATGACTAATTTTGCTTTTTTTATTTTTTTTAAATATGGCACTTTACCTATAAACCTTGCTGTGGAAATAGGAAAATACAACAGGGTTAAAGATAATTAAAAATCAGTTTCATCCAATTGTAAAGCCAATTTGGCCTCCATCCATGCGTCTCAAAAATCGACAATATTATTCCGATATTCGACATTATTCCGATCGACAACTTTATTTAGTTGCAAGATACGTGGTTATGCAACCAAATAAAGTTGTCACGCTTGTGAGTAATAAAAGCATGTCACGCTTATTCCGCTCTCTTTTTTTTGTATGCAAAGCACAAAAATCCTTTTCATTTTAACATATAGGTATTTAATTCAATTGTCAATATTATTTGCTTTAGAAAATGTTGCCATTCGTAAAATAGGACAGAATGCGTGCGCAACTTCTTAAATTGGGCGGCGTGCTTTAGATCAATAAGCTGAATATTACAGAAAAGTTCGGATGGTCACGGTTTTGCGTTGCGTTGGGATAGACGTTGTCTACCTCGGGGCCGTAGCTGAATTATGGAGCCAGGCCAGCTACCAGGTGTTCCACCTAAACCTGGTGTACCGTCTGCGAAATTGGCGCCTGGATTCGTCGCGTATGGCTCATCGATGGTGCGATGCTTGCCTTGCGGCGTTATTTTATCATCGGTTAAATGCATCGAAAAGCATTGTTCAGGAAAACGCCACACAGAAATCCGTTTGAAAATGGAATACTGCAGTGTTTTCTTTCACGGCTACACGATGTATTGTAAGATTTGCAAGATTAGCTTGCATCATGTGCTGTCAGAGAAAAGAATCATCAAGCAAGAGCTGTCGAAACACATGATGAACGCGTATCATGAAGATTGGAGGAGTAGTGTTGATTTTTTGTTTAGAGTGTACGCCGGTCACGGTATCTCAATACACGACTTTTTGACGAAAATACATGAAATGAAAGCATCTTGCTCTATTTGCGGCGTCAAGTTTCCGTGCAGTCCGAGCGAAATAGGAAATCACCTAGGAAGCAGTGACCACACAGAGGCTAAATTGGCATTCGACAACCAAATTAGATCGAAAGCCTAAGTTTGCTTTATAAGTTTCCTCCAAAAGGAAATAAAATTAAATCAAATTCATTTATTCCTAAAATAGGGTTGTTTTTCCCCCTTCTAGGGGCAAACACTTCAACAGTAAAGCACTATTGTTAAGTAGCTTAGGCGCGAGCAACTACAAAGCTAAGTTAATTGGTTCAAAAATATGTTTAGTTCACAAAAACAAATATATTTAGTATAATTAAAAAAAAAGTTGTCTCTTAATTAAATGTAACATTTTAAAAAAACTAGCAAATGGAAACATTAAAAAAAATTCGGATGATGTGTCAAATAGATAATCTACTCTGTAGTATTTAAGAGTATAATATTTTATTAACTTCATGTATTCATTCTTCATGTATGTAAGTAAGTGTGTCTATTTACGTGTCTCATTTTCGAAAATATTTATTCAATTTTTAAAACTTATACAGACCTTTTATGTGTAATATAAAATTAGTAACCGTTATTATAGTAAAACAAATTGCACTGTAAACTACGCACTAACTCTACTAACCTTTTAATTAATGTAGGTCAACGGGACAGTTAAATAATAGAACAGCTAAGATGTGGAAATAATTATGTATACGAATACGAACGTAAACGACTGAAAAGGGTGGCTGTAAATACAAGAGAATGTAGAAAACAATTAAAACTAGTAGTAGAAGTAGTATCAGTAGTTGATATTTAAATAAATATAACTTGTAGTGCTGAATTTTTTATCTTTTTCTGCCGCTGCTGCATCGAGCATTCTACTTGCAAGGTTCTTGCGTTTAAATTACATGACAAACGCAATAACATTTTAAGTAGAACTGTAAAATAAATACGCGAAAATACACGAGAAAAAATTCTACCCTTACAGAGCAAATATCTTTTTTTATTTAGTTTTGTTATTTATTATGCATGTAACTCTAACGACGGCTTGTAGAAATAGCGGCAGATGAGCTTGAGACATATCTCAGACACTGCTGATATACTAGGCTATGTACGAGTATGTATTATTAAATTAAAATAAAGTATAATGATTATTCTACTTGCACGCATGAATGTTTGTTCCTTACTAAGGTTAAGATTGAGAGTGGTTCTAAGCGTGGATCTATGCTTCAATTGGTCAAAATTCTATAAGTTTTGATATATGGAAGCAAAAGTCCAAGCTTATATAGATTCGTCTCTGAATACTACCCTTAGCCTTAGTCAGAATATAAAGTAGTATTTGCATTTATTACACATTGAATTAGCAATTGTAAATTGTAAAAAATAAAACGTATCGACCAGAAAAATAATCTATACAAATAAATAAAATTGAAGTGTCTGTTTGTAATACCAAAATAACAGCTTTTTTACCAAATGCATATGATAGTGTATACGGTTACCTATCTATAACAAAACAACCATTCTTAAAAATTTTGTCTGTTGTTTGTTCCGGGTAATCTCCGAAACGGCTGGGCCGATTTTGACGGGACTTTCACTGGCAGATAGCTGATGTTACAAGGAGTAACTTAGGCTACTTTTATTTTAGAAAAAGAATTAGGGTTCCGCGCAAAAAAATGAAAACCATGAAATACAATATCTCCGCGCGGGTGAAACCGCGGGCAGCAGCTAGTAATAAATATAAAACATTTTGAAGACGATGGATGGTTGATGGAGTCACTGTTTAGTAATTTTTATTTATTCCACAATGTCCGTTATTTGAAGAATAAATGCTTTTGTATATAATTAATTTATAAGTATAATTATCTGGAATATTTTTTTTTTTCACGAAAATAGATTAAGAAGGTTTTTAACTGACTCGACATAAAAGTAGCACTAACAGTAATCATAGTGCGCATCAAAGGACGTGGTTTGCAAGGCGTAATGAGCTATCACCATGCTATGGTGAAATCACAATGGTAATCTTTCAGCGAAGGCTCAAGGTTATTGTAGAATTAGAACTTTAGAAACACGGATCGGTGGTAGGCATCAATCACCCACATTCAATCATTCCCTATTTCCCACACAAAAGATAATAATATGGATCTCACTCTCTCCAGCGCTATCCAAAGTCAAAGCCTCGCAAGTAAAAACTTGTTTCAAATGGCGGAAACTTCAAATGTCAAGTTGGTTACTACTGAAACTCTACTTATTAAATCTCCTATACAAACCATGCATATTTCCAGGAAAAAGTTATCTATGTTACTCTCTACCTACCTCTACCTATCTATGCTACTCTCCGGTCCATAAACAATATGCAAAAATCACGTCGTTCCGTGGAAAATGGGCAAACACTTTCGCATTTATAATAGTAGGGATCAACAAGTATCTTAAGTGGTAGAGTAGGTATTATAAAGTAGGCGTTGTAGAAAATGCTTTCAAGAAAATTCTAAGTAAGATTTAAACAATTGATTTAAGTTTTTACAGTAAGGCTGACAAATTATTTTTAAGTATGCAAGAATCTCAGAGGCTCTTTTTGATACCAGGGTACCAGGCGCCCATGAATGATAGAGTTCGTATCGAAGGTCGTTAAACTGTATTACGATGACTTTAAAGTTTAACCTAGCACGGAAAAATTAGACCTGCGCATTGCAAATGGGGGCTGGTCTATGCATCCCCTGCGAGATTGTTGTACTTGTCGGAGGAGTCAAACTAGACTAGAAATCACGTTTAGTAATTATGATTTCTTCTAAAAAGTACACTAGATTATTTGGATATCGTTTTCTGTCGCTTATCATATAATATGCTCATAATCCGCTTTCCAAAACTTCGAATGATTCTTTTAGTCAAGGCTCCTTTTAGCCTGGTTCTGATCCTGATGATGATGATGATCATTATCGACTTCATCGTCACTTTCCATCAGGTAAGAAATAAAGTTTACTACTAGGCTACTTTTCAATATTTTGCTACCTGTTTTTTGAAAGTAGCCTTCCGTGAATATCTTGGTTAATTGCAACAATATTTTTGTTACACCCACAGACTAAATATATTACATATCTGTGGTTACACCTAATAATGTTAGTTCAATCTTCGTTTGAATGTTTGTTACCACGTATCTCTGTAACAACTAAATCGATTTTGTTGAAATTTGGAGTGTATATAGTTTAGGTTCTAGAATAACTCATAGGCTATAAAGATATATATCAAGCAGGCGAAGCCGTGGGCAGGAACTAGTCACAGCATATAGTCAAACGTCAGTACGTTTCAATATACAATGGAGACGTGGGTTGCTGGAATTTAAAATCCCGTAGGGCACCTAATTTTCATAGTAAGGATTTAATTCCTAATGTTCACACAGGTGGGGAGTATAGTAAGGACGTTGGGAAATAACTATAATACAGGTGGCCGAAAAAAACAAATAAAGTATACAAAACTTGGCATACACTCAAAAGTTAAGTACGTTTTCATGACCAATTTTTTTCGTTTATAAGATTATTAACACAATAATACTGACCAATATCCATTGGCGGCTCCGTAGCTAAGTTGGTAGTAACCCTGCCTGCAAGGCGAGGGGTCCCGGGTTCGATTCCCGGACGGGGCAGATTTTGTGTAAGCATAAAGTTTGTTCTCGGGTCTTAGATGTTTGTGATGTGTATCTGTGTATGTCCATGCCACCTGCGACACAGGGAATCCTAGTGCGGGGGTATGAGTGTGTAAGCGTTTATGTTTATGTTTATGTTTAATATATCGGCGTCCTTTGAAAAAGAAATGCATAAAGGCTACTTCTAATCATATTAGGAAACACTGAAAAAACAAACCTCTAAATATGTAATGCTAACAATGCTCGCAAGATTTTACTACAAGTCTTACGCGACTTGTAGTCCACAAGCCGATTCACACGCTTATACTAGGCTGGCAGAAACTAAGGAGAGCTGGTGGATTGTGATGGATTTATTTCTTTGCAATTTTATTGAACTTTACTACGGTGACTTTAAAGTTCAACGTAGTATGGCAAAATTAGACATGCGTATTGCAAACGGGGTCGGTCTACGCATCCTGTGAGATAGTTGTTCTACTTGTGGGAGGAGTAATCCTAGACAAAAGTAAACTTCAAATTTTACACCAGTTATTATAAAATTTACTTTATAACAAAAAGCACCACTAGATGCGTGCTTTAAACCATCATTTAAATCATCAATCATCTCATGTTATCTTATAATCTATCTAGAAGAAAACAGCTACGGAGAGCAGAAGAGGCCGTACTCCGAAAATCGAACATCGAAGTTTCGGATGAAGTATCACAATTTTTCTATAAAGAAAGAAGAAAATTAACCTTCGAATATCGAATCGAACTTTGGGTCCGGAATAACTTCATGGTAGGAAAACTGCTATTCATCAGGCGAAGTTTCGACGTTCGATTTTCGAAGTGAGGCCCTACCATTGTCCGACTGCTACGCCACGTAGCACACTGTCTACGGGATATAACGGCGACTCTACATTAGATGTATTTTCACTGACAGTTTTGAAAAATAAATCAAATTTGTTTTATTTAACTGTCAAAGACTGTCAGTATCACTTGCATCTTTGGTACCTATCTCCCCATTAATTTTCTCTTTCTGGCGAGTGTTACGCTCGGGTCCTTGCTCTAAAATGCAATTCAACCTTGAACTTGGATAGAACGAATCCGCTACGCGCATGCGTGATCTGACTGCACAGCATTGATCGGAATTGCATCGGAACTAATGGAGTACCAGGCAATCATGCAAGCAAAGCACTAACATTAAGTTTTATTATCGTTCTCGTTCATGTTCTGTAGAACGAGATCTATTTTTATGTATGTGACCATATAAAGAAGGTTGGTTGTGGCGGATTCCTGGGGATTTAAAAAAAAATTAAATTCTAAACTTATTTATTCGCTCCTTCATAGTGTCTTGCACCTTAAGTAATAATTTATAAAAAAATGTAAAAACTGCTTTTACTAATTACTTACAAAAAGCAACTTCTTAGTAAAAAAACTTTAGTGCAAACTTCAAACTACTTTATTTATTTTAAAGTTTATTTGTACTGAGTTTTGAGTGAATCGGCAAGGAATAAAACTAACCACAGAAAATTTACCACCCTGTTTGACCCCTAAGGGGTTGATTTTCAAAAGTTAGATTCGCATAATGTGTTATTCCAGAAAGTAAACTATCCACATTTTAAATTTCATCAAATTCGGTTTAATAGTTCCGGAACTATTAATTTTAACACACACATACACAAACACACACATGCACACAAAATTTCGCATTTATAATATTATATAGTAGGATAGGAAGTAGGATGTACAGAATAGATCCTGTTACCGTTTTATTATAAGTTGACCTAATACTAAAGGTTGTGTCGTTTGTAATTTCTGAACTAGAAAATTCATCAGGACTTTGAAATATTTAGGGGACAATATTTCAACCTTTCCAATAAGACGAGAATTAATGAAATCGGATAACGCGTTAATTAATTACAACTAGGTACACAGTTTCACTTTCATCCCTCTCCTAAGGGAACCGTGTCTAACTTCGGTGTTATAATTGGTATACTATGTCCCACCTCGTAGTATGAACTCAAATCATGCCAAGGTTCATTTGAATTGATTCAGTAGTTTCAGCGTATTGCGTGGACAAAATACAGACAGACAGGCAGACAGAAAAAAATGGAAAAAAATAGTTTTGGCTTTAATATCGATTATAGAATGGGCTCCAAAAAAGAATTATCTTCAGTGTATGTACAGAATTTGACCTATTACAGTTTTATTATAAGAATAGATAGCAGCTTCAGGAATTAGCACACTTCGTCAAAGAAAAGAATACCGAAATTGTAAATCAGTGAAGTAGTATAATTTTTATTACATAGCCGACCGTATGTTACGGTAAAACTGAAAATAAATTAAATTTCTTTATTTGTATAAAATAAATGTACACTACGCGCAGTAGCTCGGTTTATTCAGCATTAAGGGGCAGAATTCAGCGCGCCGCTATCTCGCTCGCGCATCTCAACATTTTTGAAGATAAACAATCACTTACTATAATTATGAAAAATCCCATTCGGTGAAATTGCTGACAATAACATTACAAAGGTTATACAAAATTTTCATTTTGATCCATTCAAGTTTTCAAACCTAAAAATGGGATTTTATTTTTGCCCATTTTCATGTATGAAATCTTGATCGGATCAAAATGATACTTTTGCCGTACCTTTGCAATGTCATTGCCAGCAATTTCACCGAATGCGATTTTTCATTATTATATTAAGTGATTATTTATCTTCAAAAATGTTAAGATGCGCGAGCGAGATAGCGGCGCGCCGGGTTCTGCACCTTAAGGAGCTCAGTTCGAGCCTCGCTACAAGTTAAACACTTTCCCTGTTTTAAATAAAAAGTATTTTGCCTCGCATGGACCAGGATATCATAAATACTGAGAAGCTCAAGAGATTTATCACAGGCGGCCGCAACTGCAAGCTCGTAAAGTGAATGAGATACAACGATGCAGAATCATCGTATTAGAAGGATGCGCAACAAACGAGTATGGAATGGGGAAATCAGCAAGTAGTTTTGGCTCCGCCTTCGGGCTACGGTTACGGTCCAACCACAAACAGACTAAGAGTCGATCTTTCAATAATCCGATATCATCCTGTTAGATAATTCCCTGAATCATCACAACACATTTTGTTAGTGGTAGGACTAACTCTTCTGCGAATGTCCGTCTGGGTTGTTACCACCGCTTTGCTCGTGAAGTCTGCCGCCAAGCAGTAATGTGCAAGCATTACTGTGTTCCGGTTTGATGAGCAGAATAGCCAGTGAAATTACTGGGCTTATGAGACTTAATACCTAATGTCTCAGGGTAACTAGCACACTGCAGTGCCACTCAGGCCTTTGTGATTCAAAGTTCTGAGTGGCACTGCAATTGTTATGGGCCGGTGTTATGCTTACCATCAGGCAAACGACCAGCTCGTCCCGTTACCAAACCGCATAAAAAAAGCCATACTAAGTCTGTGGTGAAGACAGACGTAAGTAAATTGTTGCCATTCTAAAGAAATAAATCAAAGTTAGCTAAGGGTCTATTAATTTCGAAATGAAACACCCGAAAAAAACACTAAACAGATAATGGATCAGTTTATCGATTCAATAGCAATCAGTTCGTTTACGTGAAATTTGATTGATCAATTGAAAGATCGTCCCTTAGTGAATGTAAAGTAAAACAAAAGCTGTGCTAAAAATAGCTGTTGCTGTGCGCAGCAAAAGCAGACACCGGAATTGGGTTGTTGACTGTATTCAAATAAAAATATAATTTTGCCGCGAAACGGTAGTTTTTGTGACAGAAATCCTATTAAACACAATATTTTTGTTTATTTTTAAGGAATTTAATTTAAATTAAATAATCAAAATGTAATCACATCAATCCGAAGTCACGTGACCTAAAACGCCCGTGACGTCACTGTTTCAATCGGAATGGTTACATATTTTTTTTTTGTTTTGTTTTTGGCTCCACGTGATTTGCGCATTTAACTAGTGTCAAGTTATATAAGTAATAATATATAATAAATCTCTAGTTTTGGTGCATGAAAGTCGTCAAAGTCACGTTAAAGTTTAGTCTAGGCGCGGTCGAGTCGAAGTGACGCTTCAGTAAATTGATGGATAGTTTACTGAAGCTTCTATGGAGTTTTGGATAGAATACGAAAATACACGTTTTTCGTCTTTGTACTACTTATTTGCCTTTCACTCATGCAAGTTTACGAACACTTAATGGTTAATAATCCACTATTATTACACATTAACACTCTATAAAACAAAGGTTTTAGTAAATAACACAAAATCAACAACAGCACATTTTCGCATTCCCGCCAAAACTCCAATGAGTATATAGCTCGTTGCGCTTAACTGCTTAGTATTTTAGAGTGATTTCTGTGATTATTTATCTGTGCTGTGAATTCCGCGCCTATTTTTCTAAATTTATTTCGACTCTTGAATATTCTCCCATGATGGAAAGTGGCTTCATAAAGGCAAATAATTCCAATTTGCCGAGAATTGGGTTGTTGACTGTATTCAAATAAAAATATAATTTTGCCGCGAAACGGTAGTTTTTGTGACAGAAATCCTATTAAACACAATATTTTTGTTTACTTTTAAGGAATTTAATTTAAATTAAATAATCAAAATGTAATCACATCAATCCGAAGTCACGTGACCTAAAACGCCCGTGACGTCACGGTTTCAATCGGAATGAGTATATATTTTTTTTGTTTTGTTTTTGGCTCCACGTGATTTGCGCATTTAACTAGTGTCAAGTTATATAAATAATAATATAAATAAATCTCTAGTTTTGGTGCATGAAAGTCGTCAAAGTCACGTTAAAGTTTAGTCTAGGCGCGGTCGAGTCGAAGTGACGCTTCAGTAAATTGGTGGATAGTTTACTGAAGCTTCTATGGAGTTTTGGATAGAATACGAAAATACACGTTTTTCGTCTTTGTACTATTTGCCTTTCACTCATGCAAGTTTACGAACACTTAATGGTTAATAATCCACTATTATTACCCATTAACACTCTATAAAACAAAGGTTTTAGTAAATAACACAAAATCAACAACAGCACATTTTCGCATTCCCGCCAAAACTCCAATGAGTATATAGCTCGTTGCGCTTAACTGCTTAGTATTTTAGAGTGATTTCTGTGATTATTTATCTGTGCTGTGAATTCCGCGCCTATTTTTCTAAATTTATTTCGACTCTTGAATATTCTCCCATGATGGAAAGTGGCTTCATAAAGGCAAATAATTCCAATTTGCCGAGAATTGATTGTTTTACGGTGGCCAATTTCTTCTCGACAAACGATAATTTCTGCTCTGCTGAATTTAGAAATGTGAAGACCTCCGTGTAAGTACCTACTTATTATACCAAAAATCATTATTTCTATAACCAACAATGAATATATAACAGTAATCGTAGATTCTAAGATCCAAAGTGTATTAATTAACCAAAGCATATATATAAATCAATAAGCTCAAAAAACTTAGAACTCATATTTTAATACATAACAATACATACACAGAAAGCATCCAATGAACTTGTCACTAAACGTAGCACAGACTAGGTAGTAGTGGTTATATTCTCTTTGCTTGTCACTTTACAGTGTTATTGAAAATTACTCTGTGGTAATTGAACACGTGACGTCACTGCCGTTTTGGAGCAAAATTTAAAACGGCATTTTAAATACATGATAATTAAAATATTAGTTGTTTTAAAAAGTAAATTTAAATATTTTGGGTTATATTAGGCCCATACGCATCGTTTTAAACACTTTCCCAAAATCAGTCAACATCCCAATTGATTGTTTTACGGTGGCCAATTTCTTCTCGACAAACGATAATTTCTGCTCTGCTGAATTTAGAAATGTGAAGACCTCCGTGTAAGTACCTACTTATTATACCAAAAATCATTATTTCTATAACCAACAATGAATATATAACAGTAATCGTAGATTCTAAGATCCAAAGTGTATTAATTAACCAAAGCATATATATAAATCAATAAGCTCAAAAAACTTAGAACTCATATTTTAATACATAACAATACATACACAGAAAGCATCCAATGAACTTGTCACTAAACGTAGCACAGACTAGGTAGTAGTGGTTATATTCTCTTTGCTTGTCACTTTACAGTGTTATAGAAAATTACTCTGTGGTAATTGAACACGTGACGTCACTGCCGTTTTGGAGCAAAATTTAAAACGGCATTTTAAATACATGATAATTAAAATATTAGTTGTTTTAAAAAGTAAATTTAAATATTTTGGGTTATATTAGGCCCATACGCATCGTTTTAAACACTGTCCCAAAATCAGTCAACATCCCAATTTCAAAACTGGTGTCGAAGTACTTTTGCATAATTGATTAGGATGGAGATCCTAACACCTAACCATGGATACGCTACAAGAAGGGAGTTAGTAACTGCAAGGGCCATGATCCTGCAATACCCATACATGGAAAAATACACGTGCATTTTTCTGTGTTTGTGTTTACTGTCCCGGCGTCAAGACGGAACCCTTGCGAGCTAAAGTATTTAGTAAGTCCGTCGACCATCACCATATACCTCGGATTAGTTACTGAAGTAACACTCAATTTGTATTTAAAACCGTAGAAAAAACACACTTTATTTTTTTCAAACTGATTTTATGTCCAGTCGTTCCCCTTTTTTAACCGCTCAATCTGTTCAACTCAGAACTCTTAGTATGAAGACGGAACCTACGAGTAACCTGTTGCTTTCCCAGCGCTCGTTTATCATGCGCTCTCCTTCTATTATATCTAATCTGCATCAATGTGTCTTATTTTCGCATTGCAACCCTTTTGATACAACCTGTAGGAGGTATTTAATCTCGTCCGTACTTATGATATCCTGGTTCATTCTGGCTAAAATAAGTTTTGTACCAAACGGCAAAACAGTTTTCCTCTAGCCAGATTCTAACTGAACTCCAATGAAATCGTACTGACTTCTCATTAAAAACAGCTGTTCAACGTCTAAAGCTTTGTTTAAAAGCAACTGAAATTCTTAAGCAGTGGCAACTTTCTCCACCTATAAAGTTTACAGTAACGAAGGAAGTAGTATATTTTTCTGTAACCACAGGATGGTTTCTGGTTTTCTGTTCAGGAGCTTTTGGTCATTCTTACCTTTTTTATACAATTTATATTATTTAGGGGACATAAGTCTCGAAAAGATAAAAATTTCAACACGTATTTCATTAACTGCACTATAATTTGTTGTATTAAAACTTTATTTAGTTGCACCTGGGCAGGATTAAAATTTGGGAGAGCCATTGGGAAGGCCTACATTCAGCAATGGACGTGTTCCGACTGATTATGACAACGATGAAACCAATAAAAACAACATACTTGTGGCTAGCGGGTAGCTTGTGGGTAGCGTGGCTTTATGGCGAGCACGTCGGTAAGTGGCACTACAGTTGTATGTGGTTTCTTTTATCAGTTGGTAAAGTGTTATCCACCAAAGTCACCAGACCCTTGCCTAGGTTAAAGCCTTGGCGTAAGTCTAAGATCATGCCGCAGTAAGACCACTATCATTTTCGTAAGTAAATCCACTAGCATAAAGCTTATTCCCAGTTCAGAATTTGCTGTTACTATCACATTTAGATATCGAATCAGACCACATCACAAGAGTTCAAGTACTCTTCTGTACCTCTGTTATCCTAGTACATTTGGCTCAAGACCAGGTTAAACCACTTGGGCGACGCCATTTTTGGGATTCCAAAATATATATATTTTTATTCTATTTGGCAACGAGACTAGCTGGTCTTTTGCCTGATGGTAAGCATAACGCCGGCCCATAACAATTGCAGTGTCATTCAGAACTTTGAAACACAAAGGCCTGCGCGGCACTGCAGTGCGCTCGTTACCCTGAGACATTAGGTATGAAGTCTCATAAGGCCAGTAATTTCACTGGCTACTCTGCTCATCAAACCGGAACACAGTAATGCTGGCACATTACTGCTTGGCGGCGGACTTCACGAGCAAAACGGTGGTAGCAACGGTCGCAGAAGAGTTAGTTTACAACTAACAACCAGTATATACTAAGTTCCAAACCGCATGTCCTATTGTTGAGGGAACTTTTATATTGTCGGTCTGTTTTTGCTTACTTGACGTAATGATAGTAAAACTAGTAGTAAAACTGGATTTTATTAATGATATTAATTAATGCTTGATTTGCATTTAAAAAATAAATATTCTTTATTTTATATTTGCCATGGAATGTGGTAAATCTTTAATTTTGTAGTATGACACAGAGTGAAGTCGGCCAGTCCGGTACAAAAAATATTATTTCACAGAAGTATGCCAAGCGCTCAGCATTTTTTAAGAATATAAAACGGTGCAACGCTGTAGCACTGAGCTACGGCGTAGCATTAAACTATGGCGTAGCAACGGTGTAAAGATTTGGTAAAACTGTAAAATAATATCAACTATAACCTTTTCCAACCTTTTCATTATTAATTGCATATTGACATAATGATGAGGGATTGATTCAGTAAGAGTAATGCGTGTGAAAACAAAAACTATCATTTATCATACATTATTTTTTTTTTAATTATAAAACTAAGAATTTATCAATTAAAAACAAAATTAAACAAAACCTTATAAATAAAAAACAGCATTAAGGTTGCCTTCTGCAGGTAGGGTGCCCAAAAAGCTGGCGACATTACCTCGCTGAATAGCCAAACTAATACGTTACATTATTGCTATTCTGTTACGCTACTGATAGGTGATTAGCCAATATCCACTACTGCACGTATATGTATATAAGGTAGTAAGAAAAGCGAATAACTTCCCTTTTCCTTTGACCTTGGGCTTGAAGTGCGCTACACGCCTGCGTGGTCTTGCTGCAATGTATTGATCGAAAGTGCAGTAGAATCCGCGTAGTACCAGGGGAGCATGTAGTTAAAGAACTAGTGCCTACCTTACATTTTGTACATACCTAACAATAACATATGGGACAGCTTGTAAACATACCTAACTACAAAAATGTAAGAGATCAATGATTAAACCAATCTTCATAGAATCAAAAATCGGTGATCGATTCGCTAGGTCCTGTTAACCTTTTTGACTTTAATCCAAAGAAAGTATAGTACATTATGATTTTAAAATAACAAACATCCTATATTACAAATTAAAGAAAAGAAACAGCAAGAAATCATATTTGCAACGCCCTCCTAACAGGGTGCATATGTTTAGTCTTAAATGTATAAGTTGAATGTATGTATGCAATAAAATAAATAAATAAATATTGTGAGCTTTTGGATAAACCGATCGATTAGAGTAGGCATTGATGGCTGACTGCAGCCATCGGGAGAGCACTGGCTCTCCCGATAATTGGCTGTTAATGCCGGGATCCCTCAGGAGTCAGTGCTCGTTGCAACGCTATTCCAGCTTGTTGTAGAGACCTTCATATCCAATTAATTCACACTTGAGCACCCGATATTTCGACGCTGTTGCAAGCATCATGTTCACGGGAATCGGGTGCTCATCGCTCAATAATAATCACGGTAAATATCCCGTTATAATGTGTGAATTAGTTAATAACCGTGAAAGTCTAAAACAGTGTTCATATCCAATGCACGAACCATTGGTCTGGAGATCCAATCTCTAAGGAAGGCCATAGTCGAGTTTACTCACAAATGTTGTATAAATTAAAGTTTCCAAATATTACAAGTACAGTTAAGAACAAGAGTTCTTTATCTAGTTTTTAGTACCAAAGAATAAGCATATTATGGATATATTTGGTTATACAGTTTTGATCTGTGTTCTTTCAACATCTTGTACATATTTACATTTTTATTGCTACGGTCGCTAATAGTAAAGCCACAATTACGGTTTTTGCTAAAAAAAAGCGATCAGGCGCATGGTGCGCTTACCGATGCTGGACATTAGGCGCTATTACGACTTTATCGCTGCACGTTTTGGTTAGTGGGAGGACTAACTCTTCTGCGAGTGTCCGTCTGGGTTGTTACCACCGCTTTGCTCGTGAAGTCTGCCGCCAATCAGTAGTGTGCAAGCATTACTGTGTTCCGGTTTGATGAGCAGTTTCCAGTGAAATTACTGGGCTTATGAGACTTAATACCTAATGTCTCAGGGTAACGAGCGCACTGCAGTGCCGCGCAGGCCTTTGTATTTCAAAGTTCTGGGTGGCACTGCAATTGTTATGGGCCGGCGTTATGCTTACCATCAGGCAAATGACCAGCTCGTCTCGTTACCAAATAATATTAAAAAAAAAAGTTTAGTGGTTAGTATACAGTTAGAAACCAATCTCATTAAATACTAGCTGCTGCCCGCGGTTTCACCCGCGCGGAGATGTTAGATTTCATGGTTTTTATTTTTTTGCGCAGAACGCTCATTCTTATTCTATCTGCCAGCTATCTGCCAGTGAGAGTCCCGTCAAAATCGGCTCAGCCCTTCAGAGAGAAAAAATTAAAAAAAATGGTTGTTTTGTTATAGATACCGTATATTATACTTTCATATGCATTTGGTAAAAACCTGTTATTTTGATATTACAAACAGACACTACAGTTTTATTTATTTGTATAGATGAAGTTAAACCCGATATTTATTTTCTCTTTGCTTAGGTGTACTCTATCCTGGGATTACCTAGATATGTGGGACGGACCCTAATAGTTCCGCCCATAACAGAGTAGTGACGGCACGAAGTGAGATCGGTTAGATCTCCTCGACAGCTTTGATGTCCTAGTACTTATTCTCAAGCTTCGGGATATTTAGAGTAGGTATCAAGAGTACCTGATCCTAAAAGCCTGAACGTACCAAACCACGGTTAGAATATTTTAGAGAATTTTCTTGGGTTTAACTTATCTTTCGCTACTTTCCCTTTTAGTCGGGGGTTGTCAAGAAAATTATTTGATTCTTTTTCAATTACAACGTTTACATCCATCGTGGGTTTTTGCAAAAGTTTTAATGTTGTTTTTTATCTTTCTTGGATGTTACTTAGCAGCTTAGTTTGTGCTAGAATACTGTTTATCGATGTTTTTGAATATCTCAAATACCACTTACCGTCGTCACCGTTCATGATGTGGTCGACGTCGGCAACGAACTGCTTGATGATCAGGTCTAGCGTTCTCCTGGTGACTTTGATCAGCACGTCCACTACTTTCCGGCTGTAGTAGCGCCTCATCTCGCTCACCGCGTTCTTAACCATTTCCTAGTAAAAACAATATTACGTATCGTTATTTTGACCACTTTTGTGCAGTCTTTACCTACTAACAACAATATGACATATCATTGGAAATGATAAATGAACTAGACTCGGAATACTGTCTCGTTTTGATGCGGCTCGGCTTTGACCCGAATGGCACCGCTCCCCCGACTGTGGTGGACTGGGCACGCTTAGGAGAAGCCCTGAAAACGATCAGCTCACCTGACTTGGATAGAATCCCCGAATACATCCAGACAGTGGCGATGTCTCTATAACTTGTATACAATCTTGCAGTCTCTAATTTTACGTAAAGTCCTATTATTAAAAGAAGAAAGTAGTTTTCCCGCGTGTATATAAATTCTTTTTATTCCCTATCCTGTGGTAATTTCGAATATTCATTGTCTGTATCGTAAAAGGGTCGTCTGGGCACCTCGGTAATATGTACTAGAGGAGCTATGTGAAACAAAAGACTTGTTCTATTTTTTATGTTTAAGCTAAAGTCCGCTGCAGCGCTAATACCATAATAATGTCGTCTAACCAAACAAACATAACATGTAGCGCTAGATTGCGTCTAAGATATAGTTTTCTCGCGATCAAAAGGCACCTCTAATTTCACGAGGAATATATGGAATTTTGTAACTAGAATTATTTATAAAACATTTGCACGTCTGCTTGCAGACCAAATACATTGTACCAACAATTAATTTTAAGATCCTATTTTTCATGTATTTTGGCAAATAAATTATTTGATTTGATTTGACGCTTACGCGTTTTATTCAAGGAAAGACTATCGCAGTCTTTCCTTGAATAAAACGTTGCGGTCTATGGACCGCAGAGTGTGGTGCAAAATATGCCTTTGCAGTGTCGACTTTGTTATTTCTGTGCCTCTGGGTAAAATTTCAGCATTTTAGGTCCAAGGGTTTGGGCGTTGATCTCTTTATTTATTAGCCCACGCATGTTTTTGCACACCTTTTCAACAGAAAAAGTAGCAATCAAAATAGGCTTTATTTATTTAAAAATGTATTATTTGTCCGCTAACGTGATCAGATGCTATGAAATTATTCACTAACAGGAAGCTAAATTACCTATGTGTTTTATACCTAGGGCATGCGTGCCAAGCCGTGGGCAGAAACTATAGTGTACAAAAGCATTCTGTTTTAGCTATGTACTGTTAAATAGTATTTATTAATAAGTAAATAAAATCTATCGTACACCAAATTGCATCAAAATCTGTTTTGCCGTTTCAGCATTAAGTGATAAAAAAAATACATAAACACAAACTTTTGCATTTTTTATAATTACCTACGTAGGATTCTAGAATAGCCGAAACGAAAAAAAAATCACACTGTACGCAAACGCAAATCGATAAGCACACTACGCCGCCTGCTTCGCCCGCCAGGGTAAAATAGCTTTGAAAATTAAGTAGTACACTTAAATGGTTGCGTGTCCTTAGTTATTTAGTTATTTCTAATTTTGTAGCATAATAATATAGCAACTACTGAACCCAATCATAGATGGCGGTATTTAACATTATTGTTTAAGCGTTAGCATTTTTAGAGTTATGACTGTGTTATTGACTACGTGGTTTGATTGACGAACGCAAGATGGCAGTTTTATCAGAAAACACGTTAGTTACTTTATTTTCACTTTTTAAATTATGAGATGAAAAATTGTTTTGTGGACAGAGTACACAGAATTGTGGATACTCGTATTTATCCGAAAACGAAGGGTTTAAAAGAAATCACAAATATAGATCTAAAGGACGACAAGAATTTAAATATCTTTAAAATTTACGAAGTTACCTATTCTTCACTCTGATTACTGGACTAATTGTTTATTGTTACTTTAATTTATTAATTAAAGTAACAAAACATTCACAATAAACAATAGGAAATTAATAAATTTCCTAGTTGGAGAAAAGTTCTAAGCATGTCTTGGCCGAAATGGATTAGTTTAGTTAAAAAAAGCTAAGTTATAAGAAGGCTTGCGCGTCTTCCTTTTCAATACAACATCGGAAGTTTTCGGCTTTGCCTCGTCCTTCCAACATTAAACGCTTTGCATAATATGTTCTGTGCTGCAAGGCTAAGATGCGCGCCACGACAAAATTTTGTATACTGTTTTGTCTCGGTCTTTCTCGTTAGAATATGAGACAAATGCACACCACAAGCATCGATAACATTTTGACGCGTTACGCATCTTAGCCCTGCTGGACAGCGATGTACTATTATTGGTAGTCAAAACCAAGAAGGAGCAAATAATATTTCATACACAACAATTTTGCCGCTGTGTCGCCTTCTAAGCGGTTTCTTAAAGGTTAGTGTATTAATGCAACTTAGGATTATCAATGGCGGAAAACCTGGGATCCCAACCAAATAGTGTAGTTTTGGAATTAGTATTAATTTTACTCAAACTCCCTTAATAACTTTGTTAAAAAGTTGCGGAAGCGGTGGTAAGATTTCTTGCGGCAGTTCCGCACTTAAGGAGGTGGATGCGAGGATACATTACAACCCTAGATTACAGATGGCGCAGTTCGCACTTTTCAATGTCTATGTCACCATGCTATGTCGTTAAAACTGCATTGTTGGTATTAAACTTTTGTGCCTACGTCGCTAAAACAGAATCGTTGCTATCTTCACTACTACGTCAGCGTCGATAAAACGTTCTGAGTGAATCGAACCAAGCAATAAAATTTTCGATACACAGTTTAGAATTCTATTGCATACACTCTAAGGGTAGTTATGAAAAAATATAAAAAATCTTGTTTCTTTATTAATTTTAAAGTTTATTTGTACTTGCCTAGTTTTGAGTGAGTCGAAACAAGAAATATTTTTTTCTGCAAATTAGAACTCTATTTCAAGACTCCCTAGGGGTAGTATGAAAAAATTAAAAAATACGTGTTTTTATTATTTATTTTAAAGTTTATTTGTACTGAGTTTTCAGTGAATTAAAATTAAAAAGAAGGATTAAAATTTTCCATAGGAAATTTACCACCCTGTTTAAACCCCTTAGGGCTGATTTTCGAAAGTTAGCCTATGTGTTCACGTACACTAACACTGAACGTAAACTATCTATATTTTAAATTTCATCAAAATCGGTTTAGTGTTTAAGGAGATACATGGTAATAATCATACACACACACACACACACACACACTTTCGCACTTATATTATTATATAGTAGGATACGATAGGAAGTAGGATGTTCGGAATTGAACTTGTTACAGGTTTATTATAAGTGGACCTAATACTGAGGGCTAATACCTTGAAATATTTACGGGACAAACTTTAAAGTACCTCCTTTAGCTTTCTAACAAAAAGTACGAATGAAATAGGACAACGCGGTAATTAATTACAACTAATTATATATTTTAACATTCATCCCCTCTCCCAAGGGAACTGTGCCTAATTTCGGGATAAAAAGTGTCCTATGTCCTCGTAGTATGTATCGTACTCGAATCATACCAAATTTCATTTGAATTCATTGAGTAGTTTCGGCGTGATACTCGGCAAGATACAGACAAAAATAAAAAAAATACATTTTGGCTTCAGTATCGATTATAAAATGCCCTCTAAAAAGAATTTTCAAAATAACTTCAATGTAAAAAATTGGACCTGATACAGTTTTATTATAAGTTGGTACCTATAGATATAATATAAATATAGAGAAATTTGTTAAAACAAATATACCTAATATGTTACATTTGATACCGACTTCCATTTTGTTGTTTTGCATAAGTAACACAGGGAAGATATCGTTTCAAAACAATTTTCATTCGTCGCAAAAACTAGTCGCAAAATATTTGCCACAAAAATTCCCTAACATAACAAGCATCTTGTTAGTAATGAGAGCAATCTTTTCAAATTTTTAGAACTACACAGAAATCAAATGCTGTACCGCTTCTGATCTACTAGATTACTAGAGTGACACGTCGACGTGATGTTTACGCTGAGCTTGGATTTCTTTCTCGTTTACTCATTGGTATACGGGGTGGGATTACGAGAAGTATAATTATCCTGATTGTATGGAATATGATTAATGACCTTATATTGGAACACATTAATAGCTAATATTTTTAAAAAAAATTATTTAAGGTAGACAAGGACGCATATATAACTAACCTAACAGCGCATTTTAACAAAATGGAAAGGGCAAATGCAAGTGGCGGCGCAGGCGGCGGCGCCAGACTCAGGAGTCAGACGGCCTGGCGGCAGTCAGTACACTATTCGTGGTCGTTGTGAACAGTCGAAGTTGTAAATAATATCAATCCTGTTATATCAAGTCAGAAGGTAAGTTACAGTTTGGTAATGTTTACATGGCTTATTCAGGAGCTTTTTCACTTATGCATTAAGATGAATTATTTCAACGATTATTATCCAAATTTTGGATAACAAATTTACATGACTATTCTTTTTATACTCTTGAAATTACCTATGACTATTCTATTTTTGACATTAATATCTTTTCAATTTTGACTGTTTTCCTAAAACTTAACATTGAAATTTATCTTAGTTTATAATTTTTCTTATTCTGTAATGATATTTTTTTTGAGTAAGAAAGCATTTGTATACCGGTAACGGTAGAATATTTGTAACTATTATTATTTAACATCACTAACACAATATTCTGACAAATAAATTGAATTTGAATTTGAACGTAATAGTCCATGCGAAATGAATGTAGGTATGTGCTAGCAATAATAAACGACCATCTTTGTGTCGGTATACCGCACCTTTCAATCGTAATGAACTAAATGTTAAATTAACTACATTTCATCTGTATTATTTTAAATACATTATTCGCTTTTTATTCTTCGTTATGATAGCTTTTGTCAACTGTAGGCAATACGTAGAAACGATAAACACATCCTACTAATATTATAAATCCGAAAGTTTGTAAGGGTGGATGTTACTCTTTCACGCAAAAACTACTCAACGGATTTTGATGAAACCAGAACAATACTTATATTAAAACAAAAACAATTGTTCCAGATGAAACTCCGGTATTTTCACGTGACGATGAGGATTCGGGCCGTCCACATGCCGTTGGATTTTTGGAAAAGCATCGTTAATCAACAAAAAGTCATTTACGCTGGCTATGGAATAGTGTCACAAGATCGATGTTCACATGTTTTGTATATGTTTGTCGAAGACGACCAATACTGCAGATGTTTTAAGGCGTATTTGCAACAATATAGCCAAATAATAGAATTCCGATATGAAGAGTTTCACCTGACTGTGGGAAGTTTGAACGAAATTAGACAGTTTTATAGTGATTTTACAAGAAAGAGATTTATCATCGACCACATCGACGAATTCATTAAAAGGTCTTCTCTAAAACAATGATTCCATCCAAAATAAAAAAAAAAATGCTTTGTTAGTGATAATATTCTTAGTTATAAATTATTTTTTTATTCTTATTCTTATTAATTTTTATTATTGTTACATGAAATACTTAAATTGTTTGAAATTCTATGGTGGCAGGGTGTTATTGGATTTTCTAAGGCTAGTCAGGCCATGTTATTGTTATTTTTTTTTGCAATAAATGATTGTATGTGATTAAAAAATATGTATTGTTTTATTATATTATAGGTACGCGTTGAACCACTAAGTTATCTGATCTTAAGTGACGACGTGATAATAATAAATAGTGATTTATTTCATTCAAATACAAATTTACAAGTTGTAATGCAAACTCGATATAAATAACACAACAGTGATAGACAGATTTTCTATTTGAGGGTAAGATTCCCTATTTGAGCTAGTTTAGCGAACGGAAGAAAATATCTTATATCTACCGACAATATTTGAGTCTAATGTTTCTTTTCAACGAATCTAACTTACTGTAGGATTATATACAACACTCACTCTAAACAGGCTCATTAGGCATCATTCTTTTGTATTGTAATAAGGTTGAAAATGGCGATGCGTTTGCTTTTAGTTGAAGGTTATTTCTTAATTTTGTTTAATTAAGAATAAGAGACACTGGTGTCGATTCTGGAGTTTCATACCTAAACCTATTTTTAGATTCACTCTCTCGCTTTTTAAATAAGAATATGAGAAAAGGATGGAATATATTTTAGATATGTCAGATTAATTCTCTTGCTTGTATCTAGTGACGCCTAATAATGTGAAGGGTGGACGAAATTTGACAGTTATAAAACTAAATCTGAACCTACCAAACATCTTCTATCCCTGTCTCGTTTTACTTATTAGAAAGAGCGAGCGAAACTAAAATTAGGTTTAACAATGAGACGCCAGAAACGACACCACTATAAAGTTTGTATATTTTGAGGCATGTTTAGGAGTTAGACGCTGTTTAACACATGCTTAGGGGTGTTCATTTTTTTGTGACAAGACTATTAGTTCGTGAGATGAAATCTCGTTGTGTTAAACTATATCTGTGCTACCACAAAAAAGAACTGTTATTCGACTATTTTTCTAGATGGTGTCTAAAGTTATACGTCTAAAATGATTAGAAACGTCACCACAAAACAGAGTTAGACAACGGTTAGACACTAATTAAATCAATATTTGTAATTGTTCATATAACATGCGTGCTAAGGCACATTTAGGGGTTAGTGGCTATTTAAGACGTGTTTAGAGTGTGTTTAACTTTTTTGTGGTAAGAACGCATGTATCTAAAACTATATAATTTGCACACAAAAGTAGGGTCAAGCATTTCGTACAGATACATACCTTTCATTCCATTATTCGAAAAATTTTTTAGCGATGTTATTTGTGCCAAAAATATGCATTGGCATCTGATTCTAGACATGTTAACCTGAAGTATTGTAAACATTTGTTTGTACCTACTTTATTATTACAATTTTAAAGGCTTGGTGCTATAGTTATGGGACAGTTAAATCCAGTCCAATCCAGTTTAAAAGTGTAATTTAAACTGTGGCTATGGACTGGCGTTTTTCTTATCATCAAGCGAACAACATGTTTGTCACGAGACACGTTTGTATCATCATATTTCTAAGTAAAGATATTTAGGTCCGAGTTCACCAACCATTTGATCCGTAATTCAACCGCTAGGACTAGGTTTAACTCATGACCCTAAGTTCATATACCTAGCTCTAAATTCTGACTATTTTATATGATTTTGACATCAGCTGCTGTCTAAATAGGAATTGAACTGCCGATCACACGTGAACTTCGTTCTTTTCACATTTTGTTTTGCTTCGACATAGGCGGTAGTATAAAAAAAATGCTTTTAAGAAGCAACGAACCGACTTCAGTGGTAACTACTAAACCGATTTTGAAGAGATTTCTATGGGACAAATCTGAAAGAATATCCTTTCAAATAAAACAAGAATTTTCCAAATCGGTTTATAAATGACAGAGATCTGAGGTAACAAGCGTAAAAAAAGTATCCACCGAATTCAGAACCTTCTCGGTTAAAACCGAGAATCAAAGGAAGGACGTTAGTATTTTACCGGTGAGGTTGGGACGGGGGAGCAGAGGGAAGGGTGGTAACCCCCCTTAGTAATAGCCTTGACAAATATAAAAAAAATCATAAATAACGATTTTTTTTTCTTTGGACACTTGCCTTCTAACCTGAAATGGATTTGAGTCGCAGATTTTTTGCCAATAAAAAACGCAAGATGGTCCTAGTATGTATGAAAAATTAAAAACTTTGAAAATGATTTACTCCAAAACTATTAATCACATAGCGCTTTATGCTTTAGGAATTTGACTGCTTATGTTCTATTTATCTGTAAAAAAAACCGAATGAGCGGCTTACCGGGTAAATACTAAAGCCAATACTAAATCAAACGTTTTAATTTAGATAGTTTTAAGGGATAATGAATATCCTACTAATCCTATTAATATTATAAATGCAAAAGTGTGTTTGTTGGTTTGTTGGTTTGTCCTTCTTTCACGCAGTAACGGAGCAACGGATCGACGTGATTTTTGGCATAGATATAGTTTATGGACTGGAGAGTAGCATAGGCTACTTTTTATCCCGGAAAAATGCACGGTTCCTGTGGGAACGCGGGTGAAAACCGTGGGCAGAAGCTAGTCATACATATGTGTGTGTATGTACACTAAACATCATTACATTCGATTACTTCAGATTCTAGTGTGTGTATAATTGTGTATAGCATGTTGTTATAATATGCTGTCATTTGTTAATGTTGTCATGTCAAATGTACAGTCAAACCTCAAGAGTAGTGTGGACCTACTTTTCATTAATCATTGGTGTGGACGTAACTTGCGTGATCACAGATCTGTGCTCGAGTAACGTTGACGACTGAGTAACATTTTCAAATAAGAGGATGTTTTCGTGAACTAAGCACAGACAATCTTCACTCAAGGCACTTATTAGTACAAGTAATCAAGTTTAGTTCTAGAATGAAATCTGTACTCAGATCTAGTTTTAAATAGTGATCGGTGACTGAGCAATGTTTCAGAATACGGGCCTTATGGAGACCGTAGACGCTTATGCAAGTATGCGTTGTGCTGTCAAAATAACCATGCTTTTGCATCAAGCGCGGATTATGAGAGTTGATGCTTATCCATCAATCATGAAGTAGGTTCGAGGGATGCCTTAGACTAATAATACTAGAGTAACCACTACTTTCTTGTTTCTATATTTATGGTACCGTTGTCAACCCCACAAACCCCGATTTCGTGTACCTGCATGCCTTTCGATAGGCCGCCCGCCGGTGTGGATAGCAGCCGGTGAGGGCTCTCGAAGCATTCCCAAACAGCGGACCAGTCTTGCTGGCCGCTCGAAGTAGATTCGTTTGCAATCGATGCCGCACCGCTGCCGCTCGCTCCATCGTCTATCACACAACAGAACACAATATAAAGAAATCGCCAGAGATCACATTATATCTAAACTTCCACCATATTCGTATAAATCATAATGAGGTAAATGTGAAATAACCATATAGCGGCAGGGCCGGATCATCCATAAGGCAAAGTAGGAAAGATTAAAAGGGCCCCGCACCCCGGGAAAAAAATTGAAAATGTTTCTTCGAGTGAAAATTAAATTTGAAGATTTGTATGTAACAAACCCTCAATGACAAAATTATTAATATTGCGTTGTTTTTTATATTTAAATATCGTCATATTTCAGAACGCATTTCAAATTATTATAGCATAATATTATTATGGTCAGAAAAGGGGGCTCGAGACGTGCATTAACTAGGGGCCCGTCATGGTTAATCCGGCCCTGCATAGCGGGTAACTTTAGTTTTAAAAACATATAGAAAGCGCTGGGAAAGAAATACAAGCATCGCTGGGATGTGAAAGTGCCAACAAACCTTCAGCAATGAGGAACTCAAAGTCAGGATTTATTTCAGCTGGCTTGATTTGCTGCGCTGCCTTCTTTACCAGATCCAACACTTCTTCCACAGCTTCTTCCACCATCAGGCTCTTACGGTTTAACTCCACGCAAGCGTTCCTGTAATAATCACTTACACTAAATCGGATTCTTGAGCCAAAAAAATTTATAATTGTCAGTGTTGCTACCCTTGCATATACAAGGAAAATATTATACCCAGCAGTGAGTCAATACAAGCTGAGAATGATGACGATAATTATAATGAAAGGAAGGACAACCTTATGCTACAATAATTTATTATTGCTATTGATCAAATGTATCAAATTAAACGTAAGAAAGAAAGAAAGATAATACATATATTTCTGGACAACACAACATTACGTTAAAGTACAACACAATTTAAAACTAACAACACACAATGTAATGTTGTGATGTCAGGAAAAGGTCCCGACTCGGCACATGACGACGGCTCCGTAGCTAAGTTGGTAGTAACCCTGCCTGCAAGGCGAGGGGTCCCGGGTTCGATTCCCGGCCGGGGCAGATTTTGTGTAAGCATAAAGTTTGTTCTCGGGTCTTGGATGTTTGTAATGTGTATCTGTGTATGTCCATGACACCTGCAACACAGGGAATCCTAGTGCGGGGTTATGAGTTTGTGAGCTAAAAAAAAAAAAACATCACTAAGGTCAACGACCTTAGTCACTGATTTTCAGTCGGAACCCATCGTGACGTCACGAACGTAAGGACGACCATAAAGAAACTAAGCAGAACATAATATCATAGCAAAACAGTACAAAAATAACTACAATCACATAACACAACTGTTTAAAAACATACCGACATCCGCTCTCGACGCTTTCAATAAACTCTTCAACCGACCACGGCGTTTCTTCTGTAAAAAAGTGCGGATGCTAGTTTCATGGTATGCTTTTTCATTTTATAATTATCACGTTTAGTTACAAAATTGCTTTAAAGACGATAAACCGACTTCAGTGACAAACTACTGAACCGATTTTGATGAAATTTCCATGGGACCAATCTGAAAATATATACTTTCAAATAAAAAAACATTTTTCCAAATCGGTTTATAAATGATGGAGATCTGAGGTAACTAAAATCATAAAGTTATGTTATTAACTAATCCCTTACTTCGTAGGATTATACCAGTTAAATTACATAAGAGGTAAAAATAATAAATAAACACGAGTAATAAATAAAAGGTTTTAATTTTACTCCTAGTTCGCATTAGTTATCATTTAAATTCACAGGGATAAAATATGAGGAATTTAATCATCAGAGGCAAAAGAGAGAAAAAAGCACCTAACAATATTTTAACAATTAGCGACAATTTTTTTCGTTTCCATAAAAACAAAATGCCTTACCAAATAAAATTATATGGAAAGAAACAAATATAAATAGCACTTAAAAACTGCAGAGAAGGAACTATGTGCCAACTAGGAGAATGTCGTGCAATATTTTTTTTTATTCTAGTTGGGAACGAGATGAGCTGGTCGTTTGCCTGGTGATAATAAGTTTAACGCCGGGCCATAACAATAAATATTTTCTCACTATAAATAGATAAATAGGTAGTTACAACTCGAATCTGAGAACCTACAACAGAACTGCTGATATCGCATTCCATATTTGCATTAATCACGGACTAGTTCGAGTTTCTACAACAGGCAAGCAAAAATCTATGGCATGCTAACCTATATTTTACAAGATGGCCAGTACTTTTACTCATTCCATAGGAAAAAAATATCTTAATTACCCTAATTTTTTTATTATACTTTTATAAATTATTCACCAATTGCTGTTTCCACGACGCAGCTTGCCCTGCTAGGCAAACGTACTAATATGATTCATAGATAATAATTGAATTACAAGTTTTATACTATTTGATAAGGAGACGAGCTGGTCGCTTGCCTGATGGTAAACATAACGCCGGCGCATAACAATTGTAGTGCCACTTGGAACATTCACAAGGACCTGGGGACCGATTTTTGAATGTCACCGAGTGACTAAATATCAGCGATATGACCGATAGTCATCGATTTACAAAGTCGTATTTTTGAATCTCAGCGGGTGACTAAAATTGTCATACCTATGATATCGTTTACGAGTGGGGGTACCCATTCTTAAACAATATCATAGATATGAGTAGGTATTTAGTGCCAATTTTGGCTTAAAACAATTTCCAACTTAAAAAATAAAATTGAATGGAACACAATCATAAGTTTGTCTATGATTAAAGCTGAGAAATAGTTGCATGTTGGTAAACAGGGTATGACTTTCAAAAATACGACTTTTGCAAATTAGTGATTTCAAAGTTATCGCTGAGAATTTTGTCACCGCTGATATCGAAATCACTCGTGACTTTCAAAAATCGGTCCCCTGGGCGACACACTGCAGTGCGCTTGTTGCCATGAGACGTTAGGTATTCCCGATTCTTGTGGCAAGGGAACTTTCTAAACTACGTAAGATCTTTTAATAGTGCAAAAAGACGTGCGGATTATGAAAGAAACATATCTAACTAACGAGCAATTCGAAGAATTTAAAAATGAACAATCCAAATAACTGTCTCCAATATGCTCTCAAAATAGTGATATGGAATCTAATGGTTTCACAAAAACATAAACTTCAAAAGAGGCGGTGGGCTTGAACCAGTATTTGTTTAGATAGCGAACCAATGGGCATACGTTTGATTTTTAGAAAAAACGGATCCCACAATACCACCACACACACAATACCAGCTAACAACTTGATGAGTGTTACGCGTCCGTCCTCCTCGATCACAAATGAAACATATGTCTGTCCTGCTTGCGCAAGAGGCTCGCACGCACAGGCTCGTACCGCGGTTTCGACTCAAACCGGTAATAATAAGCGTCGCTCGGAATCGTCAGCACTAAACGCGCGAAACTCGACTTTCTTGCACACAAAATGTAAATGAAAATATTAATGAATGGACTATCGTACAGGGACTTGTAAATAAATGTAAATGAAAATATTAATAAATGGACTGGACATTTATTTAGGGAATGAAGAAGAATTTAGGGAAAGAAAACTAAGCCTAAGATTCAGAGACGATTCTAAGCGTAGACTTTGGCTTCCATATGTCAAAACTGTATAGAATTTTGACGTATGGAAGCGTGAGTCCACACTTAGGCTGATATTCAGAGACGACAGCTTAAAAGGATCTAAGAACTGTCTTAGCCAAGCATTGGCTAAGCCGCTCAATCGAATTCGTATTCAGAAACAAAGTTCGTGCACGGTCTAAGCTAAGATCACACTCTCGTTATCTATGGCTGTTAAGTTTTTAATTTTTTCACCGGAACGTTTACCGGTTTTATCATTTATGTATGAATAGCAATACAACAAAGATAGCGATATACAAAATGTCACTGGAGTGAGTGAAACAACAATATTAATGCTATAAATCTATTTTGATATTATAATAAATGAAACATGTTAGTTTTGAAGTTTGACATTTCAATGTTTGGTTATTATGGTTTCTACCGTTATCATTTGGTGGCGCCACTTCTGTTTTGAGAGCGGCTCAAGTAGTCGATATTGCCTACTCAGGCTTTGCTTAGCATACGCTAAGTTTAAGTAGTGTTCCAAATGTCTCTGAATACAAATTAGAGCGTAAGCACTACTTTTTGACATAAGGAAGACAAAGTTCACGCTTAGACTCGTCTCTGAATATCAGCCTTAGATTCGTCTCTGAATCTCAGCCTAAGTATCGTTTTGTGGAAGCAGAGGAAAGGCTGCGTTGGAGCCAAGTTTTAAATTTCGGGCAGCTGATATCAAAATGCCCGTTTACATAACCAATGTTGATAAGCGGACGTCGGAAAACGACATTATTGATTATATTATGATAAAAACACAGACAACTGTGATTCTTAAGAAAATTAAAATCAAAAAGCGGAGTGATTATAATGCCTACAAAATTCATGTACAGCTACACAAGCTCGCGTTGTTTTTAAATGTCACTTTAGGACCGGAAGGTATTTCTTTTCGTCGCTTTGTTTATTTTAATGATAAGACAAGTGATGAAAATAAAATAATAATTAGCTAATATGACAGTACAAGCCCATGAGAAATTAAAATGTACACGAATTAGTTTTAACTGCAAATCAGTTAAAAGATCGGAGTATTGTAAAAAAGTCTATGTAGGACGGCATAGGTACATCCAGGGCCGGATTAACCATGTCGGGCCCCTAGGCAATGCACGTCTCAGGCTCCCTTTTCTAACCATAATAATATTATGATATAATAATTTGAAATACGTTCTGAAATATGACGATATAATATAATAAACACGGCAATATTAATAATATTGTCATTGAGGGTTTGTTACATACAAATCTTCATATTTAATTTTCACTCGAAGAAACATTTTCAATTTTTTTCCCGGGCTGCGGGGCTCCTCATCGTTGCCAGGCCCCAAGGCTGTTGCCTACTTTGCCTTATAGATAATCCGGCCCTGCATACGTCGTGGCACATGACATTCCGTTCCTCAGCACTATCGTTCAGGCTGTACACGGGGACGTCGGCTGTGGACACCTCGGCGGGTGTTCTGGGGGGTTGGCCCTATTAGAAAGCCTATTAGAGTTTCTCACAAATATAAATGTTCTATTAATTTGAGGATTGTTTGCAACTGACCAGGTAGCGAGATGAGAGTGACATCCTGCATGCCCTGAAGCACGTATATGATCCTGTTGGAGTAGATATCGTGGACTCTTGTAACGAGCACGTCGAAGCTCTTAATAGCCTGGTTGGCGCGCTCCACGAACTCGGCCCAGTCGTCACTGGTCCAGCACACCGTGCGCAGCCCCGGCAGCAGCAGCGACGACAGCCGCACCACCTGAGGCAGGAAAAGCGGCCGCACCTCCAGCATCACGCGCCGCACGGTGCGGAGATAGTCCTCCAGAAGGAACTAGAATTGACATCAGCAAACATGGTGAGAGCTCATAAACAAAGAAATTCTGGAATAAAACATCCATCATTATTATACTCAAATATTTTTAAGACAATACTTTTGAATGAGCTGGGTTTTTTTTTTGCTATTTGGTATCGAGGCGAGCTGGTCGTTTGCCTAATGGTAAGCAACACCGGTCCATAACAATTGCAGTGCCACTCAAAACTTTGATACACAAAGGCCTGCGCGGCACTGCAGTGCGCTCGTGAATCTGAGACATTAGGTATTAAGTCTCACAAGCCCAGTAATTTAATAAAGCAGCAGGATGCAGCAAAGGGAACGTAGAACATGATACGACCACCCTTCTAGTTAGTTGACGTACCTGCAACGAATCGTTGACAAGAGTGAAGTAGTTTTTCTTGGCGTAGAGCGAATGGCACACGATGGGCAGTTCAAGTCCCATCTTGACGAGACAATCGGATTCCCGAATGAGGAGCCGCACGCTCTGGTCCAGGTTCACAGCGATGCAGCCGCCCTCGTCGATCCGAAGCAACGTGTTTGTCAAGCTGTCGTCTACGTCCCACAACTGGTGGTAAACAAAAGAACAATAATTTAAATCTGTGAACGCTTCCTAAAGTACGTTTGCTTGAGCATCTAAGGTGCCCCATACATCATCGATAGGCAAGTTGAAGTATGCAAGTTAAAGCACGGCAATGCATACTCCAACAGCATTTCTTAGAATATTGTATTGTAAGTAAGTACATAATTGATTGAAGATCCGATCGTGTAAATACATAAAAAAATATGTTTTATTTGTAAAACTACTAGCTGCTGCCCGCGGTTTCACCCGCGCGGTGATATTGGATTTTATGTTTTTTATTTTTTAGCGCGGAACCCTAATTCTTTTTCTAAAATAAAAGTAGCCTATGTTACTCATTATAACATCAGCTATCTGCCAGTCCAGCCGTTTCGGAGATTACCCGGAACAAACAGACAGACAGACAAAATTAAAAAAAAAATGGTTGTTTTGTTATAGGTACCGTATATACTTTCGTATGCATTTGGTAAAAAGCTGTTATTTTGATATTACAAACAAACACTTCAATTTTATTTATTTGTATAGATAGTACCATAACTCCTTAATTCGTATGTTCTGGTTATATGTACTTAATTGTTGCGTATGTTTACCATTCCCACACCATTATTTTATCACTTTTCATTTTGGTTTCTCAGTAACTAAATAACAATAGATGCACGCCCACGGGCCCTTGGAATTGCATCGTTCGCGACGCTGCATACGATCCCGTCTCAAATGAGCTGGTCTCACAGGTGTGACTTCGGTTTGTGAGAATCTCACGTTACTACGAGTAACATAACGCACATAGGTCACACTGAGGAACTGTAGTAGGAGCGATGGGAGCGGAGCGAGTCCTGGGTCAGCAGGTTGTTTTTAATCACTCGGAATTATATCCGACTTGGAAGCGATTGTCTTCATTGTTTATGTTTCGGATTCGCATCCAGCCAGAAATTCCCCTTTTAGATTCGACAACTCAGCTGCATACCTAAACGCAATCCAACCACAAATCCGGACAATATTTCTCTGTCGGGATGCGTTTCCGATATATAAACGATCAAGACAGTCGCTTCCGACATGGATATCATTCCGAGTAAATTAAAATAGCCCTACTGCTCAGATTTAAGTATGTCATTCTATGTGCTCTGTGTTATGTAGTATGTTCTTGTCACTCCCTCACAGGTCTCACTACTCGCGCTGCCTCTCTTGCTCCCATAACTCATCTAACAACATGCACATTACTCGCATTGGTGTGAACTCGCATGTGTGTGTGTGATTTAAAGAGCATTCACGTAACGTACATCTGTTGGACAGATGAGAGAGGAGCGGCAGGTGAGTTCAGCACTGAACATAAGCCGGAGCTGAGCAGAGAATGTCTTCTGATTATGATTTGCTTGGTTTTGACTCACATTCTGGTTCATCCACACAGCGCGCATGGTCTCCTCGTAATTATGAATGAGCGTGCGCGTGTTGGAGTACTTGCGCATCATATCGCCTGAGGCAGGCAGTGCCCGCAGCACTGGATGCGCCGACACGCTCTCAACCGTTTCTGTCATGTTGTACATTAGGCACCGCGCCCACTTAATGCGACCTGGAATCATATACCTACTTGTCTTTTTTTTTACAGTATATACCTACTCTATGGTAGGTACTTATGATTATTAAGTCCTCCGCCGTGTTCGGTTTTTGTTTGTTCGGGGTAATCTCAGAAACTATACGTAATACGGATTTTCGGAATGTGAGGTACCTACCTACATTCCCTCCATGTGGCAAAGTCCTGAGATATGACTAAGTACCTATACAATTACAATGTACCTATATATACAAATTGGTTTAATTATTTTTATAATATTTTACCCTCTTTTATTTTTATAAAATGTTCGATGCAGCGCGGGGTTTTTCGAGCTGACGTAGCGATTGCATGTTTACTAAGGCCTAAGCCATAATGATAAGTATTAGTGTGGGCTGACAGTAAAGGGTTTAGGTAAGCATAATAATGATTGTACGCTTATAATTTTGCTTACTATCGATCAATGAGAAATCTGGCTCCTCAGCAGTTTTTTAAAAGTTCATAGAGATTAGATTTTCCAATTTGATCTAAAATGCTTAATTTACGAAGCTGTTTTTACCGACATCAATCCTTATCTAAATAAATATGTTAGTTATCTCAAGTATTTAGTTTAAACCAAAGTTGCACTTTGAACCATTTCATTGAGATGAATGTCTTAGGAAATATCACAGGATTAAAATAAGCCACGTAATAAAATAATATCTCGCCGCGTGGGCGGACGCGGCGGCGGTCGTAGCGGGAGGCGCGGGTGCGGGTGGGGCGGCTCCATGTGCATACATATACAATTCTACCGGGCCGAAATACCTGAGGTAGCGCCATTTTGTTTTTAATGTTATAATATGACGTTTGTGGTGCTGTGACTGGCTAGCTTTTTGCTCTTTAAGATCATGATTTTTTTTTAAGTCGGTACCTTACTTTACTGAGTTTGTATGCTAATATGCACAACGGATGCTGTTGCTGAAGGATTATGTAGTACATAATCAAACAAAATACACCTTTTCTGATCGTTCATGCTATACTTTTAACCATATCAACATTCTGTATGTAATCCCTACTAATATTACAAATGCGAAAGTGTGTTTGTTGGTTTGTTGGATTGTCCATGGTTCACGCAGTAACGGAGCAACGGATCGACGTGATTTTTGGCATAGATATAGTTTATGGACCGGAGAGTAACATAGGCTCCTTTTTATCCCGGAAAAATGCACGGTTCCTGTGGGAACGCAGGTGAAAACCGCGGGCAGAAGCTAGTTTAATAATTATAAAAAGCATAATCAGACAAAGAACAAAGAGAATAAAGTTTAAAAAGGTGGGCACCGGAAAGACATAATAAATAAAATCAGGCTGTATATACGAGAAACAACAAAACAGACCTGCAACAGGAGAATAGTTTCTAGGCAGCGGTGGATCGTCCTTCTGTCTCTTGAACATCTTCATTATCTTGTCCACTTCCTTCTCACAATACCTCAATACTCTATCGTATTTCTCGCTCAGTTTTGTTATAAGGATCTTTTGGCTAACCTGTAAGACAAAGTAAATCGAAAAATGGCTTATGGCGATAAAACTGCCCATTTCATTAGGTACCGTAATTTGTGGTTTTGTTCCAAAGGAAGAAAATATCCTTGTTGTACTATGTATGTACCTACTTTTAAAAGTAAAGAGTTATTTATTGACATAAATAAATATTACAACAATTAATGAATCCATAGGCTCCCGAACTAGTAGCAACTGTGTTTCAGGAGCCAGTCGCTTCTCCCATTACGAGACACTACGATAATTATACAATATAATACGTGTTAAGTAACAACTTATAACAAATATAAATAAAAATGTAGATGTTTTTTATATTAATAATAATAATAATAATAATCATAATCATTTATTGATCCAAAAATGCATCTTAAGGTTACTTTAACAAAAATAATTCATACTTAATACAATACAATATTAAAATTTAATTAACAATAACAAGTTGTAAATTTAACTACAGGTTAAAGCAACCATTTTTATAAACTCTAGCTCTCGCGGTAGGATACCCTGAGTTTGCAAGAGCTAGTTCTCTTCCTGGGTGCTAAACTTATCAGTGTTAGCTGAGTGTTATGTATGAGAGTATGTGTATGTGAGTATGTGTATGTAATGTATTATATGTGAGTATGGTATGTGAGCATGTGAATGTGAGTTTATGTTTGTGAATATTAAGTGTATGAGTTGTGTTCTTCTTTTTCGCCTAAATGTTTATCTTTAGCAATTCTTCTGTTTTTCTGTGACTTAGATTTTGAAAAAACAGATTAATTTTCTTTTTACATATGTTTTTAGTGTCATTTACAATATTTAGTGTTTTGTTAATTTTGTTATAAATATAGGTACCTAAATATTTGTAGCAGCGTTGTCCCATTCTTGTTTTTGTTTTATCAGATTTCCAAGTATACTTACGTCTGTCCGTTATTGGATTACTATCAAGAGTTTTAAGCGCTGTCTTGTGAAAACGAAGAACAGTTGCCAGTATAAAAAGTTGTCTTACCCGGAGTTCCTTGGTATCCTTATAGAGGTCATCGGTAGGATATCTAAACGGTTTTTTGTGAGCGACTTTAAGGATGACTCGTTGTGCCCGTTCCGCTTTCATCAAGTGCGTACCACAGGCACTGCCCCACGATGTTATGCAGTAATTAATTAAGGATTTGCAGAGAGCTGTATACACCATTTCAACTATTTTGATATCTGCCACTGTTCTAAGTTTTTTAAATATGTGAATTAGCTTTTTTATACGATTGGTAACTGTCTCTATTTGCTTTGTCCAAGATAGGAGTTCGTCTATATATATACCTAAGTATTTTATATCCGTGACTTGTTCCAGGCTTGGACATGCACATGGACGTTGAGCGTCCATTGTACAAGTATGCAGTTTAATACAAGGAGGTTTAGGAGGTGCAGAGCGACTAGATACACGAAATGCGATAATTTTAGTTTTTCCTGCGTTTAAGGTCAACAAATTGTGTTGTAACCAATCAACTATCTGGCGTAAGCCATTATTAGTCACCGTTGATAACACATCCCAGTTACGTTCATGGAAGATGATGGCAGTGTCATCAGCGAATGCAAACAGTTTTGCATGTGGGACGTTAAGTTGGCAGAGGTCATTTATATAGGCCAAAAACAGGGATGGTCCCAGCACGCTACCCTGTGGAACTCCAAAATGCACCTCTTGGTAGTCACTATAGTGCTCGTTGACCTTAAGACGCTGCTTTCTGCCAGAAAGGTATGACCGGAACCATTCAAGTGCTATTCCACGGACACCTAGCAATTCTAGCTTCTTTAACAGTATAGGGCGCGATACAGTGTCGAATGCTTTGGCTAGGTCAAGGAAGACGCCAATGCATCTCTGTCCAGTATCTAGTTTACCAGTCACAAAGTCTACGAGTGATGTCACGGCGTCCTCCGTTGACCTGCCGGAGCGAAAACCAAATTGGTTTTCAGAGAGGATATTTTCTCTTTCCAGAAATGTCATAAAACTTCTATTGACCACTTTCTCCAAGATCTTAGAGATAGCGGTCAATAGAGATATAGGCCGATAGTTAGAAGGCTGTTCAGTGTCTCCCGATTTATGAATAGGGCATACATTTGCAGCTTTGAGAGAATCTGGGAAAGTACCAGATTCTAGACTTAAGTTGCATATGAAAGCGATTGGAGCAGCTAAAATATGTTTAGAAGCTTTAAGTAATTGGTTAGTGATATTATCACTACCCGGGGCGGAGTTTGATTTTAATGCTGTTATTATTTTTAAAATTTGCTCAGGGTCTGTAGGAGATAAGAATAGTGAGTTAACAGGGCTTGTTGGTAGGGTTGTGTGATTTGCTATTTCTTGTTCAGATGTATGTAATCTACCAAGTATGTCTTTTGCAAGTACTTCTCCAACTGTTGCAAAATAGTTGTTGGCTTCGTTTAAAGCCTGGACTGGAGAAGGGGCAATTGTTAGTAAATCAGCATTTTTTGATTTGTTTGAACTGAGGTTACAGACTTCTTTGATGCAGTTCCACAAATTTTTGCTATCACCAATATTTGATCTAATTTTATTAGAATCGTGTTCAATCTTTAGGTTTTGAAGTAAGTTATTACAGTAATTTCGATATTTCTTATATTTATCTCTTAATTGACTATCGTTGGGTTTACTTTATAGATCTACATAGATCTACTCTATAGATTTACATATGAAATCAAGAATTTGTATGAATGTACTTTATGTTTTGTGTTAAGGTCGTAGAACACACACCATAAATAACGCCTACACAACTATACAAGCAATATTATGTACTACAGTGTAAATGTAAACTGCGCCTAGATTTTAAAACCAAATTTTAATGTCGCCACAAAATTTTGTTATGCAATAAAGATTGTTTTATGTTTTATTGGATATTTTATTTTTATTCTCTAAATGATAGCGTTTAACTACTATCTCACCGATCTCACTCTTAAATTGAGGGCTATTGGCGTATGTTAGTGGTAGGACTAACTCTTCTGCGAGTGTCCGTCTGGGTTGTTACCACCGCTTTGTGAGTGAAGTCTGCCGCTAAGCAGTAGTGTGCTAGCATTACTGTGTTCCGGTTTGATGAGCAGAGTAGCCAGTGAAATTACTGGGCTTATGAGACTTAATACCTAATGTCTCAGTGTAACGAGCGCACTGCAGTGCCGCGCAGGCCTTTCTGTTTCAGTGTTCTGAGTGACACTGCGATTGTTATGGGCCGGCGTTATGCTTACCATCAGGCAAACGACCAGCTCGTCTCGTTACCAAATAACATTAAAAAAATAGTTGCAATTTAAGAAGTGGTAGGGTGGTTTGTCGCCAGGAGCGCTATAAAAAATTTAAAATGGCGTAGGTAGTCTGCCTAAAAATGTGCATGTAATAGTGTATCCCACTTTTATTATCAAAGTTGTCAGTGAAATTCTGGGGATATTATTATTATATACATATAATTATAAGACTTGAGATCTGATATTTCATGGTAAGGAGCGCACTGCAGTGTTATACGCAAGCCTTTCAGACAGGCGTTACAAAATTCTAGATGGCAAACATCTGCTCGTCTCGTTAACTTATAGAAAAAAAATGTTTTTTATTACCTTTTCGAATCTCGTCAAAAACTTAATCCCTTGAGGGGTCTCCCAAACGCTTGCGAAATTGTTTTCTATAGTATTCCCGATGGATTCACGCAAAGCGTTCGTCTTTTCCTCAAACGCCTGATAATCTTTATCGAATTCGTTGTTTCTGTAATCCAAGTAATCGTATTGGCATGTGGTAACGGCTTTCTTTGCTTCATCGAAAACTTGCATCGCTTCTTCCAAATCTGGCAACAAAATATTATCAAAGTCTAAGTTCTTTATTTGCCAGAATGCAGGTATACATAGTATGATGGGAAAAATATAAAAAGACCCAAATACATTCTACCACTACAAATGGTTTGCAAATATTTGCAATAACAAATAATAATAATTCTAAACAATATCTATTAAATTCAATTATATTTTCAATTACGAACATGCAAAATTCAGATTTTAAACGTTGTCTCATAATGTCAGTTTCTTATATTTAATTTAATAATGTGATTTAAATTTAATGTTATTTCACATTTAATAATAAAGCTGTTAAAACAAGTCAAATTCTTAATTTCAAGTTCTATTAATTTGAAACTGTGAAACAAAATCCGTTCTTAGCCTGTCTGTAATGTAATGTAGTACCTACCAAACAACATAAAAAATAAACAACATAACACAGTCGTACACACTGTTAATGAATCTAAATATCTCTTATTTTTTTCTCGTTATTTTAAATTTTTGTCAATCTTTACCAAGCAAATACGAGTATGAATGTGTATTAATTACTGTTTTAATGCTAAATCGTAAACTGAAGGAAAATCAGAAACTACAACACAAGCTTTGCTTAGTGTAGGTTCTGTACCATATTGACTTGTGTAATTCAAGCCTACAAGTGTTAATAATATTGTGATTATATAATAAGTCTAACATTAGTGCTTGGTTTCTTTTGAATAAAGAATTATTATTATTAAAATATTACAAAGTAATGAGACATCAGGTGTCTATATGCACAGTAATTCAGTGTGGTATAGATATGATTATTAGTGTAATTGGTTGATCCGTACTAAATAATAAATAAATAAATAAGTAAATAAATAAATAAATAAATAAATATATAAATAAATAAATAAATAAATAAATGATGTATCTATGATGAATGATGCTATATGAGAGTTATGTTTTTAGTGGTTTATCCTAACCCTCATACTAACCTTCTCCTAAAAGAAGTCCTTCCATTCTTTTCTCAAACAGATGATTGTAATCATCCATCAGGTCGAACATGGCAATGATTTTATTCAATCTTTTGCAAAACGTATCAAACTTTCCAAAGACGTAGTTTTCTGAAAAGCTAAACTGCTCTGTATTGGGCAGAAAGGGTTGATTCTTGACAAATAGATACGTTTCTCTATAGGTCCTGTTGAGATTTATACAGTGAATCAGCTTGTCACGGACTACAGTTCTATCTTGGGACCAAATAGTTTCTTTGAAGCGGCAAGTTATGTACTGCTTGCACGTTTCTATCATCTGATTTGTTATCTGTAAAAAGCAAATTAGTTTCAACATTCTGTTTCAGTTAGGAAAATACTGTTTTTTTTTAATAAACATAATCCGAAAAAGGAAATTACTGCAATTTTATACGAACTCATAATGTGAATTCAATTAACACCAACACATTAATTTTAAAATTATTCACAGTGAATTAAAACGTATTTGTTTTTAACCGACTTCCAAAAAAGGAGAAGGTTATCAATTCGTTGGGTTTTTTTTATGATTGTTACCTCATATCTCTGTCATTTATAAACCGATTTGGAAAACTATTTTTTTATTTTAAAGGATATAGTTTCAGATTGGTCCCATAGAAATGTCATCAAAATCGGTTCAGTAGTTTGTCACTGAAGTCGGTTCATCGCTTTTTTAAAGCAATTTTTAAACTACCTAGACGTAGGTACATTCCAAACTTACTTTGACCATTAATGAAGAAATCCTCTCTGATGTGTTATAAAACTGGGAAACGCTATGAATCAAACGGACCGTCTGCAGAAGGCTGAGTATGGAATCCTTTATCTTGACGGGGTCGTCTAAGTACAGTGAGTGACAACACTTTTCCATAGCTTGTATGAACTTGGCGTTGTCTTTAGCTTCGTTGTAGCAGAAGGTAATTTTGTGATCGGTGTCACGCCACAGTTTTATCACTTTGGAATTAGCCAATTGTAAACACGTCAATGTAAGTTGAACTTCGTTGTCCTGTCAAAATTATATAAGATATAATATTTCATGCCGGGAAATAAAGAAGAATAATATTACTCATTGTTTTTTATATTATTTGGTAACGAGACGAGTTGATCGTTTGCCTGATGGTAAGCATAACGCCGGCCCATAACAATTGCAGTGCCACCCAGAACTTTGAAACACAAAGGCCTGAGACATTAGGTATTAAGTCTTATAAGCCCAGTAATTTCACTGGCTACTCTGCTCATCAAACCGGAACACAGTAATGCTTGCACAGTACTAGGTACTGCTTGGCGGCAGACTTTACGAGCAATAATTTTAAATAACTTTTAGTCTTCCTGTAAAAATTAAAATATAACAAGCTGGTTATATAATTCGAATTGATAAACAAGATGTATTAAATGTATATCTATGTAATTTACTATTAACAAGATTAATATCTATTATTTGTTTTTTACTAATATTTTAAATCCGAAAGTGTGTTTGTTGGTATGTCCTTCTGTCAAGCAGCAACGGATCAACGTGATTTTTGTAAAGATATAATTTATGTGTGGAGAGTTACGAGTATGCATTAGCAGCTATTCTGCACGAGGGTGAAAACGTTGTAACCAGCTAGTCTATACAAATAAATAAAATTGAAGTGTCTGCTTGTAATATCAAAATAACAGCTTTTTACCAAATGCATAATATGAAAGTATATACGGTACCTATAAACAAAACAACCATTTTAAAATTTTTTGTCTGTCTCTGTTTGTTTGTTCCGGGTAATCTCCGAAACAGCTGGGCTGATTTTGACGGGACTTTCACTGGCAGATAGCTTATGTTATAAGGAGTAACTTAGGCTACTTTTATTTTAGAAAAATAATTAGGGTTCCGCATAAAAAAGGCCAAGTTCTCCAATATCTCCGCGCGGGTGAAACCGCGGGCAGCAGCTAGTTTAATTATAAAAAAGAATCCTTTGTAATTTTTTTTTCAGAGATGAATAATTTAATTCTATCTTCAGACACATAATTACTTATTCACGTCAACATATTTAAATTAATATGTTGATTTGATTCAAAATATTATGTTGCGTGGGTCATAAAGCCCCTTAGAATTACATCCTCAAGACAAAACAATCTATGATGGTAAATTCGACTATCAAAGGCCCGAGGTATTGCGTGACTACAAAACATACCTGTAAATAGGAAACTAACTGTGAAAACTGTGCCCCTCTCTTTTTCCAGTACTCTAATTCGTCCTGGGGTCCACTAGAATCCACTTCTCGCCTTAGTTGTTCACTTTCGCTCAGTATCTGTTCATATAAGAATAGAGTCGCTTAGTATCTGTTCATAAAACAATCAAATACAATATTATCCCTAAACCAAACATGAAGAACCTGTGGAGAAATTATCTCAAGGCGTATTATCTTATAAACCTACATAATTCATATTACTAGGTGACTTAGGACCTACCTATATTTCTAGGGCCATACTAAGAAACAGTGTATAACGGTATATTTACACAATCTTTTGTCTTTGTTGTCCTTTGGCAATTTTAAGTTGAATCGAAAGAGATGAAACTTTGTGTAACTATTCATTATACAGAGTTTATTATTAAGGCTGTTAATATTGACATTTTAGCTTATAGGATTAGATATCGATACAATTATGCCCTTATTCATAAAAGCTCAATAAGATAATCTATGCTTTAAACTGCTCTGTCAACTTCTCTTTGACGGAAGCTGTTACGCGTGAAAACGAGACAAAACACTTTGTAGTAATTAAGTAAGTTACGGAACGTTTATGAATAAGGGCTTTAGTCTTTAATTTATTTCAATGTGTTACATTTTCCTTTTGTAGCTAACGAAGCGAAGTTCAAAACAAAACTAAGATTTTTTTAAACATAAAATTGTGAGGCTTATTTCAGATACTTATTGCTACAGGGTGATTTCAATTCACTATGAATGATATCTGGATGATATCGGAAGCGACTGTCTTGATCGTTTATATTTCGGAATTGCATCCCGTCAGAGAAATTTCCCGTTTAGATTCGACAATTCAGCTGCATAAACACGGATATAATCCCGACAATATGTCTCTGTCGGGATGCGTTTTGAAATAAAAAGTCGATTCCGACGCGGATATCATTGCAAGTGAGTTAAAATAGCCCTGCAGGTGTAATGATGAACTTACTTCCATGACCTTTTTGACCCATTCGCTGACACGCTCCTCGAGCATAGTGATGGTGGTTGGGTTCTTGATCATCTCCTTGAGCTGCACGTGGTCGTTTAAACTTCCCATATGCACTTGTCCATCGTCAAACAGATTCACTTGATTGCAGACGTCTTCGCACACTGCCACAACCACATAATCTATTACAGCGTCTCTAATAATTATAAATATAGGTTGTTATTATTATGTGCTTACATACATATTAAAATGTAATTATGATTCCGCTATGTTGTACCCATTATAAACTGGTGATCCAGTTTAGTAGTCAATGCAATGCAGTTTGTTAGTAAATTATCATAGATGGTAAGGTCAGTTGGTTTTACCAGGATGGTAGGACTAACTCTATTGCGAGTGTCCGCCTTACTCGTGCAGCCGCCACCAAGCAGTAGTAGTGAGCAAAGATGTCAGTAAAATTTCTGGGTTTATGAAAGAAAGAAGAAAGAAGAAAAGATCTCAGCGTAACGAGCGCAATGCAAAGCCGCGCAGGCCTTTGTGTTTCATAGTTTTATTGGCACTGCTATTGTTATGGGCTGTCAAACAAGCTCGTTATTCAACATGACAATAAAAAAAAGCGCAAATATTGCCAAACTTTAGCTTCACCTATATCTTGCACCACAGAATAACACCTTGAAGAGTTAAGCTAGCCTCAGAAGGCAAAAAACAGAACAGAAAAATGGCAAGCAGTTCATGAACAAACTAAAGATTTATGATGGCACCTTTCAGAGCGCTGCAGAAGGATCTTAGACCAGGCAGCAGCTGGTTTTTGACAATGGGAAAGCGCGTCTCGTCGTCATCGCCGTCGCTGCTAGGGTGCGCAAGCGCGTTCATATATACATGTTCCATAACGCGCTCGATAGCGGTCACCAGGCCCACCTTATCCGCGTTTAGGATCCCGCAGAAACTATATCAATACATTCAAACATTATAAGTTCTCTTATTTGTGTCATGATAGGACGCCCTACTAATATTATAAATGCGAAAGTGTTTGTTAGTTTTTCCATCCTTCACGTATCAACGCAGCAATAGATCCTAAGATTTTTTGCAACAGAAATCGTTTATTAGCCGGAAAGTAGCAGACTTTTTATCTCAAAAAAATTCACGGTTCCTGTAGCAGCCACGGGAATGAAGTAGTGAGTAAAAGCTAGTACTACATATTGGTTCTTACGTCAACTGATTCCGCCACAAACTGAACCCGTGGGATGAGTTGACAATATGTTTAATTATTTTTCTTCAGTCCAATGGGCCCGCTTTTATATTATATAAATACCAGCTATATAATTACAAATCTATATTTAACAAATGTGATCTGTAATTGGGAAACAATTACAGTAGTAAAGAATATTAGTTTTAAAATTTAAAGTACAATAAAATATAGTCCTGAACGCTCTAGCTTATATAACCACACTAGCTTCTGCCCACGGTTTTCACCCGCGTTCCCACAGAAACCGTGTATTTTTCCGGCATAAAAAGTAGCCTATGTTACTCTCCGGTCCATAAACTATATCTATGCCAAAAATCACGTCGATCCGTTGCTTCGTTACTGCGTGAAAGAAGGTCAAACCAACAAACACACTTTCGTATTTATAATATTAATATGGATTGGCCTTTTTGATCTACCTATATGATTAGTGAAATATTTAAAAAATACTTACAGGTCTTTGTGAAATCCTTCTTCTGGCAACTGTTTGCTGACATTTATACGAAACATGTATATACAAACTCCAGTGAAGCGTACGTCCCATCCGTCTGACAGGAACAACTTTTTTTTGAGCGTCACTTGAGGGGGCGGCTGTTTCCCTTGCCCTTGCTGCCGAGGCTTGGACCCTTCAGGCTGTGCACGGAGTTCGATCTCTTCCACGTCTTGGTAGTACCAGAGAAGCTTATTTCTCATATGCGGTAGAAAAAGCTGGTTTATGTCATCCAACTAAAACAAAAAGCATTAGGAGTTCCGATTCTGTTTATTGCTTACAACTATTATTCTAATCCCCAATAATGATAGTAAGGAGAATGTTATCAAAGTAATAGTTAATAAAAATTGTACTTAAAGTACAAAATATATAATTACTTATGGAGTTGGAAATCGCTGACGTGTTATTTCGTTGCGAGCCGAAAAGACTCGATTGAAATATGTTTTTTTAAATAATGTAGCAATTTCTAATCCAGTGGGAGAAAATTAAAATTACCATGTTCCCTTCAAAGACGTGATCCATGATGGCATGTCGAGGAAGACCAGTCCCGTCGATGAGGAGTTGGAAGGTGAATTCCAACCGGGGGTCCATCTCCCCCCTCCTTGCTTTGCGCTCGCATTCTTCTCGTCTTTTCTAAAATATACATTGATATCACTGCATATCATTACTGTCAGTATCTGAATCAGTGTTGTGTGGTTCACATACTGCCAAACAAAAATAAATAATTCTATTATATCCACTTGTGCGTACGTTTAAATAACTAACGTAGTTTTAAGCTTTGCTTTTCCGTTACTAACACATGGACCGTGTTGTCTGATTGAATAAATGCTTATTATTATTATATTAGATATTGTTACAATTTATTGACCATAGCCCAAGATCGACACAAGTGGAAGGAGGGAGGCCTTTGCCCTGCAGTGGGGACGCTACAGCCTCAATATAATAATAATAATATTCATTGTTACAAGGTACAACATCACTGTTACTTTTAGTTTCATGAACAGACCTGAAGTATATCCATAACATCTTCCTCTTCTTCTTCCTCGCTAGAGCCCGGTTTAATACCATGAACAAACATTTTTATTATACGCCTAAATGTAAAACTTTGGAAATATTTCTTAGTTCCTGTATGGAAACAAAACAGTAGGTAGTCGTATCACATAGGCACCATGAACCTGGCGTTTAGTCCACGTTTTATTAAAAAAAACCTTTTTCCCATTTAGATTATCGTGTTTAGGTAATTTAATATTCTTACGATAATTGTTTTAAAATTTTTTTTAAGATTTTTGCTGACTGTGACAGCCTTTGTAAGCAGCGTGGCTTGAACTATTGCGCGACAAAGCTGAACACGGGGATAGGCGAAACCATTATTGTAATATGCAAATTAAACGGACAAGTAGCGGGTGTCATTATAAGGGGCGGGGGTGGTACGGCGTCGCTCTTGCTTGCTAATGCTGACGAGGGCACGCAATATTTGAATAGATCACAATTTCAATTTAATTCAGGCATTCTCGTTTAGGCACTAGGGGCACACAATTCCGATTTATTTTATATAATTTTTGTTTATTCTACTTGGTAGCGCGACGAGCTGGTCGTTTGCCTGATGGTAAGCATAACGCCGACCCATAACAATTGCAGTGCCACTCAGAACTTTGAAACACAAAGGCCTGCGTGGCAGTGCAGTGCGCTCGTTACCCTGAGACATTAGGTATTAAGTCTCATAAGCCCAGTAATTTCATTGGCTACTCTGCTCATCAAACAAGAACACAGTAATGCTTGCACATTACTGCTTAGCGGCAGACTTCCCGAGCATAGATACCGGGATAGATATAGGCACAGGTCAAACGGCTACAGCTACATATATGAAATTTGCCTTCGTTACCCGTGTTACTGTAACCTGTAGTAACACAGATATTTTTTTTGCGCGTGCAACTACCTAATACTAAATCTTTCAATTGTAACATGGGTATTTTTTATTTCATGTATTGGCTAAACATCTTAAAAAAATTATATCCTTTTTCCAAAATCTTTGAGGTGGATGACAGAAGTATTTGAAAGAAAGAAAGAAAAATTATTTATTTGACGCACAAAGATTAAAGTCATATTGGAACAAAACATTCAATTTAATTATTATTAATAATTTAATTAGAAACACGATAAGTACAATTTTTTTTTAAAAACTTCCTTACTATCTTTGCCGATTATCTTCAAACAGCTAAACAGATTTTGAATCCCAGCTAAGAACTCTCTCGATCATGTCACCTTTCAAACAAAAACAACGTACTAAATCAAAAACGGACCATCCGTTTAGGAGGTACGATCCGACAGACAGACACAGATACACACGTTAAAAAACAAACAAACACAAACAACCACATTTTTTTGCGTCGGCGGTTAAAAATAAAAACGAATTACAGCTTTGAGCGTTTCTGTCGCTTCAAATCAAATCGTTTATTTGCTAGAATACATGTTAGCGTAAGGTCTTAAACAATATTTTTGATCAATATATTCAACCTGCAGGCAGGTGTGCAATATTGTTATACATTTTAATTCCAGTGCATGGTATAATCAGTTATTAAAGTTAAGTTATTAATTAGTTATTAAAATAAAATTTTGACAATATGTTTGCATTTATTTGTACCTACTTGCGTAATAAATTTCCCTGGTGAAGGTGGGAAGCTTGTGGGCGGGTGGACGTTTATCCAATTAGTGGTTGCTTCGGCCCAGCTCGCAGTCTCGCGCTGCTTGTTTTTGGATAGACGTTCACCTTCCTCACTCATCCCTTGGTGAGTGAGGAGGCTTTGGTCTTGGGGGAGAGCGCAAGTCGTGTAGATCCCCAAGGCAAGTTCGGCGTTATCCTTCTCGTGGTTGCTGCCTGTTATTGGTCTATTTCCTTCAGAAATAGACGTAACTGAAACGCCGGGCGCCGCGTATCCTTATTATGTATACGTATGTTTATGTATATATCCTATCTGTATTTATTTATTATGTATTTATAGTATCTATTTATTATTAGTATGTATATATTTATCTGTGCGGTGGTGCAGTTCCTGGCGGCGGTGCGTTGTTGCCCTGTCCTCCTCTCATTCGTGAGAGGTGGTCATGGGCGCTGCGGCTGTCGTCGGGAATAGCTGGTCAACGGGGGGAGTCGCCGCTCCAAGTATCTCTCTGCTTCTCAGAGAGGACAGTGGATGCGGCAAGCACGGCAGGCCAGTGGGGTGCTGTGAGACGGACCATGCATCGCCGCAAAGATGCATTGAGAGGGGGAGCCTCGCGGTGGCAGTACGCGTATGCTCGCATCGTTCTCTCACTTTCGTGAGAGAGGGACGCGGGCTGCGCTTGCTGTCAGTGACGAGTGCTCCAAAATTGTGTTGTCTTTCTTTTGTGTTCTTTGTGTTGATTGTTTTTCTGTGTTCGTTTTGTGTTGTCCGCGAGGAGGTTCTGGTCCTCAGACCGGATGGTCCTTTTGACGTAGACAGGGTCCCGGTCGGCGCCCCGGCAGTATGCTGGGTAGCGGTGACGCGGGTCGGGGGCGGCGGGTTCGGCCGGCTGTGTTAACGCACAGTCGGTCGGACAGGCATTTTGCCAACCGTCGGCCAACTCGCCGTGCTGGTGAGGGGCTTGCCTTGATTGGCTGGCCCGCGTGGAGTAAACCACTCTAAAAAATCTCTCAAAGGTCCCGCGCGTCGACCTACCGCGCGGGGCGCCTCCGAGGGGGTGGCTGGGGAGAGAGCATCAGCCTACTAGAGGTCACCTGCGGATACCGCCCGACCTCCGCAGTATGTAGGGTTACCCGGGTACAGGGGGCACTGCCCGGGTGGACGGAGTATTTCCCCCATACTCGTGGGAACAATTATGAAGAAAACCTATAAAAATAAAAACCAAACGAAAAGGGTGGCGAAAGCGCCAAGCAAGGATGGGACGAATGACGGATCTCCCCGTTTCACAAGAGGGAGCCCCGTATCATTTGAAGACGACCCCGAATGGGAGGACGTCGTGAGACGGGAGCCGAACCAGTCCGACTCGGACCAGTCCGGCATGAGCTGTGAGACGGCGAAATCCGTCTCGCGGCCTGGGACACCGAGCCAGTGGAGAAAGCGCCGGCTAGATGTTGAGGAAGAGGGGGCCGCTTCTGGGGACGACTACGTGAAGTCGCCCAAGAAGTCGGCCACAGCCAAGCCACGCCGAGGACGTCCGCCCACCACTGGGCAGTACGTCGGCCTGGCGAAGGCTCAAGAGGAACTCAATAGAGCCAAACGTGATGAGCTCAAGCTCCAGGCGGAGAAAGAGCTCATGGAGGAGATGGCCCAGAGGCGGGAGGAGCGAGTCGCGTATCTCGCTCAAATCCCGAAGGCCTCTGGAGGCGGGAAGGTGGCGGATGCGGATTTGAGGGCGATGGCGACGCTGGTCGAGAATTCTCTCGCGACCATAGTCGCGGTCGCCACCAAATCCAAAAACCTGAAGGGCAACCTCATCCGGGACGTAAAGGAGGCTGTGAGCGCGGTCCAGCTCGCCTTCAATACGGTGCAGTCGCGCACAGTCTCGGAGGAGGTTGCCCTGTTGGCGGAAGCCAATAAGACTCTCACGGCGCAGCTCACTGAGCTCCGCCGTGAGATGGCGGAGATGCGCAAGGCGCAGGCGCAGGCGGCCCCGGCAATGCCGAGCGCCGAGGACCTCACGCGGGCGGTCATGGTGCAGGTGGGCACCATGCTCAATGCCCGCCTCGAGGGCCTGGAAGTAAGCGGGAGACTGCTTCCCGAGCGGCGGTTGAGGCCCTCGTTGGAAGCGGACCGCAGGAGGGAGGCGACACAACCAGCTGTCGCCAGCACCTCCGCAGCGACGCCGCCTGCCCCCTCTCCCCGCGCCCCGGTCCCTATGGGAGCGCCGAAGGAGAGGGGAACAGGCCAAGAGATGGAGAAGGGGAAGGGGAAGGGTAAGGGGAAGGGGAAGAAGACCCCTACCCCCACCCCGGCTCCAACCCCTGCCCCAGCGACCCGAGCGACACCAGCTCCCCCACCGGCTCCGCTCGCGGAGGGGTGGACGGAGGTGGTCAAGCGCGGGTCGAAGAAGACGGTCAGGGCGGCGGCACCTGCAAGCGCGCAACCGACGCGCCCCGCGCGGAGCCAGGCCCCGAGGCCAGCCCCGGCTCCGAAGCAGGCGCCGCCCTCGACAAAACAGAAGGCGGCGAAACTCCGCCCCCCCCGTACTGCAGCCGTGGTGCTGACGCTGCAGCCAGGGGCAGTGGAGAAGGGGGCGACTTACGAGAAAGTCCTCAGGGAAGCCAAGAGCAAAATAGACGTTGTGGCTCTTGGCTTCCCCCCCCTCAAGGTGAGGGCAGCGGCGACCGGGGCTCGCATATTAGAGATCCCCGGTGCTGAGCGGGTTCAGCAGGCCGACACCCTCGCCTCGAAACTGAGGGAGATCTTCCCTGGTGAGGAGGATCTGGTCGTCTCCAGGCCGACCGTCACCACGGATCTCCGTGTGACCGGCCTGGACGACTCAATCGGCCAGGAGGAGTTGGCGGTTGCCCTGGCGAAGGCAGGGGACTGCGAGGCGTCGGCCATCAAGGTCGGCGCCATCCGAAAGGGACCGGCCGGCATGGGCACTGCATTCGTGCGGTGCCCACTGACGGCCGCAAAGAAGATTGCCGCGGGTGGCGGCCGTCTTCTGGTAGGGTGGGTGGCGGCGCAGGTGCGGATCTTGGATCCGCGGCCGCGCCGCTGCTTCAGGTGTCTCGTGCTGGGCCACGTTCGGGCCCAGTGCGAGGCCGAAGTAGACCGCAGTGATGAATGCTATCGCTGCGGTCGAATCGGCCACAAGGCGGCCGAATGCTCCGCCGCCCCGCGCTGCTCACTATGTGCAGCGGCGGGGAAGCCGGCGGACCACCTTTCTGGGGGCAAGGCTTGCGCCAAGCCCCCAGCCAAGAAAAAGGTGAGGAGTACGCCGCCTGCGACTGAGGCCACGGCCCAGTCGCAGCCGGCCGGCTCCTCTCCGGTGCTGGTGGCACGCATGGAGGAGGGTTAGTATGGCCCTAACCTTCCTCCAGGCGAATACCAACCACTCCGCCGGGGCGCAAGATCTTTTCCTGCAGTCCCTGGCGGAGTGGTTGGTGCAAGTTGCAGTTATCTCCGAGCCGTACGTGGTCCCGCCCAGATTGGACTGGGTGGGGGACCGCGATGGCTTGGTAGCGATCACAACCCAGACGCCGGCTCGCTCCCCGCCACTCGAGGTGGTTCTCAGGGGCAGCGGCTTCGTTGCTGCCCGATTCGGTGAGGTGGTTGTTGTGGGGGTGTATTTCTCCCCCAACAGGCCCCTCTCCGAATTTGAGGACTACCTCGATCAGGTTGGGGATGCAGTCGCTCGCAGTCGCCCTCGCTCCGTAGTCGTCATGGGGGACCTCAACGCCAAATCCTCGGTGTGGGGGTCCCCTGTGACTAACGCGAGAGGGAGGGTGCTGGAGGAGTGGCTCGTGACGGTGGGGCTCTGCGTGTGTAACCGCGGGGCCCAGTACACGTGCGTGCGGCGAGGGGGAGGGTCGGTGATCGACGTGACCCTCGCAACCCCCGAGCTCGCACGCCGTGTACGCGGGTGGGAGGTGCTGGTGGACGAGGAGACGCTGTCGGACCACCGGTATATCCGGTTCAGCGTCGCCTCGTCCGCGAACAGCCTCGTTGGTCGGGGGCCATCGGCGGTGGAGGAGAGGCGGTGGGCGCTGAAGCGCCTGGACTGTGAGCTGCTTCGTGAGGCAGCCATAGTCCAGGCGTGGACCTCCCCATCGCCGGTGTCGATGACCGTCGACCAAGAGGCGGACAGTCTGGTCGCCGCCATGGCCCGCATTTGTGACGCGGCCATGCCTCGTGTGCGGGCTCCTCCGACCAAACGGTCTATGTACTGGTGGTCGGAGGAGATCGCGGCCCTCCGCCGCCGGTGCAGAGCACGGCGGCGGCGGTACCAGAGGTACCGGAGGCGGCGGCGGCGCGAGACGCCGGTTTCCGACGCCCTCTATGCCCGGTATAGAGAGGCGTCGAAGGCGCTGAGGACGGCCATCAAGAGGGCCAAGGTGGAGGCGTGGCGGGACCTGCTCGCGACGCTGGAGCGGGACCCCTGGGGGCGGCCGTACAGGCTGGCGCGGCGGAAGCTGCGCCCCTGGGCTCCCCCCACGACGACCACGCTGGACCCGCCGGTCCTCGCGCGGGTGGTCGAGGGATTGTTCCCCGGTGATCCGGGGACTGGATCCCTCCCACCCATCATGGCGGAGGTGGAGGAGGTGGAGGAAGAGGACAGCCCCGTACCCGAAGTGTCGGAGGTGGAGCTGGGGGTGGCTGTCCTCAAAATGAGGGCCAGAAACACGGCGCCGGGTCCAGACGGGATTCCGGGCCGTGCCTGGGCCCTCGCGGACGAGTTTATGGCACCGCAGCTGAGGAGCCTATTCAGCCGGTGCCTCCGCGAGGGTCGGTTCCCGCAGCGTTGGAAGGGGGGCAAACTCGTCCTTCTACGGAAGGACGGACGCCCCGTGGACCAACCTGCGGGCTACCGCCCCATTGTGTTGCTCGATGAGGCGGGCAAGCTACTGGAGAGGATCGTAGCTGCCCGCCTCGTCGACCATTTGGAGAGGGTCGGCCCGAACCTGGCAGATGTGCAATTCGGGTTTCGGAGAGGTCGCTCGACTGTCGACGCTATTGCGCGCGTCCGCGACCTCTCCGAAGAGGCGTGCTCCGCGGGCGGGGGTGTATTGGCGGTGTCTTTAGACATCGCCAATGCTTTTAACTCCCTCCCGTGGGGCACGATCAGGAGGGCGCTGGGGTATCACCGGGTGCCCCAGTACCTGCAGCGCCTCGTGGGAGACTACCTGTCGAATCGAGAGGTAGTCTTCCCGACGGCAGCTGGCGAGGGGAGGTACCCGGTCGTGCGCGGTGTTCCGCAGGGGTCCTGTTTGGGGCCCTTGCTTTGGAACATCGGGTATGACTGGGTACTCCGGGGCGCTAACCTGCATGGCGTCGGCGTCCTTTGTTACGCTGACGACACGCTTGTTACCGCCCGAGGAGGGACGTTTAGGGAGGCGTCCATCCTGGCCACGGCCGGCGTCGCTGCGGTCGTCGCCAGGATAAGGAGGTTGGGCCTAGAGGTGGCGCTCGGGAAGTCAGAGGCCATCTACTTCCACGGTCCGAGGCGAGCGCCACCTGCAGGCGCAACGATAGTGGTGGGCGGGGTCACCATCGCGGTCGGGTCGACGCTGAGATATCTTGGCGTCGTTCTTGACCGGCGATGGCAATTCGGTGCCCACCTGCGGCAGCTGGCTCCTAAGCTCTCGGGAACAGCTGCCGCGCTGAGCCGGCTTCTCCCCAACCTCGGGGGGGGAGACGGGAGCTGCCGCCGCCTGTATATGGCGGTGGTACGCTCGATGGCCCTCTACGCGGCCCCGATCTGGGCGGGGTCTCTACACCGGCTAGAGATCGCCGTCCTTCATGGGGCGCAGAGGGTCATGGCGGTGAGAGTGTGCCGCGGGTACCGGACACTCTCCCACGAGGTCGCCTGCGCGCTGTCCGGGTCCCTTCCATGGGACCTAGAGGCCGAGGTTCTGTCCTCGGTCTTTTGGCAGCGAGCGCAGGCGAGAGAGCGGGGTCAGCCTCCCGCACCGCAGGAGGTGGTGCGGTGGAGGCGGGACGCCAGAACAGCGGCACTGGCGTCCTGGAGGGGGAGGCTCCTCGCGGGGCCTGCACGGAGGGGGGACGGCGCCGTCCGGTTTTTGGAGGCGATCCGTCCCGTACTCGAACGGTGGGCCCTGCGAGGGCACGGGAGCCTCACCTTCCGCCTAACACAGGTCCTCTCGGGACATGGTTGTTTCGGGAGGTACCTGTGTAACGTGGCGAGAAGGGAGGCAACCCCGGTGTGTCACCAGTGTGGTTGCGCGGAGGATACTTCGCGCCACGCACTGGAGGCATGTCCGGGGGGCGATGGACCGCGACGAGCTCTAGTCGCGGTCGTGGGCCCGGACCTCTCGTTGCAGGCCGTCTTGCGAAAGATGGTCGGCAGCGAGCAGGCCTGGGACGCCATGGTCTCCTTTTGTGAGACTATTGTCGAGCAAAGGGAGACCGATGAGCGGGAGAGGGAGATTGACCCCCTCTCTCTTCCGCTCAGGAGAGCACGGAGGCGGGGACGAGGTACCCATCGTTCCCCGCCTCCTCCGGGAGGGCCTGGGGCGTCGGATGTGGGGACATCAGGCGTCCCTCACCTTTCATAGGTAAGGGCCCTCCCGAGGCGGGGGCGGCGCGTCTAGCGTGGGCGCGCCGTCCGAGCCGAGCGGGGGAGCAGAGCTCACCGCGAGGCGGGTCCGCCCCTGGGGGCGGACGACGGCTGACGGGGTTCCGCGTGGAGTGCGAAAGTGGCACCGCAACCCCGTCCAGAAGCTGAGCCGTAAACGCCCCGGGGGTTTTTGGTGGGTAGTCCGCTGCGCAGCGGGCGAGCGGGAAGCCCACACTCCCCCCGTGACCGTACCCAGGCACGGGGGGGCTGGCTCATAAACGAGTTTTCCCCCGGGCACCAAAAAAAAAAAAAAAAAAAAAAAAAAAAAGGTGGGAAGCTTGTGAATATACACTTAGACGTAATTTTCTAATCAAGATTTATATATTTTTATTAATATGGAAGCGAAACCTGTTACAAAATTCATACATAGAAAAAGTAGTACAGTCTTGCTTACCGAGAATCATGAATATTATAAGTTAAAAGACTACAAATGTGGTCCAGTGATCCGGCGATTTGAATCATACCGAATAATACTAAAACGACGAGCTCTGTGACTATTACATTCAAAGTGAGTTATCTACATTAATATTTATATATTTATATTGGAACTACAAACAGTACTAACTAGAAACCGTTAACATAGTAAAAATAAAAGTACATACACAAAACACATACTTAGTTATGTATATGTAACTATATGCATAGTAATTTATACTACTGTACTTATATCATAGAGGAAGTTCGTTTTTCTGTTTGTTTGTTACGTATTAACGGTAACATCTCTAGAACAGCTGGGGACCGATTTTAGTTTTTATTTTTACTAATAGCTAGTTATATTATACATAGATGCTAATTGCTAGTGCTATACATATATGCTATAGCTAAATACTTCAGCCAGATTTCTAAAAGCTGCGGGCAAAAGCTAGCAAGTTTCTTATATAATTCTCAAGACATTTTCTTTTTGCGCATATAATAATTCATAAATATTTATTCTACTAATAAATCGAAACTTTGATGTAGAAAATTATTTAGTTTTAAATTATAACACGGTTTTTAATCAGTTTTAGTAGCTAGTTAGCAAAAAAAGGTTTTAAATCAATCTAAATATTTCTCACGAATATACCTATTCATCACAAAAATTAACAGGATTCGAACCTGCGTCTTCTGGTTATCTAGACCGAGAGCTAGTGTCGGTTAACACTATAAAATATATTTCCTAAACAGGTATATCTGTTTCATTACAGGCTATGAAAAAAACAAGTTATGATATCTCTATGTATGAGATGTCTATTATACGGTTATATAACCCTTGTTGTCTAATTTACGTAATATTTTTTTATACATTATCAATTTATCATATTGTTCTACATACTTACAAAATTACTGATGACCCTTCCAAGTACAGTTAAATCCATTTTGAATTATTATGTTACAGCTCTAAAAAGGTTATTTGCAAGTGTGGACTTTGTTATAAATCATAAAGGTTGCATGCACTCGATAACATCACTATAACTTATCACTAGATACTATGATTAATGACCCATAAAAACGTCGTGCCACCACGGTAATGCATAAATTTGGTTAATATCTAAAAAAAATCCGTTGAATGCGTGTGAAAGAATTCGCGAGACTAAACACAAAATCTACATTATTCGTTATATGTGTTGCCGACATACATACATTTTTATATACGTACGAGGGACGATAAAACCTACCGTAGACGTAGTATTTCGATGCACGAACGCCGTAACTCAAAAAGTTTGGTGGCGTTTGGCGTAAGCGTAAGTTAATAAATTCACAGTTTATGATTTCGCTCGAGTAGCAAGTCGATTTGTACCATTTGTATTTGAAATTAAATCAAAACCAAGTTGTATATACATACGAGCGATGAAAAGGCGCAGAGATACGTTACATAGTTTAGAAAAGTTACACAGTGCAGGAAACGCTGAGGGTCTCACCACAAAAATATTAAACACACGTTAAACCTGTGTTAATCACTGTTTAACGCCTAAACATGCCTTAGTCGCGCGATTAAATATGAGCAACCACAAATCCTGACTTAAGTAGTGTCTAACCGTTGTCCAACACAATTCTGTTGTGACATTTCTAATCATTTTTGACGTTTATCTTTAGACGCTGTCTAGCTAAATAGGCGACTAAAAATGTTTTTTTGTGGTAACACTATGAATGTTTCGCAAAACGATTGTTGGAAATGGCTTTTCTTTTGCTGGCCTCTGCTTAGCTCAAAGATTAAGCATTGCCATTCAACTTGGCAATGCTGCTAGTATTTTAGGAACGTTGCCTTCTGGTAGCGGATTATTAGAAGATTGTAAATAGATAATAGATTTGTGTTTATATTATATAGTTATAACTTTATTACAAAATTATTCTTATACCCCGTTTCCGAAAATGGCATCCGATGAATTATTATTAATCTACCAATGATTTGCATCAGTATCAGACTTCCAGTGAAAAGGATAATGGACAATATCATAAAATTACACTAAGAATTTGTACAGGTGTACCTACCTAATTTAAAACCCAAAATAATTTAGTGGGAGCAAGTGGTCTTGAAAAGTCTAAACATTCCAATTTCCCCCACCAGTGGGACAGCTTGGTACGGGAAAGTGCAATTACTTTCTTTTATGCGTTTTGCTTGTAAGTCAAGAGTGTTTATAGTCACCATACCTAGGTATATTGTAGACAAATGGGGAGACCGAGACAGTAAAAAAACGGGCTATGAAGGAGAGACTCCATGACATAACGCGTGTAATGATTGACTCGATATCTATGTTTACCAATTTCCAATACTCAGCGAAGACTTCATTACAGGTTATTAAGTCTAAAATTACCCGAGTCTCGCCCATCCCAGATCTCCGCCTCTGATCGCTCAGAGAAACCACGAGGAGCCAGTCTCAATTAATAACCAACTAGGGCACCGCCTACATAACAAGTTTTATTAAGAGGAAATCAACTTGAGAAAAGAAAACTGCTAGCTTCCATGGGAATTGACAAGCCAAGGTATTAAGGTGAAGCTTCATGACCCGCCTAACGCAAAAATGGCCTAAAGGCTTTTTTGTTCATCGAAGAAATACAGGCATTACGGAAAAAGAAAGACAACGCCAGAGAAAATGCCTTACAAGGTTGTGAAAAAAATGTTTGTTATTTAGAATCTCCATTACATGTCCAAGGATTATATGGAAGTGTTTTGTTGAATTTTACATTTATGAGAACACTGTGAACGACCAAAGTCAAGGTAAAATTTGTCCAAAAAAGCTGATTTTTGAAGGCTTGTACTGAGTTGGGATCTCAAAATTTTACATTTTTGCTCCCACGGAATTCTAGATATAGAGCACATGATACCTATTTGCTCAAAACATCTAAAGAAAAATTTATTAGGACACTATAATCGCGTACGAGCGTTTGTATGGAATGTATGTCAGGTAGCAGCCTCTTAAGCGCCTTCCTGTCCTGCTGTAAGAAATCGGGTATTCTAATATCGGATATTGAATCGGAAGCTGGAGGATCTCCTGCGGTTCTATTAGGAGCACACTCGTGACTACTGCTACCCGACCGAAGTTTCTAGACATTCAACGGCCGAAGGTCATCAATATCACCAGGTTATCAATCCAGCTTAACCATTACCAGTGGACCCTGCTAGTTGGACACCCCAGATCACAGCCCAGTACACAGGAACTAATTAAGAAAACCATTACAATAATATTGAAGTCATTAACAAAACAAAAATATGGTGTATCCAAAAGCACTTCAATAAACAGATTATAAGATAAGATAAATAACACCAAACACTTATTTTCTTTACACGGCATTGCAACACATGCCGGGTACAGTTAATTCTAAATTAAGCTTAATGATCAATAAGCATCGGACATGCCTTAAATACTTGAAAGCTAGTAAAGGTAAATGATAAAGGTATCTGTCATAGTAATGCGCTTTATCTAAATACCTACCTTTATTCATAATATAATTGTGCATACTGAAAATTATACTTAAAACTTTTAAATACTGCTTCAAACATTCACCTGAACTGCTTCTTCGTCCATTTTAATGACCGATGAAATGTTAAGTTTTCAGTTTAGAACACGCAACTAGGAAAATGAAATCAATCAAAAGAAACGTTTATTTATACTTTCAGCGTTCCAAAAGTGATAAAATCTTTCTCAAATAGTTATCAACCCAAAAAAACTTGACACAAACAAAACAAGACTGAATCCGGAAGCCGCGTAAGAAACAAGTGTGTTCAAAAAAAATTCCGAGTAAAGCACATGTCAAGTTACTATTGTTACGAGCTATAGGGTAACGTTTGATAGAAAGAAGCCGTGAAACAAACAGTTACTTTATTGAATTCAAAAGGAATCACTTGCAACACTATTCACTACAAAAATCACTAGTATATCACTTTGTCACAGATATCACAATCACTAGTATTTCACTGAATCACAGATATCACAATCACTAGTCGCTTTGAACTCACTCCGATGTGTATCGCTTTGTATCTCAATTGAAACTGTCCCTGGCCGCGTCTCGATCCGCTTATATATGCGCCGCAAATTGTGCTACCAAGTTCCCGAATGATCTAGTTCAAGGTCAAATATGGACATCTCTCTCTTACGCATACAACCGTCCCTTGTACACACATCGAGGACTTTCCAGATGGTAGTAGATTATGTCCATCTCGTTCTATCATGCGTGTAGCTATCTCTCTCTCGCATTATTCTAGAACATTCGGTTAGGTAATAGGTACAATTGTTCCTCTCTTTTGCGCCTATAGCCATCCTGCTCACACTTTCTTCTGGAAGTTTTGAGAGACATGATCGAGGCTAATCGTCTCTCTCTTTCACACGATAGGCTGTCCCTCTCACACACCTTCGAGAATGTTCCGCGGACCGGAGGGGTGTAACTTGGCCTGAAACGGCCTGAAAATAGGTTTTCAGGAAATGGTGCCATGTAATTGCTTGTGTCCTGAAACGGACTGAAAACATGTTTCAGTCTGCTGAAAACGGCGTTAACTAGGAGTAATTTTTGATTAACTGATATGTGTTAGGCCTTCCTCCGAAACGGCCCGAAAACCTGTTTCAGCCTGCTGAAAACGCTTAGAAGTGGTGGAAAATTAAAAAAATGTTTCTGCGAGTTCTCCTTTAACCCATCTCCGTAACACTATGAAAAGATTTTTTTGACTGACTTGTGATTACGTGTGTGTGCGATGTCATAGCATGTTCGATATCATTTCGGACATAAAATAAAGGGCGGCATAGTTATTTTACATTGCAGAACTCGAAAGAAAGTGGTTGCGTAAAGCAAGCACTCTTTATTTGGTTGAGTCCGATTTTGATATGAGTGTTCTAGCTTGAAGTTTTTTAACAACTTCCAAAAGTAGACGCCTTACTGGACCCCTATCAAATGTTAACTTCCATTTGTGTGCTGCAGGTTTAGTTTTTGTTTAGTTAAGTGTTTAACTTAAAATTTGTGTTACACATTTTTCTATCGCAAGTTTGATTTGTTGCGGTGTAAAAAAAATTATGGTGACATGGGTGACCCACTTCAGAAAAACTTGCTTATTTTATCGATTTCTTATTTTAACTTGCTTATTTGCTTGTTTTCGCTTATGTTTTATTGATACTATCTTATTTATTAATTCTAAAATGTTATAACGCATGCTATTTCCAGTCTTCAATCCAAATAATATTCCAGTTACGATGGGATTGATCTATTTTTTCAAATACAAGTTTTACCAAAATCTACTTAATTAATTGTAATTTAAAAAATAATGCTAATGTTAGGTATCATCATCATTAGCTGAAAGCCGTCCACTCCGGAACTATCTTAACAATTTTTTTTATTTGAATCCCCGTAAGTATATTTTGCCACAATACCTACATCACGGTTGGCAGGCGTCTTGGAGATCGCAGTAGAAATAATAATATATTATGAAAACAAGGAAACGAAACAGCTTTTGGCTTCGTAGTTGTGCCGTCAGCCGCCGATTATAGGTCTTGATTCAAATCCTACAATAAGATTGAGCTTTCAACAAAACATCATGATGCGAAAACATCGTGGCGTGAAGGCAAACATCTTGATGCGACATCGTGATGCACCCGCGGTAGGGCAAGATATAAACAGGTTGGGTCACACAATATATTACAGGACTAGCTAGCTGCTGCCCTGCGGTTTCACCCGCGCGGAGATATTGGATTTCATGGTTTTTATTTTTTTTCGCGGAACCCTAATTCTTTTTCCAAAATAAAAGTAGCCTATGTTACTCCTTGTAACATCAGCTATCTACCAGTGAAAGTCCGGTCAAAATCGGCCCAGCCGTTTCGGAGATTACCCGGAACAAACAGACAGACAAATTTTAAAAATGGCTGTTTTGGTGTAGGTCCCGTATAGGTATACTTTCATATGCATTTAGTAAAAAGCTGTTATTTTGATATAACAAACAGACACTTCAATTTTATTTAGTTGTATAGATAGATTTACGGGATGTCCCTCATAAATCCTGTAATACCTCCTTCCCTAACCCTCCTTCTATACCTATAACTTTTTTCTCTTGGAAGTTTCTGTACGAAATTTCAAAGTTTTAGTTTTTCATAACCTGTACCTACACTTAGCGACCATCAAAAATTAACAATCATCATAAGATTTAAAAGATCATACAATCATGGCGGGATAGTTTAGTAAGCTGTATTGATCGGCTTAGGGCAGATCTTTCAATAGTGAGATAACGTCCATATTCTATCGTTAATGAATTAGTTACAATTATTCTTCTGATACAAGAAACAGTTACGAGTTAACGAAAGAATAAACCACGTATCGGAAGTATAAATCTATCATATATAGTAATGTACCTCGGTATTTTCTTCATCCTCCTCCAAGTTATCGTATTTCGCAAAAGCACATCGCAGTTGGTTCTCAAACTCTTCTCTGGCTTCGGCTTTCTCCAAATCACTTAATTTGCTCACATTCATCACTCAAGTCAACTATGCAAATAAAGACACTAAACTACCAGAATAATTGCCCAAACATATTAATCATCCAAGTATTTCAAGTTCAATATTCGTAATTATTAACGCGGAATTCTCTACTTTAGTGATTTGATTGCCTTGACAAATGACTTAAATCAAGTTAAGACTGAACATTTTACGTACTGCAGGAATTTGTATAACGTACAAGCGTTTTTGGAAGTGTTAGCCGTATCGAAGGTGTTAATACGATACATGGTGTAAAGTTATCGACAAAACAAGCGAGGTGTTTATGGGATGGGGTGGCGCGAACGGCGTATTCTCAACAATAATAATTATACCGTCCATATAAAGTGGATCGATTGTGACCATGGCACGGATTTTGACGGCTACAGTGGTACCTACTATAAAACACTAATAAAGTATATTTTACTAGATGGTAGGACTAACTCTTCTGCGAGTGTCCGTCTGGGTTGTTACCACTGCTTTGTGAGTGAAGACAGCCGCCAAGCAGTAATGTGCAAGCATTACTGTGTTCCGGTTTGATGAGCAGAGCAGCCAGTGAAATTACTGGGCTTATGAGACCAGAGAACCTAGTCTTCAAGATTTCGGAGACGCCTACAGGATCGTCCCGAGCGTATACAAGCATACACCAGCACAAGGTCAAAAATTGTGCTCCAAAGTGGAGCCTGGGTAAGAAAGGTGCCACGTCGTAAGTACACGCATCTGCTTCTCTGAGAGGAATAATAGCGCAAGATTTTCAGTCTTAAAAAATATATACATAATTTTGGAGGTAGATCGATTTTTTTGAAGAACTGTATCTTATAATAAGTATCACTTTTTACCGACGACGGAACGGAGACGGTATATGCGTTTAGGGTGAGAGGTTGTTTGTTTGTGTTTGCAGATAGGAATGTTCCCATTTACCTCGAGAATGGTTTAACTGATTTAGTTACAGTTTTCTGTACCTATAGGGTTTGTGATTCATCGACGATGGTTCTTGGATAGGTTTTAAGATACAAACTAAATAGGGAGCCCTGCAAAAAAGATTATCGGTATTCTCTAAAAAGCTTAAAATAAAAGCTAATTTAAAAATGTGATTTTCAAGTTCTTGCTGCTACGTTATAATTGAAATTTGGACCGGAGATAGCAATGGCAGGCTGCCAGCCCCGACGGATCATCTCGGAGTCGGGGGTTTTTAAAATAAATATTTAGTCCTTTTTCAATAAATTTTAATCCGTCGTGGGTTCTTCCAAAAATTTTAATTTTGCTGTTTTTAGTATATTCTTTGTATCTTTATTGGCACGATCAAGTTTTTATATTACCTTTTGAGTACCTACATCATATTTTATATTACCTTTTGAGTACCTACATCATATTTTGCATCTATGATTATAAATAACCAATTGCCAGAAATATACAAATATACAGTGAATTATAATATACTTAATAATATAGTCTAAAATTAAACCTTTTCCGTTTGGAAAGTTTATTTATTTGTTTAGATAGCATTGAATCAATCTTTGAGCAATAACTTCTTAGGTCAGTGGTAAACCTAATTACTTTCACGCCTTATAAGCCTGCAAGATCTCATCACTGTTCATATGGTGGTAGTGGCCAACCGATTGGCCGGCCGGCCAATATAGTACGAGTTGAACCAAAGCAGAAAACCATCTGATAGTGGGAGGACTAACTCTTCTGCGTGTGTCCGTCTGGGTTGTTACCACCGCTTTGTGAGTGAAGTCTGCCGCCAAGCAGTAGTGTGCAAGCATTACTGTGTTCCGGTTTGATGAGCAGAGTATCCAGTGAAATTACTGGGCTTATGAGACTTAATATCTAATGTCTCAGGGTAACGAGCGCACTGCAGTGCCGCGCAGGCCTTTGTATTTCAAAGTTCTGGGTGGCACTGCAATTTTTATGGGCCGGCGTTATGCTTACCATCAGGCAAACGACCAGCTCGTCTCGTTACCAAATAAAATTAAAAAAAAACCATTATCACAGCCTCAATATTATGAACCTATTAGTTTTTTGGTCATAATAATAAGCCAGTCAGAGCCAGATAAGTTGGTAGGGTTTAGTGGAATCAGCCGGACAGCCAGTTTGCATACAATAGCTTTTCATGACTCTCATCGTATTCCATTTCGTGGAGGTTCGCCATAAACACCAAATCAATACAAATAAGTTGTAAAAACATCCATGACATTAAATATGATATTCGTGGAATACGTCATTATCCTTAAGGTTCGAAAGTTACTGCGAGAATAAAATAATGTATCCCTAAAGAAACTTTCATATATCCAACGTCGTGCTTAATATACTCGGTACATATATCAACTCCATAGTGATATTTTGCTTCACGATACTAAAACAACACCCTTGTCTCTATGCGCGTTTCATTCACGAGCCACACCACCAAAGTTAAAAGTTTTGTGGTATTTCAAAGCATTACCATAAACACACACGAATCCACATGCTGGCTGGGGTGCGTGTTACGACATAAGCTAAAACTTCGCATTTCACAAAACAGGATACCTACCCTACTGATCTCCTCCTCCGTCAGTTGTTTAGGTTTATTTATATCCTTATCCTCCTCCATCTTTAAATATTTTATAGCTGTTCAAGCAATCACAAACGTTTCCGAACGATACAATTAAATTAAACGTCAGACAGTTAATTAACTTTGTCAAAAATACTAAAATAAACGCGACCGCAAAAAAAGTCGCCCGTCATGATGCGGTTTTAAAAAACAACTGATAGGTACATTACGGGGACGTTTTCCAGGGTTTATTAAAAGAAAGAGAAAGTATGGTAAATTAGAGCAATATGGTTTATTAATGTTAAAAGTAATTCAGTTTGTCGCAGGGAAGTGGCGTGATGTCACGCTCTATTCCTAGCGGGTACCGCCTGGCACCAGCAACTGTTACGACCTGACACCGACCTCGCTCAATACTAGCTCGCAGCTGCAGGTACAATAATCAAACAATACTTTATTTTTATCTATAGTTTTGTCCTTTTCTATGATCTACTATTTACTATTTTCCAGTTTAATTAAGTATTAAAATAAGCCTGGGGCCTGTTTCATAAAAAATATTAGTCTAATATTATGAGTATTAGCCTCATATTATATATGAAACAAAACGAAAAACGCTTATAATATTAGTTTAATATTTTTTATGAAACAGGCCCCAGGATACATATTTCGAAACCAGTGTTTAAAGGATTTTATTTTGGAAAAGAAAAACATCTGATGAAAATCATCTACCTGATACAATAGTATTAGGTAAGTAATAATTAGTAAGATTTGGCACCTAGTAGTAATGACTACTAGGTGCTACATAATTATACCTTTTATGTAGGCTTTATTTCATTCAAGTTCATTTTAATGATGCCATTTAACTGTAAACGGGTAAAACAAAATAATAAGCCATGTTTATAATGAAAATCACGTCTATATTTTTTACCTCTATAGTTTAAAAACCATCGAAATTAGAAATTAATATATAAATTTGTATAAAATAATTATAATATGCAAATACATTAATTTTGATTGATATAAATAATAACTTATGTAATAATATATAAATTAGAAATATAGCAATAACTCAGTATGTGTTTGAAGGTGCTTACATTAATTAGAATGTTTTTTTTTAATTTATCACATAATATTTATCCGTCGTATATATTGGGAAAAGTCAGAGTAAATAACGCTTACGTGTATAAATACTTTGGCAATGTTTTTAATCACAATAATATTAAACATACAATTAAAAATTGCCTATTTTTTAAACAGGCCGCCAAAAACTGTTTAGTCTAATTTGCCTAGAATATTTCTAAATACATTATCTTTCCGGTGTAATAGCAACTCTTGTGTAAAAAATAACCTAATTTTTATGACATGTTGTGCACTCATAGTACGTAGTCATGGCAATGATTTTCATTTTATACGTTACCTTTTACGGGCAGTAGTGTAACTAGAAGCTTACAGCCCCATGTTAAAGATAACTTTTGATAATAAGGATACTTTTGATCTAAAATGTATAATGTATAAAATCTACTTGTTAGTCTTCGTGTATACAGTTAAACTATAATTCGAAAAATGTATTTACATACAGCGTTTTGGCGTGGTCCCTTAATACAAATGCAGTTACCGCCACGAAATATAGCTCATCAAACGTACAAATAATTAAAATGGTTTACACAGATAGTTACTTAATCCGAACGCAATACAAACCACGTTTCTCATAAGATGGTGTAACAATAAGTATCAATACAATGCATTAAGTTATCAATTACTAAGATTAAAAGTATTACGGGTACACTTCGTACTTACTTATAATATGTAAAGCACTAAAAACTAACTTAGCAGCAAATATAACTACAATTCATTTTATGACATTCCCGCTGCGTCAGTACCTACTATAAAAAGAAATATTCAAATAAGTAATATATTTTTATACATCGTATAATATATTTTTAGATTCATTTGGTACCTTGTATTACGCTTGTACCTTTGGTAATATAAAAAATAAGATTTCATGATATTTTTTTTTTATTTTGTACTATTTACATATTATATCTAGATATTGAAAAAAATTACATATTTAACTGTGAAACGGAAGCTCGAACCTTACGTGCCGTACCAACAAGCTCGTGGTAAACATTCACGGGACGATAGCCTCTCATGACAACATCGAGTTTGCGGTACACTACTGCTTCTATACAACCTGAGTTTAAATTGGTATGTTATCCCGGGAGTCAATCTACTCCTGGAGGTGAACCACCTGCTTTTCGTATTTTTTGCAAGATTGCGATTTTTCTTTCGAAACCCAAGGCCCCTAGTATTTAGCAGACTTTTCTAATAGGATGTTAGACACCATTTACAATATTGAGTTGTTGTCTATTTAATAAAACAGAGGGTAAAAACCGTATTTTATCGTAAACAAATGTAATTTTTTTTTAATTGGAGCGTTTCTTTTGATATTTAGAAACACTCTGTGGTTTGTAATAGTTCTGGCGAGGTCACACGCCAACCAATAAACAACGTTTGAAGTTTCATAGTGCGTTCTTATTGGAGGTGTTTGGGTGTGTGACTTACGTGTGTGTGACGTCAGACGCCGATAAACATTCCGTGACCGCACGCCATAGCGAAGTATTTCGGCGCGTATTTTTTCTATTCACTGTAGCTTCGATTTTTATCGTAAACACAACAAATCTCCGGGAAATATTAACGCAGTCTGTATTTTATGTAATCCTGCTAATATTATAAATGCCAAAGTGTGTTTGTTGGTTTGTCTATCTTTCACGCAATAACGGAGCAACGGATCCACGTGATTTTTGGAATAGATACAGTTTACCGGACCGGAGAGTAACATAGGCTGCTTTTTATCCCGGAAAAATGCTCGGTTTCTGTGGGAACACGGGTAAAAGCCGTGGCCGGAAACTAGTAACTAATAAAACAAATTTATTTTTCAATTGAGTCAATTACACTATTGTAATACTAACAAACGCAGGTAAGAGTAGGTAGGTAGATAGTGACATTTTTTTCTATCGATGTGACAAAAAACAACGCGCAAAGCCATACAACTTGTCATGTAGATTTGTATATTCATTCCAAATTCGAATAGGCAATCGCGTCTCATTATGAACATACAAAAAAATAATTTCGCAGAACTTATCGCAATATAAGTATGTACTACAATACTAAACTAAAATATATGTTTTGTACAAATATATCATCGGCGCGAGTACGGAACTCGGTTCGATAAATTTGTCGAACCGAAAAACTCGACAAATTTATCGAATGTTGCGAGTACCGAAGTCTGATCGCAAAGAATTGTAGTAGCTCTATATTCTCTTTGGATTCGACCTAGCTTTTCGATAACTTTTGTCGATTGTTTCGAGGCTCGATAAATCCCACTTTATCGATTTAAACTGTCAATTTTATCGAATATTATCGAATTTTGTCGACCGAAAAGATCCGTACTTGCGCCGCTTATGTTGTACGTGCTAAGGAACATTTGTTTTTTACTACCTAAAGCTGTGAATTTGTATATACAATTTTATAGCACCAATAATATCAGACTTTACTCTTAAACATTATCCACCTTATTCATAAAAGCTCAATAAGAAAATCCTCTGTCAACTTCTCGTTGACGGAACGTGTTACGCGTGAAAACGAGACAAAACACTAGTAATTAAGTAAGTTACGGAACGTTTATGAATAAGGGGGTGTATGCGATAACAATTTATTACAATAAAAATATAATTCATTTCAGTTCCTACTACAGCACTGCTCTTGAACAATAAATGACAATGATTTAACTACTACGGTTGTACTATAAACTAAGCTGCGGAGCGCAAATCGCTTGCGGTAACTATGCAAATGAGATTTACAGAATAAGGCTCGAGCGCTATTAAATTTACTTAATTGAAATACTTTAACATCGAACCGACCGGCTTTTTTATATCTCATCACAGAAGCAGCGGCATTATTACGAACCTCATAACAAACTATTGGACAAGTGAAGCATAAAAAGAATGCCGAGACGACTTTCTTGCCCTTCTTCGTGCTCGGCCTATACCAATTTGAAACGGGCACGGTGGGTTTCTGGAAGGTTCGTTGACTTTGAGCACGGATTGGGTCTGTTGGTGTTTTTGTCATTTATTATGTTCTGATAAAGACAGCATTAGTTTTAGTCTGTGATTCGGGTAGACGAGCGTTACAGAGACCCGCTGTTGGAGTCATTTATTTTAACCTTCATAAGTGCTCTCTTGGAATGAATAAAGCACTTTGAATTTGAATTTATAGTACAAATGGCATGCTAATAAAGAACAGTCCCATATTTCGAATAGTTTTGATGCTGTTAGTCAAACGCTAGGCTACGTGATAAATCAACCCAGTAATCCCGGTTTCAAAAGATATAGGGCTTCGGTATCCCCTGCCTGTCCTAAAAGGGGACATTTTGGGCTCCCATTTTAGAGCCTCATCTCTAACCACCCCACGAAGCAAGCCCTGGAAAGAAGGCAGTTCTTTGTGACACGGAATGTCGTGGATGGAGGTCAGCAGGGAGGGCGCAGTGCTGGGGGCACCGGTGTGATCAGGGCCCTCCTTTGTAGCACCGAGGCAGACCGAACCGGGGGCTTTTAGTGGGTACAAATCCCACATAATCCAGCTGCTCCTCAAGGCAGCCGGGGTATCTTCAGATATCCCCCCGGGGAAAGAAATATGGCTACGTGATAACTAGCCTGGGGTTAGGTAGTATGACTTGGTGCTGCGCGAACATCATTGCTGCCATCCACTTAAGGCGATCTTCGGTGACCGCCCCCGCTATCGTGCATCCGAACCACGGCTTTTCCTTGCTTCTGCAACAATAACCTTCAATCAAAATACGGATGCATTTCATAAGAATGTGACTAATTTTTTTCATAACAATAAATTAGAAAGTCGATCTCATTTTTAAAGATCTCTTTTACGATAGTATTGATGGCTTCATAAATAGAACCGTATTTATTTCAGTTTACTTTGATGAATTTGTTTAGTTTAAGTTGTAAATAATTATACCTTAGGTGAAAATTATAAAACATTGTTAATTGTTATCTTTTATGATTTTAACATTTAGATAACTCATAGTCAATTTAAATATTTTTCAAATTTCATACATTTTAATAATATAATAATAATAATATGTTTATTAACCAAAAATACATTACAAAGGAAACAAAGAGTAACATCAACTAGAAACAGTAGTTAAAATTTTCCAATAATCAGATACAGCGGCCCCACACTAGGCTCGAGGCCCGTGTCGTGGAAACCAAAATTTAAAGATTTCCATAGATACTACATTAGACATAATACCAGAAATTACCAACCAATAACCAGTTTACGAAATAGGTCCTAAAGCTTTACTGTCCCTTAAATTAAAACGTATCTTTTCAATTTATTTGGCGGTAAATAGCGAAACCAACTCACCGTTTCTGTTTATTTCTAGGTGTGAAGGTGATCGCCCATCTCGACTGCGGATTCCGTTTGGGCTCATGGCCCAAGTACCACAGGATGTCCCTGATGTTCCACTCTTCGATCTTATGCGAGCCCTGCAGAAATGGTAAAGCTTAATATGGTATCGAAAATATGTAGAAGCGAAACGCCAGCCCATAACAGTTACAGTGCTACTCAGAACTTTGAAACACAAAGGCCTGCGCGGCACTGCAGTGCGCTCGTTATCCTGAGACATTAGGTATTAAGTCTCATAAGCCCAGTAATTTTACTGGCTACTCTGCTCGTCAAACCGGAACACAGTAATGCTTGCACACTACAGCTTGGCGGCAGACTTCACTCACAAAGCGGTGGTAACAACCCAGACGGGACACTCGCAGAAGAGTTAGTCCTACCACTAACAAAATGTTTACTCGAACGTCGAAGCTTCGGCTGACGGATCGCAGTTTTCCTATTATGAAAGTGTTTCGGATCCAACGTTCCGATTCGATTTTTACACTTGACATTTTGTCTTTCATAGTAGGAAAATGCCGATCCGCCAGCCGAAGCTTCGACGTTCGATTTACGGAGTAAGGCCCCAGCTACGATGTCATGTCAAATATTTAGTAAACCTCACCTGTTTATCTTTGAAGTAGCACAAACAACCGTTTTGAAACTCGAACATGTGGAGCTTGAACGCTTTCGTTGACTCTGTAGCTATTTTCAACTCGCCGCAAACTAAAGACATGACATTATGCCGCAGCGCCTCCATCTCGTGTAAAATTCCGTTTTCTTTGATCACTAAGTAATTATCTTTTCTATCGTCTTCGTCCCAGTAGCCCCAACGCAACACCACGTCCAGGAGTATCTCGTCGTTATGGACTATCCTTCTCATAGATTCGCTGCATATCACTTCTTCCAGCATCAGTTGATGAGACTCTGAGTTCGCCTTCTCACATAGTTCTATGCACACATCCGCGCTTGTTTTGCTCGGCGATAGCTGTAGACAAGCATAAGGACTTTTCTACATTTATTAAACAGCAAAAAGTAAACTCAAACATAATATACATCACAAAAATTTCGCTTCCAACAGGATTCGAACCTGCGTCTTCAGGTTATCTAGACCAGACGCCTTAACCAACTAGGCTATGGGAACAATCGATGTTGACTGCGAAATTCTTGAGATGATGTTTTGTTGTAAGCCGGAAAGAAAACATCATCTCAAGAATTTCGCAGTCAACATCGATTGCTCCCATAGCCTAGTTGGTTAAGGCGTCTGATCTAGATAACCAGAAGACGCAGGTTCGAATCCTGTTGGAAGCGAAATTTTTGTGATGTATATATTTGTGTGAACATCCGCTAGTGCCGATAAACACTATAAAAATATATTTCATAATAAACACATTCGCTGATTCGCTGAGCCGTAATAGTAAAATAGCAATCGCAAATTTTAATTACTATAAATACATCCATAATTGTAATTCTAAAAGAAAATGTTATTACAAAAGAGTAGGTACCAACCAACTGCCTCTTTATTTTTTTTAATAATTTTTTTTTTTTTTATTCTTTTTATTTTATTTATTTCGATAATCCAACAGCGTTAATTACAATTTACTTATATTATAATATAACCTTTAAGAAGTTTTGAAGTAGGTAAATATTAGAATCTGGCGTCTGGCATCAATCTCGTCACCAAATTTTGTGGATCGTGAATCTTATTTACTATTAGAAATGAGAATCAAGCTATATACAATATACATTGTATATTCTTAACTACAGAGTTATTTTTTTATATTTTTTATGCTATTTAATAACGACACGAGCCCGGTCGTTTGCCTGATGGTAAGCATAACGCTGAGCCATAACAATTGCATTGCGACTCAGAACTTTGAAACACAAAGGCCTGCGCGGCACTGCAGTGCGCTCATTACCCTGAGACATTAAGTCTCACAAGCCCAGTAATTTCACTGGCTAGTCTGCTCATCAAACCGGAACACAGTAATGCTTGCACATTACTGCTTCGCGGCAGACTAGACTCACAAAGCGGTGTTAACAACCCAGACGGACACTCGCAGAAGTGTTAGTCCTACCTAACAAAAGAGAGATGATGTGAGAGTAGAAAATAATTATTCATTTTGCTATAATAAATACCTAATTCCAACAATTAGATCAAGTTTCGCTTTGCGCTACGCAATCACTTACCGCAACTTGATAGCACGTGGATCGATCTTTGACGTAGATCCAGGCGCGCAGGTCGCCGGCCGCCTTCGGCGCGGCTGGCGCAGAGTTACTCATCACCGTCATCAGAACTCGCCTTATAGCCGCCTCTCGTCGCTTTTCTGCATCGGTTGGTTCCCATATAGCCTCGAAGTGAGCAATCAGATCCCGTACGACAAACACTTCTTTTGCAGACCACGCGGTTTGGACGTTGCTGCTAGTCTGTAACAATGCAGAAGGATTGGTTTTTTTACTAAAAATACTTTTTTTTTTCTGATATCCTGGTAGTGAGCGAAAATCTTGCTTCTCGTTCCATCATCAGCGGCGCGAGTACGGAAGTCGGTTCGATAAATTTGTCGAACCGAAAAACTCGACAAATTTATCGAATGTTGCGAGTACCGAAGTCTGATCGTAAAGTATTGTAGTAGCTCTATATTCTCTTTGGATTCGACCTAGCTTTTCGATAACTTTTGTCGATTGTTTCGAGGCTCGATAAATCCCACCTTATCGATTTGAACTGTCAATTTTATCGAATATTATCGAATTTTATCGTTGCGCCGCTGCTCACTTAAATTTATTAAAAAAACCAACTTGGTCACCAAGTACCTAAGTAGTAACACTTTTAGATTTAAATAAATATTCAATTTGTTTAAAAAAGAACGAAAACATTAAATTAAGAACCAACAAAAGAGCGTCAAAATAAAGGTTATCTGGAACAAATCGATTTTAGCAATAAAAGTAAATCTATAGTATCGCGCGCCTGCAGGCTTGGTCTCCAGCAGAGCTAACATGCGCGCCACGACAAAATTCTGTCGACTGTTTTGTCTCGCTCTTTCTCTCGCGAACATGAGACAAATGCACGACATAAGCATCGAGAAAATTTTGTCACGGTGCGCATGTTAGCCCTACAGGTAACTATACTTACTTATAGTTACCTTTTAAATATGTTCTCCTAGTACTAGTGCATTCATAGGGAGAGAGTTAGCACGAGCAGAAATACCAGCCCGAACGGGACAGACATTTGTATTCGTAAACGATCCACAAGAATTGGCATACGAAGGCGGGGCATAGCCACGAGAAAGCTTCCTACACATTGTAAATTATACCGTACTCGCTCTTTCGTGAGAGAGTATTTTCTGTCTCTTTCTTTTACTGCACAATTATTGCATGTAGCACCGTTTATGATACAACCTCTTTAGCCCTTCCAAATTTATGATGTTCTAGTACGACGGGCTAAAAATAGAGAGAGAAAGCTATCGCCTCCAATAATCAAACATACCTACTGCTCACATCGACTAAACTGCTACGACAGGCTAAAAATAGAAGAGTGAAAGTTATCGTCTATGAAACTGGAAAATACTACAGACATTTTTAACCGATATTGTATATAGTATTATATAATTAATATTTATATATGGCGTACCATGTAAGTAAATACTATTCAAATTAAAATATTTATTAATTATCTACTATTTAGTGGGTTTTGGTTGGTTCATCAACCAAGCTGAAACTAAAGAAAGAAATTGGTTGAATTGTGAAATGCAGTAAAACTTAGAAAAAACCATCCGTTTGTTCTAGTTTCATGAAAATTACCGTTGCGTAGATTAAAATATTATTTACACAAAGATGAAATGATAGGCAGGGCTGCATTCGCGTAGAATTGCATAAAACGCGATGCACGTCTACCAGGAGATCATAACTTCGAAAAGTATGAAATGCATAAGCAACCAAAATGCCGGTAACCTTGTCACCGGCATAGAGTGGGAGCACTCTTATGCAATCTAGCGAGCGAGTACCATCAGCACTATAAATACATCTTTTATCGCGGACAGTTGTTAATCCGAACCAAAATATCTCCAACATTTGTTCCCGGAAGAATATATAAAATGTGACTGAGATCACCAGCGCCGCTATTTAAATAATTATGATAGTTATGTTTTGCAAGCCGTGTATCTCGTGCACAAATTACGGTTTTTTTACAGTTAATAGTTATGTAGTTTAAATTAGCGTTAATTTTTTTTAAAACGCTTCCATAATATTTTTTGTCTCTCAAAAAAATATTCGGGTACCCTGCGATGAAAGCTGTGATTTGTATACGGAAAGTTGATAAAAAAAAACAAAAACCCATTAGGCCTCGAATCTAACGCATATACACTCAGTTTTTGTGCAGTCGTGTAAATATACACATATATACACTGCTTTTCTGTGCAGTCGTGTAAATATACACATATACACTCCTTTTCTGTGCAGTCGTGTAAATAAACAAATATAAACTCCTTTTTTGTGCAGTATGTAAATAAACACATAAACTCCTTTTTGTGCAGTCGTGAAAATATACACATATACACTCCTTTTTTGTGTAGTCGTGTAAATAAACACATATACACTCCTTTTTTTGTGCAGTTGTGTAAAACACATATACACTCCTTTTATGTGCAGTCGTGTAAATAAACACATACATACTTCTTTTAGTATGGGAAAGTGATATTGCCAATTAAAAACAATGCCAAAGTGCCTTTCATAACAGACTTGTTACGGCTGATCCAAAAAAAAACGTCAATTTTTTTAAGTACCCTATTAAAGTATCGAAGTTTACGAAAACCGACCCAGAATCAACTAATCAAAATTCGAATATAAGAGATGGCGCACCGCAATATATTCGGATTTTTTTAAACAGGAACTATTAAATCGATTTTAAAGTTAAGCTATTCTCACCACTGCCGCGGGCATTATGGTGGGCGCCCAGACGGAGGCGAGGTTCTCTGCGTTCATCTTGTTGGCGTGTGCCATCGTGTGCAGAAAGTGCAGGTGTGCGAATAGCTTGCGCGCCGTGTTGCACGCCACAGTCGGCAGAGACATCATCACGCGGCGGTACTCGGCGTGACGCTGCTTCTCATCTTTCAGCTCTGAAACATATAAGGCCCGAAGTCAGTTATCACAATAAAATAATGTCTTACATTCGAGTAAAGGACCCGTGGCATCGTATAGCGCGCTACTTTCTTCATAGCTTAGTTAGATTAAGCAGGGTGGCCCCGTGGCTCATGTATGCCCGTATGCACTAAAGTTTGACAGCGCCTAAGCTGACACTTTTTAGGATTCTCTTTCCAAATTTGCAAGTCCTAACACTAAGCAGACGCTTAACAAGTGACAGAGTCAAACCAAACCGTCATGTCAATTATTTAAATCGCGCTTGTGCAAATTATCGATTTTCTGGATCAAAACCAACTAAACAGAGTTAAGTAATACACACCAATTCCAATAATTTTTGATGAGCAATGATTTGATCCACAATTTCCGTTTTTTCTCGTCAGAAGGGAAACGTGTGTACCTTAACTTTACACTGAATTGCACTTTACAGTGGCATAGGTACTTTATTGCAAAGACGATTTTTTGTTTACTTACTAAAATTTTATAATGAAGTTTCATAGTGAAACAACACCAGCGAAAAGGCGCCACCTAGCGGGATATGTAGTGTGGCTCCCAGTTCTAAGTCTCCTGGCAATTCAGTAATGAAATTTATTTAAAACATTTTAGTTAAAACACAGATGGTGAGAAAATACTATATTTTTATAATTATCCTTGGAGTGCAAGGGAAGTTTTGCTTTTAAGCACGCGACGTTTATTATTTTAGGGGCTGAGTACGCATCCGTACTCAAAACCTTAAAAAAACACAGACGTCCAAATGGGGCAAAAAATTTGAAACCTACCTTATTGTGGATGTTTTGTTTGATTAATTTGCCTGATGTTTCCTCCTATGTAAGAGAAAACTATTAAAGTCTCGGCCGAAATAGCAATTCTTCTTCTTCTTCTTCTTCAGATTATGGCGAAATAGCAATTAACGGCCTCGTTTAGATAAAAAGGGATAACTTTGGCAGAAACAATATTTACTCTTGGGGAGCCACACTGCTTACTTATCCCTTTTATAATCAAAGCAGTTTCCTAAAACTCCACTAAAACAATTAACACTATAAATCATCGCCTCCTATGGGTATTTGGTAGTTCGAACAATAGAGTATTAGGCTAGCATCGATTAAAAATAACGATACATGAACCACTATACGTACAAAGAAAATAATCTTCGGTATTAGAGTATGTAATTACCAAAAGTAACATAAACTATTACTTATCCAAAATAATGTCACCGAAACAAGTTACCCATTCAGTTTATGAGTGCTTAGGACAAATAGAAGTCCTGTCGATTTTCACTAGATGGGGCTGATGGTTTCAGTGTGGTGTCGAATAGGTAGCATTTCATTTATCAACCCTTCGTTTAAGCAAATCTAGAACAAAATTCAAAATGTCATACAGAGATGGCGCCACGTTACGCAAACTTACGTGACAAGTCCGTTTCAATGACATAAAATTTAGATTTTTGGCAGAATTGACACTGTTATCAGATACAGAGATTTTTGGACAGCTGCCGACCTCTTTTTAAAGCATGCAACATACTTCCTTTACCCTGTATGTACGTTAAGGACATCTGTATTTTTACCAAAACACACCCATATTTTTTTAAGAAACGAATCGATATTATTTCCCGTCAAAAAAGAGCAAAGTTCGCTAACATATTTTTTATTATAGTACTACTCTATGAACATATTATATCAGCCTCCTGTCCGAAAAGATTTGTACAAAAGGAATGTTTATAATATGTGTATATCAATATATAATAATTTACCTAATGACATTAAGATCTTGGACGGTAACAAATTTAAAAAATCATTGACTGAATGGCTTCTTACATATTGTTTTTATAGTCTTAAAGAATATATGGAATTTTGTAACTAGAATTATTTATAAAACATTTGCACGTCTGCTTGCAAACCAAATACATTGTACCAACAATTAATTTTAAGATCCTAATTTTCATGTATTTTGGCAAATAAATTATTTGATTTGATTGATACATTTTGGTAATTAGTGTTACCAAAATGTATCTCACACATCTTACTATTAAACACTATGTGGTTTTTGGTGTCAGTGTTTAGGTTTAACTCGGCTACAATCATTAGAACTGTGTTCACGTACGTTTCAAAAACCGATGGCACAATAATTTGACGGCCCACTCACCTTACGATGCAGCCCAATTTACTCATTCTAGTGCAAATTTTCATCAGGATCCAAATAAAAACCATCATGATATCATTACAGAGTTGTTTTTGATATCATTAGTTGTTTTTATAAAATGGGCTAAATTACTAACCTCGTCTGCCCCTTTTAAATTTCATTTTCCTCACAGCATCTGTGTGAGTTATATCTTACCCGATCTTAGATGACGATCTCGACTAAGATGTTAGGCCGTAACTCATCGAATAGTTACATGTTTTAGAAATAACCGAGAGTTACTTAGCGCAGTCATCTGCCTTAGATGGTTACTACCACCGAAAAGTTTTCGCTAAGTCTTGTACTATTATCTATTAATTATTTATATCTACATAGTGTGATCTAAATTATTATTTAACGTAACACTAATTACTACATTCAATTTATTGTAAATGTGTTTTTACACGGCTGCCCAGAAAAGGAGTAGAGGTATAATGTTTTCAGGGTTCACGTGTGTATACGAGGTTCTTTATTCTACTATAACATTTAAATGCCTGAACAGATTTGAATGTATGGGGTATTGTTAGGATCCTTACACCATCCCGAGTGACCCGAGAGACCAGTCGTGTTTTTAATTATTTTTTTAATTCTACTTTTATATTCTATTGCAATCAGCGGGAAATCGTTGAATGCACGAGGCGAGTAGCCAATCCAAATGGCGTTCTATGATTCTTTTATTCATACACTTAAACAAAAAAAATATGTTTGATAAATATCGATTTAACCAACGTGGTATATTTTATTCTCGTGTTTTTTTAATAAAATATATGTACGTAAAATTAAAAATAAGATATCGCTTAACAATTTTAAACTAATTTGTTTTTGTACGCAAGCTTTCACTAACCGGGTCGCATTCCACCTAATAACCTGTTTTATTATCTAAAACTTATTACTTTTAAATGATTATGTACCACAGATCATTAAACCTATAAACTCCGCTTAGCCGGGCTCCCTGTTCGTCAAGGTTATCACTGCATAACGTCGCCCAGCCGAACCAATCACATCACACCGACTTCCCTCGTCTGATGTATGTATATTAAACTGACCAATCACAACACGCCGTCTTCCCTCATCCCCCGCCAACATTTGAAGATTGTGTTCTCATATGTGATTGTGTGAATATGCGGCGTCTAGGTTTACTGGTCTGTGTTATGACCTAATTATTAGGGATTATCTACCGGCCAATATAACAAAATTGCAAACAGTAACCTTCACAACACGTTCAATGTTTAGTTATAATTATACTTATTTGATTTATGGGTATCAACGCATACAACTTGAGTTTAAATTGGTATGTTGTCCAGGAAGGAGGTCAACATATTTCTGAAGAACAACAGCATTTGTTTTACGAGTTTTTGAAATTCAGAATTTTTCTTTGAAGACATTTAAAGTTTACGTCAAAATTCTACTACGGAACTTCCGGACAGCCCTAGATCAGCTGATTCACTTGAACTACGTTGAACTTTGTCAAATGATAATGTTGATAAAAAAAGATTTTAAAAATAAAAACAGTAAATGCCGCACACTTCCGGTTTAAAGACTTTCTTTTTTTTTCGGAAATTATGAATGACTTATTTCCAAGGGACGTTCTTACAATTTGTCGACAACCATGGTCCTAATCACCTCATTCCGGGATAACATACCAATTCAAACTCAACCTGTATATTAATTTTTTTTTTTTTTTTTTTTTTTAATATATTGATAGGTTTGCGTTTGACCACTATCTCACCTGGTGGTAAGTGACGATGCGTGTAAATTAGTGTGATTGATGACTTCGTAAGGATTAGGACAAAATTAAAGAGGTGAAACTTAAAATAAATGCCAAACCTAACTCAGAAAGAAGCACAGCACAAATAAAAATAAAATAACAAAATTTACAAAATTAGTATGAAATTTAAAGCAGAAAGTTTTTTTACCAGCGCCATTTGCAGAGATAGATAACTTTCAGCTTCAGTAATAAAAAATATTTTGATTTTTTTTAATGTTTTTTATTACATGCAGTATCTTGAATGAATTAAATCTAATCGAGCCCCGTAACAAAAAAAAAACACGTAAAAAAAATGCAAGGTAATTCATTAAAATTTTGATAAGCAGGTGAAAGTTAATTATAATAATACCTGCAGAAAAACTTCCGAAACATATAAATATTTAATGGTACAAAAAAGTTATTGTTACGGAACTCGACGTGTTACAAATAGAGAAATCGACACAAAATGAATGGACAGTCATAATTTCGCTGGGCGCATTACTAACCGTCCTCTTGTCGACATTTAGAGTATATAGTATAAAGAAATAACTTCAGTAAACAATCAAAAGAATAACAAAATCGACACGTGACTAATACATAGTTAGCTAAGTCATATATGACTAAAAAGTTCATTCAAAATGTTTAGACACCTTAAATTAAATAAATCGCTATTAATTCGACAAAAGCTTTTAACCTCTATAGCATATTCGGTTTAACCAGTCTTTATTCTATCTAAAATCTCAGTCTCAAAATTGACCACGTTGAAATTTTCACGTTTATATTGCACAGCACAGCTCAAGATACCCTCCTACGCACTTTTTTTTATACAATTTTCTAAAATACTATTTTTGGCGTATACTTCAGTCTTTCCTCTAGAGTGCCGTAAGCATGGCTGTACGCGTGTTTTAATATCTAATGTAAAATGACAAACATTAAATTTGGAATCGAAATTTCCAACCGAGACTATCCCCTTACTATTGCAGGTGATGTCATATGATTGAACAGTTAAATTTCCTATTGTATTAAGAAACTGCTCTTTTAAAATCGTAAATGATTTCGATATTGGTGCCTATTCTGTTATCACACTATGATTTGACCCCAGTTAATTTTATTATATTCTGTACGGTCAAATCATGTTTTTTTTTAGTCAGGATCTGTTCCTAACATTGATGTGTTACGCGTTATCTTATAACTAAACGAGCAATTCTTGTATACAAATAAATATATACATATAAATTTAGTTCAGCTGTGTCGAAAGCGGCTCTAACGATTTGGGTGAAATTTTGTATGTCCATAAAGTTTTGTTTTTAAGCTTACCTATCTAGTAGTAAAAACGATATTCTACACAAAAAAAAAGTTTTTTTCGCTAGTTTGTTTATTCGTGTTTGCACAGAGCGAAGCTAGGTGATCTAGATAAAAAAAAACACGCGAAGCTCGGTCACACAAATATTTAAAAATTAAAAAGTAAACATAGTTGATTAGGTTTAATAGGAACGGAATGTTTGTCATCTATTCTAAGCAAGAGACATAGATGTTAGTAAAGTTATTGTCAATGAAAGTTGAAAAACAAATCTGTAATTAAATATCTACCTGTTTTAGTACTGGTAGATAATGCTACTTAGCATTAAGTTACTCAATGTACCTACACTATTTTGTATAATGAAATAATACATAATAGATCGACCTATAAATGTTAATATCATACATAGTCTCAGCAATTTCAATTTGTTTATAATTTTTTATACATTCAAACTGTCACACGTCAGCATACTTTTGGCACTCTACCCGGACATTACTCGGTTCTTATTATTTTTGACTGTGTATTATTTTATACTTCAACGTGGTCATGTACAGGCCAGTTAGAATAAGATGGGTCCAAATGGGAATAAGAAGACAAAATCCTAATACAATTTATCAAAATCCAATACATTAGCTAGCAATCAAACCTAAAAAACGCTAAAATAATTGCAGAAAAAATTACGCCCGAACTTTTAAAAAAACCTGTCTTTTATGTATTGATAAAATAATCAGTGGCTATTTTCTTCGAAAAATTCGATTTCTTATTCCTATAATCAAACAATGGGAATAAGAAGACCAAATCCTAATACAATTTATCAAAATCCAATACATTAGCTAGCAATCAAACTTAATAAACGCTAAAATAATTGCAGACCAAAATTACGCCCGAACTTTAAAAAACAAACCGTCTTTTATGTATTGATAAAATAATCAGTGGCTATTTTCTTCGAAAAACTCGATTTCTTATTCCTATAATTAAACAATGGGAATAAGAAGACCAAATCCTAACACAATTTATCAAAATCCAATACATTAGCTAGCAATCAAACCTAAAAAACGCTAAAATAATTGCAGACCAAAATTACGTCCGAACTTTTAAAAAAAACCCTGTCTTTTATGTATTGATAAAAAAAAACTCGATTTTTTAGTCCTAAAATCAAAAATGACTGTTTTGACCTACTTATTTTACGGTTTCTGATTAGTCCATCAAACCCATCTTAACAACTAACCTGTCAATTGTACTATCGGATAATTAACAATGTAAACTGTAAATTAGGCGCTGATAACAGTTTACAACCGCACTTATTTCCCGACAGTACCTCGCCCGGCTCACTATAATTATGATGGCAGTTTCTATATAGCAGAGCAAAAATGCGGGCACATCGCATTCTGTTTTTGCACAACTGCCCCTTAAGGTGCAGAACCCGGCGCACCGCTATCTCGCTCGCGCATCTTAACATTTTTGAAGATAAATAATCACTTAATATAATAATGAAAAATCGCATTCGGTGAAATTGCTGGCAATGACATTGCAATGGTACGGTAAAAGTATCATTTTGATCCGATCAAGATTTCATACATGAAAATGGGCAAAACATAAAATCCCATTTTTAGGTTTGAAAACTAGAATGGATCAAAATGAAAGCAGTCAAGCAGCAAGTCAGCAATTTCACCGAATGCGATTTTTCATAATTATAGTAAGTGATTGTTTATCTTCAAAAATGTTGAGATGCGCGAGCGAGATAGCGGCGCGCTGAATTCTGCCCCTTAAGTACTTTTTCTCTTTTTCGTAAGATTTAAACTCCACGTTATTCTGCAAATCGTGCTATAAATACAAGTTTGGAATCGTTAAGAATTCATTGCGCCCGCACTCACGCTCACACATTTTAACATCGTCAATAAAATTGACCGATTAAGCTCTTAGAGCACAATGGTCGTTTTAACCGCGGTTTTACCTTAACCGTGAGCCAAGCTACTTAACGTATCATAATAGGAACTTAAGACAAATGATATTAAATTAAAATTATGCCTAGATGACTAAAAATTAAATAATTTGGAAGTATCTTATCATCTATATCACACTATATCCGTGATACGTTTTAGGGTTTTATTTTACGACACCTTAGTGTGGATGGGGACTGACATAACGGAGGTTTTATGTAGCAAATGTAATTTTCAATAGTAAAACTTGCAAATGCGATTCAATAAGCTTCTTGGTCTTACGGAATTATTAACACGTGTTCAGAGCGAAGTGGACGACAGCGTAGACTTTGACGTTCAGTTGGTTTTAGACATACGTATTGAATAACGTAATTGGTTTCTTCTTTTGTTTAATTGGGGTTTAATAGTGATCTTACTTGATGTTAGGTAACGATGGTTGAGATGGAAATATGCTAAGCATAGGGATTGGTTCAATAGTACGGGTGACAGACACACCTACAGAAGCTTAATGACAGATTTTAACTGAAGGTTAGGGAGCCAATTAGACCAACCCTAGTATAAATGCCCTATCAGCGTGCTTAGATGGTATCGCGATAGACAACCCTGTTGCGTCAAACATTTAAAAACATTGACTGTTCAGCCGTTGCATGTTTGATGACACACTAACATGTTACTAACACAAGAAGTGGGCGTGGCTTTGGTAAGCTAATACGATAAAATGCTAGCATGTTGTTCGTCGCGAATGGAAAACATGACCCGCGTTCGCCTGCGGGGGGAAAAGGTTTGTTGGGAGTATGCATTTTGTGTTAGTATTCGCAAAGTTCTGGCTATTCGGCATAATTCGGAAAGTCTCAGTGGAAGATGAAATATAAACACTTTGATCTCTGAATAGTTTGTAAATGCAAACTCACGCAAAAAGGGCCGATAAACGACCTAGTTGCGGAAAAGAGCCCACGCGCCAAGTAGTTTGTAAATGCCAGGAAGATTTGCAGAGTATTTATAAATCATAAAACTTATCTGTGTTTTAACGTTTTCTTAAACCTCCATTTTAATACGTTATGGTCTAATTGCTTTTGAATAACTTATTTGTCTTTATTAATTAAGAACAATTTCATCAAATAATAATTTACTTTTTACTGACCGGCTACTTATTTAGAAATAGAGCTCGTTCCTTATGACATGTCTATTGAATCTAAAATGAAAATTTTGAAAATATACTAGTGATAATGAATTACTTTCTTCTTTTGGGACACTTTCGACTGAGCTACGTACTTACTAATGCCAAAAGAGTATTATAAAGAAAATTGACATGTTACTTAAAAACAAATAGGTTTCAAAGAGACACGTAAATAATAACTCTGTTTCAAATTTAGTGGTCAAAGGGCAATCAGAAATAAACTGGTATTTGTTGAGTTTGATTTATCAAACAAATAAAACGTTCGGCAGCGATCAAACCTATTAAAAACTTAGAATATTTTATCGAATAAAAGGCGTTTAAAGTTTACGTCAAAATTCTATAACAGAAATTTCGGACAGCCCTAGATGATCTGATTAACTTGAACTATGTCGAACTTTATTAAAATATGGTGATATTGATTAGAAGACTACTATATCATTACTTTCGCGGTTTTGTCTCGCACACTATACCCCGAATATATCCAAAGCACACTTCACCTTAAAAAGTGTTTTATTACGTTATGTGAGGCCCCATTTGAGATATGTTCACTTGTTCAGTCAAACTTTCATCTTATGATTGTTTTAGACACTGAGTAAATATTATAACTACGAATGCCCTTAGGCTAAAGACAATTTTGTGGTTAAGGCCAAATTTACGTCCTTTACACGTCTAAATCACAATAAATAGGTTTAAATGCTAGTACACACGATAAATCATTTAGCACAATAATAAACACGATATGTTCCAAAAGTTTATCAATATATTGAGCTTATCAACGGTATCTACCATGGTTATATATTTATGAGATTACATGAAGACAAATTTGAATGAAATAAGAGGATTACATGAAGACAGAAATGAATGAAATACGCATAATACATGAAGACAGATATGAATGAAATGCGGTGATTACATTTATGAGAGAAATATAGGGAATGCAATCTCGATCGACTCGAGAATCGAGACCTCGCGATGTCTCGAAGCATTTTTTTATTATTATGTTGATTGGTGCGCTGAATAAGGGTGGGGGGCGGCAGGCCAGGGCGTCTAGACAAAAGCCACACGCTTCTTTTTCCGCTCATGCTAACGCCAAAACCATAGAGTAAAACGCCAAAACGACCAATCACCATCTACAAGTTTAAAAACAGTCACGTGATATCTCACAAGCTAATGTCGTTCCATACATTTTCTCTTTTGGTTTGGTTTGTGTCTAGACCCACTGGTTTATAATAGCCGGGCGCATGCATTATTTGATTGTCACACTGTATTTGTTACCTTGAGTGAAATTGACCTTATAACAAACTAACAAGCATTAGATGGTTAGCAAAGTTAAGTGAAAATGTCTGAGAACAAATAAAACCAAGCGTTTGCGAATGTTACTAGCAGTAAATTATCGATATAAAGATATTTAAAAAAAACGTTAGATGTGTTTTAATTTTCATCGAGTTGTTTTTATATATTAAGTATATTATATAATGTCGGAAGTGACTTTCTTGTTCACTTTTATTTCGGAAACGCATCCCGGCAGAGAAATATTGTCGGGGTTTATATCCGGGTTCACGCAGCTAAGTTATCAAATCAAAATCGAAAATTTCTCTGACGGGATGCGATTCCGAAATATAAACGATCGAGACAATCGCATCCGAGACGGATATCATTCCGAGTGAATTAATATCGCCCTGGATAGTCGGGCTAGATACCGAATGGCAAATTTCGATCTCAGAATTACCACGCGAGATCTCGAACTCTCAATCTCGACCCGCGATTGCATTCTCTAATACGTTGTTTAGTGTCAGTAATTTCGTAGCCTGGGGCCTTACAGGCTAACAATCTCGTGTTAGTTTTCAACTCCAAACCGATTGAGACCAGCGGTCGCTAGGTCTTCGGCTGGAAGGAATTGGTATGTTGACTGTATTAAAATAAAAAAATAATTTTGCCGCGAAACGGTAGTTTTTGTGATAGAAACCCTATAAAACACAATATTTTTGTTTATTTTTAAGGAATATAATTTTAATTTAATAATCAAAATGTAATCACATCACTCCGAAGTCACGTGACATAAAACGCGCGTGACGTCACTTTTCGAGTATATTGCTCTCTCTGCCTAGTATTTTAGAGTGATTTCTGTGAATATAGTTATCTGTGCCAGGAATCGTGACGTCACATCGACCACGTGACCAGTATTGGCGTTTTGGAGCGAAACTTGAAATGGCATTTAAAATACATGAAAATTAAAGTATTAATTAGCTGTATTCAAAAAGTAATTTTAAATATTTTGGGTTATATTAGGCCCATTCGCACTACAACACTTAATATTAAACACTTTCCCAAAATCAGTCAACATCCCAATTGTCTAGGACTTTCACTAGTTATCATTTTAGAACGAACGTTATTAAAGAAACAAGTTCTTACAAAACGAAAAGAAGCGAACTAGACAACTCCTTCCACACGAAGACAAGCGACCGTTGGTTTCAATCGGTTTGGGATTGAAAACGAAAACGAGATTGTTAGCCGGTAACGCAGCGGTTCAGATCGATTAACGGTACAGGAGATTCGCCAACAAGCGTTGGATCGACACCCAGCCCTCCTCGATGGGGGTGGAGTAAGGCGGAAGCCACGAGGCAAGATCCATTGAAGGCGCGGCCGGGCGCCAGCCGTCGCTGTCAAACTCGCGATAGTTAAACTCGGTCGGTAGGCCACGGATCCATCTGTGCGGCGGACTAGGCGGACGGACCTCGAGCTGAGTAGAGGTCGCTTCCTCAATCGTGCGCTGGCCTAACGGGCGATCGATAAGGTCAGAGAGCGACACGGGATCGTAAAAAGTAAACCGGGACATGGTCTCCAACGCAAGCATCATGTTAGAGCATTCGACATGGGAGCAATCATCGAGCGGCACGCGGTCTAGTCTACGACGTCTGCGGATTGTGAAAAGTACGCCAATACCTATGATGCCGAGTAGCGAGTCGTATTGCGCGCGCGGGATGAGGGTCTCGGGCAGGTCTCGTAGGAAGCGCTTGAGCACCCCGGCCACGTCGTGCTCCGAGTGCTGGCCGAGGCTCAGCTGCACGGACCACGCGTCGCGGCGGTAGCGCTCCAGCAACGCGGCCAGCGTGCAGCTACCACCAGCCCGCCGGTAAATCCCCTCCGACAAGCTCCCTGGAAACACCGCCCGATACTAAGCACCGACACCGATGACCGAACTTTATTTTTTAACCGACTTCCAAAAAAGGAGGTTATCAATTCGTCGAGTATTTTTTTTTTGTTTGTTACCTCAGATCTCGGTAATTTATAAACCGATTTGGAAAATTCCTTTTTTATTTGAAAGGTTGTACTTTCAGATTGGTCCCATAGAAATTTCATCAAAATCGGTTCAGTAGTTTGGCACTGAAGTCGGTTCGTAGCTTTTTTAAAGCAATTTTTTTATATTCGATAGACCTCACGTTTGACCACAATGTCGCCTGATGGTAAGCGATGATGCGGTCGAAGGCGTATCACGCTTGCCTAGAAGGTACCTGTTCACTCTCGTCTTAAAGGCTCCCAGATTATATTTGTCGGGAAACACAGACGCCGGCAACTACGGCCGGCGACGACTTGATCACAGCGTTTGTTAGTGGTAGGACTAACTCTGCTGCGAGTGTCCGTCTGGGTTGTTACCACCGCTTTGTGAGTGAAGTCTGCCGCCAAGCAGTAGTGTGCAAGCATTACTGTGTTCCGGTTTGATGAGCAGAGTAGCCAGTGAAATTAATGGTTATGAGACTTAATACCTAATGTCTCAGGGTAACGAGCGCACTGCAGTGCCGCGCAGGCCTTTGTGTTTCAAAGTTCTGAGTGGCACTGCAATTGTTATCGGCCGGCGTTATGCTAACCATCAGGCAAACGACCAGCTCGTCTCGTTACCAAATAACATAAAAAAACTTAATATTTGCATATCGGGAATAGGCGTGGCGTATAGGCTCAGCACTGTGCTGGGTAGATTAATTCTGCGCCGCGCCTTGTTTTTAATCTACGAGTTACTGGTGGATGTATTGTTCAGATATATTACCGTGAGCGTAAATGAAGCTGATGCATTTGTCGACGATGACCGGTACGTCCTCACGAGTGAGCTGCTGGTGGTGGATGTAAACGCCGTTGTTCTGCGCAGCCAGCTTGATCATGTAGCGCCAGCCCTGCACAGCAGGACACACATCGTCTCACACTAAACACTATACCCTGTTCCATAAACTTAAGAGATGTTTTTTGTAAACAAAGAAATGTCACGAAAAGTCACTGTCAAAGCGACATGCCAGTTGCCCAAAACATTGTTTAATTGTGACAAATATTTTTGTTTCTATTTACCCCGGCTTTGAAGTAGCGCGGCACAATTATAACGTAACAAAAACCAACAACAAACACTTAAACAAAACCATTACAAAATAACAAGATCTTTAACAACAACACATACGCAGCGAGATACACACTCGAGTACGGAGATTGGAACAGATCAACAGACACAAAAATAAAATGGCGGCGATTGCACAAAATGTTTCAAATCTCTGCTGTGCTCCCAGTCTAAGAAAAATAACTGCACGAAAAAAACTTCCTTTGGCTGTTCGACATCTAAATGCTTTTTTTTCTTTCTTTCTTTCTTTTCTCTCTCTCTTTCTTCCATCTTCAACTTCGTCCTATAATAAATGCTAAAGTGTATTTATTGGTTTGTCCTTCTTTCACGCAGCAACGCGCTACGGAGCAAGGGATCGATGTGATTTTTACAGAGATAGTTTTTGGACCGGAGAGTACACAGGCTACTTTTTGTCCCGGAAAAATGCATTTTCCCTGGTAACTGTTAATAATCAAACGGAAGTTTCTATAAATGTGTTTTATTTTTATTGATGAGAAGAAAGAGAAGAATAGAAGAGTTAACTGATGATTGCTGGGTATTACGTGATAACTTTACTTACCTTGAGCAATTTCTCATGAGCGAATCTCAGATAGAGTGTGGCGTGGGGGCAGTCCAACAGCAGATTAGGGCTTCCATCAGACGGGCAGTGGATCTTCGTCTGTTCATCGGCATCTTGAGTAGCTGTGGACCAGAACAGACGCAGACGATGTTAAATATTGCAAGCGATCACTACAGTGTCCACATTTAAAACGGACAGCATCATCTCTTTCATCTTATCTACTCTGCTCATCAAACCGGAACACAGTAATGATTGCACACTACTGCTTGGCGGCAGACTTCACGAGCAAAGCGGTGGTAACAACCCAGATGGACACTCGCAGAAGAGTTAGTCCTACCACTAACATCTTATTAATAAAGTTTTAAACGGTGGTTTAGTTAACCTATGTTTTGTCTTTGTTCTTCTTTTTTTATGCTATTTGGTATTGAGACGAGCTGGTCGTTTGCCTGATGGTAAGCATACCGCAGGCCCATAACATATAGTATCAATTTCAATGATAAAAGAAACCTCATTTCATGTACTAATGAAATTCCTTTGATTTACATTGACAGCAGAAATGCAGTAGTTTGGAGCCGTCAATATAATATCCTATTACACTTACGTAGTGAGATATTAAATTTCTTATAGATAACTAAATATGCTGAAAATGATATCCTATAGCCTAATCGGACTAAACTAGCAGAAATGCAAAACAGTGCCTACCTATATAAACATAAACGTTAACATAGACATTTTATTTAAACAAATAAATAAAATTGAAGTGTCTGTTTGTAATATCAAAATAACAGCTTTTTACCAAATGCATATGAAAGTATGGTATATATAACAAAACAACCATTTTTGAAATTTTTGTGTGTCTGTCTGTTTGTTCCGGGTAATATCCGAAACGGCCGGGCCGATTTTGACGGGAGTTTCAATGGCAGATAGCTGATGTTATAAGGAGTTACTTAGGCTACTAGAAAAAGAATTAGAGTTGCGCGCAAAAAAATAAAAACCATGAAATCCAATGTCTCCGCGCGGGTGAAACCGCGGGCAGCAGTTAGTACTAATTAAATATACTAATTTACTTGTAGGCTCAATAGATTAGGTATATCTACTTAGTTAATAAAGTCGCAAGTTAATTAGTTATCGAGAGATGCCATAATATAATACAATGCAAGAGCATTGAGCATAAGAACGCTCTTTTGCACCAAGGCCATCATTTGGATTTGTTTCATTGCACTCAATCAGAGTTTCATAGCGCAGCTATGAAGTTTGCTGAAGTGATTTGTTAAATTGGGCTAATTATTAATTTTATTGTTTTTTATAACGTGTACGTGTCTAGTTTTTAAGGACTTGGAGTGGGCGCATTGGGAAACTGTAATGCTCACTCTGAGGTTATGAATAATAAATAAATAAAAATAATAAATAAATAAATAAAATTTTACATCGCAAAAGTCCTCCACTAGTGAAAAATGTATCTTATTTCGTACATGTGGTAGTTAGCTATATATGGCTACATATGGTTTATACACCATACTCATATATGGTCAGACGGAAAACCGTTCGTATACCAAAAAAAAAATATTGTAATTTCAACCTTGTTACTTTGAGCAAAAGCTGAAATTTGGATATCTTTCAGGCCCTTCCCGCTATCGCCGGTCTGTAATTGGGCGTAACCAGCTGTTTACTCACTAAGGTATAGGTACCTACGTACGTACAAATACGTCCATATAAGCAAATATTGTGGATGTTGTGACTACCAATTAAACATGACTGACACTACTGAGAAACCATCGTGAAATGCGATAGGATGCGTTTTGATTCAATTCTAACACTACTTATTTATGTAACAGCAATGTAACGAAGTGTGATCTCAATTTAAACTAATTTACTAAAAAAATAAGCTAAAGAAACTAAATTACTTTATTGACACAAAATAGGGTACTTGCATGAAACACAAAATACATATTGTGGTTATACAGATTTAAGACCATCAGGTCCTCGGGTCAGGACCTGATGGTCTTTCACGGCCAGATAGCTGATGTTACAAGGAGTAACATAGGCTACTTTAATTTTAGAAAAATAATTAGGGTTCCGCGCATAAAAATAAAAACCATGTAATCCAAAATCTCCACGCGGGTGGAACCGGGGGGCAGCAGCCAGTAAACAATAAGTTTTTTGTTGAAAAAATATTTTTCCAGAGCTTTTATAAAATACGTACTTAATTGGTATTGTAATCTTATTGCCAACATCCGTCTTTATGGCTCCATCTTCAGGATCAGGGACTCAGGTCCCTGATCCTGAAGGCTGAAGATCCTGAGGCTCCATGGTCAGCCATGGAGCCTCAACTTCATCGCATAGCATAGAATCACCCCTGGGGCCTTACTCCGTAAAACGAACGTCGAAGCTTCGGCTGACGGATCGGCATTTTCCTACTATGAAAGACAAAATGTCAAGAGCGAACATCGAATTGAACGTTAGATCCGAAACACTTTCATAGTAGGAAAACTGCGATACGGCAGCCGAAGTTTCGACGTTCGTTTTACGGAGTAAGGCCCCAGGGGCCCAGGGGCACTTGTAAAGACAAATCAAACGAGCCCAAACTCGATGGGGTTACATTTCGTTACAGAGTTCCTATAGCCGCCTTCCGGCTCCATCATCAGACCAGCTCTGCGACATTATGAGATCGCATTATCATCCGATTTACATATATACGTAAAATTTGGAATCAATCGAACACCGTGAAGTGGGTCAACTTTAGCTCGCAAGATTTGACCTAAACAAACGTACATACATACAAGCATACATGGTTAAATAAAAGCTTGTAATAACCAGCTGTTGTTCGTACAGCTATGCATGAAAGGCCTCACAATCGGCTGATGCCTGCTATTCATTAATTCCTTTGTCGACTTAGTCGTACATACGGTACGTATGAACGGGAGTGGTTCTTTTCAGAGAGCGCTTGCATAAATGTTCTCACAGTTCACTGTATAACCAACGCTTTATCAATGCCACGCGGTGCCACAGATTAATTAACCTTGGCGCAATGAGTTCGCGGGTCCATGTGTGGAATCAAATTAAATACTTAAAGTACGCAAGCCCATACGCTATGAAAAAAAGAAGTTTAGAGTAACTTCACGCGCGTCCGTAAGGTATTTGCACGTGAAGTCTGCCGCCAAGCAGTAATGTGCATGCATTACTGTGTTCCGGTTTGATGTGCCGAGTATCCAGTGAAATTACTGGGCTTATGAGACTTAAATACCTAATGTCTCAGGGTAACGAGCGCACTGCAGTGCCGCGCAGGCCTTTGCGTGTCAAAGTTCTGGGTGGCACTGCAATTGTTATGGTCCGGCGTTATGCTTACCATCAGGCAAACGACCAGCTCGTCTAGTTACCCTATAATAGAAAAAAAAAAAAAAATTACAGTTACGTTTTGTTTATGTACAATTTCTGCGCTTCAACAGCTTTCCTTTGCATTGACGTCCACGATTGGGAGAACCGTTTGTTAATATCATAAGTTCTCATAGTTCAAATAGTCAACATAAATATAATCAATATCTGCTACGACTGTATGAATAATAGGTTAAATTCCAATTTGGAACCCGTGAATGACAAATATAATCTTCAACAGCTTTCTGATCAAAAAGCAAATCCATTGACGGGTAAAGACGGCTTATTTTTAATGTGGGTACCTAACAATCTTCACACTCGCAGTTACATTCGCCTCATTGCCATTTCCTGTGTGTCGAATACTCACTGACGCATCTGGTCTTCCGCAGGTCGACAGCGCAGATCTTAGTGTCCGCCGAGGTGTAGTAAACAAGTACGCGGCGAATCAGCATCAGCCAGGCGCCGCGCCATTCCCCGGTCACACCTTCCTACCAAAACAGAACGAAACCTTGCTATTCTGGCCATAACATGGAAAGAACTACTAAAATAAGACGTGTCAAATAGCTGTCTATGTGTAGTTAACATGTTCGGTAGTTAAACATCTAAAACATTGTAAAACATTGAAAACTTAAGTAGATCAAAATACATTTTTTGTTAATCTTTTGTAATGTTAGTGTCAGCTAATTCGCCGCATGCGATTGTTTATCTTCAAAAATGTTGAGATGCGCGAGCGAGAAAACGGCGCGGAGTATTTGTAAGCTTAACTTACTATTAGTATACGTCATAACACCTGTCTTATATTGTTTACGAGCTGCTGCCCGCGGTATCACCCGCGTGGAGATATTGGATTTCATGGGTTTTATTTTTTGCGCGGAACCCTAATTCTTTTACTAAAATAAAAGTAGCCTACGTTACTCCTTGTAACATCAGCTATCTGCCAGTGAAAGTCCCGTCAAAATCGGTCCAGCCGTTTCGGAGATTACCCGGAACAAACAGACAGGCAGAAAGACAGACAAAAAATTTTAAAAAGGGTTATTTTGTTACAGGTACCATACCTATATACTTTAATTATGCATTTAGTAAAAATCTTTTATTTTGATATTACAAACAGATAGGTACTTCAATTTTATTTATTTGTATAGATTGTTATCGCTGCAGCATTATCTCAGCGCTAGATATAGTGATAAATCGGATAGTTGATTTAACACGTAAAAATTGATAGAATCATAACGCGAGCCGTTTGCATAGAAACCATTTCTGTAATGCAGCGTAAAATAAACATGCTGTTCTTGGTCTTATTCAACGGGGTCTTTGGAATGTTATTAATGCATTAAACATGGTGGTTATAACAATTACCAGTATTTTAATTATAGCCGTATCGATTTTAGCCAACTTAAAATTAGTTTAATATGGATTAAGAAATATGTAAGCCACGCTATACTATTTAAAGAATAACATTTGGGACATAACTTATTGTTTTTTTATTGGTATTTGTTAATTTGAAAGTTTAAGATGAAGCCGAAAAAAAAAATCTTGTACTGCACAAAATAATAACTAAAAGTTACAGTAAAAAATAAATACGTTCTTACGGTATGTTTGTATTTGAGTTTCTTTATTCCACCATAACTTTTAAATGCCTGAACCGATTTCGATGTATGGGCTATCGTTAGAATCCTTACATAATTCCGAGCGACTCATTGCCGGAATCTGCTGCCTTATCAGCTAACAATCTCGTGTTTGTTTTCAATACCAGACCGATTAAAACCAGCGGTCACTAGTCTTCGTGTGGAAGGAATTGGCAATAGGTTTCGCTTCTTTTCGTTTTGTAAGAGCTTATTTCTTTAATAACCAGCGAAAATTCTAGACTATTCCTTTCACACGAAGACTAGTGACCGCTGGTTTTAATCGGTCTGGTATTGAAAACGAACACGAGATTGTTAGCTGATAAGGCAGCTGTTTTTCCTGAGCAATTAAATCTGGGAGTCTTCAAGAGACGAGTGAACAGGTATCTTCTTGGCAAGCGTGCTGCATTGTCGACCGCGTCGTCGCTTAACATCACGTGAGACAGCGGTCAAACGCAAGCCCATTTGCAATAAAAAAAAAAGTAACACTGGCTAGGGTAGTCGTGTTTATTTATGTAACTTATTTCAACACAAAAGAGTGATACCTAAAGGAGCGTCCTAATACCTAATGTTTCAGGGTATTACGAGCGCACGGCAATGGCGCACAGACCTTTATGTTTCAAAGTTCTGAGTGGCACTGTAATCTTTGTGGGCCGGCATTATGCTTACCATCAGGCAAACGACCAGATCGTTTCGTTATCAACGAGCATAAAAAAATTAAAAAAATACTTTTGTAATGACGAGTTATTGTGAGAAGCTTTATTGTTTCATTAAACGGAGCTGGGTGTCCTGTGTAATGCTACTGGATTTAGAGGTGAATAAACGAAAGCGGAGCAGTCCTAATTCGAATCTATATTGATAAATTGCTACAGGAAACTGCAACTCTGCCCGTAAACTACTCGGACAATAGGATAGGAATTGCAACGAAAGTTAAAGCTATAAATGATCAGTTGATCACAGCAACATCTATGGATACACAAATTGGTCTACAGATGGGAAAGGCAGGATTATAAGAATCAGCTCACGCCTCACACCAAGTTGCCTTAGAGTGCGAGCTTTCAGTTGACTCTATGGCTAAGGTTCATACACAAGTCTAAATGTGGACCATAAATTACGTCGACCATATAGAATCCATACAGATAAATAAAATTGAAGTGTCTGTTTGTAATATCAAAACAAAACAGCTTTTTAATAAATGCATATGAAAGTATATACGGTACCTATAACAAAACAACCATTTTTATAATTTTTGTCTGTCTGTCTGTCTGTTTGTTCCGGGTAATCTCCGAAACGACTGGACCGATTTTGACGGGACTTTCACTGGCAGATAGCTGATGTTACAAGGAGTAACATAGGCTACTTTAATTTTAGAAAAATAATTAGGGTTCCGCGCAAAAAAATAAAAACCATGTAATTCAAAATCTCCACGCGGGTGAAACCGCGGGGCAGCAGCTAGTTTTGACATATGGAAGCATGAGTTTACGCTTAGATTCGTCTCCGTGTCTTAGCCTAAAAGTTAGAGAGAATTGCTACCCCTTAGGCTGCTACCCCTCCTCCCCTCCCAACACCTCCGTTCACCGGGAAAATACTAAAGTCCTTCCGGTACGTTAAAATCATTTAAACTACTGCATATGTAAAAAAATCCATACCTTGAGATAGCACCAGCCCAGTCTGGTGAACTCGGCAGTGTACTTGGGCGGGAACCGTGTGGTAAGGTGCTCCGCAATCTTCTGGGCCCAGTTACGGCGCTCGGACACGCTGGCACATGTGAAGACGACCTTGCGAGGTGCCGCGCGAATTGAGCCGGCAGACATCATGATCTCAAAGTGATATGTGTTGTTGGTTGTGCTGGTAAATAAATTACACCATTTTATTCAACTTGTTTATTTTAGGTGAATGTGGGTAACAGTATTTGTAGCATTTTCTAGGAGAGGTCTAGTAGGTTCAGCATTGGTTGCAGATAATCACACTCAAGTACAACCAAGAGAGGTATTAATAATCTGAATGTGAATATTGGTGTGGGTACTGCATATAGTTGTAAGTACAGCTCTCTATCAGCCTTAGAGATTTGTGAGATCTACCAGTTGATTACTTCAAAAATAATTATTCGATGAAAAATAAAGACAACAGACTCCTATAATATAATCCTACAATTTATTTTGAAGAACCTTTAAAATTATTTAACGGAGCACATTAGCAACATCAACAAAATAAGGGATATAATACTATGACCTGAATATTATTGTATGCCTTATTTTGTTGATGTTGCCTAATGTAATCAGATCAATCAATTATTATAGTAATCAGACCTACCTGACTGGTCTGCAAAATTAATCAGTAAATGGTACTCTATGATTATTAGAAAAGAGCAACTATATTTAAAGTAATGGATTAAGTAAATAACTCACATAGATGTTAGCGGTAGCACAATTTGCAAGCAGTAAAAAATTTCTAGAGGATGAGCTTCCTTCAGCACTCCATTAGTAGGATCACTGTAGCACATTAGCTTTTGATCAGACAGCACACAGAAGCGTGACTGAGAATTTCTAAATAGGTCATCCATTGCCTGTCCGGTGGTCCTGTTCAATGTGCCACTATAGTAGGGTACAGGCATGTAATTAATGGGAGGCCTCTCCACATGCTCAACTTTTGGAACTACAGACTTTGCTGGCTTACTCAACACATCCAACTTTAATCTTCGTGAAAATCGAGTAATCATAGAATTGGAGCTTGGAACTTTCACATCCTCTACATTATTAGATTTATTCTCATTCTCATTAGCCATGTCATACCAGTTGGAGTTACTTTCCCTGAGGACCATAGCGCCAGCCACAGACTGTTTCCCTTCCTCATTTAACAAGCTGTCAAACCTCTCAGGCGGAGTTGGAGGATTATAATAATCTGTTTCTGCAAAGGGCTCAAAGTTATCTTCATGCAAATCAGTAGCCACTATAGTCCCATGTGTATCCGCTGTTAAAAACGATTCAAGCAGGAGCAGTTCATTACTCATTCCCTCATACTTAGGAGCAGTTGTAGCAGTGTTGAGTGGGTCAAACTCATATATTGTGCTGTAACTTGGACGTGGAGTTGACGAAACCACTTTGCTATCCAAATTCTCGTTTTTAGACGAAGAACATATTGGCAAGGTCCAATTTTCATACAAGGAATTTTGCCTCATTATTTCACCAATTTTCCCTTTCTTGTTGCGACGCTCAGGGGCATCTGGCAGTGATTTAAAGCTGGCAATGCTGTTAGTCCTTGATGGCTTAGGTGTATCATATGTGAGTTGTGCTTCAGTATTAGTCCACAGGTTTGATGCACAGTGATCACAGTCGTGACTGTCATGGGAAAAGTTACTGACACAATCAGTATTTGAATCTGAATTGTTAGAAAACAATGATGTACTGTCTAAATTCAAGTTATTCAAATTGAGAGGTAAAAATTCAGTTCCTTCTTGGACAGATTCATTTTCATTTTTGTATTTCTTCTGTTCAAGCATCGGAGAGTGAAATTGGATATTATCAAAAAGAGTTGTATGACTTGGCATAGACATACACCTCTGGACTTCTTCCATTTCTGGTAGCTCTGTCTTCTTAGGTCTGCGCAGTTTCAAACCTGCAGTTTTTGTTCCCTCAATGACAGACTTTGTGACACAGTCTCTCATTGCCCGGGAGGTAGTCAGCGTCTTCTCCAGAGTACCCTTTGCAAATTTTGATCCATCACTGATGGACTTTTCTAGTTTCTCATTTGCATGAGAGACTTTCGTTGATACATCTTCCTTTATCTGTTTCGACACTGTCCCAATTGACCGTAGAATGTCTGAAGCACTGACCTTCTCGTTGTTGGCAGGTAGCTTGGTGCGCGGGAGTGGCACCGGACCCGCTGCGACAGCGACGTCAGAGTCTTTGAGCGTGTTGAGATCTGCACGTGGCTTCGGCACGGGCGGAGTGGCCATCGTTAACCTTTTAAAACTTTTTTACCACTAACAATCAAGTAGCAAAAGATAACATTGTTGTGCCACTATAATACTACAACAAACAATTGAACGTTGAGTCACTTCAGGGTACCTACTGATCTTCCTTTGTGTGAATAAATGAGCTATTTTCTCTGATATTCGCTTTATAAATGTTAAAGGAATTATCTAGAAGTCCATAATAAGTTGGTTTTATCTCTATTTTATACGATGGAATTCCAACATGGCTCAGTACTTCAGCAAACCCAATTTATGCAAGCAATCAGGCACTCAAAATCCACAACAATCAGACAACGAATGCACAACGAAACGAATGAAAAAAATAAAGCAGAGGTAGTTAGCACAAAAAGCAGAAACTACAATGACACAAGTCTAACTTGCAGTGCTGCCAACTTTCAAAAATATTTCCCCATAAACAATGGTCAAATCCCTCTAAAATCTCCACAAATTCATAGAAAAAGGTTCTGTTTCTCATTAAAATATATCTTTGTTTAAGGGGCAGAATACAGCTCACCACTATACACAACACAGATAAACATATCGTCAAAAATGTTGAGATGCGCGAACATAATCATACAACTCATACTCAACATAATCATACACAATCATACAACTTAATATAGTATACTGTTGAGAAAAATTTTTATGTTTGTATATCTTTAATATCTACTTATTCACATTGTGAAAATTTTTGTTTCTAATGTATGTCTGTTCAGGGTAATCTCCGAAACTGCTGGATCTATTTTGACGAGACTTTCACTGGCAGATAGCTGAAGTTATAATGAGTAACTTAATCCACGTGGGCGAAGGCGTGGGGCTGTGGGGCACAGCTAGTATTCTATAAAATTGTAAACTTAAAAACACATTTTTTTAATGTACTTATGTAAGCATAAAATTATTAATATGTATTTAATTTTATAGTACTTTGTTATCAAACGTACAATATTAATAATACAATAATCTAGTTCTATTGAAGCCATAAGGGAAAATAATTAATTCCCCCTAATGTGGGTATTTTTTTGTATCGTGACAGCACTGGGTTTGTGTTGATTTTTCAATTGTGTTACTAGTAAAAAAAATGTGTATGATTTTTAACTAAGACTTACTAAAATTCAAACAAGTCTTTATATCTATTTATTATGTATTACAATAGTATAAGTCGCCATTTTTGCGTAAATAAGTATGCATTAGTAAGTATTAAGTATTAATAAGTAGTACATACATAATTTTTGCGTAAGTTCTTTTGTGATTTTGTTCATCTATGGTCCAGGATAAGTTCCAGAGTACTTTTTATATAGGGTAACATACAATAGAACGTTATTCAGCGTAACAGCGCCATCTTGAACAGTTTGAATGAACAATAACAACTAAGGTACATCACAGATGTCACTAGTGATTTAGTTTTAGTTATTACCCGCGGGCCGCGAGTCGCGACTAGCGATAGCGATGGAACGAATCCCCTCCCCTATTAAGCAAAGTACTCTGTGCGGACTACGGAGAAGACGGTATAATTATATGCGTTTATGGTGACAGGTTGTTTGTTTGTTTGTTTTTTTTTATGTGTGCACCATAATAATATGTAATATACGGGTGTGCACATACGGATGTTCCCATATATCTCCAGAAGGGTTAAGCCGATTTAGTTACAGTGTTCTGTAATCTGTAGCGCTTTTGATTCAATCGACGATGGTTCTTAGATACTTAGATAGGTTTTAAGTTGTTAATCCGCTAGGGGGCGCTGCAAAGAAATCTTGTAGAAAATCTCTAAAAAGCTTAAAATAAACACAAAATTTAAAAATTTAAAAATACCTACGACTTCGTACCTACGTCTATGTTACAATTACTATATTTATTCGTACAAAAAAGCTCTAATTTTTAGTATGACATGATTTTATTGAAAGTATAATATGTAGTTTATAGCGGGAATCACATAGCCCATAGGCTACATTTTAACCCGGAAAATGCACCGTTCCTGTAAGTATTAGGAGTCACGACGCGAGTAAAGCCGCGGGCAGAAGCTATAGTACTGCTTCATTTATCTACTATGATAGGTACTTAAGGGGCTAGGTTACCCAAAAACGACTACTTTCTGCTCCTAAAACTCCCACACGGCTTGGTTTAACGACTTGAAAAAAATACTACCTGAATGATCAATTCAAGGGCATTAAATTTGATTGATTGATTTTTTTGTATTACCATTACTTATGGCTTGAAAAAATATTTAACAGCATGCTATTTTAAAACTATTTTCCCTAAAACTTCTAAATGACTTAGACGTTTGGGATTAATTTTACACCAAAAAATAAGGAAGAAAATTTTCTATAATTCTTATTGATTAAATTTGTGCATAGAGCAATATTTCGCAAAGAAATTATCAAAAAACTGAATTCCAAATGTACAAGTCTCAGAGGTGCTCTGCGCGGGCGCGCGCGGCAGTCATGCACTGGCATTCAGACGGGGAGGTTGTGTCGCTCGTTGCTCTGCTCACGCTGTCCGCCGACGTTACATATTTGTGTGCGTGAATGATATACAATACAAGTATTTGTTTTCGTGTGGGTTTGAAGCTTGCTCAAAGAGTAGCGTCTAGAGTGGTGAAATCTGATTCATTCCGTGATTTGCGCGTGGACACTCCTCGCATACATATTGAGTGGGTTACATTTCTGATTACAATTTCTTGTTTACGTACATCATTTTTACGAGTGGCAAATATATGTATTGGTAAACAAAGGAATATCGGGAGGTTGAGAACCGTTATAGAAAATACTGGAAATGAAATTGAAAAGTAAAATTACTGGCCTTATAAGACTTAATACCTAATGTCTCAGGTTAACGAGCACAATGCAGTGCTGCATATTTTTGTTTTAAAGTATTGATTGGCACTGCAATTGTTATGGGCCGGCGTTATCCGAAAACTGTAAATATGTTGTAATTGCAGTGCCATTCACAACTTTGAAACACAAAGGCCTGCAGGGCACCGCAGTGTGCTCATCATAATGCTGGCCCATAAAAATTGCAATGCTTCACAGAACTTTGAAACACAAAGGCCTGCGCGGCATTGCTCTGTACTCGTAACTAAGTCTCATAAGCTCAGTAATTTCGCTGGTTACTTTGCTCATCAAACCGGAACATAGTAATGCTTGCACATCAGCCGGCAAGCATATAATGCTGTTCCGGGAGAAATCAAGGACCTACCTTGGACACGGTTTTGGCAAAAATTGAAATGTTGGTTGCATGAAAAATATTACTATACTATAGCTGAAGTTTTAAAGTAATTTATTTGACCACTGAATTTCTAGAATTCTATTTAAATTATTGGTTTTATTTTTGGACACTTTAGTATAATTAATAAGAAAAATAATAACATTTGATAATATAAATAAGTACCTATAGGAAATGAAATATGAATTGTATTACGATCATTGTGTCATTAGTTTTTTGTAATATTTTAAATTCAATGATAGTTAATTATTCTAATATTTGCATGCCACAATGTGGTAAAATGTTTATGATACTTTATATTTTCTATACCTGTGACCCGACACTATTGTTGTCACCAACATTTTTAGCAAATAAATTATTATGATTAGGCTTCATGAACAAAGTGAAAACCCAGACGGACACTCGCAGATGACTCGATACCTCGTAAATGACACCAAAATAAAAAACACGACTACAAAAGTAAAAATAAAAACAACCCGAAAATCATTTATTTACGTACATGTTAATTTTTGGGTCAAAATGTGTAACAAATTTCAACTTTACGGAGCAAATTGGCTGTCTGTACTTTTATTTTAGTCCAGAGCGATATTTTGAGATCAATCTCAACGTTGGATAATCTCATGTGCGTCCGTACCGTTTATTTACGAATAATAATGATCACTTCAACACTTCATTTCAATGAAAAACTTTCCACTAAATGAATTCAAAGAATTATAGGCAAAGATGCCGTGCGCGCGTGCGGGTACCGCTTCGTAGCGGTTCATCCGCGTGTTCTATGACGTTAGGTTTTGCGATGTTCTTGAAAGACGTAGTGTGGACCGCGCGGGGGAAGTGCGCTTGACTCCACCCATTCGAGCAAGGTCCTTGGCCCGTATAACGTCCTTAATCTATTTTTTATCTACTATTTCTGTCAATTTTGAGTTTTTTGTCAGTCACATCGAAAATGATGAGATTTTTTCAAAAATTAAGATAAGATAAGATAGGTACATACATAAACCTAAATTTGTTATAACTTATAAATATCGTAACAACGTACGAGTATTTTCTCCTATCGCGTATATCATAAAAAGTGCCAACATAAGCAGTGAAAACACTACACGGCCAAAAATACACAGATTATTATACCAACCTATAGATAAATTCTATGCTCAACATTAATGGGGCTGTTCATTTTTTAATTCATCACCCTGGCGAAGAGTGGCCTCCCGCAACAGAAAGTTGAATGAAGCATAAGTTTAAATTTGAGTTCGGGTGCTGTCCTACCTCTTTGTTACTATGTAAGGAACAGTTTTTACTATTAAAGTACCAAACTTATAGTAAGTACATACTATCACTATATAACTATTATACTTGTAAGTACAGACATCAATACAAATCACTGAAAAATTACAATAACCGTCACCCGACTTCAAAAAAGATGGAGGTTCTATGTTCGACTGTAAGTAAGTGTATTTTTTATGTACTTATGATCACCGATTTTTCCGTCAATTATAGACCGGATTTAAAAATCGTTTTTGTTTGTAAGGTTGTAATACTCTCGAGGTGTTCCCGTTTGGGACCACCTCGTATACATTTTATTATTTTATCTTATATTATTATATATTTTATTATATCGTATTTATTTTATATTTATACTCGTATACATTTTATTTAATTAAATATAATCTAGAAGTGTTCAAAACAAGACTGAACAGATACCTTCTAAGGTATACGTGCTACATCATCGGCAGCTTCGACTTTAACCATCAGGTGAGATGACGATCAAACGTGAGCCTATAGAATAAAAAAATATTAAAAAATACCCCACTAAAGGTAGAAATATGGGGTATGAAATTTCATACATAATTGTGATATTTAAAACGAAATCGGTTTCCGATTTTTTAAAAGCAAAATGTTTCAGAAATTGCAAATGGGAGTTTAATTTTTTTTCCCTTTTGAACCAGTCCACCACATTGGCCTATCTTGTGATCACCTGCTCTATGTCCATCGTGGCGTCTTGTAGTCGATTACCCACGCATAATAACTGCCAACAGCTTACGAGGGAAGTCGTATGCGATTGCATCTGCCTAGGATATGATCCCACTCGGCAACAGATTTTTATGTTAAAGGGGGTTGCGCTAAGGTAATGCCTACTTAGATTGTCCTAAGTATATCTACTTCTGCAAAATAAATACACCGTCCAACTCATGGTAGAATTGGAGGACATTACATACAGCTTGGTGACCTGTCACTACAGAGTCAAGCACAGCTGCTGGCAGATTACGAAGATAGAAAACTGGCAGCGTTTTTAATGTCAGACAAGAAGCTAAGGCAACATCAGCGATGGTGGCTCCGTGTTAGTAAGGTCGACCGCTGAACCGTAAGTCGCTAATAAAAACATGTTAGTTCTAATAGGAATATACTATGAAAGTTCAAGTCAAGACATTAGAAATGTAGACTAGAAAGACAGTAGATTTTCGCACTAGTGACGTTAGCCGCCGATCTGTAGTTCAGTGGTTCTAAAACTGGTACCTACTATATACTCGTAGGAGCTTGCGCTTGGGCGTGAAAGAAATCGTCGAGATTCAGCTAGCATGGGAGTAAGCATTGTCTGTGCTCGCAAGGCTCAGCTACCACCTTCAATTTAAAAATCTACCCTCAAGACCTCAAGCACTTGTATTTGTGTTCCAGTAGGCTCTGCACTTGAGATATAATTACCTACGTTCTGTGACTTGAGTGCCACTCCGTAATCCATATTTTCATCGTCTTCGACCACAACCACAGAACATGCCACAAAGCCAAGTGGAAAACGACCTGGTGAATATCACAAAAATCAACGTTTAGACGCCTATTTAGTTAGTCTATAAACACCACTTTCACATGTAAAATGATTAGAAATGTCACAACAGGTGTGAGTTTGACAACGGTTAGAAAGTCAATGTTTGTGGTTGTTTATAATTAAACACGCGACTGAGGCATGTTTAAGGGTTAGAAGCGGATTTCATCTTTTTAACACATGTTTAGGGCGTGGAAAGACCGCTGTTGTTTTTTGAGGTCGTCATTTACCATCAGTGGCGCAAGTACGGATCTTTTCGATCGATAAAATTCGATAAAATTGACAAAGTGGGCTTTATCGACTATTTATATAATTTATAGAGCCTTGATACAATCGACAAAAGTTATCGAATAGCTAGGTCGAATCCAAAGAGATTACAATACTTTACAATCAGGCTTCGGTACTCGCAACATTCGATAATTTTATCGTGTTTTTCGATTCAACAAATTTATCGAACCGACTTACTTGCGCCGCAGGTGAGGTATATAATGGTCAAACGTGGGTAAAAAAAGTTCGGAGTACTACAACCAAACTAGATCGCCAATTTGCACTGAACAGGTGTAGGTACCTATAGTACTTAAACCGTGCAAATTATTATCAAAACTGGAGAATATATTATTATAAAATAACAACACCTGTGTATACACAGTTCAAAATGTCAGTTCATGCCTTCCTATATGAATTCAAGTGTTTCGTTCAGTGCTCTTTAGCTGATATAGAAGTGTGGTCGATTCGTCGATTAAGGAACAGCTGTCATTAGAAACTGTGATATAAACAAGAAATCAACTAAATTAATAGTGCGGTGTGTTCAGTGCGCTATAAGAGCCGGGTCACACACGGCACCTAACGTTTAGTGTTCAGTTGTTGTATGTCATATAGAACAGCATTGCTGATAACAACTAGTTTTATTTGAGGAACGCTGTTTGAACTTTACAGCGTCACCAAACGGCGAGGGAGCGCAGAAGGTGCTCGAACCTAAAAACTGATCTTTGGGATAGGTAGTTGTACTTACTAGTCGCCCGTCACGACAAATTTTTCCTTCTGATTTTAAGGCACTTTGTATACGATATCGTGTCGACTTTCGATTTGTAACTTAACGTTTGCGCTATCTTAGTTAATATTAGATGACTATTGATTGAAAGAGGTGGCACGAACGTCGAATATGATGTGTATTGATGTCTAGTCGTCGTGACGCACGACTAGTCGCTATCGAGCGCCTGTGTACAGTTCTGCGTGACTCATGTGGACATGATGAATCAGTGTGCGTGCGTGTTTGTTAATGTATAGGTACTTGTGTGTTTTGCGAGGAGAGGGTAGATTTGTCAGGCATGCGGCTGAAGTTATAGCAGAGTTCTAGACGTTGCCGGTGCGGCCTTTACCAAAGAGGCTAGCTGGTCATCATTGCGCAGGTACCTCCTTAACATGGTAGTAAATACGGCGTTTACTATCGCGATACTAATCTAAAAATACATACTTATATAGGTGTTTGAATATTTGTTGGTTTGTCCTAGTTTCCGCGGGAAAAGCTTTTTTTAATAACTTTGGTTGGCATGTCTTGTTAACCACTTTACGAAAAGGGCTTGAAAGAGTACATGCTCGTGAAGTCTGCTGCCAAGCATGAATGTGCAAGCATTACTGTGTTCTGGTTTGATGAGCAGAGTAGCCCGTGAAATTACTGGGCTTATGAGACTTAATACCTAATGTCTCAGGGTAACGAGCGCACTGCAGTGCCGCGCAGGCCTTTGTGTTTCAAAGTTCTCGAGGGGCACTGCATTTGTTATGAGTTGGCGTTATACTTATCATCAGGAAATCGCTTCCAATGAGATATCTTTTAAATCTCTGTAAGGGTGGGGACGGGGTCCAATATCCATACAAAATCCATCCCTTGGCCCTTTTTCTCGGCCGACTGGTTAAGTACTGCACTATTACACTAGAACCTATCTAGTAAACAGCTGTATGGACGGCGTCGCTGAGGAAACAAAGAAAATATTTTTCCCATATAAACCTAGAACTCTGTCAGTTGTTCCATTACGGTACAAAATGAGCACAAACTAATTAATTACTATCGGCCTTCAAACCCATAATTTATGTAACCAGTAATTGTACATTAATCAACATTTTACCACAATTTAGATATTATTTACACGTGTGTGTAAAGAGGTTTGTTGTGTGGACCTTTTTTTTTTTTTATGTTATTAGGTAACGAGACGAGCTGGTCGTTTGCCTGATGGTAAGCATAACGCCGGCCCATAACGATTGCAGTGCCGCCCAGAACTTTGAAACACAAAGGCCTGCGCGGCACTGCAGTGCGCTCGTTACCCTGAGACATTAGGTATTAAGTCTCATAAGCCCAGTAATTTCACTGGATACTCTGCTCATCAAACCGGAACACAGTAATGCTTGCACACTACTGCTTGGCGGCAGACTTCACGAGCAAAGCAATCCTTCTAATAAGAACAGTACCATCGCTTTCCATAGGAGTCTGAGGGAATATCCATGGAATGAGCAGCTACATTCTCCTCAGTCTGGCTCTAAGGGAGGTCTCAGAGCACACATAAATAAAAAATATAAGTAGGTACTTGGTGGTAGGACTAACCCTTCTGCGAATGTCCGTCTGGGTTGGTAACACCAATTTGCTCGTGAAGTCAACTGCCAAAAGCAGTAATGTGCAAGCATTACTGTGTTCAGGTTTGATGAGCAAAGTAGCCACTGAAGTTACTGGCCTTACGCTTCAGGGTAACGAGTGCACTGCAGTGCCGCGCAGGCCTTTGTGTTTCAAAGTTCTGAGTGGCACTGCAATTGTTATGTGCCGGCGTTATACTTACCATCAGGCAGATGACCGGCTCATCTCGTTATCAAACAGTATAAAAAATAGGAAATACATTATGGGCTTTTTTTTTTGTTATTGCTGTTATATTTTTATTATCGCTGGAATATATCTTTATTAATAATGTTTATTCTATTTGTTATTGTGATGTATAAGCTATATTACTGTAAAGTTTTACGTTTATAATATTAGTAGAATTATATAAAGTTGGATTACCACTGACTCACTCACTGACAGAATTGATCTCCGGGAAGGAGCCTCCTGACACTAAAACAATGTACTGAAGAAGTGTTCGGATCGGTCCCGAGACCCCCAGAAAAATCCGACATCTCCGAAAATCGGAAGGTACATCGCGGTATGCCGTCGTTGCTCAGAAACGGTTCATAAAAAAAATATATGTACAGTACAGCTATGTCTACATCTACACACGCACCTATATATTATATTCTTACGGGTATGCACTTACTTTTGCTCAGGTACTTGAGAGAGATTTGGCCACAGTAGCCGGCCGGAAACATTGATATTTGATACGACATGTCACAGCAATCTTATCTTCTTATTTAGCGTATTTGGCTTACCTCTTTATCTTTTCATTTTGTTATTTCCCTGTCTGACTCTTATATACTTTTTACTTTTTTCTAATTTTTGGATCTGCTATTATTTTATAGATAAACTTTTTGTAAACGCGAAAAAAATATAACATGCCCAATACAGCTAGGTACTATGCTGACTACTTGCTCTTGAAGCCAGCAGGCGTGAGATGCGCGCCTTTTGGCCGTCCGTCATTTCAATTCCCATTTTTCTGTGCTCTAACAAACGGACATCAGGTTGTGCGGACCGCCTGAATTTGTAATTGAGGACTTGGGAGAAAACCTCGATAGCTAATGTATAATAATCTGAAAATCATCAGGTTGTGAGGACCAGCTGAATCTCCACAACGAAGAAGCCTGGGAGAACCATATATGAAGCCCAACATTTTGTAGTCGTCCAGAGTAAGTGCGTTGTAGATGTTGACGTAATCGGTTCAGTATTTTAGGAGAGGAGAGGCAATCTCAAATATATAAGGGACAATACAATTTTAAAATTTAGTTTATGATATTAGTATAGAAGTAGTATAGATTTCAAACACTTCTGCGCGGGAAAGTTACTCGAGACGTCCTACGTAACATAATATCTCATAGTGCGCATCTTATCCCAGCAGCGGCGCAAGTACGAAAGTCGGTTCGATAAATTTGTCGAACCGTAAAACTCGATAAATGTATCGAATGTTGCGAGTACCGAAGTCTGATCGTAAAGTATTGTAGTAGCTCTATATTCTCTTTCGATTCGACCTAGCTATTCGATAACTTTTGTCGATAGTATCGATGCTCGATAAATTATATAAAAAGTCGATAAAATCCACTTTATCGATTTGAACTGTCAATTTTATCGAATTTTATCGATCGAAAAGATCCGTACTTGCGCCGCAGAACACCTAAACCTAATGAACGCACCTAGGCACAATATATAGGTACAAGTACATAGGTACACATATTATACAAGCTCTTTCGGTTTTTCTAACTGCAGTCACGTTCTAGTTAAAACTTATATTCAGTTTATCTAATACTTTGTAAAGCTGCTAGTAATTATTGTATTACTTACTATATTTTGTTGAACTGACTGACCTAGATAATGCTAGTTTTTTACTGTATGGAACAAATTTATAAATCGATGTAGAGTTGAAATCAACCTGTAATAGGTACTATTATAAATGAAACAAACCGCGACTATGAGTTACCTGTTATGTTAATACCGGTTAATTTTAATACCTGTGATAGAGTGATATTATATATTGTGATAGTCTTGAGTAGTGTCTTTCACAAGCCTCGGTGATTATCAAATTTGATGTCCACTATGCTTACGTAATCGCAATTGGGTACTTGCATGAAATACAAAACACATAAATACTGTGGTTATACAGGTTTAAGAACATCACATTAACACAATAAAAATGAAATTCAGAAAAATATATAATTTCCACAAAGATACTGGATCTAAAACTTTCCAGAATTCAACGATTTTTTTTAATTATCCAATAGTAATTCAAACCATACTATCAGATTCTTTACATTTTAATGAATAACAAATGAATGACAACTATGTACTTAAACGCAGTTTTTCACGGCCAAAATGAAAAAATGTGTGTTTTAGTACAAATTTACGGGCCGCGTTGAATATGTGACGTCACGCATTAAGCCCAATTAGTATGGGGTGTTTTAGCGCTCACTAGAACCGCCTGACTTTGGATCTCATTTTTGACGTTGTTAGCATTCGATATCCAGTTTTTTCTATATAGACATTTAATTTTCATGGGAACACGAATTGATTAGCATTATAAAAAAATCGAGTCAACACCCCAATTTTAAACTATCGATACAAAAATATCTGTCAAAGTGAGTTACGGTGACTAACCACGAAACTCGTGCTCATGACGTCATCCAAGTTAATAACTGAGGTTAGCCAATACGAAACTAGCTGTTTGACAGTTCATCGCTGTACACTTTGCCAAGTGATCATCACTTTGAGTTGTCAACCGAGATACGGAATAGCCCTGCTGGACTCAGATGTACACTAATAGGTGGATCAACATTTGTTCAAAACTCATACTGGATCAACTATTACCGTGTTGGGCTCTATTATATGAATAAATATATGAACATTTATATCTATACAAATAAATAAAATTGAAGTGTCTGTTTGTAATGTCAAAATAACAGCTTTTTATCAAATGCATATAAAAGTATATACGGTACCTATGACAAAACAACCATTTTTTAAAATTTTGTCTTTCTGTCTGTTTGTTCCGGATAATCTCCGAAACGGGTGGACCGATTTTGACGGGACTTTCACTGGCAGATAGCTGATGTTACAAGGAATAACTTAGGCTACTTTTATTTTAGAAAAAGAATTGGGGTTCCGCGCAAAAAAATAAAAACCATGAAATCCAATATCTCCACGCGGGTGAAACCGCGGGCTGCAGCTAGTTCGTATATATAATCGAAAGCCACACCACACGGGGGTGAGGGGGAGGTACTTTTGAAGTGTTGAGTACTGCAATTGTTATTGGACAGCATTATGCTTACTATCAGGCACACGTCCAGCTCGTCTTTTTATCAAATACTGTAAAAAGACTAGCAATGCCCCACGGCTTCTCCTACGTAATAAAAATAGCTTAAGTTACTCCTTATAACCTCAGCTATCTTCCAGTGAAAGTCCCGTCAAAATCGGTCCAGCCGTTTCGGAGATTAGCCGAAACAAACAGTAAAACAATTTATTTTGCTTTTTTTTATTATACGTACCGTAGATACTTTCATATGCATATAGTAAAAAGTAGTTTTTTGACATTACAACCAGAAGTTCAATTTTATTTATTTGTATATAAGACACCCTTTTTTACTCCTGCAGGGCTAACATGCGCGCCACGACAAAATTTTCTCTACTGTTTCGTCTCGCTCTTTCTTTCGCGAACATGAGACAAATGCACGACATAAGCATCGACAAATTTTTGTCACGGTGCGCATGTTAGCCCTACTGGTATCTATAGTCTTTTTCAAATAGGAAGGCACCTGACACCCATTCGAAATGTCAGCTGTCAAACATGCATTGTCAATTTTAAGGATGTGCCGCACCTAGGTATATTCGATTTTTTAACTACCGATTATCATCGACTTTAGGTACTTATCGAACAATTTTTGTATCTATTTCTAAGTGTTTTGTGAACAACTATCTATCTATAAGTCCTACTAATGAGTTTCAGAGGAATCCTAAAGAAATTTAAAAAGAAACAGTGATAGGTAGCAAAATGCGGATGCGTAAAATAAATCTTTTGAAAGAAAAGAAATTTATCATTTTGTTTTACACAAGATTTTTATCACTCCTATTAATCTTTAAATCACACTAATAATACAAATTTGATTTGAACATAGCATGTGAATTAAACAGTAATAATAATTATTGATCATCGTCATTATGTGTCTTCTAAGTTTGTTGAATAATTATTGTTATCCCTACTCTTCCAAAAAAAAACGAGAATATTATATGAAGGATAACATTATGAATAAGATTTAATTCTACGTTGCGTCTACGTCAAATGTATCTACATCCGTGTGTGTTGTTTTTTCGTTCGGCGTGTACCATGTTATTTTCCATGCCTGACTGCCTATATATAAAATACGTAGTAGTATATACGTATTCGATAGCAAAATGGAACAGCGCCTCTTTGAAAAGTAAGTTCATTACAAATTTTCCTATTGTTTATTATGTTTGGGTACAGATTAACGACGGCCCTTTCATAAATCAAGTCGATTAATAAGTTTTGTTTTCGATATTTTCCAATTCAAACAATAATCGATTTCCCACCCCTACTGTCATGCCGTCAAGATTGGCAGTAGTACGTAACATTACAAGTTATAACGAATTTAATATTGATTATATTGAAAAGTGAACGCGAACATTTATACGCAAGTTAATAACCTTTATTCTATTTATTGTGTCTTTTGCCGTTTATTTTAGTAGTTTTTCTTGTAAGTTTGCTTAATGTTTTCACTGCTAAATAGAAAATATTTCGGCCAATGGTGTGACGTCACAGGAAATGTTTACGTAGTATTTTACGTTCTATGTACCTGTCACAGATGTCAGGTGACAGGTGTCAGGTGCCTTCCTATTTGAAAAAGACTATATATTAATTTGAACACTATCTCAATTGATCATAGGTGCCGATTTTGTCAACACTCAATAGTCTCATTCATAGGATTTGCATGAAATGTCACGGGTCCAAAAGGGGCTGGCGCGGGGGAAACAGGTAGCCCTTCATCACCGGTGATGATAAGGTTCATCATAATTTAGCAATTTTATTAGTTCATAAATTTAAAGCTATTTTGAACCTTATCACCACTGAATAAGGTCTAACTGTTTTATTTTTACCGCCGGGCCTACATGGTTCCGGCCGACATTAAGGTTCAATATAGTTAGCAATTTTATTCGTTCATAAAGTTAAGGCTATTTTGAACCTTATCACCAATGAATAAGGTCTAACTGTTTTTTTTTGCCGCCGGGCCTACGTGGTTCCGGCCGACACTTCAAAGGGTAGGATAGGAATAATACAGCCCAATACAAAATCAATTTAAAATATTTTAGTACCAGGTTTATATTAGCGCCATCTATTGGTAGTCTGTATATCGTATCTCATTTCGTAGCTGTGTAGCTACGACTCTCATTTAGTACTTTTTTTCGCCACTTTTTTTGAGTCGCGCTACTTTATCGGAGATTTGGGGACTATCGGTATTTTGTGTTTATGGGCGTGGCTTATTTTACAAATTGCTGAATGTCTTTCGCTGTTGTCAGCGCCTTAACAACCTAAACTATCTTATTAAATACAACCAGTATTTTAACGTCATGGTATTGGAACCTGCGTATTCCCGACTCTCCCCGGCAGAAATGTTACACTATTACGTATACCTACGTAAGTGGAGTTATTTTAATACTTTGAAAATTGACAACGTAGTAAGTAGTGAAAATACTACTTTTCAAATCAGAACTAAAGAGTTTCTAGCTAACATCACAGAATATATAATAGTACAAAGGCTAATGTCAGGGAGTGGAATGGACGTCTTGGTGCCTAAGATCGGTTTCCAGTGGAGTCGAAAAATTTATCAAATCAAATCTCGCGTAGTTCGATGTAAACTAACAAGAATTGAATATTAGCCTCTCCTGTATACGTGACGACGACAAACATCAAATTATTTTCTTATAATGATTTGTGTGAAGATGATTGTGATGCCGCCAGCATACCTACCGCAATTAACTAGCATGGTACGTAGTTTTATTAGCATTAGTTTAGTAGTCGGACAATTGTCAATGTCTGTTGTCAGTCGGTGGTAGCGATTGCCATGATCGGCACGTTTGAACTAGATACGTACTTCGAATTCAAAACCAATGAGGGGATGCTCAAAGCTCCTGTACTAATGCAAAAGCTTGGACCGCGTGACGAACGTTGCGACTTTAATTTCCGTAGGAATTCTTTTCTTTTCACCTTTATCCGGTAATCTTTCTCACTTGGTATTATCGGTCATAAGGCCGAAAGTGATAACCACAGACTTAATATCTGTGGTGATAACGCTCTAAGCTATTATTTATTCTGCACTCAAAGTTTAGAAAGGAGACAGGATCTCTAATCGAGATATAGATGTAGGTTCTACAGAATTATAATGAATAGATAATGTTAGCCATTACAGCTCTACATTTTTTTTTGAAAACGATGAAGAGTTGGAACTAAATCTGGCAAACTCTTGATACATACTTAATATTTTACTGAGTACTTTAAAGTTGCTTGCCATGCTTACCATCAGGCAAACAACCAGCTCGTCTCGTTACCAAATAACATTAAAAAAAAGTTCAAACCGCAACACAGTCATGACTACACACTGCTCTTTACTAGTCAATTGGTACCCACTAGAGTTTATCTCTAGACTGACTCCCGCAGTAGAGTACCCAAAAACTTTACCGGCTGTAGCCACGTAGCCTTATTGAAGCTCGTTCTTGTCCAGGTGAGTGACGCTATGTGAGGCTGGGACGCGGGCGCGTGCTGCGCGTCCTCGAGCGTGCGACAGGTGCGCGGGCGCGGGCACGGCCTCGCCTGCGCCGTGGCTGCCGGGTGCCAGCGGCGCTGCGACAGACGGCGCGCGCGCACAGTCGCCCCGCGGCCGCCTCCGGACAAGCACGCGAGCGGGCGCACGCACCGCGCACCACACGCGACACGATAACACAACATGAGCTCCGGCAAGAGGAAACTGTCGTTCCTGGGATTCGCCCCTCAGGTCAGTCTCCAATACGTCTTCGTCCGATTTTATGTAGCGCGAGCCTCTTATGACAACCTCACGCAAACCTACATGGGGACATTAAAAAAAATTATTTAGTGTTATTATTTAGTAATGTGCAATGTTTTGAATGTGGTGCGGCCGTTGAGTTTACGTAAGTGTGCGTTCGTTATCGTGGCGGAATGGCCCAGCCTGGCTGCGCGTATCGGCGCAGGCGCTGGCCGCGAGCCGCAAATCAGCTGTTTTTATCACATTTCGTACAAAACTCGTGTTTTTATAACATCCGTAATGGTAGCAATTTTCATTCAACCATACTGATGTCGGATATTAAAATAAATCATAATATTTACGTTTGCTGTCCTACGTTCCCACCAGTGGCGTATTTTAGGATTCAGCGCCCCGGGCCTGCGCTTGTCACTATATACGTTAGCCCCGCGTCTTGGTGTTTATCAAACTTACACCCACGACCACCTTACGAGATTTAGGCTCTTATTAAGAAACAATGTTAAATGGGGGTTCAGTTAAACATACTTTTTTCTTTGTTGCTCTTTGAACATTTAAACTGAATCGAAAGAAACAAAACAGAGTTTAACTAAGTATTCAATTGTTTATTAATAAGAGCCTTTTTTAAATTTCTTCTGCTTGCGCCGCCCCTCGCAGCCTGCCGCCCCGGGCCATGGCCCTTTTGGCCCTAGGGTAAATACGCCCCTGGTTCCCACGATGCCGCTGTGCAATATGCCAACGAACATTTTAACATGACAGTCACATATCCACATTAGGCTAAAAAAATGTGCCAGGTCGCTAAGTATATATTTATGCACCTGTGTGTACCTATGCAAATTACGTTGACACATAAATACATATTTTAAATAGACCCATAGACCCATTTGAAATGGTTGAATAGACGTATCACATACCTACCTACCAGTTACACGGCCGTGGCATCCATCTGGAAAGGTATACGTTTGAGCTAGGTTGTTGGATTGAACAATTATGTTATGACATTTATTACTACGCAAGTATATATTACTTTACCCTGTCTGTAGCTTTTTTAAAGTAAATAACAGCTTAGGAACCTACTTAAATACCCGCTAAATAAAGACAAACATTAGTCAGAAGATCGAGACTATGAGATCAACATACTTGCGACCAATGAGTAATAGAGAGACGATTCCGCAAGTTTGTAAAATTATTTTAAAACAACTACCTACTTACATCAGTTACATTTTTGATACTATAAATGTTCATTATGAGTTTCTGCTGACACAGAAGGGGAGCTAAAACTTAAACTGTAGACATGCTTGACGAACGGAATATAATTTTTGAACTCGTCACACACAAAACTAGCGAATAATGGGTCCAAATTTGACAAAAAATATGGTCAGGCCCTATTTGATAAAAGTTACCACATACAATTTGTATTTAACATTTATATTTTACACTTGTACGTATTCATTTTTATAATTTTAAAGTTTGATTGAAATGTTACTTTTATAATTTTGAAGTTCTTTATCAAACGAGTTTTATAGGTAAATTACTGGGCTTATGAGACTTAATACCTAATGTCTCAGGGTAACGAGCGCACTGCAGTGCCGCGCAGGCCTTTGTGTTTCAAAGCTCTGGGTGGCACTGCAATTGTTATGGGCCGGCGTTATGCTTACCATCAGCTCGTGTCGTTACCAAATAAAATAAAAAATAAAAGAAAACGTTGAATTCCACAATTATGTAACTTGTTTCAACTTTTTCGGACTGTAACTTTTATTAGATAGGTCCTTGGTCTATAGTCTAACAGACTTAATAATAAACGCAGTGTAACGGTTGAATAGTTACACAATGTTTTGTCTTTGTTGTTCTTTGACAATTTCAAACTGAATCGAAAGAGACAACACATTGTGTAACTATTATTAGTAAGGCCCTAAGTAAATAGTAATACTGACAACATTAAAGCTTGAAAACTGCACAAATATATATTTTGAAAGCTAACACTAAGTGTAGGTGCATCTGGGAGAATAAGAAGCAAAGGCGTAATGAGACGTTTATTTTTACACGTCCCGATCTTTCACCAGATGTGCAGTGATTTCTGCTACTATTATTGGTATAGCTTACTCCAATACAATTAAAAGAGAATATTGCACCTACAAGCCCGCTCTACCTATGTAAGAAATGCAACCAAAATATAGACCACGTGAATTTATGTTTTCTTGCTTTTTTAACAAACCTTCTAAGTCGCTCGTATATACCACGTGAATTTATGTTTTCTTGTTTTTTAACAAACCTTCTAAGTCGCTCGTGTTGACGAGTCTTGGGGTAGATATTGGGTTGAATATGCATGGAATGAATGAATTGGGGTTCCCTACTTTCTACTTCTCCAAAGCGTAATGTTCTATTCATTCCTATTGACTGGGATCTTGATATGTACATCTTTTTGCACAATTGTGATTTTATTTGTTCCTAATTTACCACCAACGTTTATAGTCTTACTAGCTTCTGCCCGCGGTTTTCACCCGCGTTCCAACAGGAACCGTGCATTTTCCGCAATAAAAAGTAGCCTATGTTACTCTCCGGTACATAAACTATATCTATGCCAAAAATCAGGTCGATCCGTTGCTCCGTTACTGCGTGAAAGAAGGACAAACCAACAAACACACTTTCGCATTTCGACGGCTCCGTAGCTAAGTTGGTAGAGTAACCTTGCCTGCAAAGCGAGGGGTCCCGGGTTCGATTCCCGGCCGGGGCAGATTTTGTGTAAGCATAAAGTTGGTTCTCGGGTCTTGGATGTTTGTGATGTGTATCTGTGTGTGTCCATGCCACCTGCGACACAGGGAATCCTAGTGCGGGGGTCATGAGTGTAATTATTATTATTATTTATTTATAATATTAGTATGGATTTTACTCTTTCCGTTGCTTTACATATCAATAGTAATAAATCAAATATAATGCGATATTAATAGATTTTTGTCAATAGAATTACAACGAAGACTAAAGGCTCATCTTATGCGTACTCTCAAACTTCCTCTAATATAGGTACCTATTCAAAGTCCTCGTCGTCATAGCGAATGACATAAACAATTGCTTAACAAAGAATTTGTTTAGTCATACTTCGCCATGCATATATCTATTTGGAATATGGAATAACTACGTGTGTTATACATTTTAAGTGTATGCAATATGTATCTATTTGCTTTATTTTGTATTTATTTTTTTGCGTGTAGAAAATTTGGTGGAACTTAAATGTGGTCGAAATTGCCACAGCAAATAATTGTTATGTCATTAGAAAGAATACAACAAACAGGATAAAGAACACAAGGGAGAAATGCTCTTGTATTATTCCTTATAGGAATAATAAAACTAAAGTATCTAAAGTGTATTTTAAACTTACACCAAACAAATAACATTGTTTTAAAAAGCGGAAACCGACTCCAATGAAAAACTACTAAATTTATTTTGATGAAATTTCTATGGGACCAATCTGAGTAATGGAGTATATTATAGATCCCTTCTGGATGTAAGCCCGGATTGCGACATATTCGCAGATGAATGGAAGGTACTAATGCATCACTTTCTGAACTTTTGCGAAAAAAATGCTTGATTCTTATTCTTTGAACTAATATTATAACTTTTTTGACATGTTTGTTTTTTGTATTACTTTTTATGTATAATTTTTAACCGTAATGTATTAAGTTCAAAGATAGATAGATAGATAGATATTATATATAGAGATAGATATTATTATTTTTGATATGTAATTTTTTTTTTTTTTTGTTTTTAATGCTTGTATGACATTTCATTGCAATTCTTATTTTTGTTGTCTATTGTGTTAGGTAGCTATGATTTCTTTATGGAGCGTTTTTTGTAATTTAAATTTGTATAAATTCTAACAATTAATACCCTTGTAACATGTAAAATTAGTGTAATTGGCCTTGGCCGTACTAGTTTTTATAAATAAATAAATAAATAAATATAGAAGTCACTTGAACAGACCAAAATAAGAATATACGAGAGACAGCTCTGTTCTAGGTTTACTGAACTCACTACCTCCGGCCAATCAATTACCATATGGCTATGCGATAGCAAAGCCAAACATTTTATAACTTTTCTACTGTATATTATAATGATTGTAGAAACTGACTTTGTCTAGGCCCCTAGGCAAAAAAAGTCATAGTCAGCCCCCAGATGAGAAAGTGATAAAATACTAACCTATAAAAGGAAAATATATTTTCTCCGACCCCAAATGAAATGGAATAAGGGCAAGGAGATGATGATGAAATGTAAACATTTTACTGCGTTCTAAAACTAAAATCACAGATATCACTCGTGAAGCAGCACAGGTAATACATGAGAGCAAGTAGGACACGTCTGTCTTATACCGGACGGGATGTGGGCGAAGATCACTAATTGGAGCCCGCTCGGATTGAAACTATAATACACCGCGACCGGCGTAGACAAAGGTAGAGTGGTGGACTTGATTTGCATAAAAAATGCGGCGCAAGTACAGATCTTTTCGATCGATAAAATTCGATAAAATTGACAGTTTAAATCAATAAAGTGGGTTTTATCGACTTTTTACATAATTTTTTTTTTTCCAAAATAGGCTTACGTTTGACCACAATCTCATCTGATGTTAAGCGATGATGCTATCGACGATGGAGCACGCTTGCCTAGAAGAAACCTATTCACTCTCGACTTGAAAACTCCCAAATTATAGCTATTGGGAGACACAGAGGCTGGCAAAGAATTTATTAATAATTTATCTGGGCTCGATACAATCAACAAACGTTATCGAATAGCTAGGTCGAATCCAAAGAGAATATAGAGCTACTACAATACTTTACGAGCAGACTTCGGTACTCGCAACATTCGATAAATTTAGCAGACTTTTGTATCGACAAATTTATCGGACCGACTTCCGTGCTGGCGCCGCTGGACCACCAAATTAATAAACATTCGGAAAGAAGGATAGAAGGTGTCGCCAGCAAATGGCGGTCCGTCCTTAAGAAACTACATAAGAGTACAATTAGAAAAATAAACTGTGTCGCTTGCTGAACTTGTTGAATTTTTGGTTGCAGAAAACGTTTTGAAGGTATAGAAATAAATATTTAAAATTAGTTGCATGAAGTGTCTCCAAAATTAAAAAAAAAACGAGAGTCGGTATTTCAAGTACCACATACTAAAATTAAAGAGATATATTCTCTACGCTTAAAAAAACCATACAATACTTTATTATTGAGCTCAAACAATTTTGCATATATTGCATAATAATAAGCAATAACTCCCAACGAACACATACGTAGAGCATACCAATAACGGAAATACTAAACCATTAACGGATAATACCAATAACGGATTATAGGATACTCAGCATAATAGAGGATTAAAAACTACGGAGTCGATGATCCCGAAACGACGAGAGTGCACTCTGATCCAGGAATAGAACAAATACCCACGCTTGTTTTTTAGTACCAGAATGTTTGTCCCGTTGCAGCGGCGCGAGTACGGAAGTCGGTTCGATAAATTTGTCGAATCGAAAAACTCGATAAATTTATCGAATGTTGTGAGTACCGAAGTCTGATCGTAAAGTATTGAAGTAGCTCTATATTCTCTTTAGATTCGACCTAGCTATTCGATAACTTTTGTCGATTGTTTCGAGGTTCGATAAATTATATAAAAAGTCGATAAAACCCACTTTATCGATTTGAACTGTCAATTTTATCGAATGATATCGATAAAAAGAACCGTACTTGCGCCGCAGGAATCAAACTCGTTTCTTGAACACTCCCAGATTGAAGTGTTCAGCAAAAATACAACCTGAGTTTAAATTGGTGTGTTACCTGCAAGGAGGTCAATCTACTCCTGGAGATGAACAACATTTGTTTTACAAGGTTTTGATATTAGGGATTTTTCATTGAAGAAAAGGTATTTAATGTTTACGTCAAAATTGTATTACAAAGCTTCCGGGCAGCTCTAGATCAGCTGATTCACTTGAACTATGTTGAACTTTATTAAAAATGCAGAAAATGCCACGCACTTCACGTTTGAAATATGTTTTCCTATTTTTTTTGGAAATTTTGAATTACTTTTTCAAGGGATGTTCTCACAACTTGTCGACAACCATGATCCTAATCACCCCTTTCCGGGATAACATACCAATTCAAACTCACCCTGTATATGGCCGGCAAACGATAATGTACTACACTCTCCCGTAACTCTAGAGCAACTTCACTAATCAGCAACAAATTAAGGACCAAACCAATTATATTCTTATTTAAAATTAAGTTCCAAGTCGATGGCTCAGTCCTCAGTTTTTCCCGTCTACGGATAATTCACATTAATCTTAATATTTCCCTTTAATTCACCATGTACATAGTTACATACTCGTACTATCCTACAATAGTAGATTATGCACCAAGAGGATAAAGCAGTGTCTTACGTCACGGGTGGCTTATTGGACCCGGAGCATAACTAAGGACTCTAAAGTTCGAGCGAAGCGAGGGAGTTATGTAGAGTCCTGGTGAAGCGCGGGGTTCAAGCCGCCCAAGACGAAGACAGGCTTTATCCTAGAGCTGAATACCTACTCTACTTTTCACATCTTCTGCGAGACTATAAAAACCCAGGGCAACATAAATAATTTAATGTTTTAAATTTCATGCAGCTGCGTTCTTTTTGTATTGTGCTTATGGTGGCCAGTTCGACTTTCGAATAAACTCTTATTACAATGCCCGTATGCTGAGTTTTCATTCAAATTTTAACCTCCTTATTCGGAAATTCCCTTGGGATTTTCATACAAGTTTCTCTCCCTAGGGAGGCTTAACGTTACGACTACGAGATGTTATTGGTCATTGTCGAGCAGTTGATATGAAAAAACTCTTCACAAATTATAGAAACTCTTTATTAAATACCAACATAACGCATGTTTTATCGCTAAAGTATTGGTTGAAATTATCGCTGGTTGGATAAATACGTCAAAATGACTAGACGGTTATGTACAACAATTTAAATAATGAAACAGACTGTAACTGTGTAAACAAACTTATTACTCATATATGAGGAGTAGGCAATTTCTAATTCTACAACACACATTTGAGTATATTTACTTAGCATTAGATTATTCATATGTAGTTTTATTACATAATTATATTACCTATGTCACGGCAGAAAATTTTTCCGCCTTGTTCACTATCATAACCGCGCGGTGTAGGTAACAGAAGGAAACAAAGATAACAGAAGGCCTAGTAGATATTGATCTTTTAAAAAATCCGTTAAAGGTTTTAGCAGGTATACTAGTAAACCAAAGGGCTCCCTTTTTACATGCTTTTATTTAACTTGCAATGTTTGTATGTATGTTTGTTTGTTACGTCGCCAATAATAGCGGCCCTTATAGGGCCCCGTTCAGTGGGTGGAGAGTCAATACCTGCCTACATATTTTATAGACCGGTTTACAGTCATCAAACATTAGTATATATATTCCAGGCTTTGCGACAGGGCCGGATTATCCATAAGGCAAAGTATGCAACTGCCTAGGGGCCCAGTACCGACTTAGGGCCCCCGCACCGCGGGAAAAAAATTGAAAATGTTTCTTCGAGTGAAAATTTGAAGATTTGTATGTAACAAACCCTCAATGACAATATTATTAATATTGCGTTGTTTTTATATTATATCGTCATATTTCAGAACGCATTTCAAATTATTATAGCATAATATTATTATGGTTAAAAAAGGGCCCAAGACTTGCATTGCCTAGGGGCCCCGACATAGTCAATCCGGCCCTGCTTTGCGCATGCTTGCGGGCGTGTGTGTTGTGTGTGTGCGAGTATGTGTGTGTGTACGTTATATTCGTAAGTGAAGCAAGAGTGTTTACAGCTCTGCAGTGGATTCAAATGAGAAGTTCCGTTTTCTCATACGATAGCTTCAAAAGCCAGTCTGACTATACTCTTACGCTCTTACAGGAGAAAAGTATACAATCCTCACGTCTCACTTTTACACACTTTGTTGTAAGTGCCTTGCATGAGCGTATATAAGCTGGGCTTCTTCGACAAAGGAGAGATATCAGCTAGCTAACTGTACTACATACGAGTAAACACTACATCTAATTTAGCTACAAAAACTTTTGAATAATCTACAAGCCACTGTAGGCTTACGATTAGTTGGAGTGTGTTTACGAGTGGAGATATGGGATACCATGAGTTTCATTTTTTCTAAAATTAAATTAGCCTAATATACTCCTTATAACATCAGCTATGTGCCAGTGAAAATCCCGTCAAAATTAGTTGAGCCGTTTCGTAGATTACCCGGAACAAACAGACAGACAGACAAAAAATTTAAAAATGGTTGTTTTAAATAAGATTATCTAATGTGGGTAATTTATAGTTTTAATTCCTGTTAAAACTTTGTGTTAGTTGTATCGCGGAATTAAAACTATAAATTACCCACATTATATAATCTTATTTAAAATGGACTTCCGCAAAGTAACGCCTGATTCCATCAAATATAATGGTTGTTTTGTTATATGTACCGTATATACTTTCATATGCATTTAGTAAAAAGCTGTTATTTTTATATTACAAACAGACACTTCAATTTTATTTATTTGTATAGATAGTAGAGGCATATGTACATACCATTAATCAAAGTTATTTAAAAAGTCTTCATTGATAGAAACAAACTATTTAAAGAAGTCAAAACTTAGAAATAGAAAAAAGACTTCTGAACAGCAATGCAGTGCTCTCTTTACCCTGAGACATCTCACGTGGTCAGTAATGACTCTGACCAGCTCCAGTGGCTTCGCTCTTTATCGGATCATTTATTTTTTAACTTTGTAATCTAATCACAACGTCTTGCGGAAGTAACTGCGGGCTCACGGAAAGATAGAAGTATCAACCTCGAGGCAACAAAAATATTTGAGTACCTATGTCGAAAAAATATCAGTCTTGCAATTTTATCATTTAGACAGTTAGGCAATCTTACTTACTAAGTTTTTTTTTTATGTTATTTGGTAACGAGACGAGCTGGTCGTTTGTCTGATGGTGAGCATAACGCCGGCCCATAACAATTGCAGTTTCACACAGAACTTTGAAACACAAAGGCCTGCGCGGCACTGCAGTGCGCTCGTTACCCTGAGACATTAGGTATTAAGTCTCATAAGCCCAGTAATTTCACTGGATACTCTGCTCATCAAACCGGAACACAGTAATGCTTGCACACTACTGCTTGGCGGCTGACTTCACGAGCAAAGCGGTGGTAACAACCCAGACGGACACTCGCAGAAGAGTTAGTCCTCCCACTAACAAGTAGAGGAGTAGCTGTAAGTTGATAGTTTTTCTTGTCTGTAATATCACGCAAGTACTTATTTAGACATGCTATAATAAGCCTTTATTCTTGTTCTTACCTCAGGTCTCCCATATACTTACTGCAATATAGTTTCGTTTAATATAATTTGTTGTTTCCTGCACCTACGTTATTTCACGCTGTACAAGTAACCATGCATTTTACCGAGTTGAAATACTTTTCAACCTTGCCTATGTTACTCTACAGACCACAAGCTATCTCTGGAAATAAATCTCGTCGATCCGTTGCTCTGTTGCGGCGCGAAAAAAGGAGAAATCATCAAACCAACAAACGTACAAACATCCCTATTCGGTGCCTGATTCGGGACACATCCCGATGCGCAGATCAAGCCCATGGACTATTGGCAGTAATTACACCACAGTGACAGTTTGTACAATGAAAGTACCTAATCTACCTGCACCTACTCGGGATTATATTTTAAGCCTGCAACAGTATGACTGACATACAAATACAACTCACCAGTTCCCAGAATGTTTTGTCACTCTCTGTGTTATATCAGTAATCTAGTTACTCATCCATATTTGTGTTTATTTGGGCGTCCGCAGTAACGCGACAGCTCAGTGATAGCTGCGCGTGAGCAGACTTGTCGCCCGCCAGTTGCCCATCTAAACCGCTTCCGGTTGTAGCGAATACTCTTATAAAACATCACCACCGCAAGGTTACTTGTCATTTTAGACAAAACCATAGTTGATTAAATATTTTGAATTTGAACGAAAAGACACAATCGCTAACATAACAAAAAATCAGCGGGTGATGTCACCCGCAGATGACTGACGTGAGTAAATATAGACGTGTGCAGTGGTCGGTGGCGTCCTTGTGCGCATCACCTCGCCTGTCATCAGCTTAGTTGGTCTTGCAGTCAAGCAGCCGGAATTTGCTTCCCGGGAACCTTCGGCAATCGATTTATTGTAGATCAGGCTGCAGGAACCAGCTGGACGTGATTTTAAATAAGTATAAGTAGGTAGCAAAACTTTTTGTCCGCTGTGAATATTGGTCTTGCGCAGTAGCTAATAATTATCCAACGTCCAGGTTCGGTGGCGATACAGGGTGTATATAGGAGTGAGGGGGCGGAGCGTGCGCATACTCAGACAGGCCGTAAAGATTGGCATTTGATTTGATGGCCGTGGCTAAGTTGGTACTAAACCTGCCTGCAAAGCGAGGAGCCACAGGTTCGATCCCTGGCTGGGGCAAACTTTGTGAAGTGTGCATAAAGCTTGTTTTCGGGTCTCGGATGTTTGTGTTACATATCTATTTGTGTCCATGCCACCTGCACAGAGAATCCTAGTGCAGGGGTAGTGTGTAATTGTTTATGTTTGTGCTGTTTTGATTACCTTAATAAATTAAAAAAGTTGACTTTTAGATATCCAGAATAGGCTATTCCGAATTTCGCCGACTACGTTAATTAAATAGTGGTTCATACGGTCACGGTGCGGTAAAAACATGACTGCTCTAGCTAATGTCACTTGGGGTCCTTTCAGATTGGTGTGGTGTACCTAATGCGTTAGAAGGACTAAGTCGCGTTATGACTAAATTTCGTATTAATTTAGCTTTATGTCTGGGACGGTGTTAATGTATTTAGCAGATTGTTTACTTCGTTTTAAAGCTATTCGAAGTAAGGATTCTAGAGATACCCCATACATCCAAATCTGTTCAGGCATTTAAAAGGTATGGTGGAATAAAGAATGTGCAGTAGCATAAAAAAATAAGAACGATGCTCATTGCTTAAGGAACACGAACTATTTTTAATTAAGTTTTATTAGTAAGTATGTAGAGGTAAAAAAGAGGTATTAAAGGTTGCTTCTTTCACGCAGCGATGGGGCAAAGAATTTGACGTGATTTTTGGCATAGATATAATTTATGGACCGGAGAGTAACATAGGCTACCTGTTATCCCGGAACACCGCACGGTTCGTGTGGGAACGCAGGTGAAGCTAATAAATTTACATATTTACAAGAATGGGTCGTTTAAAGTTATAAGATTATTTGCACACAGCAACAAGCACCCTCGGTCATCCACCTTGGTGGCGGGCAAACCAAAAACATTTCCAAGGAGTTTTGATGTCAGGCAACCGGCCAGCTGTAAAAAAAGTGCCAAAACCTGTAGCGATGTAATATGTTTGGAAGAATGTACTGCGCCCAAATGAAATGGGAAAAGGGCTACGTTATGGCTAGGATGATGGTGAAATTATTTGTATCTTTTGTAGCTATATACATAACAAAGGGTGTAGTAAAACGGCTCTCCGCCGTCGAGTTTCTTGCCGTACTTCTCGATGGTGTAGGCTTTGGAACGAGGAAACTAGAGTCAAACACACCACACACATACACGAAGTTCCGCGAGCGCCCACTTCGGGCCCGCGAGAAGTAGCTTTAGCTAGATTATAGGACCCACTTTAAAAGGCCGCACTCGTGCGCCGGGGCTATTCTCTCCCGACCCTCCCTTTCTCACGGCGATGGCTGAAGCCGAGGTCCGTACCGAAGTGGTTTGATCCCAAGTTCGATCGCTTGTCGCCACAACATCACTTTTTTCAGGCTGAACGCCTTCAGCGCTCTCCCACAGCCCGGTGACGCTGTAAAGGTAGAAAGACAAACATCTCGGTCCTTCAAAAAAAAAAAAGTAAAACGGCATCCACTTCGAAGCTATTATCCCCATCGATCGTACAAAAGTCAGAAATGCAGAGAATAGACTTGTCTTTGTCCTCATACTTACCACTGTACTTTATATCTCAATTACATACGAGCTGTGTTAATAACCAGTGTAGAATAAAATTAGAATCTCTTCGAAGCGAATGTCATTTGTCTCCGAGTAGTTTGTTCTTTCGGTCAGTCCAAAAAAAGTAGCTAAGTATTTCAGTTCTGTGTAAAAGGTTAATTAGTGAAGGAATGAAAGTACATGGTTCAAGGTACCCGACGTGCATCGTTCGGTTTTTGTATTTATTGTATTTATTATTAGAAATATCTTATTCTTCGTGAACATCACATTTTTTCGGTTCGGTTTCTTGCCAAATTTTAGTTTGGCAAGCTGCAAGCAGCAATTATGAAATCCGAAACACATATAGTAATTATTTGTCTTGTCTTCGTTGCGCTAATTTATTTGGTTTTTGCATAATTTCTAATATTATTACTGAATGTTTTCTGAGACGTATTTTGCGTGACTTTTTTAACACAAAGTTGTCATTGTCACCTCATTCGCACAATTGAATCATGAAGGTCCACTGCAGGCCTGTTACTAGTTTTCCTCAAGTTGACCAGTCGTGCACGACCCTTTGCCGCCACTCTAGACCACACATGAACTGACACATATGGGTATATTATGTCCACGTGTAATAGTATTAAAAATTTAACGTCACAGTACGTAAACAGATACGACCATGCTTGGAGTACCCACTTGTACAGGTCAGTTATATTTAGCGCCGACCGTCACAATTTTCTGTATTACTTCGTTATGAAAGTTAATCTAACTAAACGAGAAACTCGAATAATCAGAACATATTACGACGGCTTTAGTGCAGATAAATAAAAAAATATTAAAATAGTAATGAAGGGAAGGTCAACCGGTAAAACTATAGCTTCTAAGAAAAGCTCTTACACAACCGCAAAAACGTATGCCGCACTTGCGCAGCGACACAGACAATGCAAGAGTTCGCATCGCTTACAGACGCGACATATTCACATCTCACATGTAATATGTCTGGCGGGCCTGACGACAAGCAGGTCTTCGCCTTGCGGTGACGTGTGGGTCAGTTACTTCTTTCCAATTGATGTTTAGGATTACCTACCCAAGCCGAAAACAGTTGTCACTATTCCATTGCCCGTTAATTCCTAAGAGCGGAGACGAAACGTGTCGATCTATAAAATCGATTCTATTATCATTGATCTCATCAAGATTAATCACACAATTTCAAAGCCACTTAGGTACCAACTAAGAGTTTCTATTCCAATCTTCCTGGTCCATCAGCAGACTAGATCTTTGGTACCAATGTACTGTCATAAGAACTTCACATGTATGCAAACTCAGAGCAAAAATAGGTAGAGCGCGTGTTACCAAGTGGGAACAGTATGCACGGGTGAGAACATCGCACTGTTCCTACCGCAAGCGTTAATAGTCATACGCTCACTAGCGGTGTGAACGCACGTCGCGAGTTCCTGGCGAACATTTGATTATTTAACCGCTAAAAATGGTAAAATATGCAATAAAAACCTGTAAAAACGATACTCGGAAACACACTAAACAGAAATCTAGCATCACATTTCACCGGTAAACCATTTTTTAATACTTTTAAGTAAATTAGAAATCACGCTTCGCGGGGTGGATGGAGACGCGGGACGCAAGGCTACATGCACCGCCCGCACCGCCCCGCAACCCCTCTTGGATTGCCAACTGGGATAGTGATGTGACGCGTTCGGCGCTTGAGTCGATACGGCGAGAAATAGTTTATAATACACCGGCGCGCTATGTGCGCTTGCGAGAATTACTTTGTAAATGATTTAGATATGAATAGTTATTTAGAGTGGTTATAAGGCGTTTCATGTTGCCCGCATGTGTTTCTTAATTGTAACAACTTTATTTAAAAAAAAAGTACAGAAAACAATAATGACTTCCTTCTTTTCTTCTACTTTGTGTGGATGACTGGTAGAAAATACTAATAGTATTAAGTCCTCCTTTTGTACATTTCTTTTGTGCAATAAAGTATTAAATAAATAAATAAAAAATGACTTCCCCATAGATTTTCTTGATGCTCGCTTGTCTAGTGGATGTAACCTGAAGCAGCTTTTTTTCAAAGTCATATTGACGCGTATTTTAGTTTGGTTATTATTATATTTTTGCTTGTTAATTAAATTAAAAAATAAATAAGATATAACATATCATCCTGTTTTTTTATTTCTTTGTTGCGTTTAGTTTTTATCCTTTACATAAAGAGCGGGGAAAAACGCATTTTGACTCAATTACAATAACGTAAATGATTCTTAAATACGATATGAAAAAACATGTAATTTGAACATAATTTTATTGTAAATTAAAACTACAATATTATATAAAATAAAATTATAACAATATCAATTCATAGGTCATAGGTCAGTATGCGAGACCTATAAATTCGTACCTTAAAATAAATAAGCAAATAATAATGTTTACTTATCAAAAACTCATCCATACATACTTCACATTATACATTAATTATACAACATAATATAACAATAGATCCCGTGCCGTTCAGCTGCTTTTATCGACAACTACGCTTGCAGCGCTCAATTGCCCATCCCTATCAGTCACTTACCTATCAATATAACTAGCTATAGTTCACTTGCCTACGCTGCGCATTAGGCGACCGGAGCGATGTTCGTGCTCTACCTATTTTTGCTCTGAGTATGCAAATAATCGGCTAGCTATAGTCACTCCTACCATAATATTGGTATCTGGTTCAAAGTTGACGTGGAGAAATGTGACATGATAAATCCTTATAAACTTGAATAAATAGGACTAATTAGTAACGTCATTGGCATTAAAGCGCCATATTTTTTAATAATATTAAATACAATTATACAAGGATAACGTCCACCTCGTCTTTTTCCATTGATCTGTTTTGTCTGATCTGTGGGATAAAATGAAATCCGACGAAATTCTCACGACCAGGGTTTCGTGAAACCCTTGTACAATCGAGTTTGTATTATTATTCTATTTCGGACGCAGCGTCTGTGCGCCTTTTTTGAGGAGTATGTGAACTACGGCTGGCAGGTTAGTCCCAGCCCCGCGTCTTGTTGCAAATCAATGGAAGCTTGGGAACTTTTTGTATTGGTTTTCATTGGCAAATATAGGGGCGCACCACACTTCACTGCATAGATCTTTATATATCTCTATGCTTCACTGCTTATGCTGTTACCATAATCGCTACTAATATTATAAATGCAAAAGTGTGTTTATTGGTTTGTTGATTTGTTGGTTTGTCCTTCTTTCACGCAGTAACAGAGCAACGGATCGACATGATTTTTGGCATAGATATAGTGTATGGACCGGAGAGTAACATAGGCTACTTTTTATCCCGGAAAATGCACGGTTCCTAGGGGAACGCGGGTGAAAACTGCGGGCACAAGTTAGTAGCATTATAATTCACACTTGGTCAGTACATTCGTCAAATGATTCTGTATGCCACAGCGATACTTCCATGACATGAGATGCTCGTGCGCATTTTACTAAGCAAGCAGTGCTCGTTCTATTAACACGATAACTCGTTTATTTCATTACTTATCACATTGGCATGTTTGCACGACATCAGCGTTTGAATTAAATACGCGTGGCTATCTCATTTCCTCGTAAACTTTTATCAGAGCTCGAGATCTGCGTAGTAAAGCGCGTGAGCTGGCGTTGCTCCCGCGCCGGCCGCGGCCTCCATTCCATCGTCTCTTACACATATCGCGAACGCTTTATTTTGTTGGCAATAAAACCATTACGCTTATCAAGTTTCCGCGGTGTCCGACGGAAAAAACAAACAGGTTTTATTATAATAGATTTTGATTCCTTTCGCTTTCATCGTTACGCGTACAATTGGTGTATTTATGTATGATCAAATTGAGAAATTATGAGGAGTATCCACGTGGTCGTAAATGAGATACGCTTGCGTATCAAATAGGTACAACAATTCCGTTGGACTTTCAGGAAACAGATAATTATAAGAATACATTTCCTAGCAAATGTAGGTTAAAAATAATAAATTAATAGCAAATGAAAATTTAGTGATGCAGTCATTTAATCTTGATATTTCAAATAGATTTTTTTTGCGGACTGAATGCCTTTATTAACTAGCTAATAAATAAATAAACACTACATCTAACCTAGCTAGCTACAAAAACAGTTGGATAATCTACAAGCCCAAGTAGGCCTATAGATACCTAATCCAAATGTTCTAGCCCTGTACCAGTTGGAAGCGTACCCAGCATGCTGGCGGCATTGTCTCTTTGAACCGCAATGCTGATCCGTTGAGATAAATAAGTACCAGCGTTTTGGTTACGCGTCGCATCAAATAATTAAAACGTCACGATATTTGTCATGGATATTAATACCATTGTCGACAAAGTTAATCCCACTCTAGATATTAAACTCATAAATATTATTAATGACGTATGTTTCTGTTTCAGCGGTTGTATTAATGCAATAAGCTAATTGTGTTAAAGTAAAATGACACTATACGGTAAAGCTTATGTATGATAAAGAGTGCATTCTGTTATCCTCTAATTATTTTTGCCAATACATCTACTACCATTGAATTATTAAGTACAACAGCTCTTTTTGACAATAATATCTAAAAATAAGATCGGCGTGACGATAACACTGGAAAAATCTTAGACTCCGTTGTTAGAGCAACCTCAATCTAAACAGCTCATAGAGAGGCTTCTTCGCAGAGTTCATAAACTTCGGACTTTAACCCAGGATGGTAAAAATGAACTTTGACCGGTTCTGTAATAAGTTCAACGGTCAGAACATTATTACTGCATATTGTGTATTACATACATAGCACCTTTGGTTAATTAAAAATAAATAACGCTGGACAATCGCTAACATTGATCTTTACTCCCTTGGATTCCCTGTATCAAAGGTATGAAACTACGAGGACAGTGATACCACAACACTTGACCAGGGACATATACTTGACGCGTTTCTTGATAGGGGCAGAATCCGGCGCGCCGCTATCTCGCTCGCGCATCTTAGTATTTTTGAAGATAAATAATCACTTAATATAAGTATGAAAAATCGCACTCGGTGAAATTGCTGGCATTAACATTATAAAGGTACGGCAAAAGTATCGTTTTGATCCGATCAAGTTTTCATACATGAAAATGGGCAAAACATAAAATCCCATTTTTAGGTTTGAAAACCTGAATGGAACCGAATGAAATTTTTGTGTAACCTTTGTAATGTCATTGTCAGCAATTTCACCGAATGCGATTTTTCATAATTATATAAAGTGATTGTTTATCTTCAAAAATGTTGAGATGCGCGAGGGAGATAGCGGCGCGCCGGATTCTGCCCCTTAACTGCACAATTATGTCTCCCGTTGCGTGAATCGACCCGTAATCTTCACCTGCTGCAGGAGCTAAATCTATCAATAATGCTCAAGAGGAAATACGTTGTGTCCATACTTTGTGTATCAGTGTGGTCGCTTATTTGTATTTCCTTAAGTGTTTAAATGTTTATCGCCTCCTTACTCTTCACTAAGCCGCCGCGCGATAGCCGGATAGCGACCCAGTTGCGCGAGCGCAGCCCTTCTCGTGCGGAGCGCGATTAGCACGTGCGCTTACCTGTATCATCAATTAGCAATCTCGTGGCAGAATCTGACGTGGAATATATACCTACCCTTGTTATTTTTGTCGTGTTGATACACGAATTAGCACCGCGATCTAGTCCGCTTCTGAATCCGCTGGACCTTATTAGCACAAATCCGCACTGATATATAACTATCACGCATAAGGTATCTAATTGGATTTAGTGTACGTGCGTACAAATATTTGTGTGTGGTGAGTTAGTACCGTGGTAAACCCTTGAGTAAACACTGGTGTTTTTATCCAAACGGCGATGGCAAGGTTCAACGGTAGCTATTCGCGCGCGGCTAGTGCGTATTTTACATAATTTATTGTATTAAATGTATGTATGCAAGAAATAAATAAATAAATAAATAATCTTTACGGGTTTTGTTAGTTGTGGAAATTGCTTACTAATTAATCCCGATTAAGAATCGTATTGTTTGCTGCAATCGTAAATCATACAAAGTGTATTAAAAATTAACTATATCTACTACTAAATACAACTAATTTATATAAACTGTTAAATTAACTACGAGTACAAGGCATGTAGGGATATAGATTATCCAAAGATTAGAACCCGCTAGCGATTGGAAGAGTATACCCAGCGACTATTGCTTTCCGTGAGAACCGCTGCTTCTCGATTGATTACAGTAACCCTCTCAGACCCTGGAGATCTAATCCACTTTTAAAGCCATCATAATGGTTATTCGGACGGACGAATACCAGAATAAATAACAGGTTAAAAGTTGAATCCATGGCATTGTAAGTAGGTAGGTATATTCTTTTCGTTGTCCGTCTATACAAATGCTTGAGGCAGTTCCGTATCCTTACTATTATAAATTCTAAAGTGTGTTTGTTGATTTTTGTCCTTGTCCTTCTACCACGCAGCGACGATCGACGTGAATTTTACATATACAGGAGGAGTTTGAGTTGGTGTATTATCCTGCTAGGGGTGATTAAAACGATGAGAACCTCCCTTGGAAATAAGTCATTCAATATTTCCATAAAAAAATTCACTTCAAACGTGAAGTGCGTGGCATTTTCTGGAATTGTTTCTAAGTCACTTATAATAAACATCACCATTTAACAAACTTCAACATAGTTCAAGTGAAACAGCTGATGTAGGACTGCCCGGAAGTTCTGTAGTAGAATTTTGACGTAAACATTAAATGCCTTTTCTTCAATGAAAAATTCTGGATTTCAAAAACTTGTAAATCAAATGTTGTTGACCTCCAGGAATAAATTGACCCCCTTTCAGGACATACCAATTTAAACTCGGGCTGTACAGCAGCGCAAGTACGGATCTTTTCAATCGATAAAATTCGATAAAATTGACAGTTTAAATCGATAAAGTGGGTTTTATCGATTTTTTATATAATTTATCAAACTTCGATACAATCGACAAAAGTTATCGAATAACTAGGTCGAATCGAAAGAGAATATAGAGCTGCTACAATACTTTACGATCAGACTTCGGTAATCGCAACAATCGATAAATTTTTCGGGTTTTCGTATCGACAAATTTATCGAACCGACTTCCGTACTTGCGCCGCAGTAGTAAGTAAAGTTGCTATCGGTCAATGTTTAGTGAGCCCGAACGTGGCTTGTCCGCGCAGGCCGAATGCCGCGCCCTTGGACTTGATTCCGGTGCACCGAGTGCGAGCGGCTACACACGGCCGCCCGCGACGCGCGGCACACATGTTCCGTCCTGAACTAAGTGCCAACTCGTTCACAACATGAATTATTATTGCGGCGTTTATAAGCACGCGTTCATTAAAATACTTATAATTGTTTGTTTTTATAAAGCTTGCCGCGGTTGCATCAGCGTTATTTTTTTTTTCGAAACTTTTTCCTACATTTCGCGCCGTGTCTGTAGGTTTTATGCCTTGATGCGGAAATATTATTCGGCTAAATATAAATTTATGATACTACCCGCACTTTCATCCGTGTGTAGATTTCCACAGAAATCCTACTAATCTATTCGACTATATTTATTATATATCTCTACTCTATACATACAAATAAATAAAATTGAAGTGCCTGTTTGTAATATCCAAATAACAGCATTTTACTAAATGCATTTGAAAGTATATGTACGGTACATATTATAACAAAACAAATATATTTTAAATTTTTGTCTGTCTGTCTGTTTGTTCCGGGTAATCTCCTAAACGGATGGACCGATTTTGACGGGAGTTTCACTGGCAGATAGCTGATGTTACAACGAGTAACTTAGGCTACTTTTATTAAAAAGAATTAGGGTTCCGCGCAAAAAAATAAAACCCATGAAATCCAATATCATGCGAAAGTGTGTTTGTTGGTTTGTCCTACTTTCACGCAGTAACGGAGCAATGGATCGACGTGATCTATACCATAGATATAGTTTATGGACCGGAAAGTAACATAGGCTAATTTTTATCCCGGAAAAATGCATGGTTCCTGTGGGAAGGCGAGTGAAAATCGCGGGCAGAAGCTAGTCGTCCATAATTCTAGGAATAAGTACCCTATCTATGAGTGGTACAGATAGGGTACTTTTCCTATAAACAAACCTCTTATAGCATTATTTCTACGCAAAAACATCGATCCTCAGTTCCATTTCTGCGTGGTAGAAGAATAAACCAACAGCAACCAACACACTAGTTAAAATTTATGACATTAGTAGAGAATATGGAAAATATAGGTAGGTTAGGTACCTACTATATTTACGTAAATGAGAATCTAGAATACTATTTACTACGATAGCTGTTACTTTTAGAATGAAAATGAAAAGATTAGGGTATAGAACCCTACCTTTCAAATTCATATGGTTGGAATGGGGGCATGATTGCATATTAGTATTTTAGCCGATGGCTTACAACATAAATTTGTTATAATACTAGACACAGACTGAATACAAAAAGGAAAACTAAAATAAAAACGAAGGCTTATAAATCGTAGTAACATGCGCTCTATAGTAATTTGCAGCAATATCTGTAGAGGTAGGTACTCTTCTGCGAGTGTCCGTCTGGGTGGGCAATTGGCTACCACCGTTTTGCTCGTGTAACAGGCCATTACAAAGTAGTGTGCATTATTGTCCGGTTTGATAAGCCAAGTAGTCACTGAAACTGCTGGGCGTATGAGCCTTACCTTACTTTGATGTCTCAGGGTATCGATTGCACCAAAGTACCGCGCAAGTTCTTCTGTTTCAATGTTCTGAGTGACCCTGCAAATGTTATGGACAGGCGATACGCTTATCATCTACAAGGTACCTACAAGTCGTTAACCCTATCTATACAAATAAATAAAATTGAAATGTCTGTTTGTAATATCAAAATAACAGCTTTTTACTAAATGCATATGATATATACGATACTTATAACAACAGTGACACAATTTTTAAAATTTTTGTCTGTCTGTTTGTTCCGGGTATGTAATCTCCGAGGCGGCTGGGCCGATTTTGACGGGAGTTTCACTGGCAGATAGCTGATGCTATAAGGAGTATACTTAGGCTACGTGAGCGAAGCTGCGGGGCACAGCTAGTATTAGAATAAATGTTGTCAGTCATTGTTCGTAGTTGATACGATGACAGCCTGCACTCTGCAGTGGCTGTTGTACTTGGCCGAGTACTGGGCCCGGCGGCTGCAGCGACCTGGGGCCTTACACCGTAAATCGAACGTCGAAGCTTCGGTTGACGGATCGCAGTTTTCCTACTACGAAAGTGTTTCGGGTCCAACGTTCAATTCGATGTTCGCTCTTGACATTTTGTCTTTCATAGTAGGAAAATTCCGATCCGTCAGCCGAAGCTTCGACGTTCGATTTACGGAGTGAGGCCCCTGTGCCCGGCACGTGCCTGATCCGCTCCGATTAGCGCGAGACCGCGACCTCTACTACTTCGCTATGGTCTTTTCATGGTGCTGCACACGTTTTTATTGTTCATAATTTTAATTTAATTTATAACAAACAATAACCCGATCCAGTGCGTCAGAAACTTAATTAGGTCCAACAAAATGAATTATCGATAGTTCAAACAAATTATTTACTGACTAGCTGCTGCCTGCGGTTTCACCCGCGCGGAGATATTGGATTTCATGGCTTTTATTTTTTTGTGCGGAACCCTAATTATTTTTCTAAAATAACAGTATACCCTAAGTTACTCCTTATAACATCAGCTATCTGCCAGTGAAAGTCCCGTCAAAATCGGCTCAGCCGTTTCGGAGATTACCCGGAAAAAACCGGCAGGCAGACAGACAGACAAAAACTTTTAAAAATGGTTGTTTTGTTATAGGTACCGTATATAACCTATATACCGTATATACCTATTTAGAATATGGATTTAGTAAACTGTTATTTTGATATTACAAACAGACACTTCAGTTTTATTTATTTGTATAGATCATTTCTTTTTAATGTATAAGAAACAATAACCCGAGCCAGTGCGTCAGAAACTTAATTAGATCCAACAAAATGAATTATCGATAATTCAAATGTTAACAAATTATTTACTTACGTGTGAGGTTTCAAAAAAATTTACATAGTCATTTTAAAATACTGCTAGGTGCATAAATACTGAAGAGAAGCCAAGTATATAAAAGTACACACTGCACTGTGCAAGTACGCACTGCAGTGCGCTCGTTATCCTGAGACATTAGCTGTTATAGGCAGGTATATCATAAGATAACTAAATGGAAGATATATTTCACTAACTACTTTGTTCATCAAACCTGAACACAGTAATGCTTGGCGGCAGACTACACGTGTCTATCGAACCGAAAGTAAAGCATTTCAGAGCGCAGCCACAAACTACTAGGTAAGTACTCTCTCTGTTTTGTGGTGCAGTGGGCTGACGCCGCATTTGATCGGTAGCTGGCTCCTTAGATAAAGCTTTAAAAAAAAAAGCTTATCTGACTTACTTTTTTCTTTATGTACAGTAACAATTAACGCCCTTATTGTTAAAAGCTCAATAATTAATCTATGCTTTAAACTGCTCCGTCAACTCCTCGGTGACGGAAGCTGTTACGCGTGAAAACGAGACAACACACTTTCTAGTAACGGAACGTTTACGAATAAACACTTCCTAGTAACGGAACGTTTTTGAATAAGGGCTCTAAACTTTAAAAGGGGTGAAGTCACAGTGACTGTCTTTCTCACTATAATATTAGTACATACACCTGCGGTAAAAGTACGAGAATTTGCAATCGGTTGAGAATTGCGATCGATAAAATTGACAGTTTGAGAAGTTAAAATTAAAAATAAGTAGGTTTTGATGATTTTTTCGAAAACGGAACGCAGGCTTTTTCCCGAAAACGTTAACTAATCTCCGAAACCAGTTTTGCGACGACGACGACAAGTTTTACTAGTAATCTGTTATCGATTGCATTTACTACACAATGAAGTTCAGTTTTCATTACGTTGACCGAATAATTAATTTCGCGAAAGAACATATGAAGACCGTTGCGAACGCCGATAAAACCGTCTTTAGATTTATGTTAAAATAGACTTCGTTCCATTAACCAGACTTAGAATTGTGTGACGCGAATATTCACTTCATATTGAAGAAAGTACTCGGCTTTGTTTCGTCTTCGTAAAAATCCAGAACTATTTCTAAATTAAATTTAAAAGGGCACAACGATTTTGATTAAAATCCCAAACTGGAGTTTATTTTACTCAAAAACTGACATTACATAATAAAGAAGTAAAAAAAAATTAAGTCGCTCATGACCCAGATTTCACAGAACCTAAAATGTCGCTCTGTAGGTACGCATACAATCGCTGATAAAATCCTGGCGATTTTAGCGACACAATTATTGTGGTCTAACGACGAAGTGCAGTATTTTAAATTTTATGTATAGTAGAGGCCAGAACCTATTTAGAATCTACTTCAAAATTGCATTTCCGCAACTGCCTCCCCGGTAATCGGGAATCGTTAATTGACCAGCGACATCTCATCTCCGAGTGGCAGGCGGCGTGAGTAGCGGTACAGCTGGCGGGGTGGTGCAGTATCGACCGGTGACCCTGACCTTGTGGCGCTCTCCGGGCCGGGCGTCGCGTCGAATATTTGAGTTGTTTGCAGGAACAACGAGCGCCTCTCTGTGTAAATGGATTATATACGCTGTAAGCCTATCTGCTTCTACGCCACCCCATTTAGGGAAGGCCGCGCGTCTTTTGTTTGTTATTTTAATTACATGGATTTGCTTTCTGAGCGGAGCAAACTTGACCCCGTGCAGTCAAACATGAACAATCGAAGTCTTGTTACATGACCGCGCTCGGTCCGGGCGTGATATCCAGTAGTACCTGTTATCTGTAAAAGTAGTTGTGTTCTATCCAGGAACAACAGTAGCGACCTAATTTTGCCTTGAAGTTACTAAGTAGTTACTAGTAAGCATATCAAAGTTTTACGCCCTGCCGTTTCGCATCTACCTACCTTACGGGGTTTTCTGGGTTAAAAAGTACCTTATATTCTAATCTGAGATATAGTAGGCTATCTATATTGTAGAGTTTCATTAAATAATCCATTTGCAACGATTAAATAAGAAATAAAGAAACTAAAATTGATAAGGTATCAGTAGGCATACTCAATTAACGGTAGCAATGCCGTCAGCATGATGTCGTACGCCGCCAACTGGTAGATAGAGTTGGCTACCAAATATCTACAGATATATGTAGTTGTAGGCCTACAGATGATCCATCGGTTTTGGAGATTATTTAGGTTTATTTGTTAGTGGGAGGACTAACTCTTCTGCGAGTGTCCGTCTGGGTTGTTACCACCGCTTTGCTCGTGAAGTCTGCCGCCAAGCAGTAGTGTGCAAGCATTACTGTGTTTCGGTTTGATGAGCAGAGTATCCAGTGAAATTACTGGGCTTATGAGACTTAATACCTAATGTCTCAGGGTAACGAGCGCACTGCAGTGCCGCGCAGGCTATTGTGTTTCAAAGTTCTGAGTGGCACTGCAATTGTTATAGGCCGGCGTTATGCTTACCATCAGGCAAACGAACAGCTCGTCTCGTTACCAATCAACATAAACAAAAAAATATAAATGTAGCTTTAGTGCAGTAGCTACAATGGGAAAGAATCGCTAAAGATCACTAAATAAATTAAACAATATTTTTGAGCTTCATAAACCTGAATTCCAGCATGTTTCGCTTTCAGGAAGTAGTCGAAACGTCGATGATCAGATTGGTTCCTGACCGATAAATAATATTTGAAAAATAAATAAATAGACGCTTAACTTAGGCGAACTTATCGGTTAAAGCGTTTTCTACCAGGACCGGATTTGTAGGACAAAAATAAGGTAGCTGTAAGTAGCTTCTATCAAATCAGACTTTTCCCTGTTGTTAGCACTCGATTGCATATAGCTGGCCTTCTAAACTTATTCCATTCCCCCAGTTTATTTGATTTCGTATCCAGATGGGGTTGTCGACGGCCGCGGGACTCGATAACTGTGTTATCCGTAGTACAATAGCTATATATGGAACAAGCTGTGCCGAAACTAAAATCTGACAAGGAAACAGGATTGCGCGCTGGATAGCTACATTTTATTTGGTAACGAGACGAGCTGGTCGTTTGCCTGATGGTAAGCATAACGCCGACCCATAACAATTGTAGTGCCACCCAGAACTTTGAAACACAAAGGCCTGGGCGGTACTGCAGTGCGCTCGTTACCCTGAGACATTAGGTATTAAGTCTCATAAGCCCAGTAATATCACTGGAAACTCTGCTCATCAAACCGGAACACAGTAATGCTTGCACACTACTGCTTGGCGGCAGACTTCACGAGCAAAGCAGTGATAACAACCCAGACGGACACTGGCAGAAGAGTTAGTCCTCCCACTAACTTGCCGGAAACAGGGCAAGGTCCAATAGCTTCCGGTCGTTATGACTACAGTTTGAGGAACCTCCAGAGGCTGCCTGCCGTGTAGGGGGCAGTGTAGACGCTTATGCAAACGTACGTTTGCTTGTCAGAATAACAACGCTTTTGCGTCAAGCGCGGATTTCGTGATACTCGAAATGCGCGCTTGACGCAAAAGCGTTGTTATTCTGACAAGCAAACGTACGTTTGCAAAAGCGTCTACGGTCTGCATAAAGGAGAACGGCCTACTGCAACTGGCCATTCATCAGTCTATTTTTATTAAATCTACGATTTGTTATGTATTAAATAGTTATAATTTCTATTTAGGCAAACCTAACATATTTTTTTACCTTTCCTGGCCGTTCATATGATATCTTACATTGTCATTTTAGAACTCCATTATTTTTAATAATAAAACAAACACACAGTCTGTGCTCCAATGCTGATATCACATTTTTTTATCTCTTACCTTTTCTTATTCTTCTGCAAGAGCCTGTCTGAGTAGATACCACTGCTTACCTCTACTTGCCCAACAACGTGCACACTAGAGGATCTCACCGCTACGCTGCCTTCTAGATAATACGGTGGCTGTATCCACTCAATCTTTCCAGAATAATATAATTTTAATCATTGACTCCAAACGAAGACAATTTACCGACAAGCAATAAGTGAAAGCATTACTGTGTTCTGGATCCAAGAACTAACGGCCTGCTCGGCACTTCCCCTAATGCCATAAACAATAGGTAAATAAATCGTAAAACTGTTTGAAACAAAAAATGCTCATCATTATATTACAACTTTTCTACTTTCGTTTCGGATGGGGTGCTAAATAATAAATAAATAAAAGCTTACACTCATACCCTCGCACTAGGATTCCCTGTGTCGCAGGTGGCATGGACACACACAGATACACATCACAAACATCCAAGACCCGAGAAAAAACTTTATGCTTACACAGAATCTGCCCCGGCCGGGAATAGAACTCGGGACCCCTCGATTTGCAAGCAAACTTAGCTACGCAGCCGTCTATATATTAGGTAATACAACTCGGAAAATTATGCCAAAAATGCATCAGCCACAAGTAGTTTTTATAAGACGCTATTGTAGTGTTCAGCGAAATCGCCGTAATGACATCATATTTGATTGATATTAGACGAAGTACAAAATAGCTGCCAGCTGTGGCGGCGGGGGCGCGCCGCGGAGTCTGGCGCGGCGGCGGCGGCGGCCTTCCTTCATCCTTGACCCTGCCGCGCCGCGGGTCGCTGATCTGCCGCTGCTGCTCTAAATCGCAAATCGTGCACGGATAGGGCTGCCGCTCGACGAACGTTACGACTTCCAAGTCTTCATCTTAATCCAAGGACTTGATGTACGGCAATATATAGTGTTTCGACTTCCTCTTTTTACGATCGTTTTATAAGTACTTTGAACGGGTCTACAGTCATGACATGAGTTACGGTCACGATTTTAACTGTCATGAGCGCTTTACTAAGCTGCTGCGACTCGTGTGGATAAAGAATCTTGAATTTGAAAGTAGAAAGGGAATTGACATGAACAAACTGTAAGTACATACTACATACTTTTCCTCACACGTGGTGACGGTGAATGGTAAAGGGTTAAGAGCATTATATGCTCGTGTGGCAATTTAAGTAGGTAGTCAAACTTGAAAGGCGCCGAGGAAGTTTGTCAGCGACAAATTAAACGCATATGAGATGAGTCAGCTTCACGGTCTCACCGAACATCGAACTGAGTAAGTTTACATAGGTACATCAACACCGCGGTTTAAAAGTCGTATTAACCTACCACCTGCAAGCAATAGTCGTTCATTTTTCACTTTTATTTTCAACTTTTATTTTATTGTTAATACCAATACCATAGATCTTAAACTAATGTAATTCTATGAACAATACCTACGCCCGCTGGCGCCTGTTCCGTGTACCGCACACGTCCACTACTTCGTTCATAATTCATAATTCGACGGCTCCGTAGCTAAGTTGATAGTAACCCTGCCTGCAAAGCGAGGGGTCCCGGGTCCGATTCCCGGCCGGGGCAGATTTTGTGTAAGCATAAAGTTTGTTCTCGGGTCTTGGATGTTTGTGATGTGTGTCTGTGTATGTCCATGCCACCTGCGACACAGGGAATCCTAGTGCGTGGGTATGAGTGTGTAAGCGTTTATGTTTTTTTTATGTTTTTTTAATTATGTATTCGCGTAGGTACTTTTCCGGATCTTAAAAGAGACACCGGTAGGTTCCGAACATTGTTTTCTTTTCTTGCATTGGAGTTGCGCTTTGGGTAACCAGTTTTTGGTCTACACATAAACAAATTTTCTAGTCATAACCTATGTAGTACTGTTGTTGAACTGGTTCTTCATAAAGCCAAAAATTTTACCATAAGAGTTAATTATCTTTTTGGGAGGCTGATGTACAGCAGTAGACGTCTGGCCTAGCCGGGTATATTATGGTCAAAACTACCATGACGGGGAGGCTGATATCCAGCAGTAGGCAGACTTCTGGCCTAGCCTGGTGTATTATGGTCTAATCCCCCATGACGGGGAGGCTGGTGTCCAGTAGTAGACGTTATCCGGGTGATGATGATAATGGTGATGTCCTTATTGATTTTTTTTAAATTACTAGAGAACGTTCATTGATAATGACTGTAGCTTTTATAGTAGATGGCAAGAATACGGATGATAAAAATGTTCCGGTTTGTCTTTATGTCAAATATCTCCCCGGGGCACCAAGGCACCATGATATACAATACATAGGTACATGTATAATTTATTATAATAGCCATATTATACATTTAGTTTATTATTTGGTGTATTTAACTAAATTGACAAATGTTTTGCCAATGTCAACTAATATAAATTTTTTAAAATTACAAATAATTTACTATGTCGATTTCCTTAAGTGTTAAGATAGTATTAGTGTTGTTTTCAGTACTTTGTGTTACAATGAAAATAAATTGAATATGAATAGCTTTGTACCAGCACATAACAATAATCATAACAGACGTAGTGCTATGTTCTATTTTATTGTCCTCGAGTACGAAGCACTATTATTTATTCTATGCCGTGGAGTCATTAAAAATACAAAGTAATTCCGTTTAGAAATATACGAGACATATTGTTATCTGTTTAAAATATACCTGCACCGTACACCGCGCGGCGTGTAATTTTGTCCAGACCGAAGAAGGTGGCTGCGTAACCGTGAGATACTAATGTTCCTCAACGGAGAAAAATAAAATAAAACGCTTTACCACAAAAAAATTGCTATTAGCCATTATTTAGCTAGAACATTTCTAAAAATTCGGAACACAGATGGCATTGGCGGCCCTCGACGGATTTTCTTGGGTTTAACTTATCTTTCGTTACTTTCCCTTTTAGTCGCGGGTTTTCAAGAAAATTATTTAATTATTTTTCGATTACAACGTTTACATCCGTTTGTGGGATATTTCATTTTTTTTTAAGTATATATTTTTAGGGAATTTCTTTACTGTGCATGACCCAAGTTCACCTATTTCTAAGAGTCCGAAAAATCGTTTCAAATTTCAAAACTCAAAGTGTCAGGCAGGCAAGCTAACAGTTTTTTGAATGAATTAATCGTAATTAATATCATTATCCGAATAAGTTATGTTATAGATACGAAAGTATTCGGTTTATTATATTTTTAATATTGGATGTTTGTCGATTTTGTTCGCACCTTTGATTTCAACTGCGCGCGCATCGACGATGGCGCGGCGCGCGGTCTAAAAACTTGCGGCGTGCAATTTTCCGTAAAAGTTAATAACAACAACAGTTTATTTTCTCGCTTTGAAAAACCGTTCCGTCGTGGGTAAAAATACTAAATAATATTCTTTTTTAATTTTTGACAGGAATACTACGATTGATACTTTGTAAATTTCATAGAACCACACTATAAATGTTAGCTATCTTTGTCTGTCCGCTTTTGCGCCTGCCCTAAAAACCATTATAATTGGGACTAACAAAAAGTGCACAAGATACCTATACTTACAATATTACTTATTCCAAAAAAAGTTCCTGGAAAAGTAAGACAGTTTTCAAAAACTTCAATTTGAGTTTTGGCCTTTTTTATAGCTATCTCTTACAGTTTTGGATTTGACAATCCGCGTAAATTTAAATTATTTATGTTTGCGACTCTCGCACTACGTATCAGTATCACACAATTTCTATTTTGCAGTTGACGTATAGGAACTAAATTTGTGTATCTAGAGGTATTAGGGATTAATTGGGGTGGTCGAGGGGGTGACGGGCGGTTGAGACTCTGGGAGGGTAGCGGGCGCGAGCGCGAGCGCGGAGCATCAGTGGCTGATCCGCTAGCAAAGCACGCGCCCGCGGACCGCCGCGCCGCCGCGCGTCCGTCCGCGACCTACCGCGCCGCGTACATGACGGCTATCTTCCAGAAGGTAAAAAAATACGAATTAATTTCAAACTTTCACTTGATAACTTTTTAAACTAGAATGTTTGTCTTGCATAATTATACCAACAAATCGAATCTCTCATCAACTGCATAACTAAACTTGATACGTTAACATTGTTTTAATTTATTGATACATAAATAGTAGATAAGTAAATCTAATAAACTAGGTAACAGCGAAGCAATACCTTTAATAATGACTCACAATACCTGCTTATACCGTTTATCTAATTAAGTTTTAAACTGTACAGTAAAACCTACGTAGGTAGTTCCCTGGCCGTTGTTTGTTTATGTTGTTTGTTTTTAAATATTAATTACTTCATAATTTACACATAATGTGTTCACTTCCGTGTCAATAGCTAGAATAAATGAATAATTTAGTTACTCCTATATTCGGATCATACTATCGTACGTTTGCTTGAGCGTCTAAGGTGCCCCTTAGAGCTTGAGTTTTCAAAAGGCTGATTGAGAAGTTGATCTACTGATCTAATCATCATGGTAGGACTTATTCTTCTGCGAGTGTCCGTCTGGGTTGTTACCACCGCTTTGTGAGTGAAGTCTGCCGCCAAGCAGTAATGTGCAAGCATTACTGAGTTCCGGTTTGATGAGCTTATGAGACTTAATTCCTAATGTGTCAGGGTAATGAGCGCACTGCAGTGCCGCGCAGGCCTTTGTGTTTCAAAGTTCTGAGTGGCACTGCAATTGTTATGGGCCGGCATTATGCTTACCATGAGGCAAACGACCAGCTCGTCTCGTTACCAAATAACATAAAAAAAGCTATGATTTTTTGGCTTAGTTTAGGGGACAGGCTTTCCAATTATTGACCTCGTGTAAACGGTATAGGAGATTTTGTATTGTGCGGGCGGCGGAGTCTGAGGGGAATGGTTTATATAATTACTTCGTACCCTCACTTCTCATTTTACTGCTCGTATTTACAAGTATTTGTATACACGATGAAATGAATCCTGAAACGTTTACAATACACGAACACATTTTTACTCGCCAGAGATAGTGCTGAAATAACAGTACCTACTACGTAAATAAATACATTTTTGTACATCGGGCAGTCTTATTGCATAAACAGAAAAAACTACCTATCAAAAAAAGGACGGTGATATACAGTGACGCAATTACTTAATCTAGATGCTGCCCGCGGTTTCACCCGCGCGGAGATATTGGATTTCATGATTTTTATTTTTTTACGCGTAACCCTAATTCGTTTTCTAAAATAAATGTAGCCTAAGTTACTCCTTGTAATATCAGCTATTTGCCAGTGAAAGTCCCGTCAAAATCGGTCCAGCCGTTTCGGAGATTACCCGCAACAAACAGACAGACAGACATACAGACAAAAATTTTAAAAATTGTTTTGTTTTAGGTTCCGTATATACTTTCATATGCATTTGGTGAAAAGCTGTTATTTTGATATTACAAACAGACACTTCCAATTTTATTTATTTGTATAGGTATGATTCGAACACCTACCTACCGATCAGCGGCCGACGGCACTACTACAGCTGTTTGTTTGTTTGTATAGGTATGATTCGAACACCTACCTACCGATCAGCGGCCGACGGCACTACTACAGCTGTTTGTTTGTTTGTTTGTTTTAAACATATTTAAAACAAACAAACAAACAAATTTTATTTATTTGTATAGGTATGATTCGAACACCTACCTACCGATCAGCGGCCGACGGCACTACTACAGCTGTTTGTTTGTTTGTTTGTTTTATGAACAAACAAACAAACAGATGTAGTAGTGCCGTCGGCCGCTGATCGGTAGGTAGGTGTTCGAATCATACCTATACAAATAAATAAAATTGGAAGTGTCTGTTTGTAATATCAAAATAACTATTGTTCATTCTAATAATATGGTGATATAACCACAAACTATTTATTTTTTAATCCAACCTATAATTAGTTTGTATTTTTTTAAAGCGTTCGACTTTTGTATTATAAACGGTGGGGTTCTCTGAAAGATATCTATCTATCTCTTTTTAACTATAAAATTGTACCATTGTCACTGGCTAGATAAATATACTGGTTTCCTTGTAGTCCGGTGAAAAGAACTACTAGGAAAAAAGAATCACATCGTCTGATAAATAGGACTAAGCTGTCGCACCGCGTGTTCGTAGGGAGATAAAATAGCGTGTGACAATGGTAAGATTTAAGGCTCTACCCCGAACTAATGCCATTCATCATTCTGTTCTCTTTGCACACACTGTCGGTTTGCGTTTATGTAAACGAGAAGGAAGACATTTAAACTTAAAACCACTGGGTTAATAACTTTGGGCACTGGATTTTCAACGGACTTGCCTGTACGTTGAAAATCGGGTTATCTCTATAATCCGCACAGGGGCGCACTTTTAAATAAAACCGGTTATTTCTACAACGTTTGATGTAACTCCAAATGAAATACGAACGATAAGGTAAACGTAATACCGCGTGGTGGTACCGCGTATTCTAAGTGGTCCCTTAGATAACAAATGTAGAGTCCAAACTTAACAGGCAACCTTTGTTTTTACATATATCTAGTATAGCAAGTTATAGTATAGCTAGTAGTATAGCTACTAATACTAGCTTATGCCCACGGTTTTCACCCGCGTTCCCACAGGAACCGTGAATTTTTCCGGGATAAAAAGTAGCCTGTGTTACTCTCCGGTCCATAAACTATATCTATGCCAAAAATCACATCGATCCATTGCTCCGTTACTGCGTGAAAGAAGGACAAACCAACAAACACACTTTCGCATTTATAATATTAATAGTAGGGATATATATACTCGTATATAATATTCTATTCTAGGCTGAAGTTTGACCGCAACTGCGTCAGTTTGGCCCTACCGGATGCACATACACAGAACAATCTCATCAGTTAATTTTGTTTGTTTTGTTGAGAGTAGTGGTCGCGAATTACGCATGAAAGTGACCTATCTCTATAGTGTGCCCGACCGCCTTTGGTGGGTCGGCATTTAGGCCTAAGTACCCTCAAATAATATGATTTTTTTCCGGTCAGGCGAAACCGAAGGTGTTCAGTGATTTAAGTACCATCGGTGTGTTCCGTCGTCTGCAGTTGAGATCTAGTTCTGTTCTAGGACTAGACTTTCCTAACCTATTCTTTTTTTTTATTTCTATTGGTTTTTATTATTTAATTCCCTCCGTGATTTGTATTTAACTCCCTCCTAGACAGAAATTAAAGCATTTACCCTTTTATTTGTAATTCATTATCAGCTTCTTACGCTCCCACTGCTGGGATATCGGCATTCTTTCAGAGAGAGAGGTATGGGCCATAATCCACGCGGGCCCAGTGCGGCTTGGTGGATGTCACATGTCCTCGAATTTTGTGGCTCTTGAACATGCGGGTTTACTCATGATGTTTTCCTTCACCGTTTTAGAGCGAGTGGGAATAATCCGTACACAACTTGAAGTCTTTGGTGCGGGCCGAGTCGAGATTCGAACTTTGGTACGTTCGATTGAAAGTCGCACAAGTTCCCGCTCGGCCACACTCGCTCAATAGGTTATTTATTTCAAATACGCTTGTGTCAATAAATATGCCTACTACGTGTGTACATTTAAAATTATTAAGGTCAAGTAAATCAACTATCCTCGGAGGAATAAATAGGTAATCATAAACAGTTCCATTAGACTAAGATTGTTCTATGTATTCTTATTATGTTTATTATAATACTTGGAAACGATCTATAACTGTGTCTCTCAACTAGCAAGGACCGGAAGGAAGTAAGATTCACTGGACTAACAATAATAGAGGTGTTCCGAAATCACGAGGATTGTTTAGGATCTAAAAATATCGCTGGTAGAAAAGTAAAAGTATGGCATCTTAGTTACAATGATAACTTTACGAATCCTTATCGCAATTTTATAAAGAGTTGGCTAACGTTGAATCGATAACAGCTGTAAAATTAGAATCGCGCGCGAGTTGACTGCCATTGTTCTTAAAATAAAAATAGCTTCAAAAAATTAATAAAATACTTGAGCAAAAGTTAAACAGTAATAAGAATGAAAGCGATGAACAAATAAAAGGCTGAACTCTTTATATTTTTTTTATGTTCTTTGTAACGAGACTAGCTGGTCGTTTGCCTGATGGTAAGCATAACGCCGGCCCATAACAATTGCAGTGCCACCCAGAACTTTGAAACACAAAGGCCTGCGCAGCACCGCAGTGCGCTCGTTACCCTGAGACATTAGGTAATAAGTCTCATAAGCCCAGTAATTTGACTGGATACTTTGCTCATCAAACCGGAACACAGTAATGCTTGCACACTACTGTTTGGCGGCAGACTTCACGAGCAAAGCGGTGGTACTAACCCAGACGTGTCCGTCTGGGTCTCGCAGAAGAGTTAGTCCTCCCACTAACGAAAAATTGAGTTCAAAAAATGTTCAACCCCGTTTCACCTTAAAACTGAAATTTTCAAAATCGCTGTAATTAGTTTTTAGCAAACACAACAACAAGCTACTAGACAAACTTTCAAAATAATAAATGCGGTTATTTGGGAGATGCACTAAAGCAAAAAACGGACCAAAATCTTTAATAGCTTTGTTTACCTTGAGAAGAATTTCAAAAACTGTTTATGCCATTACGGTTTACTTATTAATTTTGTAACGGTGTATTGGTGTAAGTTTGAAAGGTAATCCAAATCTTATCTAGTAAAAAGTTTTACACTCATTTCTCCCTTTTAGGGGTTGTTTTTAGAAAAAATCTCGTAGTATGACAAACAAAACAATTTTGAATCCCTAGGATGCGAGCTTTCCAAATTCCGTTCTTAACGTTTTACCTCTTTATAACCACTCCCTCAAAATTTCAACTCTCTACTTCCAGCAGCGGCGCAAGTACGGAAGTCGGTTCGATAAATTTGTCGAACCGAAAAACTCGATAAATTTATCGAATGCCGCGAGTACCGAAGTCTGATCGTAAAGTATTGTAGTAGCTCTATATTCTCTTTGGATTCGACCTAGCTTTTCGATAACTTTTGTCGATTGTTTCGAGGCTCGATAAAACCCACATAATCGATTTAAACTGTCAATTTTATCGAATACTATCGAATATTATCGAATTTTATCGACCGAAAAGATCCGGACTCTGCAGGACAAAGCCTTTACATATAGGTAGATAAAATAGAAGATGTTGTTTGTAAGATAGATATTAACGGTTTTATCAACTCAAAAACCTTATTTAAGTTCATGTTTTGAACGCGTAGCGCGGTACGTTTTACCGTAGCTTCATTAAAGCTCAAGGAGAACTAATAACAAAGAGACCAACGTAGCCTTTGTTCGTTATTGAAACCGTTTCAAGCTGTAATTAATTGCAACAAGCAAATCAGTGCAAAGTAATATAGAACATGTTATTCCAAACTCCAGACGCTCTGTTTTGCTGCAGCTTCCAAACTATTTTTGTATTGATATTTTCCTCTCTCGTGTGGATATTATGAAACTGTGATTGCGAAACAGGGAAACTAAGTTTAAGCTCTCTGAAATATTTAGCTTCTTTTGTCCGTGGCTTTACACGCGTTCCCACATTTTTCCGGGATAAAAAGTAGCCTATGTTAGTTTCCGGTCCGTAAACTGTATCTATGCCAAAAATCACGTCGATCCGTTGCTCCGTTGCTGCGTTAAAGAAAGACAAACCAACAAACGTACACTTACGCATTTATTTTTGTACAGATTATATGTAACTATGAACGTTATGGCGAATGCATCTGTTATAAATCAACTAATCCTTAAATAGACATATACTCGTATATATAAAAAATAGAAAGCCTAAAAGCCTTGTTGACCACAAACCACAACATCCAGAATCGTTTCGACAGAGAGCGCTCAAACTCAAATATAATATAGAGTTATCTTTTGAAAGCTGTCTCGCCTGGTCTTAAGAGTCGATGTGGTCGAAAGAGAGAATTTATAATAATTTACCAGAAAATAATAAATTGTTGCAGGGTAATAAATTTAAGTTACACCTACATAAGTGGTTAATGCAAAATTGTTTCTATAGTGTAAAGGAATACCTTAACTTTAAATAATGTTTGACAATAATTTTATTTTAATAACTAATCAATAACTTAATTTTAATAACTAATTATGACATGCACTGGACTTAAAATGTATAACAATATTTGCACACCTGCCTGCAGGTTGAATACATTGATCAAAAATATTGTATAAGACCTTACGCTAACATGTATTCTAGCAAATAAATGATTTGATTTGATTTGATTTGAGGGTGAGTAAAACCTAGATTAAAACTGGCGCTCATCAAGTGTAACATATCCACAGCGATAGTTACTTGGGCGGCAGATTTGCTACTTGCGGCGATAGCAACCCAGGCAAACACAATAAAATGCTCTAACACCAAACAAAACTTTAACCCTTATTTGCTGTAGCATGATTACCTATAACAACAGTTTTTTTTTTAATGTTATTTGGTAACGAGACGAGCTGGTCGTTTGCCGTTTGATGGTAAGCATAACGTCGGCCCATAACAATTGCAGTGCCACTCAGAACTTTGAAACACAAAGGTCTGCGCGACACTGCATTGCGCTCGTTACCATGAAACATTAGGTATTAAGTCTCATAAGCCCAGTAATTTCACTGGCTACTCTGCTCATCAAACCGGAACACAGTAATGCTTGCACACTACTGCTTGGCGGCAGACTTCACGAGCAAAGCGGTGGTAACAACCCAGACGGACACTCGCAGAAGAGTTAGTCCTCCCACTAACAGAAGTTTTCGGGCTAGAGGGAAAGCTGTGCATAGACTTCGATAAACAAATTGGGCCGGTCACGGGAGACATTCCTGAAAGATAAATTGAATGTTAAAGTTACTTATACCTAGTCATCCTCATCGCCCGCACTCCTATACGAACCAAAATGATTAATTTAGGAAGCATGGAGAACTTTTACCTAAAATGGATGAAGGAAACTAGGTGGCGTTGTCAACACGCAAGCATTTCGTTCGCGACAAGAAACATCAGTGTCTGATTTATTCTTGGACGGCCGCGGCTGTGTGCATGGATAAAACAAGAATGACTTCGTAATTGGTACTTTTCAGAACGGATAACTATTCAGGTTAAACCTGATTGTCGGTTGTCCCTAGTTTGATCATTCATTTGGAAAAAAAGAATTGATGCTTTATGATTTGACTGAGTTTATTTTTTTTTATAAACGCTTACACTCATTAGTTTTATCACTTATTAATTAGTTTAATCTGTTTTTTTGAGGACTATTTAAAATGGTACAGAATACAGATTGCTCGTCCAGCCACGCCTAACGAATCGCATAACTTGTGGTGTCATATAATAATAATCCGGTGTAATGATAAACATAAACTGCTGCTTTGTCCGCCTGTTAGTATCACACACGTGCCGACATCTCTCGTTGAAACATTCGCTTGGCGAATTGTTACTGATTAGCATACATAATCACGCGTTGCGATGAGCTGTTCGTGTTCGTTGCTTACTGTCATCGGTTGAGGTATATGTAATAATTAATTTTACAGATTTAAGAAACAATTTTTTTTTATTTCGTTCCTTTTACATATGTATCACAATCATCGTTTTAGCAAGTTGTTCTTGGCGATCTAGAAAATAGTTTATAACAGTATGATTGTTGTGATTGCAATGAGTTGACGCGGTGTTTATGCGCAGGCGGCGGGCGAGGACGAGGTGCAGCTTGACGAGGAGATGGAGCGCGTGGTGTGGGGCGACGGCCACACCGCGCCGTTGCCGGGGCCCGCCTGTGAGCCGCGCCGCGACCATGCTGCACCTCCGCCATACGCAGGTACGTACTCTAGACCATTAGTTCCCAAAGTGGTCCAGAACCCCTAGGGGTCCACTGGAGACTCGACGGGGTCTACGTTGGCGTGACAAAAAAATCCATCAAGTACCCATTAAAATTACGACTAGTTTGTGATTGTAATTGTAGAGGTTACGTTACGTTGTGAATGTATAATTTTACTTGTATTGTATTTTACTGTATTTGTGTATGTATTATATGACTGTATGTATAGTAGATTTCCGTAATTAGATCTAATCTACAGAGTCTCTAATCTATAATATAACTTTCTAATAAATGACGTGATGTGATTGTAATTGTAGAAGTTACGTTACGTTATGAATGTATAATTTTACTTGTATTGTATTTGACTGTATTTGTATATGTATTATATGACTGTATGTATAATAGATTTCCATAGTTAGATCTAATCTAGAGTCTCTAATCTATAATATAACTTTCTAATAAACGACGTGATGTGATTGTAATTGTAGAAGTTACGTTACGTTATGAATGTATAATTTTACTTGTATTGTATTTGACTGTATTTGTATATGTATTATATGACTGTATGTATAATAGATTTCCATAGTTAGATCTAATCTAGAGTCTCTAATCTATAATATAACTTTCTAATAAACGACGTGATGTGATTGTAATTGTAGAAGTTACGTTACGTTATGAATGTATAATTTTACTTATGTTGTATTTGAATGTATTTGTATATGTATTATATGACTGTATGTATAGTAGATATCCATAGTTAGATCTAATCTAGAGAGTCTCTAATCTACAATATAAATTTCTAATAAACGACGTGGACCGTAAATTATCGTGAACTGACGTTTATATTTGTTGCAGAAGGATTCATATCTGACGCGCAGCGCATTGCTGAAGCAGCGCGCGCCACGCGCTCAGGGTCCCCCGCTCCGCAGGTGAGTGGCACTGACACGGTTTTATAGCAAACTAGCTGTGCCCCGCGGTTTCGCTCGCGTAGCCTAAGTTACTCCTTGTAACATTAGTTATCCGCCAGCGAAAATCCCGTCTAAATCGGTCCAGCCGGAGATTACCCGGAACAAACAGGCAGACAAAAGTTTTGTTATAGGTACCGTATATACTCTCATATGTATTTTGTTAAAAGCTGTTATTTTGATATTACAAACAGACACTTCAATTTTATAAATTTGTATAGATACAAGGCTAGACTCCGCACCCACACTTCCAGGAAGAGAAGTTGGCGGACGCTAACATAATATATGGAGAAAAGACAATAAACCTTTAGGCTTTGCAGCTAAGGCCTTTAGCCTTTCCTGCAGGCATTATCTCTAGGAGGTACTTATGAATGCAAAATGCGTTGCACCAATTTTAAGGTGTGTCTTAAATGCTTAAAACGTCCTAAAATCAACTACATATCATTACGTCATTGCTTATCAATGCATACCGCCGGTTTATAGAAAGAGTGCTTGAATGTGTCGTGTACCCATTTCCAAAGCACTTAATTTCCCCGTCTTACGATCATTAAATAAACGAATAAATCCTCGTCTCATTATTATTTAATGGTTAAATAAGCTATAAAAGTAGTTTAACATGTAGATAATGCTGTTGCTATGATAACGTCGTTTTTTTTATAATTCCACTAGCTGCTGCCCCGCGGTTTCACCCGCGTGGATATTTTGGATTACATGGTTTTTATTTTTTGCGAGGAACCCTAATTATTTTTCTAAAATTAAAGTAGCCTATGTTACTCCTTGTAACATCAGCTATCTGCCAGTGAAAGTCCCGTCAAAATCGGACCAGCCGTTTCGGAGATTACCCGGAACAAACAGACAGACAAAATTTTTAAAAATGGTTGTTTTATTATAGGTACCGTATATATTTTCATATGCATTTAGTAAAAATCTGTTATTTTGATATTACAAACAGACACTTCAATTTTATTTATCTGTATGGATTCCAAAGAGTTCGTATTACTAACGGATGACAGACATTTCGTCGCTACATTTATTTGTTCTTATGAACTGGCGTTTAAACGTACGTGTTTTCAAGGGCGACCGCATTGAAAATTATTCGCAGCCTTGAGTGCTGAGTCCCGCTGTAGGTGAAGGACGCGCGAGCGGAGCGACGGGCGCGGCGCTAGTCGGTGACATCGCACAATGTGCCGCGCAATTTGTCGCAACCAATTGCTTATTAATCATAAACAATCAATAAGACGGGTACGTTAAATTGGGGAGCACTATTTAGCTGTTTTAAAAACTATAAGTACTTAATCTATACAAATAAATAAAATTTAAGTGTCTGTTTGTAACATCAAAATAACAGCTTTTGACCAAATGCATATGAAAGTATATACGGGACGTATAACAAACCAACCATTTTTAAAATGTTTGTCTGTCTGTCTGTTTGTTTGTTCCGGGTAATCTCCGAAACGGCTGGACCGATTTTGACGGGACTTTCTCTGGCAGTTAGCTGATATTATAAGGAGTAAGTTAGGCTACTTTTATTTGAGAAAAAGAATTAGGGTGCCGCGCAAAAAAATAAAAACCATTTAATCCAATATCTCCGCGCGGGTGAAACCACGGGCAGCAGCTAGTGTACAATACTAACGTTGCGGTTCGGTCGCTAGTGATAGTATAAAAATAACATTGAAATTCTAATTTAAATAATGAATAATTGTATTCCTCCTCAAATTCGCGTGTAGTAATCCGACGTGTGCTCGCGACATGCCAGTGAATAGATTCCTGTCTCCAACGTATCTATTATAATGTTCCAACTAGACTTTGGGCGGAGGCCAAAGAAGCGAACGGCAGATAAGGAAGATCTCGAATAAGTAGGAATCACGGAAATGTTACGCAAATATTGATTATTTTAGTTTTTCTAGAGATTAAGAAACTAGTGGAACATTTTGACGATCGGTATGTCAAAATCTTCGCACGTAAAGCTGCCAAAAGATTGCGTATTTTATACAATATTGTTTAGTTACATATATTTAACGGCAGGTTAGTCCATACTTATTCTTTTTTTTAATGCCGTATGTATTATGTAGCTAAAGAAGTATATTTGTCTTAGAATACAATGGTAAATCAGTTTAGTTTAGGCGGGCTAAACGCGCTTCGACCAATATTTACTTTGCACATTTTTTCTTCCGAATAGTTTCAGCTATAAGGTAGTGCTAGTAAAAGTAGTAGTAATAAAAAGTAGGTTAAGTCTGGTTATGCCCTTGGAAAGTAAGGCGGTATTCAGCTTTTTCTAAACAGTATCTATTGAATGCGTGTTGTCGGCAGGTACCTGTGTCGTCTGCCGAGGACCGGCACGTGCAGTTCGACGGCACGCGCGCCGAGCCGACCGACGGCAAAGACTCGCTCGACGACGCCGACGACGACCGCCGCCTCGAGAGGAATGCGTGAGTAGCCTTCACTAACCTTGTAGCCGAGGTAAATACACTTTGCTCAGCCAAAGCACGTTCCTAGCACTCCTTTACCATAGTTTTAAACGTCTCTACTCGTACCAAAAGTTTTAATTTGGCCATTGTTAAGCGTTAAGATAAATTTGTTTAGAAACCGATGCTTCAATATGCGCCACCGTGCCTCCGCAGCTCCCAACATTATTAGTTGATCTTATAATGTATATTTATTCATAACATATTTGTAATTGTTAAGTGAATTAAAGTAGGCTGTGGGGACGTGTATAATGACTTTTAAAACTAATCTAAGCGGCTAAGCCTCCGCTGAGTACCTATTATAAAATGGCCTGGGGGTGACGTGTGGCTGGAGCGAAGTGGTCTAGAGTTCGCTCGGTCTTAACTAAAACGGATCGTCATTTTTACCTGATTTACAAAGTAAACCAGGCGGTACTCGGGAAAAGCAATGCGCTTATTTCTCCCCAAAATATATATAACGGAGCTTCTGAACATTGGACCTTCACATATTGATTGGGATTTTTATCAATATCGTTAGCGCTGCTTTTGAGAATGACATAGATTACTGACAGAGTAACAATTATTGCTCACTTGATATGAATTTTGATAGATTCATCCATCGCGAAAATGATGCTTTGATCCCCAGATATCGTAAATTCTAATGGTAAGTTTGAAAAGAAAACCGACATTAATAATTATTGTGCAACAACATAATAACTATTAGCACACAAAAAATAAGTAGGTACAAATGTTAATAAAATAAACATCGATGCGCAGACGCACTACGTGATGAGCGTTCTCGCGGAAGTGGCACCTGGGTTTGATTCGCGCCAGAAATAGTTAGTCTCTTGACATTGGCATTGTCCGGAGTGGCATCGATCGGGAGTGTTGGCTGAGACGGGGCAAACTCAAAGGCCGCGAGTGCTGCGGGGCGAGTGACGACCGCTGCGGGCGCGATGCCTATCATCCACACCCGGGCCTCCGAGCTGGAGCACGAGCGGTGAGGCAACTGAACACTCGCACCGCACATCGAACTCAAATAGAAATGTTTCATTTACATTCGCCATTCATTCACTAGGATTTGGAACAAGTTCCCTGTCACCAGTTAGTTACGACTTTTTGTGGATGATCTAATTGGTGTAGTAGATTGGTTGGGTGTAATGAGCGGTAGCATAAATGTAACTCAGCATAGCAGTAATCGTCATTCATTGTTATGGCAGTGCCGATGATTATGTTTGAGCCCACATGCCGCTGTAACTTTTGAGTTTTCGTTGCAGTTTCACTACATATTTGAGCTTCAGTTTCTCCATTTATGTTTAGAAAGTGCAGTGAATCGAGAATGTGACTCTATTAGTGATACGTAGTGACTTTTCTTTGAGACATGGCTCGTACGACGCCGTACACAATGTCGGATGAAGAATCCAAGGTGTGGTTGTTCATCAGCCCAAGATAACATTAAATTGTTTATATTCCCAAAACCTGCTACCAGGTATCTTATATTTTTAACCTTCAAAAAAAGGAGGAGGCTATCAATGCGTCGGGTATTTTTTTTTTATGTTTGTCCGGTCGTGTATGGAGTACTGTTCGCATTTGTGGGATGGTTCCGCCAAGTACCAGTTGGAAGCTTTGGAGTCTATCGATAGACGAGCCAAAAAGCTTATAGGGGACGACACATTGGTTGCGGGCAGGCTTCAGAGTCTTGAGCATCGCCGTAAAGTTGCCAGTTTGTCGGTATTTTACAGAATACATTTCAGTGAGTGTGCGATGGAATTACATAGCTTAATTCCTTCAACCCCTTTCTATCATCGGACGACCAGACGCTCAGCAATGCGCCACCCTTTTATGGTTGATATCCCTCCTATACGCACTAAGCGTTTTGCTTCATCATTTATAATGCGTACTGCTAAGGAGTGGAATTCGTTGCCAGCGTCTGTGTTTCCCGACAAATATAATCTGGGAGTCTTTAAAACGAGAGTGAACAGGTACCTTCTAGGCAAGCGTGATACACCTTCGGCCGCATCATCGCTTACCATCAGGCGAGATTGTGGTCAAACGTGAGCCTATCGAATATAAAAAAAAAAGTCACCTCAGATCTCGGTCATTTATTAACCGATTTGAAAAATTCTTTTTTTAATTGAAAGGGTATACTTTCAGATTGGTCCCGTAGAAATTTCATCAAAATCGGTTCACTAGTTTGTCACTGAAGTCGGTTCGTCGCTTTTTTAAAGCTATTTTTTGTGTGTCCGTGTGTACGGATTTATTATAATATTATCTATTATATTGTCGTAGGTATCATAAGTAAACATATTGTTTGATTTATTGTTCTTTATTAAATTACACACTTATTTCCCTTGACGGGGTAGACATCGTCTAAGTTGTGAAAATTAGAAACTTATTGAATTTTCTTACGAGAGAAAATATCTACTTAGCGATTTTCTAGAAAGTACTTGTAAACATTTATATTTCCCGCTTTTAGTTGCGATGGGGTAATTTAAAGTGACGCTAGTGAGATCCGTCCTACTTTTTCTTTTCAGTTAGGAGTAATATCATTTTATGTGTTCAATTCAAATTGTGTAAATCAATTTAGTCTCGCGTTTTTATTTACCTTCTAGGGCTCTTATTAACCAATAATGTTAAACGGTGGTTTAGTTAAACTATGTTTCGTCGTTATTTTTATTTGTGCCAATTTTAAACTGAATCAAAAAAGACAAAACATAATTTAACTATTCAACCGTTTAACACTATTTATTAATAAGAGCCGAGAAGTTTTAACGAGTTTGTTTAGTTGTAGAGTTTGTTTGTTACGTTACGCTGGCTGAAATTAAGTAGGAAAAGCTGACATTAAGTCACAGCAGTGATCGTCAAGTCTAGTGCTCCTTTATATTTGTCGAGTTACAAAATTATATGCTTGACGATGAAATAGAGTAAACCGTTTACAGCAAAATCTATTTAGTATGTAGCAGTAGTACAGGTTTTTTTTTTAGAAAATTGCTTTAAAAAAGCGAAGAACCGACTTCAGTGACAAACTACTGAACCGATTTTGATGAAATTTCTATGGCACTAATCTGAATGTATACCCTTTCAAATAAAAAAAGAATTTTCCAAATCGGTTTATAAATGACCGAGATCTGTGGTAAGAAACATAATAAAAAAAAACCGACGAATTGATAACCTCCTCCTTTTTTGGAAGTCGGTTAAAAAATATGTTGATTCTATAAGCTAAATAGCGGGCATTGTTAGGGTGGCTTGCTAATGTGCTACGCTTCGTATGAGGAAAAACAAAGGAAGATTATCCAACCTTCTACAATCCAAGCTTCTCTACCTTTTCACTCGACGCGTCGCGTTATCCTATCGCGTGCAGTGGCACGTGATAATCCGGACGCCTGTGCTCCGGCTACTGAGCTATGATGTGCATTGATTTCTCTCATAAAACACCAGGTTGAGTTTTTGGCGGGAATGCGAAAATGTGCTGTTGTTGTGTTTGTGTTATTTACTAAAACCTGTGTTTTATCGAGTGTTAATGTGTAATAATGGTGGATTATTAACCATTAAGTGTTCGTAAACGTGCATAAGTGAAAGGCAAATAGTACAAAGACGAAAAACGTGTATTTTCGTATTCTATCCAAAACTCCATAGAAGCTTCAGTAAAGTATCCACCGCTTTACTGAAGCGTCACTTCGACTCGACTGCGCCTAGACTAAACTTTAACGTGACTTTGACGACTTTTACACACCAAAACTAGAGATTTATTACATACATTTATACGCGTGTCAGCCATACATTTTCAAATTTTCATTTATATACGTCAGGCCGACCGATGCGGGTCCGAGCGACATGTTTTTTTTCTGTTTCCTTACTGGTATCACGTGGTACCGATCAACATTTCATAGGTTAATATATTTTATATAACTTGACACTGGCTAAATACGCAAATCACGTGGAGCCAAAAACAAAAAAAAACACAAGGTTGCTGATTTTCCCTATTGCGTTACGGGGTGCTTTATAAATACGTCACGTTACGAATTAAAAAAGAAAAAGATGATGCGGCTTTTGATTATTATTTACCGTACATTAATATAATTATGTCTAAACTAGACGCATGATTATACATTTATGGGATTCAAAATCCCAGCGATGGTGAATGAAACTGCTGTTTGTAAACTATCATGTGTAATGTCTTTCACAAGTCACGATCAAAGTACCACAGATGTATACACTCAGGTAACGCCCAGTTACGACTGTATATAACACCAGGAAAACACTTGAAATTAATAAAGCAAGTTTTGGAAAACTGGTGAGATTTGAGAAAGTTGCGCGCCGAAAAGTGACAGCTCTACCACAGATAACGTACAACTACCGAAGGACAACATATCCATACGCCACACATATATTTTTATTCGCTTAAACTTATTTATATAAGAGTATTTAATAAAGTTCTGTAACTAGTTTCTCATCCGCCGACCACCTGATGTGATCTGCTGACGTAAAGTGAGAACAGGAAATAATATAAACGAAGGTTAAAGACTTAAAAAGATAGTCTTGGTGGTGGATCGTAGTAAAATAGGGATTCTTCAGCTATATAGTCATTGTTAACTCGCCTTTATTTAGGGTAAACGCCAGCCGGGAGTTATCACGACAGTCCGACATAATTTCGCGTTCCATTTCAGTATTATAATCTGCGCCTGTTTTATTTCAGACGGCATTTGCACCACAAGCCACGCACGTACTCGCTGCAAGAGGGCGGGCGGGCCAGTGATGCTGGCTCGAAGCGTGCCTCCAATGCTGGCCCCGAGGGCGAGGAGCTGCTCGAGGCCGACAGCACCGAGCTGCAAGCACACCGCAACAAGGACCCGCGCGGCTACCGTCGCCACCACATGCACAGGGTACGCGTACCTATAACGCGTAATATACAAGTTATGCTTGTCTGCGAGATCCGTCATTCTGTCTTCGATCAATTTTTAGTTACTGAAAGTTGGTATTTAAGCTCGGTAAAAATCAGATCTCCGCAATATTAAAGTGTAGGTAATAATGTCCAAGATCTCTACAAAATTCAATAACGTCTGTAATTAGCTAAAATAATTATTTAAGCAGCGTACGCGGCTCTAAAAAAATCGTTTTTTTTTTCACACTCTTGCGTATTCTTATAGATTCATGAAAGTAAAAGTAAAAAATCATTTATTGACTATAACTTTTTGTACACAGTATCAATGAACCCATAGGCTGCCGAACTAGTAAAAACTTTCAGCATCCAGTGGCTTCTCCCATCTTTAGACGTTATTTTATTTATGTCGAAGAATTTTTTTTTGAGGTCTTTATTTTGAGTACCGGCAGTTTTTTGTGACGTTGATGATATATTAAAGGACATTGCGCTTTCGACAGGGATCAACAGTACACGTCGGACGTAAAGATGGAGAGTACAGCGAGAAACTTCAAAACATTCTGTCTGACGCAGCGTACAAGGCGCGTTTCGACCACAGCCCGCACGCGGTGAGTTTTTACACTTCGTTCGGATGCGCGAATAAAAGAAGCCCTAATCATTTTAGGTATTACTAGATAAACTGCGTAAGATAGTATTATCTAAACGGTTTATCTACGAAAAAGCCGATCAGTAGATTAGTTTGGCATACAAAATAAAATGCGAATGAGTGATTTCGCAGTTTGCAAATATCAATAGGAAAGCTCGCGTCTCGTCGCCCGTCCGCTTCCTGCCCGTTTCATGAAAGGCCCCCTTGCCTACGACAGCTCCTGACGAATATATCAGGAAAGATGAGTTCAGAGCTGAGTGTGATGCAGGTGTTCGTGCAACTGGACGAGCTGCTGTCGGGCGAGGACGGCGAGGCGGAGTGGAAGGAGACGGCGCGATGGATCAAGTACGAGGAGGACGTCGAGGAAGGCTCGGCGCGCTGGGGCCGGCCGCACGTGGCCTCGCTGTCCTTCCACTCGCTCATCAACCTGCGCCGGTGTCTCGAGACTGGCGTCGTGCTGCTGGACCTGGAGGAGAAGGACCTGCCCGGCGTGGCCTACAGGTTCGTGCTCACCTCTGTGTGCCAGGAAACACCACCTTGCGTAATAGGTAATAGGTGCCGTTCTCGCGCAAAGGACCTGCCGACCGATTCCAATGAACTTTTAGATAGAACATTTTGAAGATTTCAAAAGCATTTAGATTACTAGTTTTCAAGTTTACTCAAAATTAATTAACACTTGGATATTGTATGTATGGTATGTTAAGAACAAAGTTATTGTAGTTGAAATACATATATACAGCTATCGTTAAATCCAGCGTAGCGTTGTACTAGGGTATTATTCAGTGTGAAATCTTTTGCAACTAGTGTCCTGCAGAAATGATTAAGGATTTTTTTAAGTGCCTTTATTATCTAGCTAATACTTAAATAAACACTACATCTAACTTAGCTAGCTACTAAAACAGTTAGATAATCTACAAGCCCAAGTAGGCCTATAGATACCCAAATGTTCTAGCCCACTACCAGTTGGAAGCGTACCCAGCATGCTGGCGGCATTGCCTCGGTGAACCGCAATGCTGATCCGTTGAGCCAAATAAGTACCAGCATTTTGGTTACGCGTCGCATCAATCAAACGCTCTGACTAAATTAACAAGGATTTGCATACATAATGATAATTGTTTTTAGATTTACGGTAGGTAGTGTAGTTCTTAAGTAGGTATATGTATAGTATTGTATATATATACGTGAGTGATGTACATTTTACGTACATACTTCAAGATTGCATAATTAATACATATGAGATTGAAGGTCAGTTTCAGAAACTTTGAAATTCAGCAGAATGACTGACTTATCATAATTATATAAGCTGGTTTGTATAAAGCTTATATTAGTGAGTAGTAACTTAATTTTCATCACTCGGATATTTGTAGTCATTTATATATTAATCAACAATTAGGTGAAGACTAAAGATCTACGTTGAAGATGTCAAGTAATTTTCCATTGTAGATGTATTTATTAATTATACCTATAATTTTTGATACTGTTGAAGATAAGTGTTGATCACGTGAGGGGACCGGTTAGTACCTATAATATAATCTATACGTATATCAATCGTAAACTAACATGAGGAAGCAAAACTGTGTACCTAAGCTATATAGAATCCCGAAATGTTTTGCCATGAATCTAGCTAGGTACTATAAAATAAGGTTAAAATGTATGTTTGACGGCTCCGTAGCTAAGTTGGTAGTAACCCTGCCTGCAAGGCGAGGGGTCCCGGGTTCGATTCCCGGCCGGGGCAGATTTTGTGTAAGCATAAAGTTTGTTCTCGGGTCTTCGATGTTTGTGATGTGTATCTGTGTATGTCCATGCCACCTGCGACACAGGGAATCCTAGTGCGGGGGTATGAGTGTGTAAGCGTTTATGTTTATGTTTATGTTTGTTACTTAACCTAGCTGAAGGTTCTGGCAAATTAGGTTTGCTTGGATTTTTTAGGTTTATTTAAGTAGATGTACATTTCACACACACTTACACTAACTAAATAATATTAACTAAATTTGATTTTAGTCAAAAACTTACAAAGATTTATGGCTTAATTAAAACCGGCTCAAACGACGACTTTAAAAAGAAGCTACTCTTTTCGGTCCATTTTTCTATGACTTACATTTAGGCTGAGATTCAGAGACGAATCTAAGCGTGGACTCACGCTTCCATACGTCAGTTTTGACATATGGAAGCCAAAGTCTACGCTTAGAATCGTCTTATCGTCTTTGAATCTTAGCCTTAGACTTTATGTAGGTACTTACTGACTTTATAATTATGTCGTCTGAATGAGAGAACTGATTGGTTTTATTTTATCTGAAAGAAAATGCTAATAAATAACGTGATTCCATAAATCTATAAACATTTGTTGTAATTATTTAACAGCCATAGTAGACACTTAATTTATGTGCCGTGGTTGATAGCAAGTTCTTATAGATATCGAAAGTTCTCAGAAATAAGAGTATGTGAAAAACCACGCGAAAATAAAAATTGCTATGCTGAAAAGTTCAGTAACCGCACTCCGAGGGGAAGATATTGAAAGGCAGTTTTCTTCTGAGCAATTAATTTACTGATGACACGTGATGCAGGGTTGTGGAAAGCATGGTCTCCGCGGAGCTAATCGAAGAAGACGACAAGCCGGTGGTGATGCGGTCCCTGCTGCTGCGGCACCGACACGTGCACGACGACCGCTTCCGCTTCTCCATCAGCGGCAAGAAGCACGCTTCGTACACCAGCCTTCAGGTACGCTAGAAAGAAAGAAAAGTCTTTTGTCACTCACAAGACAAAAGAGTTAAGGTATTTGGTGAGGCGCCAAAAAAGATGTGAAAGAGTACGTACATTCCTGGAGTGAAACCTGAGATATTCATTTAAAATAGCTGCAGGTTATTATCGACCATTTCTTAACAATAGATATGAATAGTGCAAAATGGGCCGTAATAGTACCATTCTTCAAAACTAATCATCGAGAGAGTACTGTCGTACGTACCATGGAAAATATCTGACAATACGTAGTACCATTGTCTATTTCTCACGGCACAGCGCAGCGCGGCCTTTTTATACGGTAGGTACTAATATTCTAAATTAAATTGACTCACTAGTCGATAACTTATCAGGGGCCCTAGACGAAGGTCCTTTCTACAATAGCAGAAAAGTTGAATATAAGGTTTCAATAAGTGACATTGTAACTTAACGAATCCTTACGTAGGGATGTACCATGAAACACAAAATACATAATTTACTGTCGTTATACAAGTTTAAGAACATCGCATTAAAACAATAAAAAAAAATTATTTATTTATTTTACAAAAGAACTACATTTATTTGATCTTATACTTTGTATTTCATAACTTTTAATTTTTGTTGAAGTATTAAATAAATCCATAAACATATCTATTATGCAAACAAATTGTAGTTACACAGACATACTAGACATACCTACATAACGCTAGAACGAATTATATTTCGGTAGAATGATAAATTATACTGATAAGCATTCATTAGAAGAAGCTGAAATAATCTAAGGTTTACCTTTAAAGGCCAAAAGAACTTCTACTCAGAGACGGTAAATTGGTACCTAATGATTCGAAAATGCATGAAAATATTGATAAAACAGAATAATTATGTAGGATATAGTGAATTTGCGTTCCCTCCTCTCGGCTCTCTGCCTACCTCAAGGGGCTCTTAGTGTAATGTGGTAGTTTCATAGAGTAGGTATTAAACAATAAAAAAAACAGTGAAATTGAAAATCTGGATACCTAGTTTGCGAATATTCAAAACATCTTGAGCAGCAAGGCTACGACGTACTTGGAAACATCTTACCGCTTGAAAATTAGAGCGTTTTTTCACATGCAAATATAAATCAAATTGCGAAATCTGCTTCTTATCACTTACCTGTACCTACTGATATATTTACTATACGTGCGACAGGTAATCATCTACCTTCGTCCAATGTGAGTGTAGTGATATAATTGATGCGATTTGAGCAAAATTTAATCTTATCTCTAAACTTGAGTACCTCTGATGCTGAATTTCAGCACTGAGTTAGGAAGGAGCGTTTAGGAAGCTATACGCGTCGTGAACTCGTAGGCGTTACGGACAACAAGAACATACACCGTGTAGGAAGCGGAAGGCTTCTTGACAAGTTAACAGAATTCAATTATTCGCTAAAATATACGTAAATTTGTAAAATTTGTTAGTGGGAGGACTAACTCTTCTGCGAGTGTCCGTCTGAGTTGTTACGACCGCTTTGCTCGTGAAGTCTGCCGCCAAGCAGTAGTGTGCAAACATTACCGTGTTCCGATTTGATGAGCAGAGTATCCAGTGAAATTACTGGGCTTAGGAGACTAACCTAATGTCTCAGGGTAACGAGCGCACTGCAGTGCCGCGCAGCCCTTTGTGTTTCAAAGTTCTGGGTGGCACTGCAATCGTTATGGGCCGGCGTTATGCTTACCATCAGGCAAACGACCAGCTCGTCTCGTTACCAAATAACTAAAAAAAAAAATGATAAATAAAAACATATCTACTATGATAAATGAAATAATCTTCGGTGTGAGATAGCGAGTCACGTTTATCGAAAGTCGCCGTCGATAGCGCCGTTTGGCACGTATCGGAATGCCGTGTTTGTGAAAACTCCCAAGGTTAATCCGATAGGAAGGGCTTACAGCCGTTACCGCAACTCGCAATTGTCGTGACATAACGTACTTTATCGATGTTTATGAACCGTCCATATAATACTTAATGTTATGAAGACGGCTCGGATTGACTGAAACTGTGCGACAAAAAAACTGAGCCAGACTGTATATTATATAGAAATAATTCTATGTTCACTCTGGCTGACTTATACACTGTGGCTTCTATATACACTTAAAATCGAAATTACGCAAAATATGACTAAGACAAGTATGTCTTAGTGCTAGTATTTGCAAAATCGCTGTCATAAAGTTAGGACGTGTCTTAAGCATTTAGGACGCTGCTTAAGATTGGTGCAAAGCATTTGCATTCCTAAGTAATTCCTATTAGAGGGACAAGTGTCGACTTAGGCGCTATGAAAATTGAGTCACACGGACATTAATCTTTTCCGCGTAATGCTGGAAGTGTGTAACAGGTATATAATTCTTTATCTTAGAGTTCCTTCTGAGTTCTTTCCGTTAAAACAATCTAGAACCTTCTTAGATGCTTCGCATACAACAATTTGCGTCATCATGACTTGCATACAATACTTATATAAAATTATTTTCTACGCTGAATGTGTCAGCTGTGCCAGGTGAAATAATGGTGGACCAGACAATATGAAAAGGTAATAACGGTAAACAGAGCCAAGCAGAGCCGAATTAACCACGTTGGGACCCCTAGGCAATGCACGTCTCGGGCCCCCTTTTCTAACCCTAATAATATTATGCTATATTAATTTGAAATGCATTCTGAATATGACGATATAATATAAAAAACAACGCAATATTAATAATATTGTCATTGAGAGTTTGTTACATACAATTCTTTAAATTTAATTTTCACTCAAAGAAACATTTTCAATTTTTATTTCCCGGAGTGTGGGGCCCTTAGTCAGTGCTGGGCCCCTAGGCAATTGCCCACTTTGCCTTATGGATAATCCGGCCCTGGTGCCGAGAGCCTTACTCTTATTTCTGCCATGAAACAACGCGTCGGAACTGGAAGCTTATTATTCCTACGGTGCCATCAAAACTTCGATTTGAATGACCTATATAAGTCAACTCCTTCGCACTTTTCACCCAGTCAGATACGTGACAGCATCGCTTTGTTGATTTCTTCGAAGTCACTGATAATTCATGCAAATTGCTTTTGAAGTAGCGTCGTCTACGTCAGAGAATTGAAGCCAGCCGATGAGCGCTGTTGTAGTAAACGTTTACCAAAACGTGCGTTTAAGAATCAAACCGTTTAAAGTTAACTGATACTTTTATTTGTACTCGTCTTTTGGATAGTGTACAGTGTAAGTACCTAAAGAGAATATAAGGACGTTCGTTAAATTGATATAATTATTGTGTATGACGCAAGCAGACACTCGGTATAATAATTTCTGATTATTACCTGATGCTAGACTCGACGAATGATAATTGAAATCGTAGCCTATCATATCAGTGTTTAATAATAACGACACAGCCAATAAAAACATGTCGTTTTTTCAAACAATTCACTTTTTTATTGTCTGTCACACCCGTCTATAAGTATGTCTGTGCCTACTGTAGTAATTGAGTATCATACTCTATTTGCGTACATTATCTGTTCATATAGGTACGTGAGTTAGGGACCTATTGAACTGTATTGTAAAATCAAAGGAAGTCTTTGCAGTATTTAGATAATACAAGGATAATATCACCATAAGTATACGTACCTAAAACATTTTATTTTTTATGGGCCTTACCACAAAAAAATTAAACACACTTTAAACCTGTGTTAATCACTGTTTAACGCCTAAACATGCCTTAGTGGCGCGATTAAATATGAGCAACCACAAATCCTGATTTAAATAGTATCTAACCATTGTCTAACACAATTCTGTTGTGACGTTTCTAATCATTTTTGACGTTTATCTTTAGACGCTGTCTAGCTAAACAGGCGACTAAAAATGGTTTTTTTGTGGTAACACTATAAATATGTGTTTAGCTAATAATTTAAATGATTGGCTTATAGACAAATAGTCTAGCTATAAATCTCTGTAACGTAGGTGTACCGTCCGAATCGACCTTTTTAATTGAGTACATATGTACTTATCATCAAAATCACTGGTGACCAAATCACCCGTCGCAGTTGCAGCACACTGGTCTGAACATATCTGGTCAATCCATCCAAACGGTCATCTGGACAGAGGAAGCTGGTCAAAAAATAGTTATACTCGAATTCTACGTGGTATAGGATCCTGTAACTGGGCCCCATTGGAATTCTATAGACTAAACAAATGGTTTCAAAGTAACAAAGGTTTTGTTGCATAATGATCACTTTAGGCACTTTCGGTATCTTATAGCAGAATTGTTTTATTCTATAACGTTCTTCTATGACGGTTGTCATCAATATAAGTACCATTGTTAATTTTCGTATGCTCTTCATCAAAGTAACCATTTTACGAAGAAACCATCATTTGTTTTGTAGAATTGGGGTCCAGTAAGTTTATTTTAACTCACTCGGAATGATATCCGTGACGGAAGCGACTTTCTTGATCGTTTATATCTCGGAAACGCATCCCGACAGAGAAATATTGCCGGGATTATATCCGTGTTTTTGCGGCTGAGTTGTCGAATCTAAACGGGAAATTTCTCTGACGGGATGCTTTTCCGAGATATAAACGATTAAGAAAGTCGCTTCCGAGACGGATATCATTCCGAGTGCATTAAAATCACCCTGCCGGTCTCATTTAAGCATACGCCACTAGCTATATTAAGTTGTTTGTAATGAGCACGAGTGTAGGTACTTGCGCTCGGTCGTTCCTCTCTGTCATTATAATAATATTTGAGCGATGATCACATAATATGTATGACTAGCTAAACATTTGGTTTTTGTAACATGTCCAGCCTGAATGAGCAAACTGATTAAACCTAATGTATTCAATGATTTTATTCTGTAACTTGTTTATAAGTCTACAAAAAATATCGAGTTATTCTACTTAAAAAATAACACTTGAACTGAATGATCTTGGAGATAGGCTTTCTTGTGATCCGCAATAGTGGAGGTTTTTTTATTGCAACTTCTCCAGACATACCTAAAACATTTCTTAAAATACCATCTAAAATTAGTTGATCTATCTATGTACAAGAAGAAGCGAAGAAAATGTGCATACTAAACTACATACCGCATATAAAAGTTCAGTAGGATTCCGTATAATAACTCGGACCTTTTTCACAAACGATAAAGTCCACAATTGCAAGTAGGTGAGACATTCCCCGTACTTATACTTACAAGGGCCATTAGACGAGAGCTTGAACAAGACATTTCCGGTCTTACAACGAAAAATTAACCACACTTTAAATACAATAAAACAAACAGTGTTAACTCCTAAACATGCCTTCGTAGCGTGTTTAAATATGAGCTACCACAAATCATCAGCAGTATCTAATCGTTGTCTAACTCAATTGTGTTGCGACATTTCTAATCATTTTAGACGTTTATCTTTAGACACTGTCTAGCTTAACAGGCGTCAAGTGGTTTTTGACACGGTTCGAGTTTAGAGAGATGTTATGGTGACGTTCGATGAATGGTGTATGTGGTGCAGTCGCTGTGGACGGAGGAGGGCGCGAGCGCGGGCGCGGGGCGCGCGCGCTGCTCGCTGTGCACGACGGGCGTGAACGCGTCCGCGGCCCCGCGCGCGTCCATCGCCAACACCTGCCGCCGGCACTCGGCGCATCTGATCGTATGCGCGGCCTCCCCTGTGCGCGAGTGTTCCTTGTCTCCCGCACGCATCCACGCCATGTCGCACCACCTCGCCCGCATCCGTATTAGCAGTAGTCGTTGGGCCTCCGCGGTTCCTACCATTAGGCTTTTTAGCGGCGTCTAAGCGGCGCGGCGTCATGTCCATGCGCGGCGCTGTAGATATAGTTATGTAGGAGATATTATGCACGGTAGTTGTGTTTTGTAAAGAAACATTATGGCCAATTTTAGTACAAATTAGCTTAGCATTGGATTTGTTAGCTTAAATACCTACATTTAGAAATTGGAATAATAGATACCTAGTTACGTATTTTTAGGCATGTGACAAGCGTACAGGATTTCATGCTTTAGCTTTTATAGGTGCGACCCTGTTTCTTATACCTAGCGATAAGCGAATAGCGATGCTGTGAATGTGTAAGTACGTAATTGCTAGTCGTAGAAATATTTAGACGTTTACCTAATTATTCCTATTGACTAAAACTTATTAAGTGACAGATATCTGTTCAAGTCTATCGAGTTATATATGTTATCAATATCTCAGTCATTAAATCATACCGAATGTACGCCATAAAGGATGTACATCATGTACTATATAATAACTGACTAATAGAGTGGTCCCAATTCCTTTTTACTAAACAATGTCAGTGCTAAATTTGTTTTAACGTCAGCAACAAATGATGTGAATATTTTCATCAGATTTGCAGAGATTTTTATTCGTTCACCGTTTTTGGGCGAGATGTCAGACCCGAGAGTCGGTCGCGAGCCCTTCCATCGTTCTCTAAATACCGATAGCGGGCTCTAATCGGCGCGCGTGTGTGTGTGTGCAGAACCTGTCCGACAGCAAGCGGCGCCGCAGCTCGTACGCGCTGCCTGCGGAGGCGCGCAAGAAGTCGTCGGCGGCGGGGCTGGACCTGCGTGAAGTGGAGTACCTGGCCGCCGCCGCCGGCTCGCAGGAGGAGCTGCGCCGCGGACAGAACGACTCGCTCATGAAGCGCATCCCGGGCGACGCAGAGGCCACCACCGTGCTGGTGGGCGCCGTCGGCTTCCTCGACCAGCCGACTATCGCCTTCGTGCGGCTCGCGCAGGGCATCCAGATGCCGTCCATCACCGAAGTACCGGTGCCGGTGCGCTTCATGTTCATCCTGTTGGGCCCGAGCGACGCCGACCTCGACTACCACGAGGTGGGTCGCTCCATCTCCACGCTCATGTCGAACCCCGCGTTCCATGGCATCGCGTACAAGGCAGAGGACCGGCGCGAGCTGCTGTCCGCCATCAATGAGTTCCTTGACGATTCGATTGTGCTGCCGCCCGGGGACTGGGAGAGGAAGGCGCTGCTGCCGTTCGAGGAGCTGCGCGCCAAGAGCGAGATGATCCGGCGTCGCAAGCAGACGGCGCTGGAGCGCAAGCGTGCCGCTAGCACTGTTCCGCTGCCGTTGCCGTTCGATGAAAAGAAAGCGCTGCTGGCGGCCGAGAGCGGGGGCCTGCCGCCCAAGGAGCACGACGATCCACTCTCACGGAGCGGCCGCCTTTTCGGAGGTCAGTGGACTTATTAGTGATTCTCTTTTGTTTCGATGTACCTACATTAAATAATATCTTGCACCAAATTCTGTAGAGCACAAAAAGTATAGCCAACTATTGTATCTTAGTAGGTACCTACTAGCACATGTCTTGTCGTTGGAGGCTAACATCTGCTCTGCTACCCAAAATTGTAACTGTTTTCATAACTATTAGGTAAAACTAAATTCACAGTTTTCCACGCTACTCCTAGCAAGCATATTTGGTATTTATAAATGTATGTGGTTGCCCATTGCAGGCGTGGTGCGCGACATGAAAAGGCGCTACCCGTACTATTTGTCGGACTTCAAGGACGCTCTTAACGGTCAGTGCCTGGCGGCCACCATCTTCATGTACTTCGCGGCGCTCTCGTCCGCCATCACCTTCGGTGGTCTGCTCGCCGAGAAGACCCACGGACAAATTGGAATATCTGAGACACTGGTAAGAATTAAGACAGGCCCTGAGGATTTTTAAACTAGGTTAGGGGAAATGAGTTTAGAGTTACCGAAGTTTCTCATCACCCCCTTCTGGGATACCATATACCAATTCAAACTCACCCTGTATATAATTATTTGCTATTACTATGCAGGTGTTCACTTGCGCGGGTGGGATAGTGTTCGCGCTGGTGGCGGGTCAGCCGATGATGATCACGGGCGCGACAGGCCCCCTCCTGCTGCTGGACGAGTCACTCTCCATGTTCTGTCGCTCGTACGGGTTCGACTTCCTCGCCGCGCGGTTTTACTGCGGCCTGTGGATGATCGTGATTGCGCTCTGCGTCGCCTCTGTCGAAGGCAGCGTTGCTGTTAAGAAGATTACTAGGTTCGTGCGCAATTTTAACACCCTTTAGCACCAACCTAAACCTAATCTTGCCGGAGTCTGTGATCCCCGTTCGCTACCTTGGTGGCTACAAGGTGCGAGTGAATACGTATTTTCTAGGCAAGCGTGCTCCATCGTCACTTATCATCGAAATGTGATAAGTAGTGGTCACACGAATAGTGAATTAGAAAAAAAAGCCTATAATGTTACCTAAGTAGGTAAACCCTTGTATAAACAAATCTTGCACATCTATTGTTACACAAACTTTCGTATCTTTGAAAATTGTCTCGAAACTACCTCAACCGACAGCTCGGTGGCCAGACTATAGATACTGAATCAAAGCAATCTAAATGGTAACCACATATCCGCCGCAGGTTCACAGAGGACATATTCGCGTTCCTGATCTCCCTGATCTTCATCTCTGAGCCGATCACGGCCACGGTGGGCGTGTACCGCGCGCACCCCCTCGGCGCGGACTACTGCCTGGAGAACAACGTTACCGTCGCGAACGGTACCGACTTCCTGCTCAACAGCACCCTTGCAGGTAAGTGGCAATAACCAGCACTAAGGATCATGATTGCCAGTGAAATTACTGGGCTTATGAGACTTAATACCTAATGTCTCAGGGTAACGAGCGTACTGCAGTGCCACGGAGGACTTTGTGATTCAAAGTTCTTAGTGGCGCTGCAATTGCTATGGGCCGGCGTTATGTTTACCATCAAGCAAACAACTGGCTTGCCTCGTTATCAAATAGCATAAATAAATGATATGCGCTTCACGTGATGCGTCGCCAGTCCTCAATTTCCATGCTGAATGTTATTTTCAATTGGTATAGATCCAAGGTTGTTATAACTATAATTGAGATATGAGTTCTGGGAGTCAGGACTTCTTTATTAGAAATCTCCTCGTCTCTAAAGGTATTTATTGTGATTTCCGCTATCACTTATAGTTTTTGACGCTAATAAACTGCCCCTTATTGTCTCTGGTACAGAACACACGCGGCACCGTGGAAGAATAAAATTCCGCCTATTGCACCCAGAACTCAGGGATAATATAACTTCTTATTAATAAAAAATTAAGTAAAATAATTTTTAGTAATAAGACCAGTGCACGCACAGTGGTAGCTTACAAAATATTTTTTAAAAGTGACTGTTTCTGTTGTCTCTGGTAGATAACAGCACACTTCCCGCCCCCGGCCCCGCGCCCAGCCTCTTCCACCCGCAGCCTAACACCGCTCTCTGGTGCACGATGCTGACGCTCTCCACTTTCATCATTGCCTATTATCTGCGCATCTTCCGAAACGGGAAATTCCTTGGACGTAGTGTGAGTATACTTGATTTGCAGATTTTTTTTATTGTGTTTTGCTCTTGGTCAGCTAACATTGGACCAATACCTCACCAGCCGGATGATTTTAATTCACTCGGAATAATTCCGTGTACGAAGCGACTGTATATTATCGTTTATATCTCGGCATCGCATCCTCACTGAGAAATATGCTCGCGATTACATCCGTGTTTACGCAGCTGAGTGGTCGAAACTAAACTGAAAATTTCTCATATAAACGATCAAGACAGTCGCTTCCGACACGGATATCATTCTAAGTGAATTAATATAACCCTGCTGATATCACTTAGTGACGATAAGATCTGAGAAAGATCGCGACTCGGCCCGCACCAATGACTTATACCAAGTTAGGTGCGGATTATTCAGACTCGCTCTAAAAACGGTGAAGGAAAACATCGTGAGGAAACCCGCATGTCCAAGAACCACAAAATTCGAGGACATGTGACATCCACCAAGCCGCACTGGGCCCGCGTGGTGGATTATGGCCCATACCTCTCTCTGAGAAAAGACCGGTATCCCAGCAGTGGGAGCGTAAGAGGCTGGTAATAATGATAATGATGAAAACGAGATGGCGACGATGATTGCAGGCTCGGCGTGCGCTGGGCGACTTTGGCGTGCCGATCGCGATCGTGCTGATGGTGGGCGTGTCGTGCGTGGTGCCGGTGTGGACGGAGACGCTGCGCGTGCCGGCGGGGCTCAGCCCCACGGCGGACCGCTCGTGGCTCGTGCCGCTCAACCCGGGGCTGGCGACCATCCCGGCCTGGGCCGCCGCCGCCATGGCGCTGCCTGCGCTCATGGTCTACATCATCGTCTTCATGGAAACGCACATCGCCGAGTGAGCATATTAAGCATCTAATTTTAAATAAATGAACGCGCAATGGATCTCTAGGTTGACCAGAACGTATTAGGCTTTTCAGATATGTGCCTGTGATACAGAAAACATAGTGATTCACTAAGATCGAAGACCTAACTTCACGGCGGCCAAGATCCATTGTGTTAGCTGTAAGTATAGATCTTGAGTATTTTTATAGGTATACATTTTTACTTGTAAACATACACGAGTGGACTCTTGTGTATTAGGTACGTAAGTAATATTGAGTGTTCGAAATTCGGAGAATGTTTGTTAAAGTAATATTGAGTCTTCGAAATTAGAAGAATGTTTGTTGTTACTTTTTACAACCTATACCTGAAGCATACTTATTGTTTATAATATCTTAGGTGTATTTAGCTATAAGCGCCCTATTCTACAGCGAATTGTTTTATTGCGTTTACTATCTGCCAAGCGAGTTCTAAGTGCAACTGACATAAGCATCAGCCCTGTATACGCTCCGCCTCCTCTCACCTTTGTCCTACACTCTGGACCTACAAAAAGCTACTGCGCAAGACTCGCGCCAATATTCAGCCAAAATCTTTTATCGTAACACTGTGCGTTGTCCGAAGGTTGATCATCGACAAGCCTGAACGCAAACTGAAGAAAGGAAGCGGTTTCCACATGGACATCGTGATAATGTCGATGGTAAACGCGATGTGTGGACTGTTCGGCGCGCCGTGGCAGTGCGTGGCGACCGTGCGCTCCGTGTCACACGTGGCGGCGCTCACCGTCATGTCGACCACGCACGCGCCCGGAGACAAGCCGCACATCGTCGAGGTTAAAGGTAACGCGGCTTTACCCTTTTGCAAATTTGCTTATCTCTCTTCGTGAGTCGTGGCCATCGAGGAACTAAACTCTAGAGATGCAGTGACGTTTATTTGTTTATTCATCTCTCGGGGTTAGTATCTCGATGGTCTATCACTAAGTACGATCGTAGTGGGTAGGAAAAGGCTTTTTTAACAATAGTTATTAAACTAATTTGTGATTTCTATTCCTATAATGTCAAGAAATATAATTTTATATATAGAATGATAAATCTCATCTTTAAAATTAGTCTCTCTAAAGCGCTCGTGGTTTGATCCGTACACTAGAGGTCCTCTAGTAAAGGATCAAAAGGAGCAGATTGATCCTGTACTAGAGGTAAAGGATCAATCAGCCTTGTATGATGTGGTAGCGCTGGGCATATATTAGATCTTGTTAGAATACCAGGAGGCCTACCACCATCTCTTAGAGCAATATTGCTTTAGCTTATATTGAAAATTCGTACTATAATTTTCAATGTAAGGTCCAGTTGGAGCATGAACTCGACTAGATGAAGAGATGCGAGATGAATGTTGTTTGTTGACCATCGACAGAGCAACGTCTGACGGGGCTCCTGGTGGCGCTGCTGGTGGGCGTGTCGGTGCTGGCGTCGAGCTGGCTGCGGCTGGTGCCCATGGCAGTGTTGTTCGGCGTGTTCCTGTATATGGGTATCTCGGCGCTCGGTGGCATACAATTCTGGGACCGCTGCATCCTGTTGTTCAAGCCTGTCAAACATCATCCGCAAGTGCCCTACGTTAGGAGGGTAAGAGCTTCTTATGTTCATTTCTGATTCTATTAGCTGTGCCTCGCGGCTTCAATTACGTAGCCTAATTTACTTCTTATGACATTAGCTATCTGCCACTGAAGGTCTCGCCAAAATTTCGGAGACTAGCCGGAACAAACAGACAAACAAAAATTTTAGATGTTTATTTTACTGTAGAACCTATATACTTTCATATGCATTTAGTAAAAAAACTATCGTTTTGATATTACAAACAGACACTTCAATTTTATTTATTTGTATAGATATCGACGGACTTCATTTCTGCACTGTGTAAAGTGGCGGTACATCAAAGTCCATCACGTGGCCCAGCTCACCTCGTTATCAAAATGAATGTGTTAGATACAATAAATGACCGTAAACATGTTCATATTACAGGTGCCATCGATGAAGATGCACCTCTTCACGATCATCCAGTTATGCGGCATCGTCCTGCTGTACGCTGTGAAGTCGTCGCGTGTGTCGCTGGCGCTGCCGTTCTTCCTCGTGATGATGGTGCCGCTGCGCATGTCACTCGCCTACCTCTTCACTCCGCTGCAACTTCGTGCGGTACGTCACTTTTTTTTTTTCGATTACTTGGCTTGTCACGTCTTGTGTGATACGTCACTCGTCAGCGGTGTCGATTCTGTCATCTCGTACCTAAACCTAATTTTAGTTTAATTAACCTCTCTTTCTTAATAAGAACATGCCCTTGTGGGGCGGGTTCCCATAATTTCTGCTTCAGTCTGTAATAAAAATGCTGCTTCCCTGGATTTACCCTTAGCTAGCTCTTACGCATCGAGATACTAAACTCAAGAGGTGCAGTGACGTTTGGTTTGCACGCAATAAATTCCACCATTTTTGACTAGACATAATGCGCTCTGATTGGCTAAGCCAATGCCTCGCGCCAATTCTCCGTGCGCTGATACGCTGAACGCTGATATTAGTTATAGTAAAATCTATACATTGTTGTGAGATCGGATAGTACAGTACCTATTTCATTTTTCGGGGTTAGTATCTCGATGCTCTTATGCCACCCACTGGAAGAGACTGCGTGGTCCAGTTCATATGGTGATCCGGCCACAAAGATGCAAGTTTTTTTTTGTATACTAATTGATAACTAGTCGAGGGAACTTTGAAACACAGGCCTGCGTGGCACTGCAGTGTGCTCATTACCCTGAGTCCTGAGACATTAGGTATTAAGTCTCATAAGCCTAGTAAATTCACTGGCTACTCTGCTCATCAAACAGGAATACACTAATGCTGCACATTACTGCTTGGTGGCAGATTTCACGAGCAAAGCAGTGGTACTAACATTAACGGGCACTCGCAGAAGAGTTAGTCCTACCACCTGGTGAAACATAACCAATTTAAGTCCGAAAATCCACACCCGTACCTTCTTATACGCAGGCGAATGTAAAACACTTGTAAACTGTTTTGTGTTGCAGTTGGATGGTGCGCAGAAAGACATCGACAAAGACAATGATCCAGACTTCTACGAGGAAGCTCCCCTGCCGTGATAAACGAGGCGACGTCACATTGAGTCCTGGAGCCCTGGAGCTCCACAACAGGCCTCCGCTACTCTTGCTCAGGGCCTGTAGCGCCCCGACCTAACTTCAAACCATATACACCGATCGTTACCACTAAACAAATGTTAGTTTTAAGCACTCAGTTGTATTATTAGTTAGGTGGACCTCCGCCTCCGTGCTTCGTATAGTTAGTAATATTGAAACTTTTTTGAACTTCTACATGTTACGTGTTTAAGAACTACTTGCGTGTTTGTGTAGACTTAGATGCAATTCAAGAATTTAAATGTCGAACTATATATTTACATGAGTATTTAAAATGCGGCTGAATGGTAATTTTTATATTCTAGTGTTATTATGCGTCAATTGATGATGTATTTGGGACTATCTTGATAGAAAGTTAAAATATTTATAGTTATCTATATTTATACACTGTCTCATTTGAATCTAGAATATTAAAACATATCGCATCGTGAGCTTCTATTTGAATCGTAAGTTACAAAATTTACTACTCAGTACCTAAATTGCAATTTGTAAATATTATCTTCATATTATAATTTAAAGACATACCACACATCTGTTCTCACAAAGGATAACGGTCTTACCACAAAAAAATTAAACACAGTTTAAATCTGTTTTAAACAGTGTTTAACTCCTTAACATGCCTTAATCGTGTGTTTAACTATGAGCAACCACGAATCCTGTTGTGACATTTCTAATAATTTCTAACGTTTATCTTTAGACCCTATCTTGCTAAACAGGCGTCTAAAAATTATTATTTTTTGGGGTAACACAGTTAATGTCCAAATCGATGAAAATTCCTTCATATCTTTGAAATAATTCTACAAAGCTATTTATACACATACGATGATTTGTATAATGCCGCATAATGCCGTAAAAAAAAATATGTATACACATAATTATATATTATAATATATTATCATGAACTAGTTTATTAGGTACGTTCGTCTCCGCCAGTGTGGTCGACCGGAACCGGTGACAATACGCGATGTGATAGTAACGAGTTATGAGGTCCGAGTGTGTAACACGCAGTGGTGACGTGAAACGTAGATGTTTATTAATTAGTATGGATAAGTATTTCCCGTTCAGTTTAGTTTTAACGTTGTGATATAATTTACTTAGGTAGTGGTAGTCATGCATATAACGGGCGCAGCGCTCCTCGCTTGACGCTGTCTCTATATTTTACTTTTGAAATTAGGACTGCTGAAAAGCTTCAATTTCAACGCGTTTAGCGTCAATTTTTGACTGTATATCTACAAATTTCAATTAGATAATGCATAAGAAAGCACTGTCGATTGAATAGGGATGATGTCATTGTTATTTTGCAAATATAAGTAGCAACGCTTCGGAAAATACTGTTAGTGCTCGGTCCTCGATTTTTTTTATATGATCACGAGCCAAAGTAATAGTGCCAAAGAAATACGTGTATCGTAGACGAGTAATGTCACGGAGAGACGGCGTAGTCGAGCGAGAAGCGAGACCGGCTGCAAGCGCGCAACGTGACTACAGCCAGCCGGCGGCACTCGGCGGCTGCAGCCAGCCGGCGGCTCTCGGTGGCTGTAGCCAGCCGGCGGCTCTAGGTGGCTGCAGCCAGCCGGCCCCTTGATGCACTATGTACTCACTTCTTTTACTTGTTGGTATCGGAACGCGCGCGTTTTTTGTTTTTATTAGGCTAGGGTCGCTATACGGTGGCTAAGCCGCCTAAGCGCATTCATTTGTAATTATAATCAGTATTAATATAGTTAGCTCAACAGCTGTACCTTCACCTTAAAGAGCAGTATCAAATCCTAGATTTTATGAAATACTTATTTTACGTTGGTCAAATATGGAACGTTTAAATGTCTGAGTAGTATCAGGCATGTACCTAAACTTAGTTACTTTTAATTAGTATATGTTAATTTAATAATATGAAGCTGATCTTGATAAATAAACTGTCTATCTAATCTAATCTAACTATCATAACAATACTGCCCTGGCCGCTAAGGAAAATAATTGAAAAACACTGTGTATAGTAGGTACCTAGGTATCTTACACGCCTCTATTGAACGAAATTTTAGAACACATCAGACTGGGGTACGTTATTGGCTAACGCGTCGCGTTGCCAATCAGACCAATCGTGAGGCAGCTATGTTCAATTGTTCGTTTTAGTAGTTTTGCATGCGTCTATATATCTATGTGAAGACAAGTCCACATATAAAATCATCGAAAGTTAAACTAGTTTTTATGTAAGCATATCCATATCAATTATTATCATACATATCTTTTAATTTAGAATAAGTATATATAAATCTATGCTATATAGAATATGTAATATGTATTGGTACTTACGAGTAGACTGGATTTTTGGAAACGAAGACTGTTTTTATAAGCGGTGAAGGGTAAAGTGAAGACCATGTAATGGACGCTAAAGTACCTACCTATCTACCTTCTTCATAACCTGCCTAATCAATTATTGTACTTAACTTCCGTACTTAACTTGTAGAATCTATATCTGTCCACGGCGCTATGCTAATTATACCATAAAAAACATAAGTGGGTAGGTAAGTAGCCACGTAACATATTTTACATATATTTGTCTACAAGTGTATCAAAATAGTCTATTTTAAATAGTGTTTATGTATTGCTATATTTGTATATATCTTCAAGACTAAATATGTGGTTAATTCAGCTTTAGTAACTAATTTGCATTTTTATCGGTCTGTTTCCAGTGAGAAAAACATATAAGTAGTATTTCTATTATTAGCTCCTATCGACTACCGGCTGAGTCGGTGCCGTGAATCGTGATACAAACCACTCGCTAATTTGTTAATTTGTGTCTATTGCCTTTTATTATAGTACTACTCTATGGTCTATTTACAACATTCTGTTTCCTACCACTTTTAGTACAAAAATAATAAAGGTGTCAATTCTGTCGTTTCATACCTAAACCTAAAATTTATTTCGCTCTCTCTGTTTCTAATAACATGAGAAAAAGATAAAACAAAATTAAAATTTCTCAAACATCTTCAATGTTTAGGAAATTTTAATTTAGTTTTAGGGCTGTCAAATATCTTGATTATTGATAAATTAGACGCCACTAAATTCATTGTCTTTAAATTTACACTAGACACAAGCAAGTGGATTAATTTGACAGGTCTAAAATATATTCCATCTCTTTCTCATGTTCTCATTTAGAAAGAGATTGAAACTAAAGTTAGGTTTAGATATGACAGAATCGACACCTAAAGTCAATATTAATAAATTGTGTAGTTCTTAACCTATATTTTACTGATTAGTTCGTTATTTGATGTTGGTTAGTGATTATTATTTAACTATTTATTGTAGGTACATATCTACCTATCAAGTATTGTGCTAACGAGACAATATTTATAGGCTCATACATATATCATAGGGCCGCCTGTCCTAATTAGAATACTATTTTTAATATACTTACCATAACAAAGTCAAAGACCAAGTTAGAAGACGGCTATCAGAATACAAGCAAGCAAAGTTATTATTAATAAATCAATTATATTTATGTACTAAAATAAGCCGTTGGCGGGAAAGGAGGGGTCTTTGGCGTGAATTTGCCGTGCAATTAGAAATGATTTTTTACTTATCGGTAGGTACATAGATATGTTGTTAGTTCAACAGAAAAAAATATTTTTGAAACATTTTTTTATTTCAATTAATTAATGTTAAATGGTTTTAGTCTATTAAAATAGTATTGTATATCGCCTATTTTCAATTCAACTTTTTAGTAATGTGCATTCAAAGTAGGCATTAGGCACTATACATATATTAATCAAAGATTTTACTGACCTTGATTAAGTTGTTGAAACTGTTATAAATAAAATACTTATTCTTAAACTCATATCTGTGTTTAATTTTATTTGTAATTTCCTAATTAAATTGACTACATAAATACCGTGACCCGCTCCATGCTCCCCGCAGATAGCATGTAGGTACATAGAAGCATCAATGTATGATCAAATATTAGTACATATTATTATAATTTAAAAAAAAAAAATTATCCATAAAAATATTATCTAGTCTCTTCCGGCTTTTTTATCTTCGGTTTGTATCTTTGATTAGTTAAGTAGAATTATTGCGTTTTATATGTTTTTATTATTCAAACAATTAACAAAGTTGTTTATTTAGAGTCAATAAGTTATTAAAATTATCAGTTGCCTAAACACAGTCGTAGTCATCGTCGCAGTAAAAACGGAACGTGTCAGAAGCAGGCATAACCTGAACATTATGACACACGATCGATATTTTTCTTAGACATAGCGAATGATATTATGAAATCCCAAAAATATCACTATTCTGAGAATAGGGACACAAAACATTGACATGTTATGCTACGGTCCATCCACAGCACGTACTTCATGAACTTGAAAATCATGAAATAATTTAATAATTGACCGTAAAAACCTTCTTTAAATAGCTTCTATATAACTTTTCAGTAGTATCGTAATTATAATATTTATATTTGAACAAAATATCTAATTTTGAATCTGATTTAATTATTGTAATACGTATGCGTATGCGTAATATTTATGCGTAAATTGGAGCGGCTATTTTAAATATATCGGCTCTTACTAATAAAATAATTTTGTAAGTGAAATAATGGTTGAAATTCGAAATAATAAACACTATTTAGCGCTATGCAATGGATAAAAATCGGATGTTTTACAGCTGTCAAGAAATACGACCTTGACATCGTGTTTTTAAGCAGTGGATAACTAAATGACTGTAAACCAAAGGCTTCTCCATTAATCATGCACTGCGTGTAACGGAGCGCATGTGGAGGCCACTAAAGATTTATTATCTGTGCCCTGTGATGTTGCTACTGTAGCGCCGCTGCGGAAGTCTGCGGAAACTTAAAATCGACGTCAAACAAACAATCAAATCTATCAAATATGTCAGTCAGTCAAGTCTCGCACATAATGGCGGTGGCTGTGTTGTTTTCCTGACTTTCTCATTCCGGTAATGCTACTGCAGCGAGCGGTTGCATCCGCCGCTTGCAATACTTGTGAACTCAAAACATTAGGTGAGGAAACATCGCATCTGGTGTCAGAGAACTCGTAATGAAGGAGTCTGTATATGTCGCGTCGTTAGTGTTATTGAATTAACGCGTGCGGTGGTTTCTGTGGGAGCAGTGCGGGCGCGGTTAGAGTGCAGGCAGCGATATGGGAGCTCAGCAGGCCAAGGAGCGCGGCACCGGCAGCGGCGCGTCCATGCGGTCGGCGCGCAAGCCGCGGGCGCCCAAAGACCCCCGCATGCTCGGCTCCAACATATTCACAGAACATAGCGGTGAGTCGCCACTCCGGCCTTTGAGATTTGTTATCGCGTGTACCCAACGTCGCTTTCACCTTGCCCTTCCAAATCCGAATCTCCTATTGATGTTATCGCCTTTTTATGAATTTCTACCTAAAAGAACATTGACACTTCACTCCCTTGAGTCTATTGTAAATCTAGGTAGATAATAATAATAATAAAACTCATTGAAAGTTGTCTTTTATCTATTAGTAAAAACTGACTTAAAATCATAACACTGACCCCATTAGGGCCAGTTTGTACACACACTAAGAAAGTTACACACTAACAACTACTTTTGGATCCCCATTCAAGTTTTTAGTATTTCAGAGACTCCTTGCAGCAACAATTTGTTACAATAACAGTGCCTATGTTGATTACATCTGAGTGGAATAGAATTAAGTAAACTTACTATAGTATATACTTAATATACTTATGTATAGGGTAACTTGCAGGATTTATATGAAATTGAGATAATTGATATCAATGTCAGATCAGTAAGTAGTAGGTATATCTACTTCATAGAAGTGTCAAATTTATAAAATGCCCAATTTCTAACCCATAATGCAACTAAACTGAACCAACAACTACCAATGTGTCAGAGATATTTTTATCCAAGTCAAGATTTAACATCTTCGCCACCTTTAACTACAGCATGGTTGTTTAAGATCAGGTGAGACAGTTTTGTCATATGGTAACCCAGAGATGGCCTACCAATGGCATGCATGCCAGAGTGACAAAATAAAATAATTTGGGCATGCCAATAATTAACAAATTTATGTACATACTTCATTGAGAAAAGGAAAGATATTGGACGTCAGATAACTCCAGTTCAGCTTGCGAATGCCATAAAAGTAGATATTCATCTAATTTGCAACAGCAGAAATCACACCAACTGTTTTATAAATAAACATGATGATTGCCGTACAAGTTTCGAAGTTGCAAATAAAGAGTATTAAGTTAATAGTGTCTAGATTCTTGTGGTTATTTTTTGTTCATTCATTAACCATTAAATCATTAAATAAAGATTATTGGATAGCATGTTACGGCACCTCATTGCCATATCATTATTGTTTTTAGTAAAATATGTCACATTCAGCAATAAAGGTTTGCCATCCCTGTGCTAATCTGAATATGAAACAAATAATTATCTGTGCAAGGTAATGAGGCAACCCGATTGTTTCCTAATGGTAAACTTAACATCTGCTCATTGCTACTCAGAACTGAAAAGGCCTTCACAGCACCGCAGACAACCTGTTATCCTGGGATACTACATGTCCAGTCTCATATGCCCCATAATTATGCTGACTACTTTGTTCATATATATAGCAAAGTAAGCAAAATAGTTGCAAACAAGATAACTGTTGCAGTCCAAGCTGTGACTGGTGTTGCAGAATGCTTGTCTAGATTAGAAAAGACTTGAAGATCTTGTGGATGACTCATTTTAAGTAGACAGCAGCTGTCCAAAATGCTTTAGAGCAGAGTCTCAGTTGAGCAAAACTGTTTAGCATGCGGATAATGGATACTATGGTTTAAAAATAATGTATCCTTAACTCCTAAGTTGAAAAAATAACGAAAAATACGAAGAAACAACTAAACAATACTTTTGCTTCTCCAAGACACGACAATAGAGAAAATTGGCTATGTCAAGGTATAATATCTTTTGTTAGTTGGTAACCCTGCTTGCAAAGTGTGGGGCCCAGTTGAAATCCTGGCTGGAAGGATTTTGTGTGGTGAACATAAAGTTTGTTCTTGGGTTGATGTTTGTATATTGTGTATCTGTGGGTCCGCACCTCCTGGGATACAGAATCCTAGTACAGGGTATTAGTTTGTTAGCGTTTATGTAGTGTGGTAGGCTTTGTATCTCATATCAGCAGCTGAAATGGTTGATGAGGAAATTTATTTGTGTTTGTGATATATAGTAAATTGTATGGATGTGCCTCATTAATTTTTCCACATTACCTATAGTAATTTAAAATGAATAAACACTCATTCTGCCTGCGACACACACAGATACACAAAACATCCAAGATCCGACAGCAAACTTGTGATCGCCACACATTGTCTGCCCTGGCCTGTGATTTTACCCGGAGCCCTGTTCAGGAATGGTTATTACCAAGCAAGTCACAGAACTAATGTATTCATTCATTATAAAGGATTACGAGAAAAGGTAAAAACATGTTTTTAATTGATTGGATCTCCATAAAATCAATCGGTGGCTGTTTTAGACTAATCGGATATTTTTATGGTGATTTTTTAATTCACCCAGTAGAAATAGATAAGAATCAGCTAGCTCTAGACTCGAACCTCCATTTGTGGGCAGTTTTCATTTTCAGCAATAATTTTGCATTGTTGGCCAGTGTAATCTCCGGTCGTTATCTATCACTATCTTACTTGCTAGTACTGGAAAGGGGAGGTACAGTTTTTTGCTAATCTCTAGAACTGCTGGTCAGATTATAATAATTCATTCACTAATATGAAGCTACATTATCCCCGAGTGCTATAGGCTAATTTTATACTGACAGCTCCGTGGCTAAGTTGACAGTGACCCTGCAAAGCGAAAGGCTACGGGTTTGATTCCCTGCTGGTAGATTTTGCTTTGGTGAACATAATGTTTGTTCTCAGGTCTTGGATGTTTGTGTTGTGCATCTATTGTGCATCCTCTAAGGATTCACTAGTGCAGAAGTATGAGTGTGTGCATGTATGTGTTTATGTGTATGTGTATGAGTATGCGTTTATGTTATGTTATGATTACACAAATACTAATATAATTATATATATAGTATAACTGAAGTTATAAGTTATACATTACAGTTGCAGAGATATTAGTTTAAAGAAGAAAAAAATTGGTCTACTTCTAATTACAGAAATATATTAAAAGGACATAATATATTCAGACCAACATGCATAATGTGACCCAGATTTGGCTGCATAAACTTTAATAGTTAGTTTAATCAAGTATAAAATTATCATGTTCATGATAATTTTAATTAACCAAGAGGTAAATGCTGGGTATTAAATCTGGCAAACGATCTGATAACATGCATTAACAGCAAAATTAAGAGAAATCTTTAAATATAAAATGCGCGTATGTGTGGCCTTCCAGCAAGGATGCTTCTATAGGTAGTTGTTAATTACAATACCAGTAATTACGTATTTATGTATCAGAGATAATGAATTTTAATGAACATCAAAAGGGATTAAAATGATCTTCAGTACTTGCAATTTGCAATCAATCTGCTTATGACAATAATAACTGGGAGCGATGACTTAATGTGCGCTCCCACGAAGCACGAAGCACGGAAGCGCTTGTTAAGCGCTAAGTATTGACGACAGTGTACGTTGCCTTTTTTTAACAATCGAAGAACGGTTACTCAGTCTACGCTATAAGCACAGCATACTGTTTACTATCACAAAAAATCTGGAGAGTTCTCCAACATGACGGCTCCGTAGCTAAGTTGGTAGTAACCCTGCCTGCAAAGCGAGGGTCCCGGGTTCGATTCCCGGCCGGGGCAGATTTTGTGTAAGCATAAAGTATGTTCTCGGGCCTTGGATGTTTGTGATGTGTATCTGTGTATGTCCATGCCACCTGCGACACACGGAATCCTAGTGCGGGGGTATGAGTGTGTAAGCGTTTACTTTTATGTTTATGTTTTAACATTATTCAGATACTCATTTAAATCTATCGTGCTGTCGAAGTGTGAGTAAACCATTGAGTAAACGGACTTGACAGATTTTGCAATTTAATACTTATTAAATATGGAGATAGCAGCTATAAAAATTACGTAAGAAGCAACCGCCGTTTCCGCAGTGCATATTCATAACGAGCACGTAAAGGGTGCAAGGCGAAAGCGAGTGTTGATTCTTGCCATCAAATGTAATTGAACCGCGCCTTGTAATGATGTCCGACTGGTCGATCTCAACAGATTGACAACGTTCAAAGCCGGCCAGCACTGGGATGGGTGATGGTTAGTTGCGTTTAAATCCTCGTGCTTCTTTGCTTCGGATTGCGTTTGAGAAATGTGTGAAAAAACATACATCTAGATAAAATTTTGTATATTTATTTGGAAGTCGTAACAGATTATCATATCCGTACGAAAATAAATGCGAAAGTGTGTAATTATACGTTTGTTGGCTTGTCCTTCTTTCACGCAGCAACGTAGCAACGGATCGACGTGCTTTTTGGTATGGATATAGTTTATGGTCCGGAAAGTATATTAGGATTACAAATCTGTGATATTAGGCTTTTTATCTCGGAAAGTGCACGGTTCTTGCGGGAACGCGAGTGAAACCGTGGGCATATACCTGTTCCAATAATATTACATACATAGTTGTCGAATTGATGTCCTCCCTTTTTTGAAGTAGGTTAAAACCGCACCTCGTGTGTAATGTCCTGACTAACGAGACACGCGGCAGACGAAGGAAGCCTGTTCTGACAATACCCGCGTCGCCCCAGATTAGCACACAATGCAACCGAGCGCAGCAGCCAGGCGTCGGCGCCGGTAAGCGTTCTGCATCGCTCGCGTAAAGCACCTCCAACAGGAAGGACTCACGTCAAGCTTGTTTCTAAAGCGCATTCATTCCAACGCCTGCAGTTGTGATGAGTATTCTCTCCTTTGCACGAGTTGTTCTTGTTATATGTATTGTACATGTGTACTGTACATTGTTTCAATTTAAATAACCGACTAAAGGTTTTAGGGGTTCAGAAATCTTTTCATGTTTTTTTATCACTGCATGAGCGAATTCGGAAAACTCCTGCAAACCAGTATTATTAGTTCTGCATATCTTTTTTATGTTATTTGGTAACGAGACAAGCTGGTCGTTTGCCTGATAGTAAGCATAACGCCAGCCCATAACAATTGCAGTGCCACCCAGAACTTTGAAACACAAAGGCCTGCGCGGCACTACAGTGCGCTTGTTACCCTGAGACATTAGGTATTAACTCTCTCTCGTAAGCCCAGTAATTTCTCTGGCTACTCTGCTCTTCTAACCGGAAAACAGTAATGCTTGCACATTACTGCTTGGCGGCAGACTTCACGATCATTTCATGCAGGGCCAGTTCTGGAGCAACATTAAGACCTACTGTTATATAATTGAGTCAAACTCGAATTTCTATATCAACATGGGCCCGTGAAAGTTAAAAGTGGTTAGTATATTGTTTGTCAAGCTCTTCAAGTACGCGACACCTTTAGAAGTAATAGAATTCCGGCGACCCTCAGAGGCCTGTTTCATAAAAAATATTAGTCTAATATTATGAGTATTAGCCTCATATTTTATAAGAAAAAAGAAAAAAAAGCTCATAATATTAGAATAATATTTTTTATGAAACAGGCCCCAGGTCCGTATTACAACTAGGTCAATCATTTCAAAGTTGACGTAGTTATTTTTTGTTTTACTACGATTATGATTGCGAAATCTAGAAAGTTTTGTTTTTTTATGTATAGTGTTTTAAATACTACTTTATTTTTACCTGGCTTGCGGTCACGACCCTCGAGCGATAGTTTATGACCCCATTACGGGTCGCGACCCACAGGTTAAAAAAAACACTGGATTAGCAGTAGTTCAGTGAATTAAAAATAACTGATGACTTGATGATAATCTTTCAATCTAAAGCACAAGACATGAATGACCATATTAATTAATGTATCCGTCCGTCACAAGCAATTTATTTTGAAACCTGCTGGCATAGAAAATTAAAATCTTTATATTATCTTTCTAAGGTATTGTGTGCGTTTCAAATAAAATCCCATAAATAACCTATAAAGGAAAAAGTAAAATTTAATTTCTTTATTATTCTACTTATTTATACACTAGCTTCTGCCCGCGGTTTACACCCGCATTCCCACAGGAACCTTGCATTTTTCCGGGATAAAAAGTAGCCTATGTTACTCTCCGGTCCATAAACTATATCAATGCAAAAATCACGTCAATCCGTTGCTCCGATATTGCGTGAAAGAAGGACAAACCAACCAACACACTTTCGCATTTATAATATAGTAGGGTTATACTTTTATATTAGAAGTGGCGCATAAAAAATTTTAAAGGCGGAATGAGATGCTTTTTTCTAGCGTGCATAGAACACAATTAGGCTAATAATAATTAGTCATTAAAAACCCTTGATGATATTCGTTGGCCAGTTCCATTGTCTTCTATATACTAACATGGACGACGACTCCTCGTCATAGTTGAATTTCTAATGACTTCGAGTCGTCAATTTCAACCGAAATTTGTTCGGTCTTGACTCTTGACTGTGACTGTCTCGCGTCTGCCACACTAACAATGTTCACACTCGTAACGTAAAATAGGGTCGTTGCGTTAGTTTTATGCTTTTTAGTGCAACTCACCAAAAATAAAGTCAAATTGAACAATCTATTAGAAATTCCCGGTCAGTGTTTCAAGCAACTATTTAGAGATCTTTTAGATCTGAATTCAATTTTATCTAAAGAAATATTAATTTCCAAAGGCAAAGGCAGAAAACTAAAGCACGCCGGGAAAGTTAGCTTCTCGGCCTACTGCACTGACCCTACGTAAATATCTTCGCTAAAGATATATATGCTGTGACACTCGGACATCGGAAGGTCCAATTAGTAACCCACAATCAATTTGTAAAAGGCAAATTACAAATTGGCTGACTGAATCAGGCCCAAGGTCAATTCGTTAAAATATAATTCACACCGATGCGACTCGCTGATTTTTATAAGTACAAAATAATGGTTTACTGGTATAATTTTGTGACTTATTGGCGGTCGTACCTATATAGCTTAGGCGCTCCTTTAGATATCATTCTTTTGTATTAAAATAAGGTTGAAAATGGCGATGCGTTTGCGTTTAGTTGAAGGTTATTTCGTAGTTTTTATTTAATTAAGAAAAAGTTAAAATATTTTGAATACTAAAATTATTTTTAAAAAATATGTATTTCGAGATGAGAGAACTTTTTCGGGGTCTTATTTGCGTTTTTTTTTTTGCAAGATTCTGGGCTTTTTCTATATCATAGTATTTTATAGATTAGTCTTTTCTATGGACACTTGGCATACTACTATTTTTTTTATTGTAATATCTATGAAAACGGAGATTTGTTCGACGATAAAATAACGCCTTAAAACCAAATTACAAAACACAATACTTGAGCTTTAAACTTTTTGAAATGTAAAAGTTTTTATAATAAAGTATACCATCTAATAGAATCATCGGTATGCTTCTCTAGAAAGTTTATCGCTTTCCGTTTTTTTTATCCTAAACCAAAACAATTGCATCCTTGGTATGTAGGTAAAGATTTATTTGGCAAGGATTTCAGGAAAATCAAATCGAATTTTAATAATTTGACATACCAAGAGCTTATTCACGCAGGTACTGCAGATTTGGCAGACTTCTATTGCTGTTGCTGCAAACTTTATTGTTCTTGGCCTGTTTTTTACTTGGTTTCATTATCTAATCTATGTGCTAAATATATATCATATGACGTGCAAATCGTAGCAAGGTCTCTGACTAAGTCTTGTGTGGATTTGACCACTCAATTAAAAAAAGTATCGATTACAAGCGGCTAAAGCGAGTGAGTATTATTGTAATTTTTTTTTTATGTTATTTGGTAACGAGACGAGCTGGTCGTTTGCCTGATGGTAAGCATAACGCCGGCCCATAACAATTGCAGTGCCACCCTGAACTTTGAAACGGCAGACTTCACGAGCAACGCGGTGGTAACAACCCAGACGGAAACTCGCAGAAGAGTTAGTCCTACAACAAAACATAACATCAAAATCCTATTATAAGAGGATTTCGATGTAATATGACCCCTTATTCTCTTTATAAATTGTTAAACAACCGGCTATAACTCACGTCATTTGTCGATATTGTCGACCTAGGTTTCGAGCGTGTCCGACGCTCTTCCTCAGGGAGTGCACGCGGCGAGATCGCAACGACCACTGCGGGCCGCGGCTCGCTCAGCGCGACGCGAGCGCCGCGGCGCTGGCGGCGGGGATGATGGTAGCCGCTGCACCGACTCCGATGGAGACCGCGGCCGCCCGCTAGATGGCGTGGGTGGCTCCGCGTCACTGTTAGTCCGGTCGTCACTCACAGTACCGTCACACACCACACTGACTGTGTCACACTCCAAACTGCCCAGCCGCTTTGAAGTCGAGACAATATTAAGAATGGGACTCCACGCAGGCGCAAGCGTCCACCCCCGATCCCGGTTGAAATTAGGATTTCGATTGATCTCTATCGCCTCACGCACTTTACGAGGTACAAAAAACTTCTCTCTAGCTAGTACGGAGGCTTTGTCGAATCTAATGTAATGTTTCAAACCCGAGAGATGCGCATGTTCCGCCAACGCCGATTTGGTTGTGTCCACATTCTTAATACTTCTTATGTGCTCGGTCAATCTGGTTGTGATATTGCGTCTAGTTTCTCCCACATAACTCTTGCCACAGTCACAAGGTATTTTGTACACCCCTGGCACGTTCAAAGGATCTCTATCTTTGGGTGAACGAAGAAGCTGCCTAAGTTGACCCGGAGGACGGTAAAATGTCCTGATACCATACTTCCGTCGTAAGAGATATCCAATTTTGTCTGTTACTCCTCTCACAAACGGTAGATAAACCGGCGACCGTTCCACTCCAGCAGGCCGCTCTCGCTGACTGGGATTCGCCAACCGAGACGACTGGCGCCAGCTGTAGCCATTCCTCTCCAGTACCTCCCGTACGTGCTCCAACTCTGTCGCTACATACTGTGGATCACACAACTTAAGAGCTCGGTTGATCAAGGCCCTAGGTACCGACGCTAAGTGTGCAGGATGATGGTGTGAGTCCGCCTGAAGGTACCGGTCCGTGTGTGTTGGCTTTCGATAGACTGTATGCGCCAGTCCTCCGTCCGGCTTACGGATAACCCGAACATCTAAAAATGGTAATTCGCCTTCTCTCTCCTCTTCCACCGTGATTGTGATGTTCTGGTGCAATGTGTTCAGATAGTCCGCAAACCCCGGCAATCCGTCCTTGGTAATAATAGCAAAGATATCGTCCACATATCGCCACCAGTATCTCGGTTTCACAACAGCGTTCGTCAAGGCTAAACCCTCAAACCATTCCATGAAGATGTTTGCCACCACCGGAGCAATAGGAGAACCCATCGCAACCCCATCCACCTGCAAATAGAACTCTCCTCTCCACATGAAGTAACCACTTTTCAAACACAACTCCGCCCATTCTATGTATTCAGTAGGTAAGTCTGTATCCTTTATGATGTTATTTATAATTACTATTGTGTCATCTACTGGTACATTTGTGAACAACGAAGTCACGTCGAAACTGACCATTATTTCAGTGGGATGAATTCTAACATCTTCAAGCAGCTGGGTGAAATTCCTTATTCCTTATTCTCTTCGTCGTAAATCGTTGTCGTAATGATGCTTTAAATGCGGTAGGCTATTGAATTGATGACATCTATAATAGTTGATACAATAAGCAATTGACGCACGAATATTGAAATGCACAGGCCGCTATGACGATGCCATACCTTAAATCAAATTATTGTTGGCATAATCTGCAAATAATAAAACTACTCTTATTAGCCAACGTTGCGACTGTTTTGATCTGGTTTTTATTCGGTTTTCGTTATTCTCTATTGAGAATTACGAGTCTGGCTTCAGCGCTCATAGAATACAAGTATAATGATCATTAACAATGTGAACATTTTTTTGTGCGGCGACGTGGGTGGCGCGGGGACGGATTTGATTGGATAAAAACAGCGGTTTATTTTTTCGACCCATTCAAAGGCGCATTAAAAGATTTTACTGTTACGTTATATGTACCTGTATATGAAGGATATTGAAAAGGAAGCTGTAGAGTGCGCGCTGCGTGGGCGAGCTGATTGTTTGCGGAAGGGACAGTGCAGCGAGGGGCGGTTCGAGACGAATCAATCGATTATTTCATTTCTGGCTTCCTGCGGTGATATTGTTTAGGACAAAGGAAATATATCGGCGTACGCTTCGCGTACTGTCTTAATATAATGCGGGACTGAGCATATTATGCTCCAAATTTGGAATCGATTTTACGCCAAGTCATTAATGTTAGTGGTAGGACTAACTTTTTTGCGAGTGTCCGTCTGGGTTGTTACCACCGTTTTGTGAGTGAAGTCGGCCGCGAAGCAGTAGTGTGCAAGCATTAATTACTGTGTTCTGGTTTGATGAGTCAGCGAAATTACTGGGCTTATGAGATTTGATACCCAATGTCTCAGGGTAACGAGCGCACTGCAGTGCCGCTCAGGCCTTTGTTTCAAAGTTCTGGGTGGCACTGCAATTGTTATGGGCCGGCGTTATGCTTACCATCAGGCAAACGACTAGCTCGTCTCGTTATCAAATAGCATAAAAAAAACAAGGTCACATCTATAAAAAGTAGCCCTCTGTGCTACGATTTTGAAAAAAATATTTGCACCGGCGGTGATGCCGTACGCTTTCTGAGCGTGAATTGTCTGGACGCATGTTTGCTATACCTATTATATTCCACTCATGTACTCCTTATTGTTCTCAGTTCTTACACGAACAAAATGATGAACTATCTACATAATTAGGTCCGTACCATCAGATCAGGGTTATCAAACTATTGTTTGTAGAAAAGGAGACATTATTTCTTTTTTAAATAATTAAATTTTCAAGTTATTGTGAAATCTAGATGTGAGTGAAAATGGAGCTACAAGGTTTATAATTCTTGTTATATAAATAATTAAAAACAATAATAATAAATAATTTAAACATTATTTTCAATACTTTTAGGTTATAAAACAAAAGTATAAAAAGTATTGTTTGGTGTCAGCCACGTTTCTCTAAAGAGAAGGTAACTGCAGCACAAGTGCGGATCTCTTTGATCGATAAAATTGACAGTTCATCAGTGTGTTTTATCGAATTTTTATATAATTTATCGAGCCTTGATACAACCGACAAAATTAAGTTATCGAATAGCTAGGTCGAATATAAAGCTACTACAATACTTTACGATCAGACTTCGCAAAATTCGACGAATTTAACAGTTTTTGCGATTCGACAAATTTATCGTTTGGACTTCCGCGCTTGCTCCGCTGGCGTCATAGGGACTAGCTTACATGTACCATACGTTATCAACAGCCGTACTTCATTACAGTTTAGCATTATTCTTATAACGACGAATTGACGGCTCCGTAGCTAAGTTGGTAGTAACCCTGCCTGCAAGGCGAGGGGTCCCGGGTTCGATTCCCGGCCGGGGCAGATTTTGTGTAAGCATAAAGTTTGTTCTCGGGTCTTGGATGTTTGTGATGTGTACCTGTGTATGTCCATGCCACCTGCGACACAGGGAATCCTAGTGCGGGGGTATGAGTGTGTAAGCGTTTATGTTATGTAATCCAAAAAAGTGGCTTGTAGAATGCTATCGATGACAGTGTGAAGTGTACATTATAGAGCAATGTGCCGGCGCGGCGCGCGGCGTCCGCTGTGTGCATGGAGTCAGGCACGCGAGACGACTTCGAATGGCCACCGCGAGACTGACCGGTTTGAGGTTCCCACGCGCCTGCCACCCGTCACTTTCCCACCAAACTCCTAACTTACAAACACTATTACTTGGGAAAATTCTCCAAAATACCGCTTTGCTCGTGAAGTCTGCCGCCAAGCAGTAGTGTGCGAGCATTACTGTGTTCCGGTTTGATGAGCAGAGTAGCCAGTGAAATTACTGGGCTTTATGAGACTTAATACCTAATGTCTCAGGGTAACGAGCGCACTGCAGTGCCGCGCAGGCCTTTGTGTTTCAAAGTTCTGGGTGGCACTGCAATTGTTATGGGCCGGCGTTATGCTTACCATCAGGCAAACGACCAGGTCATCTCGTTACCAAATAACAAAAAAAAATACCCTACTAAACCTAGCTCTCTCAATCTGAGATCATCAAAATAGAAAACTGAGTTTTCTATAGTCTATGTATTCTCTTACAGACTAGGTGCCGGAGGTAAAGCGCTGTTTGCGAGCGACGTGGTTGATCTAATTCTAATAATACGAGCCTTATCGGTCCGATAGAAGCGGAGAAGTTTGTGAGTGCGCTTCCGCAGCCGCACCGAGGAGGACTAAACGCGCTCGCTGGAACTCTTTTATTTCCTACATCGAACGTAAACGTAGATTGCATTGCAACTGGGTAGAAACAGGATTACATTCCCGAGCTGTGTCGCAAGTACGGAAGTCGGTTCGATAAATTTGTCGAATCGAAAAACCGGATAAATTTATCGAATGTTGCGAGTACCGAAGTCTGATCGTAAAGTACTGCAGTTGCTCTATATTCTCTTTGGATTCGACGTAGTTTTTCGATAACTTTTGTCGATTGTATCGAGGTTCGATAAATTATATATAAAGTCTATAAAACGCACTTTATCGATTTGAACTGTCAATTTTATCGAATTTTACCGATCAAAAAGATCCGTACTTGCGCCGCTGTGTAGGTCATTCCAAGAGGTGGCTGGCTGGTATGTTGACATATAATTCTTATGGGGCGATACATAGTGCCGGTTGTCGGAGCGCACCTGGCAGCGTTCCTGCATAACGATTGCCATGACAAAAAGAAATGATAAGTTGCGCGCAGCTCTTATTTCGAAATGGGTTAATAAGCTTGTAGGTTCTATTTATACCAGGCCACGGCGAAGCCAAAAGTCTACAGCGTTACGATTTGATTAAAACGAGTCACATCTATTCTTTGTGCAAATAATTTTTAATCTATCTTGTATATAGCCTATATATTATACTTTCTGTTATTGTTTCTGTTCGATGTTGTTTCTTGGAGTGCGCGTGCAATCCTACGATGCGGTAAATTTATAGTTTTAAAAAAACAAATAACCAGTTTTTTAAATCCTTTTTAAATAGACAGGTAGGTACCTATATAATCATTTCAAAACTTCTAACTGTTACTTCTCTGGGTCTTGGATGTTTGTGATGTGTATCTGTGTATGTCCATGCCACCTGCGACACAGGGAATCCTAGTGCGGGGGTATGAGTGTGTAAGCGTTTACGTTTATGTTTATGTTATGTTTATGACACTGTGTCGATCAAAATCGACATATATAGACATATATGTCGATTTTGATTCTCCGTTGCTTCACCTCATCCCGCAAGCTATTTAGTTGCAGAAATCCATCGTACCGATGTTTAATAAATGCTCCCTAAACGTATTATATTCGCCGGGAAGCCGAGAGGGATCATGAGGTAGTGTTTCCGACTATTGGATGTAGGTTCTATTTACCAATAATATTTACGACAAGGCTGTTGGAAATTCAATTATTTTATTAGCTTTGGTTTCGATAGCGCTCTGAGAATATCCCGATAAACCTTTGCAATCGAGTGGAGCATTTAATTAAACCGAGTAAACCTATATCATCAAGGGGAGAGGTCTGCAGCGCAGGAGGCATGCAGCTTCCGCCCGCCCGCCTGCTCCCGGCCCGCCGCCTCTCGCCGCCCACTATCTACTCCACTCCTGAAACATTCGCTTTAATCTCGGGTCTCAATACTATTAAACAAATAGATTAATAATGGCAATGGTTTCCTTGCAAAATGATTACTTTAATGAAGAGCATACGAAAATTGACAATAGTTTATAGGTGACCATCACGATAACACAAACGATTGGGATATACGAAAGTACCTAAAGTGGTCATTTTACTACGACACCATTATCATTTTAAAGTGTTTTAGTTGTTTGTGTGTAGATCTATTACAAAAATTAATATAACCACACACAAACACACACACACACACACACACACACACCTTTCCCCACACAAGCACTTACACACAAATAGATAAATAGATATAAGATGAGCATTTATGTTACATTTTCATCTTTTGACTAATAAATTATTGTCATATGAGTAATGGTTATGAGTTACGACTCATGTATGTTCCTTATGTCAATATGTACTATCGTATCATGTACTAAGCTACCTAAGCGATACTTTTTCGATTTAAAAATACTTATTTGTTTTAAATTATAAAGTGAGAATCTGTTATTGGCAATATGTACCAGCAAAAATGTTTTAGTTTATAGTGTTTACCTAAGTGCTGTTGATTCTGAGATAAATAAATAAAAAAAAAAAAAAGTTACTGAAACCCGTGACTTTCGAAATACCTTTCTATCGAGTTGAAAATCAGCCTTACATATTCTTCCTTGTGCTGAACTTTTTTGCTCGTTTAAGTACTGCTAAGCAATGCTGCTAGGCAAAGAGCTACTACAAGCCTGCAGAGTGCGTATTTGCTCTCTAGTGCTTATTTACTTTGCCTCCCTTTAGAAAAAATATCATGTTTCGTGCATTAAATCAATAAATAAAAAACGAAATAAAATTTCTTTCTATTCATTGTAAGTGAGGATTTTTACTTCTAGCAATTTAGATATAGACCCATAAAATAACTGGTTTGTTATAAATGGCTGCGTAAGGTTTCTGATGTACAAATGTATGTGTACATGGTTCCTAGAAACAAGCTGGCCTAGTTTTATGACTTCATTAATTGATTTCAAGCGCTCTGATTCTGTAAAATTCTTTTAAATATAGTTTATAATATGTTCAATTGTTCATACATAAGAATGAACATTATATAAATTTAAAGCATATTCCTTAAAGTAAGAGTGAAAAGCAGTTTAAACTTATTTCCGTATTGGATGTATCATCTCGCTGCGCTAAGAATTCTATCATAGAATTCATTGATTTTGAAACTGAATGAAAATATTGAATTCATATTTCAAAATGATACCCTTGTCAATACATTAAGTCTGAGTTCAGAGACGAATCTAATGTACAAGCGTGGATTCATGTTTCCTTATCAAAATTCCAGACTAAATCTGGTACATCTTGACATTATAATCTGGAAGGGTGGGAAATGGAAGCCAATTAGTTTGAGCCCCGACTGGATTACTTTATTACTAAATTAGCGAGTGGCAATTAATCCGATACGTACCGCGATGCGAACACATCACCGGCCCACGGTTAATATTGACAGGTAAACTACACGGGCCCGTTTTGGATGCTAACTAAAATTGTGCATCCGAAAATGGAAATATTGCAAAAAAATGCTGAAGCTAAATTCTACTGTTCAAACACGAGTTTTTACAGAGTTAGTATCCGTGGCGTTGCGTCGAAATGAAACCTGTAAAGGAGTTGAATGTTAATATTTTGAAGCGGTGATGGCTCGGTGTAAGGTCGTCTGCCGATTCGTAGGTTGAAACGAAAGTTTTCATTTTTTTAATTTTGTTTACTTTATTTGGTAACGAGACGAGCTGGTCGTTTGCCTGATGGTAAGCATAACGCCGGCCCATAACAATTGCAGTGCCACTCAGAACTTTGAAACACAAAGGCCTGCGCGACACTGCATTGCGCTCGTTACCATGAAACATTAGGTATTAAGTCTCATAAGCCCAGTAATTTCACTGGCTACTCTGCTCATCAAACCGGAACACAGTAATGCATGCACACTACTGCTTGGCGGCAGACTTAACGAAGCGGTGGTAACAACCCAGACGGACGCACGCAGAAGAGTTAGTCCTACCACTAAAGAAAATCCATATAATAAGTTTGATCATTCGGTGTATTACCCTAATTACTAACAACATAAATACATAATACTCTTGTGCGTACGAATGGAACTGCAATTGTAACTTGAACCACTACAGTCGTATGTTACTCTACATATTGTTTATGCGATTAGGAATTAATTGTGCGAATGACATTACATTGCAGTTTCTACGAACTAAGGTGGTCTGATAAAACAAAGTGCAACGCAAACACTACTTGGCGCAGCGCACCTTTGACCACCAACTAGGGTTGCCAACCGTACTCTAAAATAGAGTATTGTACTCTATATCATGTAGGCGTACTCTGATAACACTAATAGAGTAAGATGAAATACTCTTTTTTACACAATGTTTACTATAGTGTCAGTCATGTAATATTATGCAAACCCATTATCATAACCAAAAAAATCGACTATTTGCTATTAATATGTTGGTATCCCCAATTCCCCAAGCCACATTCGGACATTTCTGAACGCAGCCACTAATGTCATGTGACATGTCACAAGTTGTTTGAGGTTACGTTAATTTTGGTGCAAGAAAAATTCTCGATTTTCAAAAAGTTCGAAAAAATACCTTTTTAAAAATATAAAATAAATGATACTCTTCTTTGGAAGTCCGTACTCTTTATTTACCTCCTTTGAAATCAGATATACTCTATTTCTTCTGATAAAAGTTGGCGACCCTACCACCAACATTGCGCCTGTGCATAGATTAAGCTACTCTACTCCTATTGTTGTAAGCAAAGCGTAGCGTTATATTCTCTTTGGTAAGCAAGCCTTGATTTGGTTTTAGCCCTATGACCAAATCGTGTGTATTTTCATCCATTGAGCGATCAAACACTTCCACTTTTTATGACTGACTCACTATCATATTTACAAAATCTGTGATGAAGTTGTATTTTGGTTAGTGGGAGGACTAACTCTTCTGCGAGTGTCCGTCTGGGTTGTTACCACCGCTTTGTGAGTGAAGTCTGCCGCCAAGCAGTAGTGTGCAAGCATTACTGTGTTCCGGTTTGATGAGCAGAGTATCCAGTGAAATTACCGGGCTTATGAGACTTAATACCTAACGTCTCAGGGTAACGAGCGCACTGCAGTGCCGCGCAGACCTTTGTGTTTCAAAGTTCTGGGTGGCACTGCAATTGTTATGGGCCGGCGTTATGCTTACCATCAGGCAAACAACCAGCTCGTCTCTTTACCAAATAACATTAAAAAAAAAATATCAGGCCCTCCCAATTGGGAACATATCCTTTATGTATACATTGGTTACGGTAGCTTTTTTTTCTACAACACGAAACGAGGGTAGCTAACCGTTTGCCTCATGGTAAGTATAACTCCTGCCAATAACAATTCCAGCTCCATATGGTTTGCCCGGCACTGCAGTGCGCTTGTTATCCTGAGAGTCCTGAGACATCAGGTATTAAGTCTCATATGCCTAGTAATTTTAGTGACTACTCTAATTTCCACTTAAACCCTCTTACCACAACCATTTAGACGCCTGTTCAGCTAGATAGTGTCTAATAGTTAAATACCGCAATACACACACACCGCACACAACTTTCACAAAGAAAATGATTTAAAATTGCACAACAGAATTGGGTTAGACACTTCTTAAATCAAGGTCTAGATAGTGTCTATAGATAAACGTTGTGATATTTCTAATCATTTTATGATTAGGAATCGAGTTAGACAACGGTTAGATACTTCTGAAATCAAGGTTTGTGGTTGCTTATAATTTACGCGATTAAGCATGTTTAAGAGTTAGACGCTGTTTAACACATGTTTAGGGTGTGTTTAATTTTTTTGTCTAATAATTGTAAATAACCACCTATTTGTTCTTTCAATAGCTGCCTGATGGTCACGTCGAGTTGTCGGTCATTACTCTTTAGAGATCGTTTGATCCACCTCAAATTATTGTTTTACTAATATAAAACATTTTTTTTCAAAGCTATCCAAACTCTAAAATCCCTTACGAAAGCTGTTTTCAACTGTTTTAATAGAAGCCTACGCTTTCCCAAATAATCTATTTTATAATAGAGATATCAGAGAGCACAAGGGCCTTACTCCGTAAATCGAACGTCGAAGCTTCGGTTCACGGATCGCAGTTTTCCTACTACGAAAGTGTTTCGGATCCAACGTTCAATTCGATGTTCGCTCTTGACATTTTGTCTTTCGTAATAGGAAAATGGCGATCCGTCAGCCGAAGTTTCGACGTTCGATTTCCAGAGTAAGGCCCCAGGTACGACAAGGGCGGACGTGATATGAGTTCGCACGGCGGCGTCTTTGGGACAATGGTCGAGTTTAGCCACACATGGTGCAGTGAGTCACGCGCCGCGGGAGCCGCGCGGCCGGCACCGTGCCGTAGGGTTGCCAACCGTACTCTAAAATAGAGTATTGTACTCTATATCATGAAGGCGTACTCTATAATCTATAACACTAATAAAGTATGATGAAATACTCTTTTTTACACAATGTTTCAGCAGTTACTGAGAGAGTACTTTCGGTCATGAATGTGAAGTGGCGGGAAGAGACATACAGAGCTTCATTGAAATTGATTAAAAATGAGCTCTTGATCTATATAAATTTAGAGTTAGAATGTTTGGAGTCATACAATTCTTTTAAAAACCATGAAATATTGTTGTGCTGCAAAAAGTTCGAAAAAATACCTTTTTAAAAATATAAAATAAATGATACTCTCCTTTGCAAGTCCGTACTCTTTATTTACCTCCTTTGAAATAAGATATACTCTATTTCTTCTGATAAAAGTTGGCAACCCTACCGCGCCGCCTGCACGCAATTGGCCGATCCTTCTAACAATGGTCACGGTATCAAAACGCAGAGCTCGAGCGCATATTAATAGTTTTTATTTGTGGGTAAAATTATAACAAAATCATCACATACAGTAAGCATGTCATAGTCATAATCGGTCGGGTTAAACCAGGCTAAATAATCTGTGGGTTAAACAGATTCACTATTCAATTTCTGCTTCCTTCTATTCCTATCACCAACACTAAATTAGAGTAATACACAAATTTATCCGTATTTAATAATACATAACTTCAATTCATATGTATTACGAGATTTTGGTTACAAATTATAAAAACAATTTGCTTGGGAAGCTAACATAAGTAACGTTGAACTGTAGAAAGCTAATTACACTAATACTATGATCACGAACAGGTTTTATACAATAATAATAGTGGCTGAAAGTTATATAAAAGTATTTGTCGATGATTCTTATCGATTCAATAAAGTAAATAGGATATTGTAACATCGGACTAAGTACTTAATGTATATTTGACTCGCTCGCAATAACTTAATTACATGTTATAAGACATGTGTTAATTTTTACAAGTTTTTAATTACCTTGCAATGTTTGTCACAGAGCTGCTGCCTTATGAGCTAACAATCTCGTGTTCGTTTTCAATACCAGACCGATTAAAACCAGCGGTCACTAGTCTTCGTGTGGAAGGAGTTGTCAATAGTTTTCGCTTCTTTTCGTTTTGTAACAGCTTATTTAATAACCAGCGAAAATTCTAGACTATTCCTTCCACACGAAGACTAGTGACCGCTGGTATTAATCGGTCTGGTATTGAAAACGAACACGAGATTGTTAGCTGATGCCTTCAACTTCGACCCGAATAAATCAGGCTATCGGTAATCTTCGCGGCTGGAAGGAATTGTCAAATCAAATCAATCAAATCAAATCAAATAATTTATTTGCCAAAATACATGAAAATTAGGATCTTAAAATTAATTGTTGGTACAATGTATTTGGTCTGCAAGCAGACGTGCAAATGTTTTATAAATAATTCTAGTTACAAAATTCCATATATTCCTTAAGACTATAAAAACAATTTGTAAGAAGCCATTCAGTCAATGATTTTTTAAATTTCAAAAAATGTCTATAGAGTCCTCGCTAGTTTTCGCTTTGGAACAATTATCGAGAACTCTGGACAATTCCTTCCAGCCGAAGTCTAGCGATCGCCGGTTTTAATCGGGTCGGAGTTGAAAACGAAGACGATTGTTCTATGCCGGTAAAGTCGCTGGTCTGATGATGGAGCTGGAAGGCGGCCATAGGAACTCTGCAATGAAATGACATACGCTCATCGAGCTTGGGCTCGTTTGATTCGTCTTTACACGTACTCCGATCCAAGATTATATCCAGGGTCCTGATGATGGAACCGGAAGGTGGTATATTTTACATATATTTTTTCACAAAAACTTTACACCTGAAATGTTTCTTTTTACATGCAGTTGTTTGCATTTTAATGAAATATTCGAATATATCGAGTGTGTATCAAAAAGTTAATGTAACGTTTCTAAGAAATATTATTATACCTAGTCAGCTCGAGAAAGCTGATCTCAAAACATTTTTTCCGACGAAGTTTACTGCGTATTATAACACCTGAGTCTCCCGGCTCCCGTTATCAAGTCATATCAAATGATTGGATTATTTAGATACGTGCTATATCACTATCACATCACACCACATAACCCAACACCACCAACCCACCAACATATCACAGGGGGCCAAGCACGCTAAACAACTGAAATTGCGATGGCAGTGGTGTCTTCTTCTTTCTTTATTTCCTGGCTTCTGTGGAATGTTAGCCACAATTTCGTCAATATCAAGTAGGTTCTATGATAGACGATCAAACAAAGGTGATTCAGTGCTTGGAGAGAAACATTGGTGTCATTGTCCATCACAACTGTAAATTGTGCCAAAAATCGGTAATGTCTCGGTAATCGGTAATCATATCTGTCAAGTATGTTTGTATTTCCGAAGGGAAATTGATAATGATTTACCAAACTGCTGGTGATGGCCGGACACCATTGTGGCTAGCGCGTTACCAAAAGTGTCAGTTGTCGTCATAATGATCTCAAACCATTACTATTTTGACCATTGTGCTTGGGCCCCTGGTATTTAGTGTGTGAAGCATCAATTTAGGATTTGATTGTTAGACTTTTGTGAAATTAAATATTATATCTGCCAAGTACCAAATATGTAGCCTTCAATTCTTAGACAAGGATAAGAAAAGATACGAATATTTTTACAAACTTTTATTTAACTTGCAATGTTTGTATGTATGTATGTTTCTTGAGGTGAAATGGTGCAAGATAAATTTAACCACTTTCCGGAGTTCGAAACAGCCGAAATTTTACATACATACATATGCAAATGGGACGCCAATGCAATATAATGATGAGAGAGTCAACCCATTCAAGTTCGGAACGTAGGAAGTGATTCATCGCGTATATATAACATGTACCTAGTATACACGGGCCACCCCTGTAAACTGCACCCGGAACACTTGCGTCATGTCATAAGTCACCACAAGCAAGTATTATTTTCCCTATCTTGGTGCAGTAGTAAGATCATTGTATAGAGATACCGGTGACACGCTAAGTTCTAGTATACAAAAACATATTTTGCTTGTTTTCTGTGTACTTCTTTTTTAACCGACTTCCAAAAAAAATGAGGAGGTTATCAATTCGATGGGTTTTTTTTAATGTTTGTTACCTCATATCTCCGTCATTTATAAACCGATTTGGAAAATTCTTTTTTCATTTGACAGGATATAGTTTCAGATTGGTCCCGTAGAAATTTCATCAAAATTGGTTCAGTAGTTTGTCACTGAAGTCGGTTCGTCGCTTTTTTAAAGCTCTTTTTTTAAGTAGATAGGGTGAACATATATTATTCATATAAGCTCAATAAGATAACCTATTCTTTAAACTGCTCTGTCAACTTCTCGTTGACGGACGGTGTTACGCGCGAAAACGAGACAAAACACTTTCTAGTAATTAAGTAAGTTACGGAACGTTTATGAATAAGGGGGATTATATATACCCTTCCTTTATTTACGTTAAGCAAAAGAATAATTTGGTTACTTTAATACTTATATGCGTGTGTTGGAAAAAAATGTTTGAATATTTGGAATATTCAGCTGGTATTTTCACTGCGTTTATAGCTAAAACTACTTAAATTTAATAATAACTGTAATCATACAAAACTGTTTTTTTTTTTTTATGTTATTTGGTAACGAGACGAGCTGGTCGTTTGCCTGATGGTAAGCATAACGCCGGCCCATAACGATTGCAGTGCCACCCAGAACTTTGAAACACAAAGGCCTGCGCGGCACTGCAATGCGCTCGTTACCCTGAGACATTAGGTATTAAGTCTCATAAGCCCAGTAATTTCACTGGATACTCTGCTCATCAAACCGGAACACAGTAATGCTTGCACACTACTGCTTGGCGGCAGACTTCACGAGCAGTATTTTTTTTCTTCAAATTTCGCTTTTATCTTTTTTTATTTATTTTTCTTCACCTTTGAACTCTAAATAACCGCCACCGGTTTTTAGTGGTTTAGTTTTGCCACGAACTGACTCACCCGTTATATTATTTGCTTTTCGTTTTGCATCGCGTTATCAGTGTCGATTGATAAACACGACAACTGCTTACATGCGACATAAAACTTATCTGAAAGTCGCCGCTTTTGAGATAAAACTTGCAATTATCACTTAAAGTACAATTAAGTACGTACACATACCTTTCTGTAATACAGGTCAATGTCGCACATGTGTTTTTATTGGTAAAGTAAAACTTCGTAATTGTGAAGTTACTTAAAAGGTCAACAAATTACAGTTCCTCTGTATTGTTATTTCAGATTTTCCCAGAGAAAGATAATTGGTTTTTGGCATAAAAGGTACAGTTAATTTAGGTAATAATTAAAAATCTGTCATTATTTTATTGCTATAATGTTTACGCTGAAGACTGCATGCAACATAAACATAAACGCTTACACACTCATACCCCCGCACTAGGATTCCCTGTGTCGCAGGTGGCATGGACATACACAGATACACATCACAAACATCCAAGACCCGAGAACAAACTTTATGCTTACACAAAATCTGCCCCGGCCGGGAGTCGAACCCGGGACCCCTCGCCTTGCAGGCAGGGTTACTACCAACTTAGCAACGGAGCCGTCAATGTTTATGTTTATTATGTTTATTTTATTACTATAATGTTTACGCTGAAGACTGCATGCAACGCAGCAACGTCAATATAAAAAACACAAAATTTACAACCTATAAATATTCCTTTTCGTCGGTGGCTAATGATACTTCATTAGCTGCATTAGCAAAGTAAATCTTTGTTAAACTTTATCTAATTCATACAATACAGCGGCGCAAGTACGGCACTCCAAACGATAAATTTGTCGAATCGAAAAAGTGATAAATTTATCGAAAGTTGCGAGTACCGAAGTCTGATCGTAAAGTATTGTTGTAGCTCTATATTCTCTTTGGATTCGACCTAGCTATTCGATAACTTTTGTCGGTTGTATCTAGGCTCGATAAATTATATAAAAAAATCGATAAACCCACTTTATCGATTTGAACTGTCAGTTTTATCCATCGTAAAGACCCGTACTTGCGCTGCAGACTCCTAACCTCGATCGATCACCTCACGATTGTCCTCCATCGTGACTCGATGAGTCAGACGATGCATTTTATTGTTGGCGAAAACAAAAAGCAATGCACTATATAGTAAAGGTGTGTGTCTCTATTGTGTGGGGCTTTTGACAACTTACTCTACCATACAAACGTCTCCCTTTCATGGGCACAATACTCGCACAAACTTTACGCTCGGATTAATGTACGGAAAGGCAACTGACAGGTCCTAAGTAATAGTGAAGTGGGAAATTTATATGCATATGTGTATATTACACACATACATACAAATAGATAGAGAAACACATCTATAAATAAACGCTTACACTCAGACTCCCGCACTAGGATTCCCTGTGTTGCAGGTGGCATGGACACATACGGATACACATCACAAACATCCAAGACCCGAGAACAAACTTTATGCTTACACAAAATCTGCCCCGGCCGGGAATCGAATCCGGGACCTCACGCTTTCATGCAGGGTTACTACCAACTTAGCTACGGAGCCGTCAAAAATCTATGACCATAACATCTTCAACTTGCTATTTATTTCGCCATATTGTGCGCCTATATAGACATTGTTGACAATGTGCTTCTGGCATTCTCCCCCATTTCATGCGAACCGCGTCAGAGTATTCCCCGGCTCGCCATTCCCACATTGGCCCATCGCGCCTGTTTGCACTCAAATAGTACTATGTACTGAAACCGTGTTGGCTTTGATACTTAGCGGAACGAACACAGCTATTTTACTATTAAAATTTTCGTGAGTATCACACATTATAAATTGTTAACAATCGGCTATAACTCACGTCATTTGTCGATATTGTCGACCTAGGTTTCGAGCGTGTCCGACGCTCTTCCTCAGGGAGTGCACGCGGCGAGATCGTCGCGATCTCGCCGCGTGCACTCCTAACACAGCTGCTTTGGATTGACATAACATCGTTTGTTTAAGGGGCAGAATCTGGCGCGCCGCTATCTCCCTCGCGCATCTCAACATTTTTGAAGATAAACAATCACTTAATATAATTATGAAAAATCGCATTCGGTGAAATTGCTGACAATGATATTACAAAGGTTACACAAAAATTTCATTTTGATCCATTCAGGTTTTCAAACCTAAAAATGGGATTTTAGGTTTTGCCCATTTTCATGTATGAAAACGTAATCGGATCAAAATGAAACTTTTGCCGTACCTTTGTAATGTTAATGCCAGCAATTTCACCGAGTGCGATTTTTCATAATTATATTAAGTGATTATTTATCTTCAAAAATGCTAAGATGCGCGAGCGAGATAGCGGCGCGCCGGATTCTGCCCCTTACGGACAGCGATAAAATTATGCATAGATCTACCATTTCCAACTAGGATAAGGAATTCCATAGCTCACCAGACGCGGATAAATACTTGAAACTTTTTGTTGTATTGAAAAGTAATGCAATAAACGTACCGAGTCTCCTAAACTCTCCTATCACTTCGTGCATCTCAAAATATAAATTCGTTGACATTGCGGCCCAAACCAAACTGAATCATGAACCGTGAAACATATGGTTGAAGTTATGTCGAATCACAGAAAGGTACGACTGCTCTAAAGTCAGACTTGGGGTGTGCTGTACACACCTTCCATTACCATCTTAAAAAACCAACTCAATTCCTACCCAAACCACCTCAACTCCTATCCAATACCCAAACTGCTAACACTGACGTTTCTTTAAGTATTGGTTGTGGTAGATTGTTGGAGTAACGCCTGGCGTCGGTTATGTTCCAGAAGCTCTGCTCCAGAGTCGTCCGCTGCCGCACATCCCCGACCTGCCGGACGGCGAAGGGCCCGCAGCCGCCGCGCCCGGCACGCCACAGCCCCTCGATACTGCTAACAGGTTCGCCTTGCTTTATTATACTCAACACATATCGCTGGTTCTTGAAAGGATATAACATGGAAGATGCTCGTATTGCTGCGTAACTGTCCAATAAACGATATTTAACTCTCGGCCAATATTACACATTGGCACCTGCATTCAACCGACGTCAAAAAAAGAAAGAGGATTTCAATTCGTCGTGTTTTTTTTTGATGCAATGTTTACTTGTGTTCTCCGCCAATTGTGAACCGATTTAAGTTATTATTTTCATAGTTCCCGTCTTGATGTTTTTTTTCTTTATATCGTTAATTTCTATTAATATATGACCTAATCTTATAAGAGTATGGACCACGTGTCCATAGAGTGTAATGTAACAAAATAAAAATTTAAAAAAAAAGTTATTATTTTTATGACTCTTTCATCTCAAGTGTTTTTGATAAATTTTATTATACTTTAGGAAAGAATATCACGACTGGTGGAAAAATGGGGGCTCAAATTTCATATACAATATTTTCGATGAAGACGTTTCCCTCCTTATTTAAAGCAATTTTATCATAATTTTGTATCTAAAGCAATCCAAAAGGTATCGCTAACACTTTTGACACGTATTGGTATTTCGACGATCTACTTGCTCGTGTCGCAGCTCTTCGATAATAGCAACAGGTTGCTAAAACCTCACTCACATGAATGTACCAGAATATATGCTGCAGGTGTACATTTTGTTGAATCTGACTTCCTTTTTTTTATAATATAGTATTGAACCGGTCTAGCCAAATTTGGTCTACAAACGATTTCGACCGATTTTTAATTAATATTTATGACATTCACATTTCAACTGATCTAGAATGAGTCCTGAATTCAGGTAATTTCTAGTATTGGAGGAAAGGACAGACAGGAAAGACAGCGGTGAAATGCTTTGCTATAGAAAAAACTTTGTAAAATAACAGGCAAATGTAACATCCAAGACAGTTTCAGGCGCGCGGGGGTAGCGAACTATCTAGGGCTAGAGCATTAACCGGAGTTACGTGAAACCTTAACAATGTATGTCCTACTCTGTCATCCTTGTTGTTTACGTGCCTGCACCGTGTACAGCCAAGTAGCGCTCAACATGAAGAGTGCTTTGTAGAGCACCGAGTGAAACGCGCCAGAAATCGTGTTACTCCTGTGGGAGCTTGTTACCGGTCTGTCGCTAATTTTTGTTTTACCTAATATGGTTGCAGCCACAAGAGTTCTGGGTACTCCAAGACTAGCACTTTATATTTTTGAGATTAGTTGAATAATATTGATTTGCGGTTTCAAAATTGGAACGCTTGTAATTATTATCAGAGTTGCCTGCAGTTGCTCGTCTGGCGACAATCTATAATCGATCACATCATTTTAAAATAATAAGCAAAATGTATCCTCGTCAGATGGACATCCAAGGAGAATCTGTTGGCGCATCACGAAGATGACGATCCGCAGCTTTTCGTGGCGCTGTACGACTTCCAGGCGGGCGGCGAGAATCAGCTTAGCCTCAAGAAAGGTGTGTTTATTCTCCCGTTAGTGAACAATTACATAAATAAGGTAAAAATACAAACAAAAAGTTTTTAATTTGGCGAAAATATTTGTGTTCCTACGAAGAAATGATGATGCAATTTCTTGTTGATTCCTTATTTTACATTTCCATATCTTCAAAGTACACATACGCGTTCACATAGTCTTTGATTTGAACCTGAATTTCCTAATAGTGGAAGTCCACTAGTTAGCTTATTATGTTATAACTAGGTATTTGCTTAATTAGGCACTTTGGACGTCTGAAAAGTTAACATGTTCTGGTATTTTTCATTAAATTAAATAAATGCAGTATGTTTCATAAGAGTTAGCTCTCAGAGCTTCCTGAAACTCCAATTAAAATGGAGCATCCTCACACTGGCCGAGCCAATTAGGTCTAGTGTAGCGAGATCTGTCGGTTATTCCAGACGCGGTGGCGTGCTCTGGCTCAGGCTTCGTTGCCTAAGTATACAGGTATAATGGGGGAGGTACTAGCACAACAATTAGTGCGCATCCCTAGAGCTGCCCTTTCTCCCCTAACCTCGGCTTCATTCTGCCCCTGTCCGGAGCTGTGTACGGTCTCTGATGAATTCTTTATAGTCTAGTTAGTACCTTCAATGCTTCTATTGTAAATATTTAGTGTTGAAGTACCGTTAAGCTTTGCCATTACATTTATAATAATTAATTAGTATGGACGAACTGCTGCTGACGGAAACTTAAGCGGAGTGAAACTCTAAGTGTCGCTTTCCAAACTTGAAACTAATTGCATGGAATTGTCGAGCTTAATTTCGTTAACTATCTTGATTGATGCTTGGACGGTCTGGAAAATTGCAGTTATGTCTTGTTGCAGAAAGTGTCGGCGTCTTTTATAACATCGTTTATGTATCTATATTGATTACTTGCCATTATGATGACTGATTTCCACGGGCGTAGGCAGGATTTTATTGGAAGAGTGGGGGACGGTTTAAGATAATCACTTATAATGAAAACACAAGGCCTCGCTCTATAATGGGTTTCGTCGAATCGGAATTTAATTAATAGATTTTTTTAATGTTGTATTCTAATAGCTGTCGTTCATCATCAGTCGATCAGACAAACGGCAAGACGACATCGATGCATTGTTGATATTCCTCCTTTACTCACGAAGCGTTTTGCTTCTACATTCATTTGGCGTACCGCTATAAAGAGTGGAAAGCTTTGCCTGAGTCCGTGTTCCCTGATCGCTATAACCTGGGTATCTTCAATTTTCGAGTGAATTGGTTGGGTATCTTTTAGGTAAGCGTGCTCCATCTTCGACCGCATCGTGACTTACCATCTGGTGAGATAGTGGTCAAACGCAAGCCTATATAGTATAAAAAAGCTGTGTTTTTTATTGCTATTAATTCTTATGTGCCGCTCTTACTTCACACCACACTTGCCACATCGAAATTTTTTTTATGTTTTGGCTCCACGTGATTTGCGTATTTAGCCAGTGTCAAGTTATAATAAATCTCTAGTTATGGTGCATGAAAATCGTTAAAGTTTAGTCTAGGCGCGGTCGACTCAAAGTGACGCTTCGGTAAAGCGGTGGATACTTTACTGAATGCTTTTATGGAGTTTTGGATAGAATACGAAAACACTTTTTTGTCTTTGTACTATTTGCCTTTCACTCATGCACGTTTACGAACACTTAACGGTTAATAATCCACCATTATTACACATTAACACTCGATAAACATAGGTTTTTAGAAAATAACACAAGATCAACAACAGCAAATTTCCGCCAAAACTCTACATCGAAATTGACCGCTATTTTTGTTGTTTCGTTTTACACAGGCGAACAGGTCCGTATCATGAGCTACAACAAGAGTGGGGAGTGGTGCGAGGCGCACACCTCGTCCGGAAGCGTGGGCTGGGTGCCCAGCAACTACGTGACACCGGTCAACTCGCTGGAGAAACACTCCTGGTACCACGGGCCCATTGCTCGCAACGCCGCCGAGTACCTGCTCTCCTCGGGAATCAACGGCAGCTTCCTAGTGCGCGAGTCTGAGTCCAGCCCTGGTCAGCGAAGCATCTCGCTGCGGTACGAGGGCCGCGTCTACCACTACCGCATCAATGAAGACGCCGATGGAAAGGTATGGCTTACTATATTCAATAGAACACTGCACAGTGCACATATCAGTTATTATGACCGGTTTGCGTAAATGCACGCTACGCTTCAGTCACTTTTTTACAACCAAAAGAATCAAGTTTTTGAAATTAAATTTTACTAGATTATTTATGCTATTTGGTAACGAGACCAGCTGGTCGTTTGCCTGATGGTAAGCATAACGCCTGCCCGTAACAATTGCAGTTCCATTCAGAACTTTGAAGCACAAAGGCCTGCGCGGTACTGCAGTGCGTTGTTACCCCGAGACATTAGGTATTAAGTCTCATAAGCCCTGTAATTTCACTGGCTACTCTGCTCATCAAACCGGACCACAGTAATGCTTGCACACTACTGCTTGGCGGCAGACTTCACTCACAAAGCAGTGGTACCAACCCAGACGGACACTCGCAGAAGAGTTAGTCCTACCACTAACAAAATGATGCCATTTTGCGAGTTCTGCTCCTTTTCTGTCTGGGTGAGTACTTCCGCTTTGCTCGTGTTGTCTGCCTCTAACCAGTAATGCGCAAGCATGTAACGGTATTTCGGTTTGATGAGCAAAGCAGTCAGTGAAATTACTGGGCTTATATCTCAGCGTAACGAGCGCGATTCGGTGTCACGAAGTCCTTTCAAAATTTTAGGTGGCACTGCAGCTGGTTATTGGTTAGCTTTATTTCAGCATCAGTACAAGATCGTCGCTTTATCTAAAAGTAAAGCCAGACGTACGAGTAAATAAATGTAACATTGTATATGGGCTCTAAATTAACAACTACTTGACGTTATTGATCAATTCCGCACAGACATACAGTATGTCAATTGATTGAGGCACAGTTTGTTGCATCGAGACGATTCGACTAACACGTGCGTCGCAATGCGGCCTGGTTCGTACAGTTCGCCAGTTTTAATACCGCCTGAAGCAAATGAATAAGTTACTGCATAGGAACAACTTTGTTAGTGGTAGGACTAACTCTGCTGCGAGTGAAGACTGCCGCCAAGAAGTATTGTGCAAGCATTACTGTGTTCCGGTTTGATGAGCAGAGTAGCCAGTGAAATTACTGGGCGTATGAGACTTAATACCTAATGTCTCAGGGTAACGAGCGCACTGCGGTGACGCGCAGGCCTTTGTGTTTCAAAGTTCTGAGTGGTACTGCAATTGTTATGGGCCTGCATTATGCTTACCATCAGGCAAACGACCAGCTCGTCTCGTTACCAAATAACATTAAGAAAAAAAATACTATTTATTTTTAAGGAAAACCAACAGCCGTATTACAATAACTTATAAAACTAACATAACATTAGAAAGCCAATTATAGGTTCTCACGAATTTGTGTTTCAAAGTTCTAAGTGGTACTGCAATTGTTATGGGCCGGCATTATGCTTACCATCAGGCAAACGACCAGCTCGTCTCTAACCAAACAACACAAAAAATAAAAATCACACCGCCGAAAAAGTTGACTTATACAAATGAATGTTCTATTGCAGGTGTTCGTGACATCGGAATCCAAGTTCGGCACGCTGGCTGAGCTGGTCCACCACCACTCCGTGGTCGGCGACGGATTGATCACACAGCTGTTGTATCCTGCTCCTAAGAGGAACAAGCCCACGGTGTTCCCCCTGGCGCCGCCCGACCACTGGGAGATCGACCGCACCGACATAGTGATGAAGCACAAACTGGGCGGCGGCCAGTACGGGGACGTGTACGAGGCGGCCTGGAAGCGCGGGAACATCACCGTACGTTCACTGGTCTATTATACTTTTAACTAGCTGCTGCCCGCGGTTTCACCCGCGCGGAGATTTGAAAGATAGAAAGAAATTGTTTATTTTGAAACTGTCTGCACACAGCTTAAGACGCTGCTACCCACCATACTTTCCATACAAACGCTCGTACGCGATTATAGTGTCCTAATAAATTTTTCTTTAGATGTTTTGAGCAAATAGGTATCATGTGCTCTATATCTAGGATTCTGTGGGAGCAAAAATGTAAAATTTTGATATTCCAACTCAGTACAAGCCTTCAATAATCAGCTTTTTTGGACAAATTTTTCCTTGAGTTTGGGCCGTTCACAGTGTTCTCATAAATGTAAAATTCAACAAAACACTTCTATATAATCCTTGGACATGTAATGGAGATTCTAAATAACAAACATTTTTTTTTCACAAGCTTGTAAGGCATTTTCAAAAACACGTATTTCCTGGAACACGTTTTAGGAAAATACCACGCACTAATTGTCTTCGGAAATTTTCTTTGGAAATTTATTTCAAAATTTTCAGAATGCCAACCGAAGGCTCTGGCGTGGTCTCTTCCGTAATGCCTGTGCAGAAACATGTTTACATAATCAGATAGGAAAAAAAGACTCGGTTTGAATAATCGACACACGTGTATTTTCAATCGTAGTTCAATGAGGACCGCTGTCCTCCCACGCGTCTTCCCCTTGCGTAGCGCTGGGACGACTACGGCGTAGCACTGACTTGCTGACGTCATAGCGTAGCACCACAGCTACACACCATGCTCTACCTTTATTCTTACAATAGTTAAAGTTTGAAGCATCGGAAGTGCAGCGGAAATTGTATAACGTCGTTGAAATGCAGGGCTTTGAACACCGGAGATACTCATTCGGGCGAAGGAAAGCACTCATTTCCTGGCTCGCTTGCCTCCGGTTAGTGCGACTTCATTTGCAGTACGATACCAAAACTTAGTAGTTTGTGAGGAACTCTAGTTTAGCCCCTTTTCTTAATTGGGATATTATACCTTAAATTTAACGATATACTATTATGTATTTTAATTGATATCTCAGACAGCCATATACAATGTGCGTGTGTGCGTGTTTTGTGAAATTTACTACTTGTAGACTAGCGGCGCGAGTACGGATCTTTTCGATAAATAAAATTCGATAAAATTGACAGTTAAAATCGATAAAACCCACTTTATCGATTTTAACTGTCAGTTTTATCGAATAAAACCCACTTTATCAATTTTAACTGTCAATTTTATCGAATAAAACCCACTTTATCGATTTTAACTGTCAATTTTATCGAATTTTATTTATCGAAAAGATCCTTACTCGCGCCGCAGGTATACAATGGTGTTTGAATGTATGAATAAAGCTTTAGATACAATCAGAAAATGAGCCCAGATAGATGTTTTCCGTTTAGCTTTTTAATATGCGGTTTTTAATGCTGCGGTTTTCTCTGTACTGAGAAAACTGAGAGATTAGGGCTAAGATTCAGAGACGATTCTAAGCGTAGACTTTGGCTTCCATATATCAAAACTGTATAGAATTATGACGTATGGAAGCGTGAGTCCACGCTTAGAGTCGTCTCTGAATCTCAGCCTAAGAAAAGCGTTATTGGACACATTCTATGATATCAATCAAGAAGTTTAGCTTAAATATAAATTGCTTATTAGCCTAATTGTATGTCTAGATTGTAATATAAATAGGATTGATTATGTACATCTATACAAATAAATAAAATTGAAGTGTCTGATTGTATTGTCAAACCAGCTTTTTACTAAATGCATATGAAAATTCGACGGTGGGCATCAAGCGCGCCGTCTAAATTATTCTATTATTCATTGCATGCCGTTCCAGTTTATAAAAGAGCGAATAAACGAGGCATGTTCGAAATCTACCCGACATGTGAACGACACGGATTCCATTAATATTGAAACGAAGTGATGCATTGGGAAGGCTGTATTTATACACCTCCAGTCCTCCAGTCGCCACGTTTAATTTCCGAAAAAACAATGCAGTTGAAATTATTTGTATCATATTATTAAAACACTAGCTTCTGCCCGCGGTTTTCACCCGCGTTCCCACAGGAACCGTGCATTATTCCGGGATAAAAAGTAGCCTATGTTACTCTCCGGTCCATAAACTATATCTATGCCAAAAATCACGTCGATCCGTACTCGTTACTGCGTGAAAGAAGGATAAACCAATAAACACACTTTTGCATTTATAATATTAGTAGGATATATCGAAATTAACTAAAAAAAATTTGTAGAAGATATGGAACAACAATCGTATGAATGTAAATCGAATTGAGAACCCACCTCCATTACAGCTATCATCGACTTGCATTTATTGTTTTGGTATAGGTAAAAAAAAAACTTCAAACCGCTCCATATACGATGTGACATTTCTATCCATTGCAATATCTACGTCCAATAAAAGAAATCGCTACAAAAAAGGAGAATGGAATCGACAATGATAACGGTCCTTCTCTGTTTAAAATTGCACTCGAATAAACGCCACGAACGCGTTTACTTCCAAAAAAAAGTAAAATTCCAAATACAATTAAAGAAGAACAAAAGGAATCTATTTTCGTAAATAAACTAAAAAGATTTTTAATTGATAAATGTTATTATTGTTTAAATGATTTTTTTAAAGACTAAACAAACATGTTCTATTTATGGAATGGATCGGTTCGCTCTGTTACTTTGTGTTGCTATACCCTAACAGGGTCATATGTGAACTTCACTTAATATAACATCTCCAATTCTCCATATAATGTACATATGATTGCAATAAATGATTGAGTATTGAGTACTTTACAGGTGGCCGTCAAAACCCTGAAAGACGACACCATGGCTCTAAAGGACTTCCTCGAAGAGGCGGCGATCATGAAAGAGATGCGCCACCCCAACTTGGTGCAGCTCCTCGGCGTGTGCACGCGCGAGCCTCCCTTCTACATCATCACTGAGTTCATGTCCCGAGGGAACCTCCTCGAGTACCTGCGCGCCGGGTCCCGCGACGCCACCCCCGGCGCGGTCGTGCTCATGTACATGGCTACTCAGATCGCCTCAGGCATGAGCTACCTCGAGAGCCGCTCGTTCATACACAGGTACTGCTCAAATCTTAGCTCGAAAAATTAGCGTTGAACATGGTCCGTTTCTTTACGCCATTACTGAGTTCATGTCTCGAGGCAACCTCCGGAGCCGCTCGTTAAGGACGTTATACGGGCCAAGGACCTTGCTCGAATGGGTGGAGTCAAGCGCACTTCACCCGCGCGGTCCACACTACGTCTTTCAAGAACATCGCAAAACCTAACGTCATAGAACACGCGGATGAACCGCTACGAAGCGCTACCCGCACGCGCGCACGGCATCTTTGCCTATAATTCTTTGAATTCATTTAGTGGAAAGTTCTTCATTGAAATGAAGTGTTGAAGTGATCATCATTATTCGTAAATAAACGGTACGGACGCACATGAGATTATCCAACGTTGAGATTGATCTCAAAATATCGCTCTGGACTAAAATAAAAGTACACACAGCCAATTTGCTCCGTAAAGTTGAAATTTGTTACACATTTTGACCCAAAAATTAACGTGTACGTAAATAAATGATTTTCGGGTTGTTTTTATTTTTACTTTTGTAGTCGTGTTTTTTATTTTGGTGTCATTTACGAGGTATCGAGTCATCTGCGAGTATCCGTCTGGGTTTCCACTTTGTTCATGAAGCCTAATCATAATAATTTATTTGCTAAAAATGTTGGTGACAACAATAGTGTCGGGTCACAGGTATAGAAAATATAAAGTATCATAAACATTTTACCACATTGTGGCATGCAAATATTAGAATAATTAACTATCATTGAATTTAAAATATTACAAAAAACTAATGACACAATAATCGTAATACAATTCATATTTCATTTCCTATAGGTACTTATTTATATTATCAAATGTTATTATTTTTCTTATTAATTATACTTACTAAAGTGTCAAAAAATAAAACCAATAATTTAAATAGAATTCTAGAAATTCAGTGGTCAAATAAATTACTTTAAAACTTCAGCTATAGTATAGTAATATTTTTCATTCAACCAACATTTCAATTTTTGCCAAAACTGTGTCCAAGGTAGGTCCTTGATTTTTCCCGGAACAGCATTATATGCTTGCCGGCAGATGTGCAAGCATTACTATGTTCCGGTTTGATGAGCAAAGTAGCCAGCGAAATTACTGAGCTTATGAGACTTAGTTACGAGTACAGAGCAATGCCGCGCAGGCCTTTGTGTTTCAAAGTTCTGTGAAGCATTGCAATTGTTATGGGCCAGCATTATGATGAGCACACTGCGGTGCCCTGCAGGCCTTTGTGTTTCAAAGTTGTGAATGGCACTGCAATTACAACATATTTACAGTTTTCGGATAACGCCGGCCCATAACAATTGCAGTGCCAATCAATACTTTAAAACAAAAATATGCAGCACTGCATTGTGCTCGTTAACCTGAGACATTAGGTATTAAGTCTTACAAGGCCAGTAATTTTACTTTTCAATTTCATTTCCAGTATTTTCTAAAACGGTTCTCAACCTCCCGATATTCCTTTGTTTACCAATACATAAATATATTTGCCACTCGTAAAAATGATGTACGTAAACAAGAAATTGTAATCAGAAATGTAACCCACTCAATATGTATGCGAGGAGTGTCCACGCGCAAATCACGGAATGAATCAGATTTCACCGCTCTAGACGCTACTCTTTGAGCAAGCTTCAAACCCACACGAAAACAAATACTTGTATTGTATATCATTCACGCACACAAATATGTAACGTCGGCGGACAGCGTGAGCAGAGCAACGAGCGACACAACCTCCCCGTCTGAATGCCAGTGCATGACTGCCGCGCGCGCCCGCGCAGAGCACCTCTGAGACTTGTACATTTGGAATTCAGTTTTTTGATAATTTCTTTGCGAAATATTGCTCTATGCACAAATTTAATCAATACGATGTATAGAAAATTTTCTTCCTTATTTTTTGGTGTAAAATTAATCCCAAACGTCTAAGTCATTTAGAAGTTTTAGGGAAAATAGTTTTAAAATAGCATGCTGTTAAATATTTTTTCAAGCCATAAGTAATGGTAATACAAAAAAATCAATCATACAAATTAATGCCCTTGAATTGATGATTCAGGTAGTATTTTTTTCAAGTCGTTAAACCAAGCCGTGTGGGAGTTTTAGGAGCAGAAATTAGTCGTTTTTGGGTAACCTAGCCCCTTAATACGAGTACACAGGTACTGCTCGACTCTTAGGCTAATAGTACTTTTGAAACTTTCGCGAATTGAATGCATTGTATTAAGGTACAAACGGGTCTCTTCGCGCACAAATAAAATCAATATATAATTTTGACTAACCTCGACGTTTCGATCATGTTGCATTGATCGTGGTCACGAGAAGACTGAAGAAAGCGGGTGTCTGCGTCTTGAACGGCGGGCGTTGTCATCATCTACCCGCATTTGATTTTCTAAAATATCTTCATTCGCAGCGGTCACTACACACAATACTAACAGTTAGTCAGTCAGTCAGTTAGTCTTAGGCTAATATTCAGAGACGAATCTAAGCGTAGACTTTAGCTAAGTCAAATTGTTATAGGCCGGCGTTATGCTTACCATCAGGCAAGCGACCAGCTCATCTCGTAACCAAATAGCATAAAAAAATCACTACTTATATTTAGGCCATGCAGAATCGGACCGCTTTGAAGAATCGAAAATTTCGATTCCGATTCCTGGCTCTGAATCGGGGACCCGGTTTTTTCGATTCCTTTTTGTGTTTTATACAATAATTTTGTTTTGGGTTAAATGAAAAAGAAACGCGTATTTTTAGTATATTTTTTTAGAAATGTATGATTTGACACTTGCACTTGAGTTCACGTGACAATTGATAGATTTTTTTTTTCAATCTCCCAATATTGATCACGCAAACAAATCTAATACCATTTATAAATTAAAAAATACATTTATAGATTTAATATAATTATGGCATGTTTATATGTGTACCTACACACTCATCTCAAGATTTGTTATTTATTTAATTAATGAGTAACCAGGTGAGTTGCATACAAGCAATGAGGAAAACAAATGTACCAAAATAAAACAATTTATTTGTATTTTTAAGTAATCTCACTGTGTTTAAAGGATGCCGTGCGGAACAAGTTGTAACCCTTTTTCTATTCTGCGGCGCAGTACGGAAGTCGGTTCGATAAATTTGTTGAATTAAAAAACCCGATAAATTTATCGAATGTTGCGAGTACCGAAATCTGATCGTAAAGTATTGTAGTAGCTCTATATTCTCTTTGGATTCGACCTAGCTATTCGATAACTTTTGTCGATTGTATCGAGTTCCGATAAATTATATAAAAGTCGATAAAACCCACTTTATCGATTTGAACTGTAAATTTTATCGAATTTTATCGATCAAAAGGATCCGTACTTGCGCCGCTGATTAAGTACAATTTTATTTGGCAACTAAAATGTTCACAACTTCAGTGCAGCCTAAAGTTCGTCTTATTATTCTCAACTTCGCTCCAAACACTTGCAGGCTAACTAATTAGCGCTGAGAGATTCAGTTCGTTAATTGAACCGTTACCGTCTCTGGTGTAAACTTCAATGGAAAGTTTCGACTGCGCCAGGAATACTGCGACTTGCAAACTTGTGACTTGCACATTGTTACTTGGAAGTTGGAACTGATAAAGTCGTTGGGCGTTTAGTTTTGACTGAGGAATCTCATTTGAGTATTGAGTGCATCTTAGGCTAACATTCAGAGACGATTCTAAGCGTAGACTTTGGCTTCCATATGTCAAATCTGTATAGAATTTTGACGTATGGAAGCGTGAGTCCACGCTTAGATTCATCTCTGAATCTCAGCCTTAAAGTTATAGACGGAGTTCTTGAGACGCGCTAGACTCACTCACCAAACTCAGTCGGTCCATTTGTAATTAACTAGCTTCCGGCGGCGGCTTCGCCCGTGTGGTATTTATCTTTATAGCTAGTAGCTTCTGCCTGCGGTTGTCAACCACGCATTTTTCCGGGATAAAAAGTAGCCTATGTTACTCTCCGGTCCATAAACTATATCTATGCCAAAAATCACGTCGATCCATAACTTCGTTGCTGCGTGAAAGTTTTTTTTTTTATGTTATGGTACCGAGACGAGCTGGTCGTTTGTCTGATGGTAAGCATAACGCCGGCCCATAACAATTGCAGTGCCACCCAGAACTTTGAAACACAAAGGCCTGCGCGGCACTGCAGTGCGCTCGTTACCCTGAGACATTAGGTATTAAGTCTCATAAGCCCAGTAATTTCACTGGGTACTCTGCTCATCAAACCGGAACACAGTAATGCTTGCACACTACTGCTTGGCGGCAGACTTCACTCACAAAGCGGTGGTAACAACCCAGACGGATACTCGCAGAAGAGTTAGTCCTCCCACTAACAAAATTATCTATAGGTAGGCAGGCCTACTAGGGCTTGTAGATTATCTAACTGTTTTTGTAGCTAGCTAGGTTAGATGTAGTGTTTATTTATGTATTAGCTAGTTAATAAAGGAATTTAGCCTGTTAATTTTTTTATATTTATTTGTATAGATTTATTACATTTTCTTTAGTATTTAACACAGCATTTGATTACTGTCTCGATTGTTGCAGAGATCTAGCGGCGCGTAACTGCCTAGTCGGCGAGAACCACCTCGTGAAGGTTGCTGACTTTGGGCTGGCTCGGTTGATGAGAGACGATACGTATACGGCGCACGCGGGCGCCAAGTTTCCCATCAAATGGACAGCGCCCGAGGGACTCGCTTACAACACATTCAGCACCAAGTCGGACGTGTGGGCCTTTGGGATACTGCTGTGGGAGATAGCTACCTACGGCATGTCGCCGTACCCCGGAGTGGACCTGGCCGACGTCTATCACATGCTGGAGAAGGTAACTGTTTGAACTGACGACTAGCTTTTTATCGTCGAGGTAATATGTACTAGAGGAACTGTGTCAAACAAAAGGAATGTTCTATTTTTTATGTTTAACCTAATGAGTGGTAGGGACTAATTCTTCTGCGAGTGACCGTCTGGGTTGGTACCACGGACCACCGCTTTGTGAGTGAAGCCAAGCAGTAGTGTGCAAGCATTACTGTGTTCCGGTTTGATGAGCAGAGTATTAGTAATTACTGGGCTTATGAGACTTAATACCTAATGTCTCAGGGTAGCGGGCGACGTGCAGTGCCGCGCAGGCCTTTGTGTTTCAAAGTTCTGAGTGGTACTGCAATTGTTATGGGCCGGCGTTATGCTTACCATAAGGCAAACGACCAGCTCGTCTCGTTATCAAACAATATATAAATAAAAAGAAAAATATCCGCTGGAGCGCTAATAGGTACCATAATTATGTCGTCTAACCAAACGAATAAAACATTTATAACTTTTAATAGCCTGAATAGATTTGGATGATTGGGGTATTGTTTGAATCTTTACATCATACCGAGTGATACTGACTAGAGCAGTAGTGTTTTTTAATTGTTATGTTTATACTTGTTTCTCTAAAAACAAGCTCTTGTTTGAGGAGTAGGCGAACAAAACGTCACTTTTCCATTTATTAACGTTTTTATTTTTTTGATTGATTCGTGTTGGCAATCCTGAGACACATCATTTCATGCGTTAAAATCTCGTCAAAAAGCTTTTTTTATGGTAGAAAATTGACTTCAAAACACAACTACTCCTTCAAAATACTTTTTTAGTTTCTGTAAAAAAATTAAAAGTGGAAAAGTAACGTTTTGTTCGCCTACTCCTCGTTTACAAATATTCTATAAAGTTTTATCTATACAAATTAATAAAATTGAAGTGTGTTTGCAATATCTAAATAACAGCTTTTTTCTAAATGCATATGAAAGTATATACAGTACCTATAACAAAACAACCATTTCCGAATTTCTTGTCTGTCTGTTTGTTTATTCCGGGTAATCACCAAAACGGCTGGACCAATTTTGACGGGACTTTCACTGGCAGATAGCTGATGTTACAAGGTGTAACATAGGGTACGTGGGCCAAGCCAAGGGGCACAGCTAGTATATAAATAATACACGCCAAGTCAATGTTCATTACAGTCCGGTGACACTGTAGAGGTCGCAAGACCAACAGAACGGTCCTTCAAAAAAAAAAAAAGTCAATGTTCACTAAAAACGGCAAATGATGTAAGGAAGAGAAATATTGAATCGCAGGTACAGTATTCACCAAACAATACTGAAAAACGATATCGTTTTGCAATGTAAACGTACAGTAAACAAATACGTTTTCTACTATCAACATGCTTTTTGTTTTGTTTGTATACGTTTTGTTATTATTACAGATCCATAATTTCCGCTCAATTACAAACCCGCACCTCCGTTAACGTATTTTTGTGCAAACACTCGTACATGTTGCAATATGCATTTTACAATATGTTAAAATTAAGCATTAAAGAAATTTGTTAGTGGGAGGACTAACTCTTCTGCGAGTGTCCGTCTGGGTTGTTACCACCGCTTTGCGAGTGAAGTCTGCCGCCAAGCAGTAGTGTGCAAGCATTACTGTGTTCCGGTTTGATGAGCAGAGTATCCAGTGAAATTACTGGGCTTATGAGACTTCATACCTAATGTCTCAGGGTAACGAGCGCACTGCAGTGCCGCGCATGCCTTTGTGTTTCAAAGTTCTGGGTGGCACTGCAATTGTTACGGGTCGGCGTTATGCTTACCATCAGGCAAACGAACAGCTCGTCTCGTTAGCAAATAACATGAAAAAAAACCATGTTATTCATTAAAATGTAAAGACTCTAATAGTATAGTTTAAATGACTATTGGATGATAAAAAAAAATCGTTGAATTCTGGAAAGTCTTAGATCTAGTATATATTTTGTGGAAATTATATGTTTTTTGTGAATTTCATTTTTATCGTGTTAATGTGATGTTCTTAAACCTGTATAACCACAGTATTTATGTGTTTTGTGTTTCATGCAACTACCCAATTGTTGATGGTTTCAAATTTAACAACATTTAACCATGTATCGTATTACGTAATATAATAGGTGTTGTTTTAATTCTTAACAATCAACACTTACAATGTAAGCAGTTTGTTGTTATTCCTTTTTCATTCCTTGTTTTGTTTCTGGATATTATGAAACGCACATCCGTTCAAACATACTTAACTATATATAAACTCTGTTCTATTTTATTATTTATACTAAAACGAGTTTAAGTATATAACTTTTGAGATAATTTTTGAGTTAAATTGAAACTTACATTTGTAGATTATTAGTAATGGTAAAGACATCAAAATCAAAGATATAATTTAATAGTTTATTATAATAATATAAAAACTACACGTGACTTGGCGACTAACGCCAGCGACGACACCGGCAGTTAGTTCAACAAAGTTTATTAGTTTCTAAATAACAAGTACTAACACTCTTGCATTTCATAGCGCGACCACCAAGGCTTTCGTAAACATAAGTACGTAACACCGGGCCGCGCCGCGCAAATTACTTACGCAAGCGTTTTCATGTGTGCCTGACCAAAACTCTTCGTATCCGATATGCCCTATCTATACTTATATCTTATTCATTATTAGCGCTCTTTCAGAAAATCGGGTACCGTGCGATTTGAAATGGAAAATTTCGTTTATGCATTCAGATAGAGACGGTTATGATAAGCGATACATTTGACCAACAATGAAGATGCTTATGTAAATAAGAACCGCGCGGTGACCATGCTATAATCACTGTTCGATGATAAGTTTTTCTTATCGGGTGAAATGCATTAGAAGGGATGAGTAACATCATCAATTCTGCTTAAATTAAAAAGGGGTATAAGTATGGACTTTCTAAGAAATTAGAAATAATTCTACTCAAAACTGGTGTTGCAATAATTCAACGCCCATTACATATAGGCCACCAAACCGTGCGCACCGGGGCATGTTTACAAACATCGGTTCATATTACACTCGAATTGTTGAATTGCATTGAAACAATCACCGAATCAATAAATCTTTAAAGCTCTGCATTCATTCTAACTTATGTCGATCGATGATGTAACGTTTGTTACTTTACGCTGGTATGAAATCGGTGAATCTACTAAAACTGACAATGGCTGATAATGGCCTGCGTACAACCCAGCTTCCGCTACGCAACGCAATGATGGTTAAGCACGGTGCAGAAGCATCGTGTCCGAGTGCAATCGGCAAAGACGCGCTCGCAAGTAGTAAGGGGAAGAGTCCACTATCCTTCGGGAGAAACAGCGCGGGCTAGCAGTGGGTTGCGTCGGTACAGAGGTGCTTCTTGCATAGTGTGCACTGTGGCCGGCTCACGGCGATGCGTGAGAAGATCTCCGAAGCAGACAGCTCCTTGCTCAGCTTAGAGCACATGGTGTACGACACTGACTTTTTGGAGAAATCCTTAGCGGGGACGCAGGTGCGTGCGCGTACTGGCCCGATCTCCTGTCCCGTCTCCACTGTAATGGGAAACACTCTTCAGCCAATTCTCTCGCGAGATTACGATTGTTTTACATCTTAATGTTTTGAGAATTTAAATACAGCAGGTCACATGAATTCATACAATTCAATAACAAGAGTAAATTAAATGTAAATAATGAGCGGGTGCTTACCCAGCTTAGCCGATTCAGACGTGATCACGATGCACAGAAATGCCATGCCGGGGATGTAGCAGTCGATGTTTGGGACCTGCATGGGAACAAAATGACGTATGTTGAGATAAATCAGCCCACAACCAATTAATGTTGTCTTTACATCGTAGGCTGAGAAAGTAAAACACAAAAGCGTAAACAATAGACTACATGACGAAACAGCAGAGTAAAAGTTCGCCCGAGCTTATGAGCTACTGATAAATTGCAACGTGTAAATACTTACGGTTATATTTGCGTAGTCGGGATGGTCTGGATCCCAGCAGCCTGGGTGGTCGAACGACAGGCAGTTGTAGCACTGGATTCCCTTAGTGCTGGGGGACACGAACTTCTTCTGTTTAACCTTTTTGTGTTTGCCTGCGAAATGACACTATTTGTTACTAACAGTACAGACAAATATGTTCAAATCAGCAGTCTGAAAAAGGAGACGATGGGAAAATCGCCTGAGTGAGAATGAGATGGTCGCGACCAAAAAGTAAAAGTTCACACAATGTAGGGGATGTTTTCAATACAAACATAACTTAACATCTTGTAACGTTCTACATAAATTTTTTTATTGTAATAACAGAAAAAGTAAACAACATAAACTAAAATAACTAAATAAAATACACACTAATTTATTTACGTTCTACATTAAACTATTAAATTTAAATATTAATGGTTTTGTATTTAAATTTGATTACAATTTAATATTATTTTGAGTCAGTCGATTATACAGAACTATTTGTGCATGTTTATTTATAAACTCCCAGTTTTACAAAAACTCACCCAGAACAGCAGCGGAAAGGAGAAGAAAATACACGATGGCTTCCTTGTAACAATGCATCTCGAGTGTGGTATTGAGTTAAGAGCCGCGAAAAGGTGTGGTGTCTTACGGAGCACCGAGCTGTGACTGCCGGCTGAGAGCCACCGCCGGAGTTTATACCACGCGGCGAACAATCGCGCGTGTTTAGCCTGTTCGTCGGCACTGATAACACACACACAGGGTGATTTCTGCGACGATAACTCTTTTCAAACAAACCTGATACACGTAACCGTCGTCTAAACGTATTGTGACGTATATGCAACGCAGAAACTCGATTGCATACCGAGACATAAAACGTACGTTATATAACAAAAAAAGAGGGATACGCAGCTTAGTGCGTTGGTTAGTGCGTGCACAGGAAGGAAATGTTAGAATCCCCATACACGAGCGTTCCAAATCCATCGTTCCGCGAATTGTGGATTGATTGGAATGATGATCCAATTTTGAGCGTAGGTACGGACGGTCATTCCATGCGCGACATCGCTCCAGGTGGCGTTCCCCATTATGTGTCTTCCCCAACGGGGTTTCAGCAAGATGAAAGAAGTAATAGTAAGAAATGTTTTTCGTTTTTTCACAAAATACCCGCTGAAGTCGTTTAGGTGAAACACATCACAGAACTGGACAGGGGCTAGATTTTCGCCCTTACTAAAATACTTATTTAAAAGACTAAATTACTACGAAAACTAAACTAAGACCAGTCATTTAGTTTGGACCTCGTGTTTTGGTTAGTGACTAATTCCTTCCATTGCATTAAGGTGGGTGCAAGTTTGCTGATAGATATTGAGCCTTTCAGATGTTTCTCACGAGCTCTGTGTCAAAAGCATGGGATCAATTATACATCACAAATCACAATGAATACTTACGACATCAAAACGTTTTAAAACAAACAAAATTGAATATCGTGGTAAATCCCATGCGCTTCGGGAATCTTAATTACGCTGAACAATCAAATTTAGAATGAAATGCACTCACGTATTTAATTCCCAAAATAATTATGAGAAACCGGTAGGAGCAAAAAGCGCTGCGAATCATGCGTGGCCCCCGTTCTTGGCTCTTACTGTTTATCTGTTTTGTTAGTGGTAGGACTGACTCTTCTGCGAGTGTCCGTCTGGGTGACCACCGCTTTGTGAGTGAAGTCAGCCGTACTGTGCCAGCATTACTGTGTTCCGGTTGGATGAGCAGAGTAGCCAGTGAAATTACTGGGCTTATGAGACCTAATACCTAATGTCTCAGTTTCAATGTTCTGGGTGGCACTGCAATTGTTATGGGCCGGCGTTATGCTTACCATCAGGCAAACGACGAGCTCGTCTCGTTACCAAAAAAAACTAACGCCACCACGTGTGTTCAGAATGTGATGTGTGTAAATTACCAACCTCTCCTTTCGTTCTTTTCATTCTTCACTGTGACCGTCTCTAAGTAAACATTCCTAGTGAAATAGTCGTTTTCGTGAGTCAGTAGGTAAATACGATAAAATAGTTTAATAGTCTATATTTTTTGCTAAATGCTTTTATAATACATCAATAGATAGTTTTATAAGTATTTACAGAACAAAACTTATGCCACTATATTTAGGGCTCTAGGGCTACATTTATTTATAGCATCTTACCACACAAGCGTCGTAAGTAGACTACACAAGTATTATATTAGAAACTAGCTGCTGACCGCGGTTTCACCCGCGCGGAGATATTGGTATTCATGGTTTTTATTTTTTTGCGCGTAACACTAATTCTTTTTCTAAAATAAAAGTAGCCTAAGTTACTTCTTATAACATCAGCTATCTGCCAGCGATAGTCCCGTCAAAATCGGCCCAGCCGTTTCGGAGATTACCCGGAACAAACAGACAGAGAGACAAAAATTTTAAAAATTGAGTTTTTGTTATATGTACTGTATATACTTTCATATGCATTTAGTAAAAAGCTGTTATTTTGATATTACAAACAGACATTTCAATTTTATTTATCTGTGTAGATATCTATTGTTTTTTAGCCTGTTTTCTATTACTTAACAATTACTATTTGCGCACAAAAAGTGAACACGATGTATTGTTACTAGTCACTGCACAATAAAAATTGTGCAGTGACTAGATCTATTTGTTTATGGTAATTGTTTATTATTATGTGAAGGCAGTGCGTAAACTAATGCGAGAGCAATGCGTATACACAAACGCAACAATGCGGCTGCTTTGACTCACTCGCTTTAACATAAACTCGACTTATCTATTGGATTGATTGATTCTTTAACATAAACTCGACTTATCTATCGGTATATCGATCGATTCTTTAATTGGGATGTTGACTGATTTTGGGAAAGTGTTTAAAACGATGCGAATGGGCCTAATATAACCCAAAATATTTAAAATTACTTTTTGAATACAGCTAATACTACAATTTTCATGTATTTTAAATGCCATTTCAAGTTTCGCTCCAAAACGCCAATACTGGTCACGTGGTCGATGTGACGTCACCATTCCTGGCACAGATAACTATATTCACAGAAATCACTCTAAAATACTAGGCAGAAAGAGCAACATACTCATTCCGATTGAGAAAGTGACGTCACGCGCGTTTTATGTCACGTGACTTCGGAGTGATGTGATTACATTTTGATTATTATAGTTAAATTCCTTAAAAATAAACAAAAATATTGTGTTTTATAGGATTTCTGTCACAAATACTACCGTTTCGCGGCAAAATTATATTTTTATTTGAATACAGTCAACATCCCAAATGAATGGTGGAACTGAGCGGAAGAATGTGTGTGTCGCGAAGGTAGTACAACGTTAGCGGCATGAACAATTTGTCAAAAAAGATTTATATTAAAGTTCTAGGCCATAGTAAGTAGTAACGATCGTTCAGTTAATTTTAGATGGCACAATCTTTCGCACGGTTTCAGCTTATCCATCAACAACGTTATTACTTATGCTTACATCTGAGAACAAAATATACCTTTGGAAAAGAACACAAATAAATGGTAACGGTGTTGAATTATCGAAACAAATTAAATTATAGGAATAAGTATTCGGAAAACGGCACATGGAATGTATTACAAAGTAGGTTTTGTTAGTGGTAGGACTAACTCTTCTGCGAGTGTCCGTCTGGGTTGTTACCACCGCTTTGTGAGTGAAGTCTGCCGCCAAGCAGTAGTGTGCAAGCATTACTGTGTTCCGGTTTGATGAGCAGAGTAGCCAGTGAAATTACTGGGCTTATGAGACTTACTACCTAATGTCTCAGGGTAACGAGCAAATTGCAGTGCCGCGCAGGCCTTTGTGTTTCAAAGTTCTGGGTGGCACTGCAATTGTTATGGGCCGGCGTTATGCTTACCATCAGGCAAACGACCAGCTCGTCTCGTTACCAAATCCTGCAGTCCTATCAGCTAGTAAATGTAAACCTAGTAAATGTCAAGAGTTTTTGTATTGTTTTCAGGGGTACCGCATGGAGTGCCCGCCGGGCTGCCCTGGCGCCGTGTATGAGCTGATGCGCGGCTGTTGGCAGTGGAGCGCCGCCGACCGGCCCAGCTTCCGCGAGATCCATCACGCGCTGGACCACATGTTCCAGGACAACTCCATCACTGAAGGTAACACCAACTTTTTCTTTTTTTTTAACCAGTAGGAATTCCTCTGCGTTGGCTATGGGACTCACCGTCCGTCTGGCGGAATATCCAATTAAAGTTCAGGACGTTAACTGCTCAACGTAAGACCATTCCGGGGCTTTACGATTTTCCTCGCCTTCGTTGCGGGCCCAGTATGGTACGCCTCACAAGGTAACATCACCTACGCTTGTTTCAACTCGCATGAGCGCTTTCTTGCGAACGGAAATCTGGCGCCAGCGCTTGTGTGCGCCAAATATATTTGAGTTTATGGTGTGCGTCAAATTAATATGTGCCTATGCAGTTTTTTGCAATTATTCAGATGGCTGATGGCGTGCGGATTCCGCAGATAAGAGCATTTGCGAACTTAGATTTCGGTGATATATAATCTTGAAGCAACCTTGGTTCTGGTCAAGATCATTTTCGAGTACTTTTTAGGCTAGCTAGCCCGTTAGTCACCGACAGATTTTCTAATAAATAAAAACTATCGGTGTATTCTGCTATCTTCACCTCTTAACATCAGGTGAAGTGGTGAACAAACGTTGGCCTATCCTACCCTACTAATATTATAAATGCGAAAGATTTTGCGTGTGTGTGTGTGTGTGTGTGTGTGTGTGTGTGTGAATGTTTGTTACCACGTATTACCGTAACTACTAAACCGGTAGATAAAGTAATGAAACCTAGGACGGTTTCATTATTTCTAATGTTTGTTATTTATAACTTGGTTTGTTTTATGTAACGTTTTCTTTCCAAGGTCTCTGAAAGATAAATATAAGAGGAAGCGGATTTAAAAAAAAAAACTACTAAACCGATTTTAATTAAATTTGGAAAATAGTAAGACGTATACGCTATAAAAACATATACCAGGTGGCAAAGCCGCGGGCAGAAGCTAATTAGACATAAAAAGGGTAGCGGCGAGCTAGCGTCACCGTCTTCCGTATAATGCTCTACATCTACAAACTTGATTGCGCCTCTGCAATGCGAACGAAGCTGGTTATAATTGTGATGACAAACTTCTACTCTATTACCCGTTCTAGGTGAACGTGTTACAAACTATGTGTACAGTTAACATCAAGTCTTTTGTAAACTGATCATTCGCTAGCGCTTATGTACATGTCTATGTAATGTACCAAGGTTAGGTAAAAAATAAATACATGAAGAATATTGCCATCTCATATACATGTTCCTGGCTCGCTCTAAAAATGAAAAATCTCACATCAGCCAAGCATCCATAGCTGTGTTCCGCCAGCTACAAGAGGCATTTCTGATCTGTTACGACAGAGGTCACATTTTTTATACTGGATAACGAGACGAGCTTGTCGTTTGCCTGATGGTTAGCATAACGCCGGCCCATAACAATTGCAGTGCCACCCAGAACTTTGAAACACAAAGGCCTGCGCAGTGCTGCATTGCGCTCGTTACCCTGAGCCATAAAGTATTAATTTTCATTAGCCCAGTAACTTCACTGGCTACTTTGCATATCAAACCGGAACACAGTATTGCTTGCACATTACTACTTGGCGGCAGACTACACCACCAACCCAGATGGACACTGGCATAATATTATTATCTAGAATAAAAATATGCTCACATGATAATCGTAAGATATTTAATTAAATTATTTGCCATGCTTTTGCGAAGAGTTTTATGATTGTTGCATGTCGAATCTGAAGTTAGTTTGGCGTTGCATTAAATTATCTACTATGCGAAATTATTCCAATAATCTGCTTGCTCAGCGCGGACTTTTTTCTTATCCGTCTGTACCATAAATGTTAAAGAGTGTTTATTGGTTTGTCTTTCTTTTACGCGGCAAGAGATCAATCGATCGACGTGATTTTTTATGGATAGAAGAGTAACTAGGCTACTTTTCATCCTGGAAAACGCGATCCTTGTAGGAAGCTCCGCGCTGGTGAAACCGCGGGCAGAAGCTAGTGCATAATTATACATAAAATATAATTTAACTATTCATTTACAATAACTGTGCGTAAATTTCTTTTTTAAACTTTTTAAAGATACATGCTTAAGGCGAAGAAAGGTTCGATCTTAAGATGAAAAGCGATGAAAGGAATCCTTTAATATGCTTGACCTTTCGCTGGAATACGACATTATGAATTGTGACGTAACCGTAGCAAAGTTGTATTTTATAGAGCCCACGTGAATCTTGTCTGACCGACACGGTAGAAATTAAAATCTTTTTTTTTTTTTAATGTTATTTGGTAACGAGACGAGCTGGTCGTTTGCCTGATGGTAAGCATAACGCCGGCCCATAACAATTGCAGTACCACCCAGAACTTTGAAACACAAAGGCCTGCGCGGCACTGCAAATCGCTCGTTACCCTGAGACATTAGGTATTAAGTCTCATAAGCCCAGTAATTTCACTGGATACTCTACTCATCAAACCGGAACACAGTAATGCTTGCACACTACTGCTTGGCGGCACACTTCACGAGCAAAGCGGTGGTAACAACCCAGACGGACACTCGCAGAAGAGTTAGTCCTCCCACTAACAAAATCTGCCCTAGCATCAACTGTGCCCATTTGTGTGGGGGTGTCGCACCCGCATTTGAGAGCCATTCGATTCTAGGCTTAGTATTTCCATCAAAAAACATCGGGTATTAAGATCAGGTGAGATAGTAGCCAACAGCTGGCGAAAATATAAACGATTGTTATCATGTAACGATTGTTCTCAGAAGTGGAGAAGCAGCTACAAGAAGGTGGCGGGTCGGGGTCGGGCACGCCGCAGCTGGGGGGCAAGAAGGAGGGCGTGGGGAGCGTGGTTCCGGCCGCCGAACGCGGCGTGCAAATGCGCCGCCCAACCAACCGTCGCGGGAAGCAGGCGCCCACGCCGCCCAAGCGCACCAGGTAACAAGCACGCTCACGCCTCACCACTCACCTCACTCTTATTCACTCACCTCACTCTCAATCACTCATATCACTCTCAATCACTCATCTCACTCTTACTTCCTCAGACCTCACCTCACTTTTACTCATCGCATTATTTTCATTTACTCACTCTTAGTCACTCCCCTTACTCTCATTCAATAATCTTACTATCATAGCTCACTCAGTTTTCTTCACACACCTCTCTTTAATTTACTCTCCCTACCCTCAAACTCGTACTACGCTAGCTGCACTGCTACTACACGAAGTTAAATTAAGTTAATAAAGTAAATAAATTAAGTTAATAAAGTAAATAAATTAAAGTAAATCAGCAGAGGAGTCTGGTAGCGGCTCCTTTCGTCCTTAAAGCAGGTGTTTCAGCTCATGAGTGACACACAAATGTTCCAGCTTGCTGTCGTCTTGCAGCTCGTTCCGCGAGTCGCAGTATGCGGGCGACGAGCACGCACACCACGACGACTCGCTGCCGTCGCTCAACGGTACGTACGCGCGCACACACGCACACAGCCTGCCTGCTACTAATGGGGAGACACACTGCTTACTTATCCCGCTAGGTGGCGCATTATCGCTGGCGTTTTTTCACTGTCAAACTTCAATTTATTTATGTTTTTTGATAGCTAGATGAACTGGTCGTTTGTCTGATGGTACGCAAATCGCCGGCCCATAACAATTGCAGTGCGACTCAGAACTTTGAAACACAAAGTCCTGCGTGGCACTGCAGTGCGATCGGCACCCTAAGACAATAAGTATTAAGTCTCATAAGTCCGCCAATTTCACGGGCTACTCTGTTCATCAAATCGGAACACAGTAATGCTCGCACATTACTGCTTGGCGGCAGACTTCACGAGCTAAGCGGTGGTACCAACCCAGACGGACACTCGCGGAAAAGTTAGTCCTACCACCTATTAAACATAAAAGTAAAGTGTAAGTGTAAGTGTAAGTCTGTAAAGTGCAATTCAATGTAAAATTAAGTTACACACGTTTCCCGTCTGACGAGAAGAAACGGAAATTGTGGATCAAAGCATTGCTTATCAAAAAATATTGGAAACCAATTATTCTTCTAGGTAGACGCGAGCATGTTTACTGGTTATAGTTTAATTCATTTACCGTCAAAGTAAACATCAACGACAAGCACCAGCGATGGTGGCGCCATCTGAGATTAGCTTTGCCTGTGCCTCCACATTGATTGGGTTTTGGACACACCAAGCCGTGTGACGCCATGAGCCCGTGATAAAACAATCTCTGAAAATGAGGCTATTTGAACACATTGTCCAGTAATAGTGGAAATTCAAGGTGCGTTGTGTTCAACATTTCCACCCGCAGTCTCCTCATTTACTCGTAGGAATCACCATTTCCACAAAACAGAACACAATTGACATATGTCAATGTATAGGTAAACTATTACCGATTTCTACAACAAATTTCAGTGTTCGAAAAGTCCATTGAGTAAACTCCATTGGGTATACTAGTTGCGGTCTGTTGGTGCACCATCAATTTAATTTATTATTGCAAAATAAAATAAACATTGTTAGGAACCTCATCTGCGGCGCAAGTAAGGATGTTTTCGATAAATAAAATTCAATAATATTGACAGTTAAAATCGATAAAACCCACTTTATCTATTTTAACTGTCAATTTTATCGAATTTTATTTCTCGAAAAGATCCGTACTCGCGCCGCTAATGTTTTATGCGACGATTCGATAGACAAGTAGCTGAAGTAGCACGCTTGCTTGGAAAATACTCAAGACCTATTTTTCCGCTTGAACTATACAATTTCTTAAGATTAAAAATTCTCCCTTTTGAAATCGTTGGTCCAGTGAAAAGGTTCCAATAGCAATCACGTCAATCAGTTTGCAATAATAAATTAAATTGTGTGTGTACATACCAACAGAGCGCAACTAGTATAAACGCGGTTTACCCAATGGACTTTTTGATTTGTTGTAGAAACCGGTAATAGTTTGAATTAACATATGTCATGCACCCTTAAACAGAATGGTACGTGAATTTAACAATATCTCTAAAACAACAGACATTGACTTATTCGCGGATGGTGTTTGTAGGTTTAAAAAGAAAATATTATCATAGTTATTTTAGTCATTAATTTTATATGTTCCAAATTTTTATTTTTATTTTTGCCATTGTTCTCTCTTTTTCAAATTATAAGTTTATGTCACATTTTTTTAATAGATATTTAATTAATCTGCTAATTTCTGGGATGTAGTCTACACCTATAATTATAATAGCATTAGAAAAGAATTTCTGAACGATTTTTTTGCTTGTAATAATGTATATTGTGTTGGTGTTCTTCTTAATAAATAAATAAAAATAAATAAATTGTGTTCCGTTTTGTGGGAATAAGAATAGTTATTCATAATAACTGCTAATATTGCTCACCACCGAAAAGTAGTATTGGTCCGATGGTGATAAATTGTTGTCTTACACCAATTATAGATATTTCGGTATGGCACATTCTATTAGAATCACGGCTAGAGGATTGAAATGACTAAAGATAGTTTTATCTGAATCATTTAATTATGTGATGACATTATTTATGACAGATAGTGCAAGGGCTAGTTACAATTTAGTGCAAATCAGTTCATCTACAGCGGGACTCGGCAATCTTTTAAACATTATTAACGTGTTGCTAGTTATCAAGAAGTACAACACTAGCCTTTCCTCTCGCGGGTGTGTCCTAATCCAGCATTATGTGTCTAGTATAAATGTGTTAGGATGTGTTTTGCAATCTAGCTGTTTAAGGTCGTCGCTCATAACCCCGAGACCTGCTGAAATTGCCAACTCGAGTATAAACTTAAATAATATATCAAGAATAAAAGAAGAATTTATTATGAATACTAGATTCTGACCGCGGATTTTACCCGCGTTTGCAAAGGAACCGTGCATTTTTCCGCGATAAAAAGTAGCCTATGTTACTATCCGGTCCATAAACTATATCTGTGCCAAAAATCACGTCGATCCGTTGCTCCGTTACTGCGTGAAAAAAGGACAAGCCAACAAACACACTTTCGCATTTACAACAATATTAGTAGGATTGGTTAAAATGGCAATAACATGATAGCAACTTGGTCAGTACTAATTCTGCTTGTTAGTGACAAAAGAGCCTTCAGCAAATTCAGGCTTGTATAAATAAATAAATAAAGCTGGTGGAAAACTTAGCTAGATTCTTAGTCAAAACTTTTTGTAATCTCAAACGAACAAGTAATCAATGCGACCTCAAACGGCTCGATAGAATACAGACTGTCTTCTCGAACTCTTTCTTGTATACATATCTGTTCGCTTCACTTCGTTGTGTTAACAATCGCTTGCAGCATCCGCTTCTACGTTGCTGCGTTCTAATAATTTTCTTAAGTTATGTTGCTCGCACCGAACACCCATACTTATGTGTTTAATAGTGTCATATTTAATTATTATGTCCGATGCTTGTATTATGTACTTATTTTTATTTATTTACAGTTCGAATTGTCTATCAAATATATACCGTTTAGTTTGTATATTAAGTGCAAGCTCTAGTTGCGCTACGGTTTGAGCTGTATGCTTTGGTTGGGTCAAGTTGGGTCGCAGCTCGCGTGCTGCGAGGTGAGGGGACAAGGGGGGTCACACAAAGCGCACAGCAGATCGTAGCGCTGACCGTCTCTTTCAGTTTAAATGACGTTTTCTGTCTGTTTGTCCGCTCGCTCAGGTGTATAGCGATATATTCGAGCCCTTCGTAAGTACACGTCACGATACGCGTAGATAACTTATTTATTAATTCTCATATAAGTATTATATAACGTTTTACACTATTAGAAATTGTGTTTGTAAAATTAATATTGATGATAATAAAATAAATCTCAATAAAATGAATGTGTATATTTTCTTAATATAGAATTTATTTAATATACGATATAATTACATATGTAACATGTTTTTATTTTCCACGAGTATAATTTAATCATACTTAGCGTTGCTTGTTATTAACATTAACGCCCTTATTCATAAAAGCTCAATAAGATAATCTATGCTTTAAACTGCTCTGTCAACTTCTCGTTGACGGACGGTGTTACGCGTGGAAACGAGACAAAACACTTTCTAGTAATTAAGTAAGTTGCGGAACGTTTATGAATAAGGGGGTTAGATACTTAATTTTGTTTATTATAATTTCATATACAAGTGAAGTGTGATAAAGTGTCGCAAGTCGTGTTGATGCGTTAGTGACGGGTGCGCTAACAGCCGCGCTGCGTCAGTGCGTCGAGCATGCGCTTATCGCCCGTAGTGTTGTGTTGTTCCCAAGTCTACAATCTTCTCCGGGCCTGCTTCTCGATGCTAGCTCCAACTATCTCGTTTTATAACAGTCCAACTGAGTGCCAGAGCCTTGAAAAGGGTTGTTGTGTATTCGTTTTCCTTGCAAGATTTAATTCAATAGGAAAAAAGAAAGGTTACTTTGATCACATGTCAAAAATTACACAATCAAATTAGAATAACATTTTTCGAGCTTATTTTTTTTTTGTTACAATAAATGTTACACTGGTGAGTAACGTGAAGTTTTAGAATAGATATGAGCCACTTGTCATCAAGTGCTGACGGGAGTTGAAGAGCGACAATTTGTAAAAGTAGGTATTATAGTACAGTCCACGGAAAAACCAGTTGAATACCTGACGAACCAGCGGCGCGAGTACGGAAGTCGGTTCGATAAATTTGTCGAACCGAAAAACTCGACAAATTTATTGAATGTTGTGAGTACCGAAGTCTGATCGTAAAGTGTTGTAGTAGCTCTATATTCTCTTTGGATTCGACCTAGCTTTTCGATAACTTTTGTCGATTGTTTCGAGGCTCGATAAATCCCACCTTATCGATATGAACTGTCAATTTTATCGAATTTTATCGACCCTAATAGATCCGTACTTGCGCCGCAGGTTTGGTCCAGGCAATCGACAGCTGAGTAATATAGGAAGGACGAGGTGAAGCCAAGTCCTTTCGAAGTGGTTTTAAAAGGACGAGGCCTGCCGGCCGAGGCACGTTTAACAGAACAAGGTCGTTAATTTCTATTTTGACCGAGACTTGTACAGTATTTATCTCTAACTCGCGAGGGACCGGGCCTGGACAATTGCACTATTTCAAAATAGTTATAATCGATAATTGTTTATTTTTACAGAGCTTCGTATTTCGCGTACATAGCGCAGCTAGCGCAATATATTAAGCTTATTTCAAACTAGCTGCTGCCCCGCGGTTTCACCCGCGTGGAGATTTTGGATTACATGGATTTTATTTTTTTGCGCGGAACCCTAATTATTTTCCTAAAATTAAAGTAGCCTATGTTACTCCTTGTAACATCAGCTATCTGCCAGTGAAAGTCCCGTCAAAATCGGTCCAGCCGTTTCGGAGATTACCCGGAACAAACAGACAGACAGACAAAAATTTAAAAAATGGTTGTTTTGTTATAGGTACCGTATATACTTTCATATGCATTTAGTAAAAAGCTGTTATTTTGATATTGCAAACAGACACTTCAATTTTATTTATCTGTATGGATTTAAAAAAATGGAAAATTGATTACATTTACAAAAATAAAATAACTTCAAAGTACTAGGAGCGCAGAAGTTCATAAGAGACAAATTACCATTGATTATTATCGGACATTGAGGCTCTACTTGATTTATGATTAGAAAAAACGACACCCATCAGAGTTTTATCAAGCAGCTGGCTCGTTGGGACTCTTGAACTACTTCATCGCTTTGACTACTACAACGTCGTGAAGCGAATCCTTTCTTGTCCTGTAATAGAAATGCGGTCCGTGTTTTTTAAGTCGTCTAATAATAGAAATCAAAAATGGTTGACCAACCAATGACACAGAAATTCCAACTCGAATCATGTCGTTGCTTGGCATCCGTTTGCAATGAAAGCAAATTTATTTCTTTTATTAGTGTTCAAGCTCAATTGTCAAACCCCAAGTGGCGTCATCACACATTTGTATCGAATGGAACTAGATGGCGCCACTAGAAAAGTTAACACGCGCAAGCGAGTTCTTACAAGCGAGTGTCGAAACCAACCGTTATGTTCGAAAATAAAACCAGCCCAGAATGCGTTTACAAGGTGTTTTCTTAAACCTAGCCTTTACGTAATTCGTAATATGAACATAGGTCCTACGAGCTCGGATACGTACGCTCAGGCCACTTTAATTAGTTCAACGGTCTGAAGTTGACCGTACACCCCCTCCCCGCTCCCCCGTACTCGCAGTGGATTGCTGCAGCAAGAGTACGCGGCACTAGCTTCGGAAGCTATCATCCGCCACGCGGAGTTAGCAGCCAAGCAGTGGTGGAAGAACAGCTCTTGCTCAAACCAGCTCATCAGAGCAAGCTGGTGAGCAGAGTCAGCTCCAACTTGGTGATCGTCACCAGCGCGCTAAGGAAGCCACGCGTGACATCCTTTCCAGGATTTGGAACACATCAGTCGATCAGTCTGGGACTGACAGGAAATATTGATCAAGCATTCGTAAATGTGAAGTGTCGTAAGTGCCAGGACAAACTGTGAGTACATTTGAATATTATATCAAGCAATTTTGAACTTAAAGTGTTTGGTTAAATTAACTTAGAAGAATTTTGAAAATTTATGGACTTGTAAAATTTTTAACTTTATTTTGGACTTAGAATAATTTGCATGCATTCGTTTGGGACTTAGAATAATTTGTGTAAAACGTAACATACGGGGAACCTATGCCCGATTTCGGTCCGAAGTGCAAAACACTTGTAAAATTTTCGAGATTTTAACTTAGTAAAATTATTCTAAGTGTTTTTTTTTGTGTAAAATTGTTCGAACAACAACTTGTAAACTATGGATAGAATAATTAACTTGCAATGTGAGATACAGAACGTAATAGAAAAAGGTTTTAGTAATTATAAGAAAAGTTCTAAAGATCGTATAACTGTTGAATATTTAGAGACAAGATTAGAAATATTAGAAAATAATTGGCAGTCATTTGTAGAAAATCATAAAAAGTTATATGAAAGCTGTAAATTGGAAGAGTTAAATTCATCTATTTATGTACATGCAGAAACTTATGATAAAACTGAGGACACATACATTGCCTATAAATCTCTTATGAAAACTGTTAAAAATAAATTGGTTTGTAAAGTTGAGAAGCCGCAACACCAGCCTTCCGCGACAACGTCTGACAAGCAGTCCACAGTTAAGTTACCTAGAATTTCAATACCTATCTTTTCGGGTCAGTATTTGGAATGGTCTACGTTCCGGGATTTGTTTTTATCGCTTGTTCACAGAAATGAATCTCTTGATAATGTGCAGAAACTACATTACCTGAAAGGTCATCTCAGTGGTGAGGCAGCTCAGCTCGTTAGACATACACCTGTAACTGATGCTAATTATGTCGAGTGTTGGTCTATATTAGAAAAGCGATATGATAATAAGAAATACCTGTCAAATTGTATATTGAAGCGATTGTTCAGTCAGCGTCGGATTAATTCTGAATCCGCATCTGCTTTAAAGGAATTGTTAGACACTACAATAGATTGTTTATGTGCTTTAAATAATTTAGGCATCAATGTGAGTACCTGGGACATTATAGTTATCCATGTTGTCGCAGATAAATTAGACACAGAAACTCGTAAGCAGTGGGAATTGTTCATTTCAGGCGATGAGTCTTTACCAACTATTGAGCAGTTCAAATCTTTTATTGAAACACGTTTCAGGGCATTGGAATTTGTTGAACCACGCAGGTACACTCAGTACAATAAACCACATGTACAAAATACTAAAGTTATGCTAGCTACCAACACTTCTTCGATCAAGTGCGAGTATTGTTCACTTAAACACAAAATGTGTTTCTGCAAGAAGTTTTCACAGCAAACTGTTAGCCATAGACGGGAATTCGTTGCAAACAACAACATTTGTTTCAATTGTCTCGGCAGTAATCACATATCCTATGATTGCAAAAAGGCGTCCACCTGTAGGATATGTCAGAAAAGGCACCATACCCTACTGCACTTGAGCAACAATGAGCAACAGGACAAAGAGCGCGTTACCAGCTCTCATCAAGAGCCGAGTGATGCTGCTCGTTCGGATTCTGAACAGCCAATCGTAGCTTGCCTTTCTACAGGTCAGGTTTCGAAACCCAACCAGGTTTTACTAGCCACTGCGCTACTCAATGCCGAATCCAGAAATGGTGAACCTTTGTTAGTACGTGCATTAATAGATCAAGGCTCGCAGGCGTGCTTCATTACAGAGGCAATAGTTCAGCATCTTCGACTTAAGAAGATTCCAGCGAATGGAATTATTTCAGGATTATCTAATGATAAAACCATGCGGGCTCAGTATAAAGTTCGAGTTCATTTACAATCACGTGTTGATCCAAACTTTAAGCTTGAAATAGAAGCTTATGTTTTAAGCAAGATCACGGCCTATCTTCCGGAGCAGAAGATAGACGTCATAAAGTGGGTAGAATTAGATCATCTGCAGTTAGCAGATCCGCAGTACAATGTACCTAATAAAATTGATATCTTGTTGGGTGCAGATGTTTATGGCACCATAATAAAGGAAGGAATGAAGAAGTGTTCTAATGGTTCACTAATTGCACAGAGCACCACTTTAGGGTGGATTCTTTCAGGTGCTATAAGCAAGGACAGAGAAAGAGCAGATGAAGACACAAGAAGAGTTAGCGTTATGCATGCTCACGTTGATGAAAATGAAATGTTGAAAAAGTTTTGGGAGATAGAAGAGAGCACATTTTATAGTGAGAAGAAAATCCTCACTAATGATGAACAAAGATGTGAAGAGATATATAAAGATACTACTAAAAGGACAGAAGAAGGACGATATGTAGTAAACTTACCATTTCGTGACGAGAATCCACTCTGCAAGGAAGGCGATTCCAGGGAAATATCTGTAAAAAGACTAAAAGCATTAGAAAGAAGATTAAACAAAGATTCTGATCTACAATTAAGATATAATAATGTTCTAAAGGAATACTTACTCTTGGGACATATGAGACCTGTGGGTAAAAGTGATAATAAGAGTAAAGAAGCTGTCTACTTACCACATCATGCCGTTATCAGGGAAGATAAGTCTACCACACGAGTTAGAGTCGTGTTCAATGCGTCGGAACCGAACAAGCTTGGAGTGTCTCTCAACGATGCCTTGATGGTGGGACCAACTCTACAAGCAGATCTTCGACACATTGTGTTGCGTTGGAGAACATATCCCATCGCATTGGTCGCAGACATCGTTAAAATGTACCGCCAAGTGCTGGTTACCGAATCTGATGCCAACATGTATCAACGCATTGTGTGGAGAGAAGACCCTAAAGAGGAAATTAAGGATTATGAACTTCTTACCGTCACTTTCGGGACTGCAGCAGCTCCGTACTTGGCAGTTAGAACACTGCATCAGGTTGCATATGATGGTGAAGCTCAATATTCACTTGCTAAGGAACGCATCTTGAATTGCTTCTACATGGACGATCTGATGACAGGCTGTGTTACAGTTCAGGAAGGATTAGAAATCTTTAAACAGATGCAAGAATTATTAGGTCAAGGAGGATTCGAGTTACAGAAATGGAATAGCAATGATAAAGATCTTCTAAAGCAAATAGAAAGCACAACGGAAACTAGGACAAAAGAGATAAAAGAAGTTAAAAAGAACACACAAAGTGATGAAGTAGAAATCAAATTGGATAGTACGATTAAAGTTTTGGGACTTACCTGGAGCAGAAGCGGAGACTTTTTCAAATACGCAGTGCAGCTCTCCCCGACGACAGGACCTGAAACAAAAAGAAAAATAGTATCAGAAATTGCTAGACTTTTCGACCCGTTAGGCTGGGTCGCACCAAGCGTGGTTCTGGCCAAAATGTTTATTCAAAAGCTATGGTTGACAGGTGTAAGCTGGGATGAACCGATATCTGATGTATTAAAAGAAGAATGGAATACTTATCGTGCAGAATGGACGGAGTTTCCAAAGGTACAAATCCCACGCTGGCTTGGCACTAAGAACAACGATCATAATGTAGAACTGCATGGCTTCAGTGACGCCTCCCGCTGCGCGTTTTCAGCTGTAGTTTACATTCGCATCGTTGATGAGGAAGACTCTGTAAGAACTTCACTTGTGGTCGCTAAAACCAGAGTAGCACCCGTTAAGCAGGTAAGCATACCTCGTTTGGAGCTGTGTGGTGCTGTGTTGTTGACACGACTTTTAGCGGAAACAGCAGCGGTCTTAAATGTTCAAAAAGACAAGATACATGCCTGGACAGATTCGACAATTGTTTTGGCTTGGCTCAACAGCCATCCAAGCCGCTGGAAAACTTTCGTGGGCAATCGAGTGTCCGAAATTCTGACCACATTGGAATCATCTCACTGGTCCCATGTCTCCACTAAGCAAAACCCCGCCGATTGCGCCTCAAGAGGAGTCTCACCTGCGGAATTGGCTGAAAACAACTTGTGGTTTTCAGGACCGAGTTTTTTGAGAGAACCTGAAATTACTTACAATAGGCCAAAGGAATTACATACTCAGGAAGAGGAAGTAGTCAGAGTTCACTTCGAAGAAGTTTCAGAAGATAGCATTTTTATAAGATTTTCATCTTTGCAAAAACTCTTGAGAGTGGTTGCTTATTGCCGAAGATGGTTAAAAAAGAATATTAAGGACTCACGATATCTTTCTAAAGTAGAATTGGATGAATCAATGCAGTGTTGCATAAGAAAAGCACAGTTAGAACATTTTGCAGAAGAGTTTAAAGAACTAAAGGAAGGAAGACAAGTGTTAAGTAAAGGAAGCAAACTAAAAACTTTGTGTCCTTATCTGGATGGAAAGGACATAATAAGAGTATCAGGTCGATTAAAAAACTCAAATTTGGATGATCAAACTAAAAACCCAATCATCTTGGCACATGACTCTCCACTAACCAAGCTACTAGTGGCAGATGCTCATGACAAGACATTACACGGAGGTCAGCAGTTAATGCTCAACTATTTAAGAACAGGTTATTGGATCATAGGTGTTAAAAGCCTCGTCAAACAGCATATTAATAGATGCGTTACGTGCGTAAGGAATCGTGCACCTACTCATAACCCATTTATGGGTTCGCTGCCGTCTGTTAGATGCACTCCAGCAAGAGCATTTCTCAACAGCGGTGTAGATTATGCTGGCCCTATTGGCATCAGGACCACCAAAGGACGTGGCTATCGCTCTTATAAGGGATACATATGTCTATTTATATGTATGTCCACGAGAGCTATCCACTTAGAAGCCGTAAGCGACATGACCAGTCAAGCTTTCTTGGCAGCTTTCAGAAGATTTGTGGCTCGACGCGGTAAGTGCACCAACTTGTGGTCGGACAATGGTACTACATTCGTCGGAGCAGCCAAGGAATTGACTGAATTAAGTTCTATTCAACCAGACATTATCGAACATTTGGAGAAAAACGGAACAGAATGGCACTTTATTCCTCCACGCGCCCCTAATTTTGGAGGTCTTTGGGAGGCCGGAATAAAGGCGACCAAGTTTCATTTGAAACGAGCTATTGGTGAGTTGACACTTACCTATGAAGAGATGAGCACACTTCTAGCTCAAGTCGAAGCATGTCTCAACTCTAGGCCGATGACTACAGTCTACAGCGACGACCCCAATGAACCCCTACCACTGACCCCTGGTCACTTTTTAGTGGGTGAACCATTGGTCAATGTGCCAGATGTAACTTATGCCTCATCGAGCAACTTGAATTTACTGTCAAGGTGGCAGCTTGTTCAAAAAACTTTGCAGTGCTTTTGGAAACGTTGGTCGCAAGAGTATTTGGTAACGCTAATGCAACGTTATAAGTGGTCACGTCAAACTCCAGAGCCTATGTTAGGGGACATAGTTTTAATTAAGGAAGACGATCTCCCACCAGGTCAGTGGCTCCTTGGTCGCGTAATCCAGAAGCATCCTGGATCCGATAATGTTACCCGGGTAGTCACATTGCGCACTAAATCCTCCATTTTGAAAAGGCCAACCTCCAAATTATGTATTTTACCAGTAAATGATAACTAGATTTAAGCATTTATATTCAATAATTATATGTTCAGCTATCAGCACAATATGTTTTAAAGGACATTCTCACATAATGTCCTTGGTGGGCGATATGTTCAAGCTCAATTGTCAAACCCCAAGTGGCGTCATCACACATTTGTATCGAATGGAACTAGATGGCGCCACTAGAAAAGTTAACACGCGCAAGCGAGTTCTTACAAGCGAGTGTCGAAACCAACCGTTATGTTCGAAAATAAAACCAGCCCAGAATGCGTTTACAAGGTGTTTTCTTAAACCTAGCCTTTACGTAATTCGTAATATGAACAATTAGACTATTTATTTAAAAATCTTTAGATATAGGTAGTTTTAGTCATAGTTCAGACATCTTATGATTTGCATCGTTCTATAATTGCGTATAGTTGTATTTATTGCTAACTATAGAAGTTAACTTGTGCTTATAAAATATATACAGCAGGTACGTATATTAGTGTCAAATCGATGCATGGTGTGTGTGTTTGCGATTGTGGTTTACAATGATAATATGTTTTTAAAATAATTATAGTATAATATATTCTTTAGGTAATTTGTAAGATAATTTTATAGTACACGTATTATATTTTAAAGGCGTTCTAAATTTTAAGTTACATTTAGTTAAAAAATATTTTACATAAAAGTCCTTAACATTTTTTTGATACATTAGTTTAAAAAAAATACATTCTTGTTGTAGACTTCTAAACTTTTGCCACAAGGTCCTGTGGACGAGCCACCGCATAACCGCCGTTGCTTTATTTCCTATTTAGTAGAGTCAATTGTCAATAAAACCCCAATGACCTTAATAATTGAGGGAAGTTATAATATTTATTCATAAATGGATTACACATAGATTGGTTTTTTATTTATTGATTAATTATAGCCAGTCTGATGCTGATATTCACTACGTATTTTTACAGAACACGTGTTGTGTAAAGTTATGGCAAATTAACAAAATATTCCTGTTGTTGACGTCGCTCGATATTTTTATTATTTTGTTTGACTAAGTATGTGCTAACCACCGTGGATAATATTGATATTGGAGACCTGTACAACAACCGGTAGCCACTTATTGACACGCGATTGTCCTAGATTTCCATTATGGTTTAAGTTCAGAGGAGTCTATAAAAGTCAGTGTCGCACAAATATAGATAGTTTGTATGTCAGGCGGGGCGCGCGGCGGCGCGGGGGCGCGGGAGGCGTCCTCGGAGGGCTCGCTGGCGGAGGCCACCCCCGACACGGACGAGTCCGGCGGCGCAGACGGCCGCCACCGCGCCAAGCGCCGCCACCACCACCCGCACCACCACGACCAGCCCAAGGTAACCGCCGGCCGCCGACGACTGCCGCCGCCCTCGTGTCGTCTGCGCCGCGCTCATGTCTCTGTGGTTACAGCCGGGGGTGCAGGTCGCGGCGCTCGAGGTGCAAAATGTGAAGCGCGCTATCAACCGCTACGGCACGCTGCCGAAGGGCGCGCGCATCGGCGCCTACCTCGAGTCGCTGCGGCAGAGCGGCGGCGCAGGCGCGGGTGGCGCCGCGGGTGCGGGCGCGGCGGCCGCGCGCGAGCCGGCGCACGAGGAAGCGCGCTCGCTGTCGCCGCGCACCGGGCGCGCGCAGCCGCACATGATCCGCTCCAACTCGTCCGGCGGCGTGACCGCGGCGCCCGCCTCGCCGCGCGCGCCCCGCGCTGCGCCCGCACTGCGCTCGTTCGCCGGCTCGCCCGCCAAGCCGCGGCCGCGCCTCGCCGAGCTGGAGTTCCCGCCGCCGCCACCCGACCTGCCGCCGCCGCCCGAGGAGGTGCAGCCGCCGCCGCCGCCCCCGCCCGACCGCTGCCGCGACGCCGGCACCGACACCGCCGACGCGCCGCCCGTCCCGCTCCCCGCGCCCGACGCCAAGCAGGCCATGAAAGAAATGCTCGAGCTGAAGCTGGTGGCGGAGATCAAAGAGCGCGCCGACAAAAAGAAGCACAGGCTGAAGGAGTCCCCGCCGCCGGTCGACGAGCCGTGCACGGTGCCGGAACCCGTAGACCCCGTGACGCGGCTCGTATCTGAGCTCTCTGAGAGCCTCAACATGCACCGGCGGCCCTCCCATGTCGCCGCCGCCGCTGACGAAACCAAGGAGACCGTATCCCCGATCGACCTAAAGGCGAGCCTGCGCAAGACTTCCTTCTCGAACAACATCGAACGCCGCGCCGAACCGGACATGCGCGGCACCGACTTCAAGTCGCAGCTGAAGAAAGTGGAAACGAACAAGAAGCTCGCGCCGCCGAGCAAGGAGGAGGAAGGCGGCCGCTCCATCATAGACTTCAAAGCGCGCCTGCGGAAAGTAGAGAGCGGCGCGGCGAACACGAACGGACGGCGCGAGCAAGCCTCGCCCGACGACAAGGAGCGCGTGCGGCGCGACGACGAGGAGGGCGGGGAGCGGGACGAGGACAAGCGCCGGAGCACCGGCAGCATCAGCAGCCTCAAGAAGCTGTGGGAGAGCAAGGAGAGCGACGAGCGCGTCAGCCCCAAGCCGGAGGGGGGCTCGCCCGAGGAGCGCGGCCGGCGGGGGGGCAAGCCGCGCAAGGGGGGCGTGTACGCCGCGCCCCTGCCCGCAGACGACGACGACGACCTGCTTGCCGCGCTGCGGGTCTCGCTCGACTGTTGCACTAATGAGGTACGCGTGGAAACGAGCCCTGCTGCGACGTTATCGGTTCCATGACCGTGTCTTTACCGCGATTTTGGTAAGAGATTTACAAAGTCACGTGATCGAATTCGTATGAAACTAAGTGATTTTTCAAATAAACCGTTTATAACCGTAATCGTAAATTAAACCGTTTTAAGAAGATCAGATTAGCGCAATAAAAATGAAATTCACAAAAAGTCCTGCGCGGCACTGCAGTGCGCCCACTATCCCTATTTTGTTTCTAAAATTAAAGTAACCTAAGTTATTCCTTATAACATCGACCATCTGCTAGTGAAAGTCCCGTCAAAATTGGTCCAGCCGTTTCGGAGATTACCCTGTACGAAAGGACAGACAGATCGACAGTCAAAAAAATTTAAAAAATTGTGTTTATGTCATATGTACCGTATATAGCCAGTGAAATTACTGGGCTTATGAGACTTAATACCTAATGTCTCAGAGTAACGAGCGCACTGCAGTGCCACGCGTGCCTTTGTGTTTCAAATCTATGAGTGGCACAGCAATTGTTATAGGCCGGCGTTATGCTTACCATCAGACAAACGACCGGCTCGTCTCGTTACAAATAGCATAAAAAACTATACTTTCATATGCATTTAGTAAAAAGCTGTTATTTTGATATTACAAACAGACACTTCGATTTTATTTATTTGTATAGATTAATTGTAAGAATGTACATTTTTTTTTATAATAATAATAAATCTTTATTTGAGCCATATACACAATGAAAGAACAAATAAAATATTAAATATGTGACAAAAAGTATACAAAGGGCTGTAAGGTTGACTTAATATAATGGAACTGTTGTTCCCGAAACTAGGCTAGGGAAAGCCTGTACTTTCGGAAACAGCTTAATTCCTCCTGACAATAGACACAGCACAGGTAATGTTTAAAAATAAACTCATATTTTGTGAACAGAGCAAGCGTGATTGTATATATGACTGCTAGTATGTGTTTGATTGTGTATGTGAAAGTGTGTGTGTGCGCGCACGCGCGCGTGTGTGTGTGTGTATTGTATTGACGTTCAATAAATAAATGTGTATTACGTGGGCGGGTGCAGGTACGTCGCGGGTGCGGCGGCGGGCGCGGCTCGCTGTGGCGGCTGCAGACGTCGGAGCGGCTGTCGAAGCTGGGCGCGGCGTGCGCGGCGTGCGCGGCGGCGGCGGGCGCGCGCGTGCCGGCCGCGCTGCGCGTGCAGCTGCGCGCCGCCGCCGCGCGCCTGGAGGCGGAGGCGCGCGCGCTGGCCTCGCCCGCGCCGCACTCGCACCACCTCGCCGACGCCGTCGACACAGCGCTCAAGGACCTCGCCAACATCGTCAACAGGTACCGGCCGAGAGGAACCTCTCTCTCTGTTGTACCCTGTCACCCTGGGACACCCCAGACAGGGTACAACTTCGACGCTAACAGGTGACAACTTCGCCAGCGTCCCCGGCAAGTTACATCATCACCATGTAACAACATAGTCAACGAGTGACAACATCATCACCAGGTAACAACATAGTCAACGAGTAACAACATCATCACCAGGTAACAACATAGTCAACGAGTAACAACATCATCACCAGGTAACAACGTCATCACCAGGTAACAACATCGTCAATGGAGAGCAACCACGCCAGCATTGTCAACAGGTAACATCGTCAACAAGTAACAACATCATCAACTGGTAAAGACCAGGGGCCTTACCGGCTAGCAAAATCATGTTCCGATTAAGACCAGCGGTCGCTAGGTCTTCGCCTGGATGAAATTGTTTAGAATTTTCGCTGGGTTTCATTTTAGAACGAAGTTGTTACAAAACGAAAACTAGCAAAAACTCTAGAAAATTCCTTCCAGCTGAAGAATAGTGACCACTGGTTTTTATCGATTTTGAATCGAAAACGAAGACGTTTGTCTTTGGTAGTTGGAAAGTCTAATAATAAAAAGAACACGTACCTAACTGTCTCTGTAATTCTAAATATTTTTTAAACATTTACACGGCGTTCTATCTCTGCCTACCCCAATTCAGATGTTTTTTTTTTCATAGTAATAATATAACTTATGAAAATTATTATCATTTCAGGTAAACGGCCAGCACTGTCGAGAAGTGATTATAATCCGGATCGTGCCGCGACCCGCGGACTTTACTTACTATATTTAGCGACGCGTCGTCAACGTATTATTGTAGTCTCTCGGAACGATACCAGCTCACCCGTGGTCCGCCCACATCTCTCTATGCGCCTCAGCGAAGGCATTCTTACAAATGACCACCGAATTTATCAAGGAAAAACTTGTACTAAAGTCTCCAGCGCGTTATCGTTTCGTCGATTTATTTAGGTATATCGATATATAAAGTTAAGTGAAATGTAAAATAATCTACCAAAGAGAGTATAAAAGCTCTATATTTATTGAAACACCAGTGTTACAATAGAATACTCTCGTGCTTTGAGTTAGGAAGCGCGCGTTTTCAGGACATAGTTACAGGATGCGCAACTTCGGTAAGTTAACAGATGAAATGTAAAATACTCCTTATAATTTAGTCTAAATTTGTATGTGCTTTCTGATTTGCGTGATTGTGTGCGTGCATCGTCGCTACACGCGTGTGTGTGTGCGTGGCAAGACTGAACCTCTGTATAGTGTAAAGTGTCGCGATGTATTTTAGCTCCGTGTTCATATAAATCGGAAAATGGAACTCGCTTCTTCATACATTATTCTCTATATTATCTACAGAATGAGAGTGCAATGTTGTATGGAGCTAAAGTACGCTTGACACACCTCTCAGAGGTAAAATCGATTCATTAAAATGGAACTAAAAGCTCGAGTGGTTTATGATTGTATCTACTTACTGTCATTCTTCATTGCTGAAGGCCGTGCCCGGTCTGGAAGGCCTTTATGACAGCTGACTAGCGGCTTCCAAGTTGGAAGTGAAAGCTAGTCTCCGGCGTATCCGAGAGCACCTATAACTTAAATTTTAGTTGTTGCACGTGAGGCCTAATATAGGATAGGCGCAGCCTTCGGCGAGCGTCTCTCTTCTAGTAGCGTTTACCGAGAGCCTAAAGCGATCGCGCCCAAAAGCGAATGTGCTGTTTTGCTCCTCGCTGCAAACGGCGTCTTTAACTCGGATAAATGCGGCTGTTACGACTATACTTATTAGCGTTCGAGATAGTACATTTATGTAGTTTCATTCCCAATACAATATTAGTCTTACGTATAAATAATTATGATTTGTTTGTCAGTGCCAAATAGTATGTTAGAAGATTCCGTGGGAATGTATGGATGGAGAGTTGCTCAGTAGCGGAAAGTTGCATTCGTTGAGGAGTAAAGTGTAGCCTTAGAGTGGTGCTAGATCCTCGTTCGTGTCTTCTAAAGAAAAGATTCACGAAACGAAGCGCTAGCACAACGATTAATTATCTCGTAGTTAATTGATATTCCCGCAGTACTCGTAGTGTTGCGCTGTCGCTCCACATTCCACCCTTCTCTTTAGTAGCTGTACTGAACACGTATATCAGACATGTAGCATTTACTCAGTATATTGTAATAGCATTAATCTATCTTGTATTCCTTAGAATATTTCGACTCGGACCAATAGCGATGCTTTGTGTGAGAGCGGCGCACCGCCCGCGCCGCTAAGACTGTCGTATATCCGTTAGTCTCGGGCCTATTTATTTGGACGAAATTTACTAAAATTACTTAATTATAATACTTAGACGTCACTGGCGAAGCGGCGTACTTATAAATCGTACGTTTCTATTATCGTATTCTCTTAATAACTTGTGTATTATTTACTTTATAATCATTTCGAACAAGCGGCGCTTTTCTATGTGACACGATTATTTAAGTTAGCGTACTGTGATACGGCTTTTGAAATTCGATTTAATAATTATGCTCAATATTTTTTTTTCTTTTATCTTAAATCGTATTAATCGAATTTGTACGGTATTTTAATGAAATGCTTGTATGTACTATTTCTACTGTAGTGATTATTATAGGATCGAACCATTTGTATCGGCGGGCGCCGTCCGGCGGGCGGCGGGCGGCCGCACCGCGCCGGCCGCCGGGTCCACCTGCCATTGTAATATTGAATATGCTAGTCTTTATTATTATGATAATAAATGTATATCGTTAAGAGTAAAATATATACGTAAGATTTCCAATTTATAGGTATGCGTTAATGTCTTTGCATATACACTATTTTAGTAACCGATGTAACGTTAAGGATCTTATATGTCGAAACAGCCGAGCGGCTCGCATCGGTGGCCGGTCCATCTGCACTCCAGCCACAAATAAGTATACATTTATCTTTGGCATAAACAAATATTTTTATGAACGTTGAGTGAGCGTCGTCGTTGCTCGCTAGATGTCGCTCGGTGCGAGGCGGATTCGAGCAGAGCTGCAGACTGTCGACAATCTACTAATTCGTGTCTATATAACCTACTTAGGGTATATCGTTTATCCGATGTTTCATAGTACATTGCGTACTCCACTACTGTAGTAAAAATGTTTTTGCTCTTTTTGTAATAAATTCATAAGCATTATTGGGAACTTAATGGTTGATAAGCGGTGCCGAACTATGGTTACGCTCCAATGTGCATGAGCGAAGCGAGCGGCGCTTCATTGTGTAACACTGAGCGCACGTCATGCCTTTGGGGCAGAATTCGGCGCGCCGCTATCTCGCTCGCGCATCTCAACATTTTCGAAGATAAATTTTTCATTTTTGAAATTTCTGACAATAGCATTATAAAGGTTAAACAAAAATTTCATTTTGATCCATTCCAATTTTCAAACCTGAATGTTATTTTATGTTTTGCCTATTTTCAAGTAGGAAAACTTGATCGGATCAAAATGATACTTTTGCTGTACCTTTGTAATGTTGCCAGCAAGTTCACCGAATGAGATTTTTCATAATTATATTAAGTGATTATTTATCTTCAAAAATGTTAAGATGCGCGAGCGAGACAGCGGCGTGCCGTATTCTGCCCCTTAACTAACACCTGCATTCGTTCGCGACATTTGCGCGGCATTTGTTGTGTACGAACGCTGGATTAGCCATCAAATATAGAAGTGCTAGAAGGACGCGATACCGTCCGACGTCCAAATTGTGTGTTACCGAATAACCAGTGAACTTAGCGACTCTGGAGCGTGCTGTATAATCCGTACCTACTTGTGATTATCTAAAAAAACAGTCTATTAAGTATACTAAAACGAATAGCTAAACAGCTGACCGATTGATATTGAATTTGTTAGAGATGTAGCTTAAGGGCAGTATACAGCGCGCCGCTATCTCGCTCGCACATCTCAATATTTTGATATAATTATATAAAATCGCATTCGGTGATGTTGCTGGCAATAACATTACAAAAGTGCTCGTGAAGTCTGCCGCCAAGGAGTAGCGTGCAAGCATTACTGTGTTCCGGTTTGATGAGCAGAGTATCCAGTGAAATTACTGGGCTTATGAGACTTAATACCTATTGTCTCAGGGTAACGAGCGCACTGCAGTGCCGCGCAGGCCTTTGTGTTTCAAAGTTCTGGGTGGCACTGCAATTGTTATGGGCCGGCGTTATGCTTAACATCAGGCAAACGACCAGCTCGTCCCGTTACCAAATAATATTAAAAAAAAGTACGGCAAAATTATAATTTTGATCCGATTAGGTTTTCATACATGAAAATGGGTAAAACTTAAAATCCCATTTTTAGGTTTTAAAACATAAAGTGGACCAAAGTGAAATTTTTGATAAACTTTTGTAATGTTATTGCCAGCAACTTCACCGAATGCGATTTTTCATAATTATATTAAAATTTTGATTATCTCACAGATATGCTGTGGATTATCTTCAAAAATGCTGAGATGCGCGAGCGAGAAAGCGGCGTGCCGTATCCTACCCTTAAAGCCTGAGAAACGCGCGTATTTATACGCAGTTAATTCCTTACTGCGTAGTTATACGCAGTAAGGAACGTCAATTATTTGTTTTTAAGCCGTGCTTATTGAGAAAAGCGTATGGAAACATTTATTAAGTAGTTTTCTCGTAACAAATAAATCCATTAATTATCGATTCACTTTAGTTGTACCGCACGTTCCGAGTTTTACTACGTCTAAATGTATGTTTCTGCAGTAGTATCAATTCAATGTAGAGCCTCCCTTGCAATCCATGAACGCATCCATTTTGCTTCTGTGCTGTTAACACGTAAAGTACGCGGCAGATCACTTTAGCACTGACATCGCACCACGTGACTTGCGCGATACAAATGCATTATAAATCGTGTAACTTTTGATGTTTTCTGGCTCAAAACTTTGAACAAGTTGCCTACTATGTACCAATGAAATTGACCTGAAAATGGTCCGTTTTGTGTACTTACCTAATAAATAAATAAACTACTATGTACGTTGCCTTACGTACTATGCCTCGCCAATGTTCAAGTTATTTTCCGCTTACTACACTAGCGTTCCGAACAGCTGCCTTATCAGCTAAAAATCTCGTGTTCGTTTTCAATACCAGACCGATTAAAACCAGCGGTCACTAGTCTTCGTGTGGAAGGAATAGTCTAGAATTTTCGCTGGTTATTAAAGAAATAAGCTCTTACAAAACGAAAAGAAGCGAAAACTATTGACAACTCCTTCCACACGAAGACTAGTGACCGCTGGTTTTAATCGGTCTGGTATTGAAAACGAACACGAGATTGTTAGCTGATAAGGCAGCAGGTGCTGCGTTCACTGAGGTGAATGAATGTCCAATACAAGCATAATTTCTGCTATAAATACTCGCCGATAAAAATTAAGCTTAATGTAAAAACAAGAAAAGTGACTGCGTAATATCTTCCCTTTTTATAATATAAGTAATAGAATCCAAAGATACTGGCATACGCAACATGTCTTATACAGTTAGAAAACAAATTCAAACTCAGAATGTTTACAAACCTAACCATCGTGACCGTCGCTGTGTACCGGTCGGTACTCGGTATATGTAGGTATATTAGAAGTAATAAGTTTGTCTGTTTTGTTTATAAACCTGAAAACACTTAATAATTCGATTTGAGAGCACCACTAAAGGTACCGTTCCTATTGGCAACCGGCAACGTACCAGCATTTTGATTACGAGACGCATCGGCCTGGCGGGCTCCCTGACAGATCTTAGCAAAGGTGGGGGCTGCCTCCCGGCAAACAAAATCAACCAACAACAAAATCGGCATCTTTCTTTTTTTTTTAAGAATTTGCATTGAGCATGCGGCATGATCAAAAATCTGAAAGAGCAAATCCCATGGTGACCGCTCCTATAGACAGGAGACGGCATACCTTCGTAACGACATTATACTCTGACAGCTCTAGTTAGGTGTTAAGTAGGCTTTGTATTTGGTTGTAAATCCTAATGGTATTAATAATAATTTATCGTAGGTTGTTTGTTTTTGTATCCAAAATTCAAATATTTCAACTACAAATTTTTATAAGCCACTAAAATAAATTATTTGTTGTCAAATAGAGCTGTTCAAAGTATAATGTCTGGAACTTTACGAAATCAGGTCTATTGGGTACCAGTATTAAATCAAATTATGTAATGGAAATAAAATAAATATTTCTTAACGACATCAAATGTGTTTTATTTATTTACCTACTAGATACATATACATAGTAGCGGTAAATTAACAACCTACAATGATTCATTTTTTACTGTTAGATTGTGTATACAATTGGTGATAAAACCAACCATAGTACAACGAAAGTAAGTTTTCGCTCGAGCAAATTCCGTACCTAGAGCCTGAAAAGTTAAAAACAGGTTTACAATCCGTGTATGCCCAATGATGACTTGGCACTGAGACTGACTGTTTCTTGCTGTTGGTCTCCCTCATTAGTAAGCTCAAAGTTACGCAACAAGCTTTGGAGAGGGCAGCATGTGCTCGGGGTTTCTTTGAGTGGTAAAATCTGAAAGTAGGAGAATGGAAGTCAACAACAGCTCGTAAATTAAAAAAATTGCACGTTGAAATGGAATGTGCAGAATGGAACTCGAAGAAGTCTTTTGTTCCAATTAAATCAACTGGTTGGTCGGATGCTTATTTAGTTCCAAACGAGCACATAATAGATAACAGTACAAGGTAACGCTAAATGCCTACTGCGCTTGAGTAGGTACCTTAAGTCTCATAAGCCCAGTCGTTTCATTTGCTACATTGCTCATCAATCCGGAACACAGTAATGCTTGCACATTACCTACTGCTTGGCGGCGCGGCAGACTTCACGAAGCAAAGCGGTGGTACCAACCAAGACGCAGAAGAGTTAGTCCTACCACCTAGTAGAAATAATTAAAAATTAATCCTAGTAGAACCAGGGTATTATGTTATTATATGTTCTGTGGGTTTACTGGTCTGTGAATGTGATTAGTATAGACTTGACAGTGGCTAAGTGGGTACGCAAATCATGTGAAACTAAAGTTCAAACAAAAAAGCTGTGGTCTGTCACTGGTCTGGGAATCCGTCATCCTTATGTCACCTGTGGACTGTGACATGACATGGGCCATGGCTATGACAGTTGTGATACTTCCAATGTCTTATTTCTTATTTATTTCATATTTTGTAGCAATTACTATCTAATATTGTATTGTGTGTTTAAAAGCCATAATCTGAAGGAGAAGTTTATTGTAGTACAAACCGAACAAAATAGAAATACTATTGTAACTACAAATTACAATCTATAAATATGTACAATAATATGTGGCTCTGTGACACGCTCGAAGAATCAACTTTGACTTCAGACAAACCCTTTCTTTTTTGTTCCGTCCGTGCTCAGCCCCGGCGGCTTCTGACCCCGTTTACGTTAGGCCTGAGATTAGAGACATAAGACGCGGCATTATCTCTACCTAGTTTGTAGACGCGACACACACTCAAGAAGACTAAAACGTAGTGTTTATGTTCTCTTTGGAACAGACCACGCGAAGGTCCAGAACACAGATATAGAGTTACATAGCCTCCATGGCGCTCTTTATCTAGAACAAATCAGAAAGAAAGATAACTCATTGAAGCTGTAGTATATACATACTAGAGGGTAATAATTCAACTCAACATGTGTGACTATGAATCTACACCAGGTGAAAACTCGCAACTAGACGCTGGAATGCACACGGAAGAAGAGCCATATGCATGTGATATCTGTGACTATAAAACTACTTATGCAGATAGTTTAAAACAACACATAAAATCACATTCTAACTCTACAGATGGACCATATAAATGTGATATATGTGAATACAAATGTGAACAGGAATGCACCTTTAAACAACACATATTGACCCATGCCCATGAACAACAACACATACTGACCCATGCCCATGAAGAACAACACATATTGACCCATGCCCATGAAGAACCATATGAGTGTGATATTTGCAACTACAAAAGTAGAACCTTTGCTAATCTAAAAGAACATACAAAAACACACACTGAAGAAGAAATGTATGTTTGTGATCTATGTGACTATAATACTTTAGATGCTAATATGTTCAAACAGCATGTTAAAACACACACAGACAAACAACAAGTGTGTGACATGTGTAAGTACACATGTGCAGATGCAACCGAGTTAAAAAAACACATCAAGGATGTACATTGTCCAATCGCGAAACCATGCACATCCGATACATCAAACTTAAAAACTAGTCAAACTCCTACTTTAAAACAAGTTTCATTTACAAAAGATAAACAGCTGTATATATGTGATGAGTGTGGTCTGCAAGCTCGACAAAAGAAAGATATGCTTCAACACATTAGGATACATACTGGAGAAAAGCCGTATGCATGTGATTTATGTGAATATAAATGTGCACAGAGGAGTAACTTGATTAGGCACAGTAGAACACATGCAAAATTAAAACCATTTGCATGTCATTTGTGCACATATAAATCTAATCGAGCTTCTAATTTAAAAATACACATAAGATCACACGGTAGAGAGAAACCATTTGCATGCAATGTGTGTCAATACAAAACATTATATGGAAATGATTTGAAAAATCACATGAGAACACACACTGGAGAAAAACCATATGCATGCTCCGAGTGTGATTTTAAATGTGTGCAGAGAAGTAATTTGTTACGGCACACGAAAACACACACTAGAGTGAAACCATATGCATGTGATTTGTGCGATTTCAAAAGTATGTTTGAAACTTCCTTAAAAAAACACATTAGTTTACACACTGGTATAAAACCATTTGCATGTAACTTGTGTGATTACAAAACTAGAAGATCATATAATTTGAAAGTACACATTAAATCATCACACTCAGATGAAAAACCATATGCTTGTGATATTTGTGACTATAAATGTGTAGTACCATTTGATATGAAAAGACACTCAAGAAAACACACAGGAGAGAAACTGCACGAATGCAAGTTGTGTGGCTATAAATGTTCATATGAAAGTCTTTTAAACCAACATATTAAAACACATACTGGGGAGAAACCATATGCTTGTGACATATGCAACTACAGATGTATACGAGCATCATACTTGAAACGGCACAAAAGAACACACAGCGAGGAGAAGCCATACGCATGTAAAGAGTGTGACTATAAATGTAAACATTCAGGTACCTTAAAAGAACACCTTAGGACACATTCAAATAATGTGCTTTACTCGTGCCATATTTGTGACTATAAATCTGGACAGAATTATAGCTTGAAAAAACATATAAGAACTCATACTGGGGAGAAACCATATAAATGCCATCTATGTGACTATAAATGTGTGGAACCCACACATTTAAAACGGCACGTGAGAACACACACAGGAGAGAAACCACATAAATGCAATATTTGCGACTATAAATCAATACATGCAGCTCACTTAAAGAGACACATGAAGACTCATAATAAAGTAAATGAATAGACATGGAGGTTATCAAAAATTGCAATATGTTATATCAGCATGTCTGTTCGTGACACCCGAACTCCTGACCCAGCGCTTTACCTAAACCACGCGGCTCGTGCCGAGCGCGGGCCGCGTCAGTGTTCTATCAGCAGCGATCGCGGGTGCAGTATTATTAAATCAGTATATACACAGTGAAACCGTATTTACATTCATCACCACAACTCACTAGTGCGCGTACCGCACAATGTCTATAAAATTATATCATAAAATTCCTTTGGACATGCAAGATAAATGTCACAAAGAATTTAAAAACCATTAGTAAACACTTTATTGATAAATTAGATGAAGCTTTTGTTGACAAAGACATTTTTACAATCATTTGTGATAATACATTGAATATATAATTTAATTTATTGTATAGGTTAGATGTAGTGTTTATTTATGTATTAGCTAGATAATAAAGGCATTAGCACATTAAAAAAAAAATATTGTATTATTTATGTATTATAATATTCAGGGTTTATTTTAGGTTCATTGCGGTGTTTGTGTGTGTGTGTGTACAAGTACATGTGTAGGTAATATGTAGGTTGTAAGTCCTTGTTTTAGCCTAAAACTGTCCTTGTTTTATGCAGTCATTAAAAAAAATAGGTTGTCACTACCAGTCCAGTACTAAGCTAACAAAAGCTAGCCGGAGAAAAGTTACCATTTCATTATTTTAAAAATATGTTGTGAAACCCATAGGTCTTACTTGTTAGAAATATTGTACAATGTATGTATTAGCAATCCATGTAGAAGTAGGTAACACTGATTAGTCCTAAAATATATTATGTTTCCTTGTTTGTGGGATACACATAGAATTCTTATTAATTATGATAGCCTAGTAGGAGTAAGAACATCAGAATCTGTAAATATTGTCAGATATCAAAATATTGGTGACAATAATACCTACAACTTGTTAGTGGGAGGACTAACTCTTCTGCGAGTGTCCGTCTGGGTTGTTACCACCACTTTCCTCGTGAAGTCTGCCGCCAAGCAGTAATGTGCAAACATTACTGTGTTCCGGTTTGATGAGCAGAGTAGCCGGTGAAATTACTGGGCTTATGAGACTTAATACCTAATGTCTCAGGGTAACGAGCGCACTGCAGTGCCGCGCAGGCCTTTTTGTTTCTAAGTTCTGAGTGACACTGCAATTGTTATGGGGCGGGGTTATGCTTACCATCAGGCAAACGACCAGCTCGTCTTGTTAACATTTAGTAACGAGACGAGCTGCTTTTTTATGCTATTTAGCATAAAAAAGAGTAGATGAAAGTTATAAAACTACTTGATAATACTATGATGCTAAAATTTGGCAGGTAGGTAGTTTATAGTTAAAAAAACGTCATGAATGACGTCAAGAATGGATTTTGTGACAGGGCCGAATTAAGGTGGTCTTGCAGAATTCTGGAATTTAAATCTTGGAGCATCAAAATATGCCAAGGCCCGAGATCCAACTATATGCTCCTCACTAGTCCCCACCAAACAATGCCGCGGCCAGGTATCAAACCCGCGGCGCCCGCTTTACTACACCAACAAGCTTATAACAACCGTCTTTCTATTAGGCTTAGGGAATAAAATTTAAAAAATGTTTGTCATTATAGGAAATTTAATCATAACTAAAAATGAGAACTTATTATACTAATAATACTATAACAGGTTCTTGTAACATATTTTTTAGATCATTCTGACCCATGAAGTAATTTAGCTACTAATGGAAACTAAATTATTAAAATAATATAGTATTAACACGTCCTTAAATGGAGTACACATTCATCTATCTATGGTCAGTAATCTATACAAATTTATAAAAGTGTGTTTGCAATATCTCAATAACAGTTTTTTCTAAATGCATATGAAAGTATATACGGCACCTATAACAAAAACAACATTTTTAAAAATTTTGGCTTTCGACCGTTCGTCTTTTTGTTACGGGTAGTCTCCGAAACGGCTGCAACGATTTTGATGGGACTTTCACTGGCAGATAGCTGATGTTATAAGGAGTAACTTAGGCAACGTGGTCGAAGCCCCGGGGCACAGCTAGTAAATAAAAACTTATATATTGGTAATATGCCTTTCTTTCTGTATCTTCTTAATTCTTTTAAGTAACAAAAAAGATGAAATATGATTTTTTCAGTCTATAAATGCATATGTGAGTATAAATTCCACAGAAGTGATGATGAAGTGAGGTGTTGTTTCTTTAACCATGAGTGCGCCTTCTCTTTTCATATTTGACTCTTGCTGGAATCTTTCCAAGGGTGTCTAACTAGATTCCATGTCTATTTTTTTTACTTTATTATGAATCTTCATGTGTCTCTTTACACATGATGCACGTGATGATTTATAGTTGCAAATTTGGCATGCGTAAATCTTATCTTTTGAATGTGTTTTACGGTGTTCTTTCAAGTTACCTAAATGTTTACATTTATAATCACACTGATTACATGCGTATGGCTTCTCCTCGCTGTGTGTTCTTTTGTGCCGTTTCAAGTATGATGCTCGTATGCATTTGTAATCACATATGTCACAAGCATATGGTTTCTCTCCAGCATGCGTTTCGAAGTGTTGGATTAGACGACTTTCAAATAAACATTTATAGCCACACAACTTGCATTCGTGCAGTTTCTCTCCCGTGTGTGTTCTAGAGTGCTGTTTCATATAAAATGGTAGTACACATTTATAGTCACAAATGTCGCAAGCATATGGTTTTTCATCAGAGTGTAATGTTTTAATGTGTACTTTCAAATTATATGATCTTCTGGTTTTGAAATCACACAAGTCACATGCATATGGCTTCTCTGTAGTGTGTGTTTTTGCATGCCTTAGCAAATTAATTCTCTGCACACATTTAAAATCACACTCGGAGCATGCATATGGTTTTTCTCCAGTGTGTGTTCTCATGTGATTTTTCAAATCATTTCCATATAATGTTGTGTATTGACATAAATTGCATGCAAATGGTTTCTCTCCACCGTGTGATCTTATATGCATTTTTAAATTAGAAGCTCGATCAGTTTTGTACACACATATATGACATGCAAATGGTTTTAATTTTGAGTGTGTTTCACATACATATGGTTTTTCTCCAGTATGTGTCCTGATGAGTTGTAGCATGTCATTGTTTTGTGGAGCTTGCAGACCACACTCATCACATCTATGCAGTATATCTTTTGTAAATGAATCTTGTTCCAAAGTAGAAGTATGAGTAGTTTTTAAGTCTGACATATCGGATGTGCATGATTTCTCCACAGTACAATGTACATTCTTGATGTGTTCTTTTAACTCGGTTGCATCTGCACATGTGTACTTACACATGTCACACACCTGTTGCTTGTCTATGTGTGTTTTAACATGCTGTTTGAACAAGTTAGCATCTAAATTATTATAGTCACATAGATTACAGACATACATTTCTTCTTCAGTGTGTGTTTTCGTATGTTCTTTTAGATCAGCAAAGATACTACTTTTGTAGTTGCACATATCACACTCATATGGTTCTTCATCGGCATTGGTCAGTATGTGTTGTTCTTCATGGGCATGGGTCAGTATGTGTTGTTTCAAGGTGCTTTCCTGTTCACATTTGTATTCACACATATCACATTTATGTGGCCCATCTGTAGAATGTGATTTTATGTGTCGTTTTAAACTATCTGCATGTGTAGTTTTATAGTCACAGATATCACATGCATATGGTTCTTCTTCAGTGTCCATTTCAATCGGTTGTTGTGAGTATTCACTTCCTGCAGGTTCATAGTCAAACATTTTGAGTTGAAATAATGCTCTCTAGTAGGTGTACAGCTTCAATTTGTTGTTTTAACTCTGATTTATTCTAGACAAAGAACTCCATGAGTCAACTAAGCTCTATACTAGTTCACTCGATCTTCGCGTGGTCTTTTCGAGCGTGCGTCGGCTGCGCCGCGTCTGATGTCTCAGGCCTAAGGTCCTCTAGGTTGAGCACGGAACTGAACAGAACGTTTGTCTGAGGTCAGAGTTGATTCGAGTCTCACAATCACAAGCGCATGTTGAGACCACATCATACAATACATATCGTTAGGCAAAGAAATGAATAGTAATACAAAGGGATATAGCTGAAATTGACTGTATCAACTAAGGATGAAGTATTCTGTGAAATAATATTATACTACTCTCTTCAAGTCTCTTCTCTACTGAGACTCCAAACTTTCCAACAATTCCGAATCATGAATGATGCGGTTGAACAGTATTGCCGGCGCCCGGATCCCACTGGCTAAATTCATAAATTGTGAAGTGATTACGAATACGGAATCGGAACGTCTGCGGTAAATTACATTGTGAAACACAATACAAACGTATTTGTAACAAATTGTTGTATTCAGTATTCACCACAGAGTACATTAGTGTCACAGAATACCACAGATTAGTATAAATGTAGCAGACTACAGCGGCGCAAGTACGGATCTTTTCGATAAATAAAATTCGATAAAATTGACAGTTAAAATCGATAAAGTGGGTTTTATTCGATAAAATTGACAGTTAAGATCGATAAAATGGGTTTTATAGATTTTAACTGTCAATTTTATCGAATTTTATTTATCGAAAAGATCCGTATTTGCGCCGCTGGTACTGAGTATGATTAGTGTACATTAGTTACCTTTATAGTATTCACCACAGATCAGTAATATGTAGCTAGGTATTCAATAATCACTACCTCTTCGTCCTCTTCTCTATGGCTCCAATCAAAGAGAATACAAATACTACGAAGAGGCGGAACTCCATAGAGAAAAATAAATTTACTAAACGTCAAAACGGGGCAACCTCAGAAAATCAACCTTACGACTCACAGAGGAAATAATACTACGTAGAAGAGGCCGAACTTAGAACATATTTTACATTTTTTAAAATGTATGGCGACTCTGTCCATAAATTGACAACACGAAGAAACCAAGTACTTCGTTGGTTAGTGATGTGACCTTCACATATCGATACTAGTGATGTCTTTTGTCGACAAAATTATCGATGATTGGGCCTATAATCTCTACTATTATGTAATTCAATAATTCATGAAAATATTTAACTGCATGTACAAATGTATTGTGCATACAAACTTGTAGTAGGTTAGGAAGTCGGAGGTAAATAATTAAATTACTTCGGGTCTTATTACATTTTTAATGAAAAATTACACTTTAAACGTTAATAACTAATAATTATTATATGATAGATTAAAATGAACAAATATTAGCAGTCTTAATATATTAATACAGTGTTGTTTACAATTTGTTGACTACCGTTTTCGTGATATTCTCACTTCATGGATTTAGTGCTTCATAAGAATACCTGGTAAAAGAAAACTTTTCCTAAACTTTCTAACTGCAAAGGCAAATCTAGAAGCATTTGAGGCCCAATTATTTTATTTTTTATATAATCAAGCAGAGCATTTGGTTTTTTTAACACACATGATGCAATGTACCCGCTGACATACACAACTGCCTGATTTTCTAGATCACAAAGGTCTGTTTTTAACTCATCTGTGTCAAATACATCTGGTAAGCTTAAAAATATTTCCGGATTACTGGAAACATCAATACTGGTTGTGGCAGAATCTGTGGAAAATTGGGAGGGCTCTTAATTTTTTGTCACTTAAGTCTTATTTTCACTAAACACTAAATGATGAAAATCTGTCATAAAATCATTTGCATCTTTTTGGAAATTTGATCCTCTGCTATGTGGTGCAGTTAAACCTGGATACAACCGAAGATTTTAAAGCACCAATAAAATTGGAGCATGTTCGATAATTGTTTGTTGGATCGCGTTGGCGCAAAATACTGGCAAAGAAGCCTCCCCGTTGGCTTTATCTGATACCGCACACTTCACATACTGATTTTGAGACAATGTAACTGATAATCTCTTATAAATACTGATCCACACAACACAAAACTTAGGTCAGAAGACTCGTTTCAAACTTCAATACCAAATGGCAGCACCAAAACGTAGGAGCCCGGATGGACTCTACTTAACGTTCTGGTAAAGAATTTAGCAGTAGATATTTCTTAAAACGTAGGTACTCCAAACAAATTAAACACAAAATTGCTGTGAAACGTGAATGTGAAAATTTCCGCCATGTCTGATGTCACAAATGAATTTTTCAATTTGATTTTGACGTTTGGTTAACGCTTATGATGTTGGCGAACCTGGCGAATTTGAAGGTTGGTTAGGTTGGCTAAATGCGGACAGACTCCAATATAAAAGTTAATCAAAGGCAGTTTCGACAGACTGTTACGACTGAAGTTCTAAAACCGGAAGTTCGATTTACATAAAGAAATTGAAATAGAAATGTGCAGCCTAATATTTCAAACGAAATGATTTACTAACTTGGTTCTATTCTCTTTGATAAATACTACTCTACGATTGAAACAATCAAAATCACTAAAACGGACCTGTCATCATGTCATATACTCTGTCTGCTGTAGTAATAGTCAAAGAGAATATAATCCCGGTAAATAGTAAACAATAGTAATTTATGTAGTGAATCTATCTAACGAACCTGTTATTGTAATATCATAATATTATTGTATGATGTGACTGACACTAGAATAAAATCTGACCTCAGTCAGATAAAGCACGTTCTGTTCTGTGCTCAGCGGTCAGTAGTAATTTACCTACCTTAGGCCTGGGACATTAGTGATCAGACGCTATATACCTCCTCAGTAGTCTGTGCTATAACTGCTATATACGCAGCCGCCTTCAGCCGACGCTGGACGCACAATCGAGCAAACCTGAGACCACGCGAAAGTCGAGAGAACTAAGACTCGCCCGCGTTCTTCGTCTGGGACAAATGAAGACTTAAAAGAACAAATAGAAGCTGTACACATAGTAGAGAACATTATTTCAATTCAACATGTGTGACTATGAACCTAAATTAAGTGAATACTCACAACAACATACTGAAATGGACACTGAAGAAGAACCTTATGCATGTGATATCTGTGACTATAAAACTACACATGCAGATAGTTTAAAACAACACATAAAATCACATTCCACAAATAGACCACATAAATGTGATATGTGTGAATACAAATGTGAACAGGAAAGTACCTTGAAACAACACATACTGACCCATGCCCATAAAGAACCATATGAGTGTGACATATGTCACCATAAAAGTAGTACCTTTGCTGATCTAAAAGAACATACAAAAACACACACTGAAGAAGAAGAATTTTATGTATGTGATCTGTGTTGCTATAAAACTTTAGATGCTAATTTGTTCAAACAACATAATAAAGCACACACAGTCAAGCAACAGGTGTGTGACTTGTGTAGTTACACATGTGCAGAAGCAACTGAGTTAAAAGAACACATCAAGGAGGTGCATTGCACCGTGGAGAAACCATGCACATCCAATACATCAGATTTAAAAACTATCAATATTTTAAAACAAGTTTCATTTACAAAAGATAAACTCTATAGATGCAATGTGTGTGGTCTCCAAGCTCGGCAAAAGAAAGACATGCTTCAACATATCAGGACACACACCGGAGAAAAAACAATTGAATCACACTCAAAATTTACACCTTTTGCATGTCATATATGTGCATATAAATCTGATCAACCTTCAAATTTAAAAATGCATATTAGATCACATGGTAAAGAGAAACCATTTGCATGCAACTTATGTCAATACACAACATTATATCGTAATAATTTGAAAAACCACATGAGAACACACACTGGAGAAAAACCATATGCATGCTCAGAGTGTGATTTTAAATGTGGTCAGAGAATTAATTTTATAAGGCACACAAAAACACACACTAAAGAGAAACCATATGCATGTGACTTGTGTGATTTCAAAACCAGAAGATCTTATAATTTGAAAATACACTTTAAAACATTACACTGTGATGAAAAACTACATGCTTGTGACATTTGTGACTACAAATGTGTACTACTTTTTAATATGAAACTACACTCAAAAAAACATGCAGGGGAGAAATTGCATAAATGCAAGTTGTGCGACTATAAATGCTCATTTGAAAGTCGCTTAATCCAACACTTTCAAACACACGCTGGAGAGAAACCGTATGCTTGTGACAAATGTGAGTACAAATGCATACGAGCATCATACTTGAAACGGCACCAAAGAACACACAGCGAGGTTAAACCATTTGCATGTACTGAGTGCGACTATAAAAGTAAATATTCAGGAAACTTGAAAGACCACCTTAGAACACATGCAACTGATAAAATTTATGCGTGCCATATTTGTGAATTTAAATCAACACGTTCATCTTGTTTAAAGAGACACATTAATACTCATAATAAAGTAAAAAAATAGACATGGGAGTTCAGTTAGACACCTTCGGAAAGAATCCCAGGAACAACATACAGTATGCATGTTGTTTCTATTCCAGTTTTGTTTACGTGACATTAGAGTGTTGATACACACTATAATGTCACTTCCTGTTTTTTAAAATTTGATCTACTATGTACAGCTATATTACTTCATCGTCTTTATTCAGAACGTGCTGAGATATATGTTCTATGAGCCTGTAATACTATTTGAAAATTTAATAGAGTAAGCGATGCATTATTGTTATGTATAGCATTCTGATTAAATTTATTATAATTGCATACATTTTTTTTTTTCAATTTTAAGTCCTATAATCCCCTATATACAAGCACTCTACTGCACGACATTCCAAGCAAAAGTTCCAAAGACCATCATCACCATTATGAACCAATTTTTTTGAATATTGAATGCAACTTGATGCTGATTAATGTGGGGTCAAAGCTATCAATAACGACTTTACTAAACAAATAACAAACACATAGAAACAGTGACAACGACTTTACTAAACAAATACATAGGTACGTAGTATAAACATACTCCGGTTGCAATTTATGTATCTGACACAGCGGATTGCACGTCCCGTCGTCCGTCGATTATAAAATAAATAGATTATAAAATACTAGCTTCTGCCCGCGGTTTTTACCCGCGTTCCCACAGGAACCGTGCATTTTTCCGGGATAAAAGTGCATATGTTACTCTCCGGTCCTTAAACTATGTCTATACCAAAAATGACGTCGATCCGTTGCTCCGTTATTGCGTGAAAGGAGGACAAACCAACAAATCAACAAACCCACTTTCGCATTTATAATATACATATAGTAGGCACTACGCTAGAGTGCGGAGTGACATCCACTGGTAACAGGTTAACGTGAATTACCTGTCCACCCAATCACCAGTTGGAAAGTCAAGTACCTAGTTCCATTTGGAATAGCCCGTAGCAAAGTTGTCATGAAATGTTATCATTTCATTCTGCCCCACCAGTGGGACAGCTTGGTGGAGAAAGTGGACATTCAGTCCACCGACGGATCGATGGACATTTAAAAATTATAGAAATCAAACAAAATTTGATTACATAGCGATTTATTGATACATAAATACCAAAGACTATAAATCCTGTTGACTAATGATACAACTTCCCCTCATGCGAAAACGAACTATGTAAATGCACTACTCGCCACTGCGAGTACGAGTGCAGACTTATAACTTATCGATATTCAATGTATACTTTACAATTAATATATATACTATTATTAATTATTTTGGAAAAATAATAACCTTTCGTTTGGATTTGTTAACCGACTTCGAAAAAAGAGGAGGAGGTTAAATGTTCGACTGTATGTATTTTTTTAAGTATTTTAACTGATTTCTCCGTCAATTGCGGACCGATTTTGAAAATTATTTTTGTTGTTTGAAAGTGTATCATCTCAAGGTGGTCCCATATACATTTTATGGAAGAACATCTAAAGATGAAAAAATGGTACTTGAATTTTCATATATCGCGATATTTTCATCGAAGTAGGTTCCCGGTTTTTTTAAAGTATTTCTGCCTTTTGTTGTTAGATTTCCAGACATCCCAGAAATCAAGGAAAAGTGGATAGAAGCGACTCAAAAAGAGAATTGGTTCCATACATCGCAAGTCATGGAATCCATTCAGTAGCTTCGACGTGATGCGTGGCCAAAATACAGACAGACAGACAAAAATAAAAATACAGTTTTGGCTTCAGTATAGATAGGAGTGCCATCCAAAAAAAATGTGACCTGGAGTTTTATTATAAGTAGTATTATAGATTAATTTATAAAGTAGGTATGTATTGTCTAGGTTTTCCATATAATAATTTATTATTAATCGTATATGTCAGGGAATCAAGAATGCGATGCTAACTACCTATTCAATTTTATCGATATTATTCTGTTCAGTAGTAGCCGTACCACATCACTAAATTACGTCATCCAAATGATCGGCCAATTGCAAGCATAGAATATTACCTCGCCCCCTGCCCGCGCCGGTGAGATATATTTGTATGAGGAATTGTGTTTATGAGCTATCAACAGGCTAAATAATCTGTGATAAATACACTGATAAAAACATTTCGCACAAAACCAACGGTCTGCCTTTCCTAATACCTACAGTACTTAAGCTTTCTTATAACACAATCTCGTGCGTCGGACGGTACAGCCTTTCAATGGTTTATAGTTAACATTACAGCATAAGTACACTACCATCGCGAAAAGTTATCTAACCATATCAAAAAGCATTGTTAACATTGCATAATACCTAATAATTTTAATAAATTAAAGAGTTTCATAAATTAATTATATCAGTCTATTAACGAAGTCCGAAGCACTATGTTCAATTTATATAAAACAAAAATTTAAACGACACATTAAGCTGCAATCACTTTTGTTAACTAAATCAATATAATTGGTACACAACAGCCGTTTAAACTAGTAAAATACAGGACTTTAAATAGACAATAAGTGCTCTTAAGGGCAGGATACTCCGCACCGCTTTCTCGCTCACGCATCTCAACATTTTTAAAGATAACCAATCACTTAATATCATTATGAAAAATAGCATTCGGTGAATTTGCTGGCAATAAACATTACAAGGGTAGTAGGTAGTACATTACAAAAGTATCATTTTGATTCGATCAGGTTTTCATACATAAAAATGGGCAAAACATAAAATCCCATTTTTAGTTTGAAAACTTAAGTAGATCAATAACATTTTTTTAAACTTTTGCAATGTCAGCAAATTAAAAACATAAACATAAAAACATAAACGCTTACACACTCATACCCCCGCACTAGGATTCCCTGTGTCGCAGGTGGCATGGACATACACAGATACACATCACAAACATCCAAGACCCGAGAACAAACTTTATGCTTACACAAAATCTGCCCCGGCCGGGAATCGAACCCGGGACCCCTCGCCTTGCAGGCAGGGTTACTACCAACTTAGCTACGGAGCCGTCACCGAATGCGATTTTTCATAATTATATTAAGCCATTGTTTATCTTCAAAAATGTTGAGATGCGGAAGCGAGACAGCGGCGCGGAGTATCCTGCCCTTAAGCAGATTTAAAAAGTGCACATACATTTGCGCTTCATACCCCGGTCACATGCTGCTTACAAAACAGATGTAGATATTCTTTATCTCCGTTTTACAATGCCAAGCCTGTTATCACACGCTCATAACACGAACCTAATCGAAAGTTAATCAGATCCATACAACATAATCTATTCATAATTTCATACATAAGTGATACAACCGGTAAACGTACCGGTGAAAAAACCGCCATATATAGCAGAGTGTAATCTTAGCTTAGACTGTACACGAACTTTGTTTCTGGATACGTGAGTATGTCGTGGCGAGGGGTGTGACGGCGGCGCGCCTACCACAGCTTGTTGTGGCAGTACTTGACATCCTTTGATGAGTTGAGGCTTGAAAGCGTGAAGCCTGCAGCGGGTTGCGCGGCCCGCGACGACGCGGTCGACGCCACGGTCTCCACCGGCTCCGGTTCCGGTTCCGGCTCCGGTGAGGGCTCGGCCGGCACCGGAGCCTCCCCCCGCGCGCTCTCCTCCGGCAACGCGTCCACCGGGGACGCGCTGCTTACAATAATTTACAACATACTGTATATACGCGTTATGGGATTTGAGGCTTGAAACGTCTGCGTTTGGGATAGCTTAGGCTAAGATTCGGAGCCGATTCTAAGCGTGGACTCATGCTTATAATATATTATACATCCACAGTCTGAATTGGTATGTGTCTCCATTCGAAATGTATAACAAAACTTTATTAATTGTAGACTAGGCAACAGACAGACCGGCCATAAAGATTATTAGAACTGAATTTACCTTATTTCGCCGTCTCCATGTATAATCTGGAAAACGTTAAAACAAATTATAAGTATCAATGAACTAAACAGAGTTTTGCAGTGGCATGGTTACGGTTTCAATTCAAGCAACAGGACATATATTATGCACGTCGAAAAATCTACACATTCGTTTAGTTGGAGATATTTCATTTTAATATTGTTAGCTCTCACAGTGCTAGGTAGTGAGCGACTCCACTATGGGCAGGTAGGTATTGCCTACTCATAAAGTGTTGCCGCACATTGGGCCACCGCACGCAGCCACTGGACGCAGTCACCAATGGCTGAGTACTGCCTCCAGTCGCAGTCACTGATAGCCACAAAATAGAAAGAACAGAAGGAGCACTCGAGCACTTAGGCCGTCCTTAAGCGCCCAAGCGCCCATTTCTGTACTCTCTATTTTGTACAGAAGCCGTCGTTTCCGACTCAGCTTCTGGTTTTACGTCGCGGCCATTCGAACGCTCAGTTTGAGCCGATGCCATACAAAATGTATGAAACATCTTGTCAGCAGCTTGTGGTTGCAATAGTGGCCGCGTTCGTTGGCCCAATGTGAGATTGCACTAAAGAGATTTGAGAAGATTGTATAAAAACAAACTTGATGTCAATTAGCATATCGAATCACCATTTAATGCTGGACTGAAGAAGTTATTAATATTCGTAACACCACACATTTTTCGTACGCCCTGAACGGCAATCGCCAAACTTAAACGCCCCACGAATGAAACCGAAGAATCACATTAGTATGTATTTTCAATGTGAAATAGTTGCAACTACTCATGTAAACAAGGTATTCCATATCCATTTTATATTATACAATCGTGATCCGTGCCTCTCCAACATACTTCAGAGTTCAGAGGCGCGTTTAAGTTTGGAGGAGCGAGAAAGGGTCACATCAAAACTAGTAACGAACAGCAAAACGAAGATTGCTTTCAAGAACGTAGAGCTACATCTCTACGGTTTGTCCCCATAATTTAACTACGTTATTAAAATGAGGTGTTACTGTTAACGGCCAGTTGCTATTAGTTTGGTGTCCCTGGGTAGAGTGAAAAGCGGCATAGGTGGGCAAGACTTACAGTTGAATTAACTTTTGTTCACTGCCACTGTAGAATCTGCAAATGCAAGTTGGGAGTTATATCCTTTATGTTTGCGAGGGGATATACACTCACGTTTGTAAGAGCGCTTCCAGGGAGGTACTGGAGACTTGTTTGACGGCCCAGAAGAGGATTAGTAGATGCAAAAGGTAGTACTGGCCTGCAAAGCATGGAGTTCGGTCCCCGGCCGGAGCAGACTGTGTGGTGAACATAAAGTTTCTCGGGTGTTAGATACTATATATCTATATGCTCGGGTGTCTCAGGTGTATGCCACCTGCGATAGTGCAGGGATGTGAGTGTGTAAGAGTTTGTTTGTTTGTGTTCGAGGCTAAGTAGCCACTATCCTACTTTATCATAAAGTAAAATAAACGTCAAACGACACTGTCGTGTTGAGTCGGTCCCTCAAATTAGCACGAATTGTCCTATGCTATGTTTGAACAGCATTGCCATCTATGGTCTGTGTTTTTACATATTCCCAATCAATGGTGAACCAAAAAAATCCTATAGAGCACGAATGTGAGAGAACGGGGTATATTTTACAATCCAGGACCACACATCAGAAATGTAGCGGAAAAATAAGAAAGTAAAAGTAGTCGTTTTAGAGAACGCATTACTATTATGCAACCGTGTCACCTGCACAGGAGACTTGACTTGATGTGGGCAGTAAGGGTGGAGCCGCGTGGTATCTACGTATGAAAAAGACTACCCCATCTATCCCGTTACCCGTAGGTACCGTAAGGTTTTTTTTTTTTTTTTTTTTTTAATTTAATCTATTTTCCTCTGCAAGCTCCAGGGCTCGCACCCTTTGTTTGATAATTCAAATTGTATATACAGAATAATTTTTTTTTTAACTTATCATCAACTTAACAAAAGTAAACTTACTCCGAAAGCCTAACTAAAGTGTCGTTGACATACATACATACATGTTATATATACTTACATAATATAGTTTTATATAAATACAAATGTTAAAAATAGAATAGTTAATTGAGTACACAATCGGAGCGGACGAGATTCCACAAGCAGCACCCGTTCACGAGTGTGACGCATGTGCCAGCCATCGCTCTCCTCAACCATTTTAGAGGGAAGAGAGCGACCCGCCACACGACGCCGCTGCAAGCAAAATCATTCCAGTGGCCATGGCCACTCCGGTTGTTCACCCAATTTATTTAACCTATGTTACTTGATAACCTATATTAATTACTGCCACTTCCCGTCGCCGCCCCACTCCGTTCAAACTCTGCGATGGCCTCCGCCACCACATGGTTCCCGTCTCTGATGGCCATTTTAAGGTTGTAGTCAGTGATCCTTTTAGCAGAAACCGCTTTAACCCTCATCACGAAGCGGCCTATCGCATCGTCGCTATCATCGGTGTAGTATGTACAGCTACTCCGATGACGCGACAGTGCCACCACCGCATGTGGGACGCTGTCGTGCAGCTTCAGCTTTTGACCTTTCGTTTGCATGACGATCACCGACTCGTACGTCAGACCCTGAGCTTCGTGAATGGTCAAGATGCGCGACCCAGTGCCTCCCCCGTATCCCTTGGTGATCAGGGATTCTTTCTCTTCCTGTGTGTGTACTAGGAAGAGAGTGTCGGGAAGGGTAACGGGTATTTGCGCACCTGTAAACCGCTTCAGCTTCAGAGAATGAACTTTGGATGCCGATGAGTAGATGCCGGAGTACACCTCCCGAAGGGCGTAGGCGACATCCATAGGGTTCCGATGCGTACATAACAGTTCCTGAGTGATTGTTGTCACCAAGTTTGGACGACAGTTACCGTAAGGTTTGGCTAAGCCGAGATACAAGTATTGGGCAGCAGCGCTCCCCTCAACATTATAATCTACTGCGACTATTGAGATCACAAGACGACTGCCAAGCGTATTATGGCAACCTCTTTATTGATATGTTCAGTAGTGGATACCTTCCAACTGATCATGACGCATGGGTAAAGGGTAGAAACTTACACTTGCGATGGATGAAAGTGGCTTCGGCGCGCTATATCGACCCACAGCGTAGGGGATGATAGGCATGAAGCACCCGCACCTGTAACGCACGTCATTCAAGCCGTGAGAACATTAACGTTTTCTTTGGAAGAAGATTTCCAGATTATAGATTTGTCGCGTGCGCATCAGTTGGCCGAAGGCTCAGATTCTCTTTAACGTGCCGCTTTGATATTAACTGTGAAAATATAGTTAATTTTAACGCTAGAAAGACCTGCGATCAGAGATCTCCAGGAAATTCTGCCCAGTCATCAAATACTGGACCTCCTTAATACGCTTACTACACCGGGTTTATACAAAGTAGAATTTTTCTATTTTCATGAAAATAATTAAGTGAATATGATACTGTGCCCCAGGTTGATATCATTATCAACATTCAAACAATATCTAATTCATCATCATCCTCAGCCGGAAGACATCCACTGCTGAACATAGGCCTCCCTCATAGAACGCCACTTGGCTCGGCTACTCGCCTCTTGCATCCAACGGTTCGCCGCGGTTTTGACAAGGTCATCGGTCAACGTAGTGGGGGGCCGTCCTACACTACGTCTTCCGATTTGTGGTCGCCACTCGAGAACCTTTCTTCCCCATTGGTTATCGGTTCTGCGATCGATGTGGCCTGCCCATTGCTATTTCAACCTGCTAATTTTGAGAGCTATGTCGGTGACTTTCGTTCTCCTACGGATCTCCACGTTTCGGATTTTATCACGCAGGGAAACCCCGAGCATAGCCCTCTCCATAGCGCGTTGTGCAACTTTGAGCTTGCTGATGAGGCCAACAGTAAGAGACGACATATAGATATCTAATTATTGATCAGCTATTGAAACTTTTTTTTATTTTGTGACGCATGCATTTATTAAGTTTTTTTTTTAATTTATAAGAACTAACTCTTCTGTAAATTTCCGTCTGGGTTGGTACCACCGCTTTACTTCTGAAGTCTGCCGCCAAGCAGTAACTATTCACAAATTATACAGAGATACTAGCAAAGGATACTAGTAACTTATTATAGGACTACTCTATGCTAGTAACCCATAATTGATGTTTGACATTTCTTATTTTTACTTTTATGTAGCTTAGCCAATTTCAGTATTCCGCCAATATTAATATACGGTAGCTTTCACTTACTTTGAAATTAATAAAAATTCAGTAAAACAACGTTTATGTATTCATAAATAATTTATTTTCGTATTTTCTTATACTTATTCAAGACAACGTAATTATATAGGTAACAATAAAATTCAACACAATGTGTGTATGTTATTAATCCATCTCGATGTCTTTGGCATAATATTATATGCTCAAAATGGTTTTTTTTTGTTTGTAACGTTTATGATGGTCACCAATATGTGAATGATTTCTGAAAAACAAAGAATACCAAATCAAAAACTGAATATAAACTGTTCAATATAATTTATTAGGATCGTAAACTGAAATGCAAAGCTTATCATTGGTTTCACGAGGTACAGGGAATCCCGTTGAAAATTTCCGATTGCAGAAATAAAGTAGGAAATTCAATGCTCAGATAGACGTGATTTCTTGTGGTCACGAAGCATGCCTCAAAATGTTAGAAAATTAACCGACCGCAAAGTGTACCAAACTTCACTCAATAATATTATATGATCTGTGCACTGACATAATTATGGTGCACTACGTGGTTTGTGGCCTGTGCATAAACCACAGACTAAAGACAACAAGGGGAATGAATGCAGTTAGCGGGGGCTTAACTGTCATGTATCATTCATTCTGCTATGACATTTCTCGTGTCTAGTTTTTTCCTAAGGTAGATTGATTGGGACTATCTAGTTCCTGAGGTATTTTAGATCCAAATGTGAATACAGTCAAATGTGCGCCTTTTTCAATTGGTAAATTGACGTCTTCAGTTTAAGGCCTTTGGAAATAGGGCTCTGTTGTGTAATCCTAACTGCCTGCAATACGAGTATATGCAAATCCTCTTTTGATTACATACGTGACAACAGTTATAGCACCTATCCTCTAACTTTAATTCTCTCTCTTAACAACTGGACATTTATAATTAAAATGCAAGTCTTAGCAACATATTTTCCTTCTTTTATAGTTGAAATTTTTTAGATGCTGAATAATTTGTCTTAAATCTCTGCGTAATTTTCTCATTATTGTTAGATTTCGAGTTGTGAAATGATGTTTTTCTGTTTTATTCCTTGTTGTTATGTGTTACGTCCTTTGTATGTAACGTTTCTATAGTATAGTTTGCTGGTTTATCTTGATTTCTTTCATGTATTGTTCTATTTGCATCTTTTACTGATATTATAATTCCAAGTTGTTTTCTCATATCGGTAATGGATTCAGAGGTCATTTTCATTTTCAATTCGTATATAATCTCACCTGAAGAGTTTTCCATAACCAGAAACTGAAGGTGGTTTTGATTTGTATCTTCTCCCAGAGAGCTCAAAACTCTAAAGTGTCCCTCGATCTCATTGAATGTTATTCTGTAAACTGAAGGATTTTCAGCTGGTTTTATTTTTTACAATGCTGCATAGTGAGCGTCGATTATCTGCGATTCTCTTCCATATCTTTCCTTCAACATTGGAATGGCCTAATCATTCAATAGCTGTTTTAGCTTGTCCTTTTAGAAATGCCTTCAAATACAATAATTTATCTACATCGTGCAAGTTCCGTTGATGTATGTTTGAGTTGAATTGATCCCAAAAATGATGCCATTGAAGTATATCACCGGAGAATTCTGATAAGTCTAGTTTAGGAAGCCTGGAAGATAGGTGAGGAGTTAAATAGATGCTAATACAGATTGCAGTTTTGATGAAATTATTTTCTCGTTTTCATTGCTTTCACTTGTGTATTGACAGAGAATGAGAGCCTTCTCTGTTAGTGTTTGTATTTGTTCAGAGAACATAGACAGTAGTTTAAGTAATATTGACGCCATTTTGAGTTGTCCGTCCGTGAAATTCATACCAATTGTTAATAATGTAGGTCCTTTGATTACACTTGATGAAATTGTCATTTATCTTTTTCGTACACCAGCCCCCACCAATTTTGAGCCTGAAGTAGGTACATTTAGGATATTATAGAAAGATGTAGACTTCACGCCTCATCATTAGGTATACCTAATGATGACGCGTGAAGTATGACTATCGTAGTATGGGTAGGTAGGTAAAGTAGGTAACCCATACTACGATTTGCGTTTTTTATTTCTATAGAAATACAAGAAAGAAACACAAATCGTAGTACCCGGGTATGTATTAAATAATTGTGGAATAGCCCGTAGCAGTTGTCATGAAAATTTTAACATTCCATTTTGCCCCACCATTGGGACAGCTTGTTGAGGAAAGTGGAATCACTTTCAGTCCACCAGATCAATGGACATTTAAAAATTATAGAAATCAAACAAAATTTGATTACATAGCGATTTATTGATACATAAATACACAGACAAATTATAGCACTGAAAAAACATTTCGGCCTCTAACTCAGAGTGCGACCGTGTCTCACACAAAACCAACGCACTACCCTTTATAATACCTACAGTACCTACTTAAGGTGAGGCATCGGAGGCGAAGCGGAGAAAAGTGGTTAGCTTAATCTTTACTGGCTCATATAAAATAATGAAACCAGGCAAAAGAAAAATCTAAAACGAATAATTTTACAGTAACTTTGCAAATAATTTTTATATGGATATATTTCTCTTTAAGTACTGTAGAGAACTTGGTAATCAATTAAATTCTAGTTTAATTAATTTCCCAAAAACCTGAATGTTGCCCAGCGGTTTAACGATATGCTACGCAGCCCGCTAACCCGCCAGTCTCCGTCGGGCGCTTGCCATCTACTTATGTCAAATTTTGTCCCACCCGTTCTAATTTTTGCGAAACGGTATAAGGAATCAAAATGGCTATTAAAAAAAACAAAATTAGTAAGAAATCAGTGTAAATATCTAAAAGAATGACAGCAAAAGAGAGCGATAACAAACGGTATGTAAATTACTCTTTTATAGTATAACTCTGAAGATAGACTAAAATATATTACTAACACTGGTTTTATTTGAAAACTGCATAGTAATTGAGTAGGTATATTTTCGACTTCCTTCATACAAAATGCACTATCAGACGATCAATTTAGAAAAAAAAAACTGTTGGATTCCGACCCAAGTTCGTTGAGGAAAAATTTTCTGTTATGCGAATAGAACGCAGACTCAAAACGTTCCGGTATAAACTGGTATAAATAACTATAAGTATTTAATTTACAACTTTATTATAGGTAAAATAAGAGCCATGAGTGTCTGATATGACCATTCCATTAGCAGAATTGCAACCTGTGAATTACAACACTCCAGCACTAATTAAGTAAGTGGATCATAGATACAGAAATATTATTGTTTTATTACAGTTACTAAACATGAAAATTACAATAAGTTACCTACTATTAAAGAAAGAAAGAAAATACATTTATTTCCGGATTTATTACTGTTTCAGCGCGGCATTAACTACTATAGATAAAGAACCACTTGTCGAATAATAATATTATTCGACATCATATTATGATGATGAGCTACCTCGGAATAATATGAATAAGTGAATATATAATATAGCGTGGCTAGTGAGCCACATAATATACCACCCTAACAATTAAATAGACTACTTACTAAACTGTTTCACACGTCAATTTTACCATAGATTAAATATAAGATTGCCAATCCCTAATAAAAAAATCATTAGAAGATAAGTGCGTCTTCCTTGCCGTGAGATGTCGCTGACCCAAGCAGCTAAACAGTCCTATAACTAAGAGCTTCACCCCCGCGCGAAATAGGTATATTTTCATGCCTACAGCGCGGAGTACGCCAGGTTGTAATCGTCCTTGGCGCCAGGCCTGTCATAGTTTAACTATTGACATATTTTAGTCTGTGGCGTAGCGCAACGTCACAAGAAATGAACGCCGCGCATCTCACGCGGGAGGCGCTCTACACCTCACTTCGTAAAATCTTGCCTCACGTTAAAATACCTCACCTTAAGCTTTCTTTTAACACATTCTCGAGCGTTAGACGGTACAGAGCCTTTCGATGGTTTATAGTTAACAAATGGTTTTTAGTTAACATTACAGCATAAGTACACTACCATCGCGAAAAGTAAGCTAACCATATCACATTTTAACGCGTTGTTAACATTGCAACATACCTAATAATTTTAATAAATTAAAGAAAGTTTAATAAATTAATTACTTAGATTAGTCTATTAAAGAAGTCCGAAGCACTATGTCCGATTTATATAATACAAAAATTTAAACGACATATTAAGCTGCAATCACTTTTTAAGTTTACTAAACCAATAACAGCCGTTTGAGGAGTTTAAAAAGAGAAAAAGTGCTCTTAAGCAGATTTAAAAGTAAGTGCACATACATTTGGGCTTCATACCCCGATCGCACGACGCTTAAACAACAGATGTAGATATTCTTTATCTCCGTTTTACAATGCCCAGCTTGTTATCACACGCTCTAAACAACAACCTATTCGTAAGTTAATCAGATCCATACAACCTCATAACAACTCTTTGGGTAATATTCAGAGACAACACCGTGGAACGATCTAAGGCTAAGATTCAGAGACGATTCTAAGCGTAGACTTTGGCTTCCATATGTCAAAATTGTATAGAATTTTGACGTATGGAAGCGTGAGTCCACGCTTAGATTCGTCTCTGAATCTCAGCCTAAGAGCAGTCTTAGCAAAGCATCGACTAAGCCGCTCAATCAAATTCGTATACAGAAACAAAGTTCGTGTACGGTCTAAGCTAAGATTACACTCTGTTATATGGCTGATAAGTTTTTAATTTTTTAACCAGTACGTTTACCGGGCTTATCAGTTAATGTCAAATTTGAAAACTAAAATATTTTATTATTATAAAATCAAAATAGATTTGTACCAGAATTATTGTTGTTTCACTCGCTCCAGTGACATTTTGTGTATGGCTGTCTTTGTTGTATTGCTATTCATACAAGAGTGATAAAACCGGTGAAGGTACTGGTGAAAGAATTAAAAACTTAACAGCCATAGATAACAGAGGTTAATCTTAGCTTAGACCGTACACGAACTTTGTTTCTGGATACGAATTTGATTGAGCGGCTTAGCCGATGCTTTGCTAAGACTGCTCCTAGATCGTTCTACGGTGTTGTCTTTGAATATTAGGCTTAGTTTACACAGTAATCAATGTCTATAGTCAAATTAATAATACCATAGATTAGCTATAATAGTTTATCAACAAGATGCAACATGCAGCTAAAAGGGAATAAAACACTTATTAGTTTTTGGCTAGCGAGTACCTAATGCTTTGCTATAAAATACAACAGTACTCTAGTTTATTACTAAATAATAAGGTCAAAACAAGTGTAAAATCTATTTGCTAGTGGAAAAATACAAACATGGACCGTCGACACGAAGAAGAAATAGAATGTAGTTTACGAACACTTACGAAGTAAGTAATAACCAGTCACAAAAATTACAATTATTAATAAATTACGTCACTGTAAAAAAACATGTATTTGACACCTAAATGGAACTATTTTCAGTCTATAATATTGGTAGATAAGTGAGAATGACGACGCCCGCGCCGCTTCGACTTAACGTGGCATGCGGGACGTAACGTTGCGCGAGCGCACGATGGAAGGTTACCCTTATCTTTGTGGCAATACCAAAAGGTAAACCTCCCCAGGCTACAACCGGTACTACGAGCACAATCAATTACAAAAACAGCAGACGTAGAAACAGCACTACCGCTCGAGACGCCAAGCGAGACTTTTTATTCCGGCCTAACACAAACTACATTATTACTAATTAATAATATTGTTAAACATTGACTTATAAAACTGGAATGATCCCGTTACTGGACAAAGGGATATATTGAGCACAAAAAAAAATTTTTTTATTAACATTTTGTGTCACGACGTTGAAAACAGATCCAATGAGAAAATAAAATCTCACTAAATCCATTGTGGATCCAGTCCCATGGATCAGGTGCGATTGAACGGTAGTTTCGTGTTTGAGCGTTACGTGAGTCGGTGCGTCACTAGAGTGAGAACGCGCTGATTACTAGGGGCGAATGCGAGCGTGAAAGCGACGACTCGCGACGGGACAGCGAGATTGTCGTGGCGAGGGGTGTGGCGGCGGCGCGCCTACCACAGCTTGTTGTGGTAGAACTTGACGTCGAAGAAGCCTTTGTCGGTGAGCTGCGAGTCGCGACGCGAAACCGTGGAGCCTGCAGGCGAGGGCGCGGCCGGCGACGATGCGGTCGCCGCCACGGCCTCCACCTGCAGCGTGCACGGCCTCTCCAGTCCGCGCGGCTCTTCGTCTACTACCGCCTCCGGCACCACCGGCTCCGGTTCCGGTTCCGGCTCCGGTGAGGGCTCGGCCGGCACCGGAGCCTCCTCCCGCGCGCTCTCCTCCGGCAACGCCTCCACCGGGGACGCGCTGCTTACAATAATTTACAACATACTGTATATACGCGTTATGGGCTTTGAAACTTGAAACGTCTGCGTTTGGGATAGCTTAGGCTAAGATTCGGAGCCGATTCTAAGCGTGGACTCATTCTTATATATTATACAACCACAGTTTGAATTGGTATTTCATCCCGAAAGGAGGTCAATCTAATCCTGGAGGTCAACAACATTTGTTTTACTTGTTTTCGAGATTCGGAATTTTTCATTGAAAAAAAGACATTTAAAGTTTACGTCATAATTCTACGACAGAACGTTCGGGCAGCCCTAGATCAGCTGAATCACTTGAACTATGTTGAACTTTCTTAAATGATGATGTTGATTAGAAGAGATTTTTACTTTGGAAGTGAATTTATTTTTATTGAATGGAAATTTTAAATGACGTATTTCCAAGGAAGATTCTCACAACTTGTCGACAACCATGGTCCTAATCCACCCTCTTCCGAGATAACATACCAATTCAAACTCACCCTGTATATTCCAAATTTCTATAGAATCCTGACATATGAAAGAAAGAATCCACGCTGAGACTCATCTTCGCCGTCGACCCATTTCGCGTATTTCTAAGCATGCGACAAAACTGATTCATACTGATTGATGAACGTTTTGCTTTCGTGACGTCCGCGTCGTCAGGACGTTATCGTAGAAGACAAAAATAATACTGACATATCTTGCATTTGCCTTGTTCTTAGAATAGACAAAAGTGAACACAAGCATAAACTACAGCAGCGGTACGGCATATATCCACAGTGAAGAAGGCGCAAACATCATATCATTTAATCCTGCTCCTGATTAGAAGAATGACCAAATTGTTCAAAAGAAGAGCCAGACCATGTGCATGTAAATTTGCATGGTGGTAGGACATTTTCTAGTTCTCAACTGGCTAGCTACGTTGATATCTGTACTAAAAAACGCCACTAAAATAATGGCCGGTATAAATTTACTCTCGATACAAACGTACAATGTTCTCAAATGTATTCCATCGCTTTCTCATGTTTTCATTTAAAAAGTGAGAGTGAAACTAATATTTGGTTTAGGTTTCATACGACAGAATCGACCCCAATATAGAACACTACCATCTGTTTTTCGTTTTCGATTTTTCTCTTATACTTCTTTCTGTTCTTCTCTTATTTTATCTTTGGATTAATGAACTAAATAATTTCAAATATTAGTTCCACATTTTGCAACTACGTGAATCTGCTCCTTCATCAGCCTTATTAAGCTCCAACTGCTGGGCTACCGGCGTTCTCTCAGAAAAAGAGTATGGACCATAATCCACCACGCGGGCTCGGTGCGACTTGGTGGACGTCACATGTCCTCGAATTTTGTGGTCTTGAACATGCGTGTTCCTCACGATGTTTCCCTTCACCGTTTTAGAGCGAGTATGATAAATCCGCATATAACTTGATATAAGTCATTAGTGCGGAGCCGAGCCGAGTTTCGAACCGTGATACGTCGGATTGAAAGTCGCACAAGTTCCCGCTCAGCCACACTCGCTTTATACCCGCGCCTGACAATAATGTAAATCAGGGTTTTGGTCATTCTCCTTTGCATTAAATAATCTGTCACATTGCACTGAAGGTTTTCCTCTGCTGAGTTCCATATTTATTGTCTAGCGATACAAAAGCACTATAAAAAAGCGATAAGTATAACACTTTCTGTAAGTATTTGGTCGTCATTATTAAAACAATTCAGCGTCTAAAACTAAAAAATTAAATTACGCCAAAGAATGTAAATAAAAAAATATATGTACTACGTATAAATACTACGTATAAATAGCCACTAAATTTATCACAGTGCATTATTATCTTAGTAATTGGTGCCTTAAAATTAAGTTTATTAAAATCATATATTACATTAACTGATTAAAAGTCAATTAATGTTACACGCAAAATTAGATACATTACCGATATTAAAAAAATACATAACGCTATCTCTTCACCAAGTGTTTTTTGCCAAGAACATACACGCGGACAAACACGTAGCATAATTTTGTCTTTTTTAACCGGATACATAAATTAGTCGTATTATTTTAACGCCCACATTTTAAAACTGTTTACACCTCACAGCTTTTCATACAAATTTTCAATTTTCAAATCACCTAAATTAATGAACTGATTGTAATGAAACTTTATTTTAAGCATAATAAATCTAAATAGTTTTTAGAGAGCATTTTAAAAATTGTTTAAAAACCCAATCGTAATTTCCTGTTTGTATGGAATACTTACAATCACTCTGGTTGCGTTTTAATAATCTTTTTGGAAAATGTTCTCTACCTAACTATTTAGATGTATGCCATCTATGTATGTTCCTTACGTGTATAAAGTTTCATTTAAACCGGTTCATGCGTTTCGGAGATTATGGACTTGGTTTGTAATACTTGTCTATATGAAAACTAAATGATCTTAATAAATATCTGTCAGGCTGGTCCCATATAAGACGCTTTAACAACAACCAACTTGTCAAAAATTCACCAAGTGAAGAGCAGACTTCACACTTAAGGCCGGCCTCCCTCTTACGTCGCCGTTGGCCGCGTACGTAACCCGTAGGAACGTACAGACGTCGAGGAAGACCGTTCAAATACAAGCGAACAACTACTCAGGCCTTATCTTCATAAGATAGCATTCTTCTATCTACAATTATTGACCCACAATAATACATCTTTAAACGTAATATTCTACAAAATTATTCCAGAAAGCATTTACTATATAAATCTTCAAGCAGAAACAAAAATGGACGCGTGTGTTGTATTCTATGCCGAATGGGGGTAATGAGCAATAATCAGAGCGAAAATAAGCTCCATTGAAATGTGAAAATCAAATGCAGAATTATAATGATTGTACTTATTTTTTCTATTTATGTAGCGTACTTATTATTTAAAGTTATTCAGTATACATCTCGTATTTATTATGTCAACACGACTGTTTTGTTTCGAAATTAAATAAATTTGGCTCCACTGCCAATTTGATTCAATGTTTATAGCGATTGTTGCTGTCGTAACAATAGTGCTAATATAATTATTTAGTACTAAATTATGCCAAAAATGCCAATTAGATCGTAAGTATAGTAAGTAAGAGTTAAAAATAAAATATCAGTTATCAACGTGATAATGAATCGCGCTGCTTGCTGTATGTCGTGACAGCTCTCTACTTTCCCGGGAACCGTAAGTATATAGTTAATTATTAATCATATCGCAATTAAACGGAGGCAGCTAATCATCATAATATTGAGTGGATGTTATTTTCCATGGTGTCGATAAAGCTAAAATAAATTATAATTTAATAATCCGTGCAGCACAAAAAGTTCAAACGACGCGGCTCGGGATCAGTAGCTCCGATTGAAGCCCGAATCACTGTAGGCAACCAAAAATAATATTAACTTAAACAACAAAATACTAACGTGCGGACTGTGATAACGATGAAAGCGAAAAGCGAACTAAAATGCATAGCAATGTAAAACGGTTTTAGGTAAGAGCGTTTTAATACAAGCCTTTTCATACAAGCTTTATTAAAATCGATTCATTAATTTAGGATACTGGACCAAAGATTAAAAAAAAAAGCCGTAAAAGTGAAAAGCCGTAAGGCGTAAATGCTCTAAACTATGAAAGTGAAATAAAATAAAATTTGAAAGACCGTGGAAAAGAATATTAACCAAACCATAATAAAAATAATAAGAATATTAAGTAAACCATAATAAGTGAATATTGGATTATGATAACAATGAAAGCGAAAAAAGCGAAATAAAATTTGATTGACACTAAAAAAATATATTAAGGCGCTATCCTGACTCAATGACATTTATCACTGTCCACTTTACACATACTGTCGGTTTGCATTGATGTAAAAGAAAAAATAGAACGCGCGCGCTTAAAAATTGAGTATAAACCCAAAAAAGCCGTGGTTTTATCGAAATTATATGCCTAATCGAAAATGTACCACAACTAAGTTTTTTGTCATTATATAGTACCTAAGTTTTGTTATTTTTTTCGATAATAACAGTGATATTAAACTTCAAACTTATTTTTACAGGTAACTTTATAATTTTTTTTATCGAGTAAATTTATTACTAGCTTATTATTTTGATTACAACCAGACTTTCTACCACTAATGATATTTTTTTTTTCAGTGCCAGAAGATCATCTGATTTTGTTCAAAAAAACCTTTTAAGTGAAGGTATTTAGCTGCTATATTCGCCTTAATTAAATAGTAACCCAAAATAACTGCGCACAGTAGGCTGGCTTATGATAAAGTGAAGAAAGCAAAGAAAAAAAATAATTTGAATGAAGGATAGTCAAAAATTATTAACGCAATAGTAAACCAAAATAAGTGTGAAGTAAATTTATTAGATTAATATTATGATGACAATAAAAATGAAAAAATGGGAAATAAAATATGATAGGTATAAATTAAGAGATCTGAGGTATAAATAGTAATACAAGATATGCGTGCACAGTGGCTTAGAATAGCAATGAAAGCGAAATAAAATAACGTTTATAAATACAAGGTGCTAGTTTGTAGTCTTGAGTTCCTGACACAGTTTTATCGTTTTTGTATAGTTGTAAACGAAAAACCGCTCAAACAAGTGAAAGTGGTGTCGATTCTGCCATCTTATACCTAAACCTAGTTTTAATTTCAAACGCTCTTTCTAAATGAGAACATGAGAAAGAGACGGAATATGTTTTAGACCTGTCAAACCAATCCAATTGCTTGTGTCTAGTGAAAATTTAACGGCATCTAGTTTATCAAGAATGGAAGCTATTTGACACCTAAAAAACTTAATTTAGATCTTCCATCTTTCTCGTGTTATGTATTGGAACGAAAGAGAGCGAAACTAAAATTAGGTTTAGTAAGAAACGACAGATGCGACACCAGTGTTATACGAAACTAAATCCCATTGCAAAGTTAACTATAATTATTTTGATATTCTAATTTAGGATTAGCATAGGCATCTTACTGCCGCTCTCAGTCGTTTAAGGTGCCGCTTCATGACCCGCCTAGCGCAAAAATCCTAGAACGCAAAAATGGCCTAAAGGCTTTGTTGTCTTTCACCAAAGCCTTTGGTTGGCATTCTGAAAATTTTGAAATAAATTTCCAAAGAAAATTTCCGAAGACAATTAGTGCGTGGTAATTTCCTAAAACGTGTTCCAGGAAATACGTGTTTTTGAAAATGCTTTACAAGTTTGTGAGAAAAATGTTTGTTATTTAGAATCTCCATTACATGTCTAAGGATTATATGGAAGTGTTTTGTTGAATTTTACATTTATGAGGACACTGTGAACGGCCAAAGTCAAGGTAAAATTTGTCCAAAAAAGCTGATTTTTGAACGCTTGTACTGGAGTTGGAATCTCAAAATTTTACATTTTTGCTCCCACGGAATCCTAGATATAGAGCACATGATATATATTTGCTCAAAACATCTAAATAACAATTTATCAGGACACTATAATCACGTACGAGCGTTTGTATGGAAAGTGTGGCATGAAGCAGCCTCTTAATGATTCTAAGCGAGTCCTTAGGGGCACCTTAGTATAGATTTACAAAAGAAATCTACACGAAGGCCGACTCCAAGTGCGTTAACAACATCGTCGCGTAAGCTCAGGCGGGATAGCGGTGCAGTGCGCTCTTTACCCTGCGACATTAGGTATTAGGCAAGTCTCATGTTATCGCTAGTTATGATAGTGTTGGTTGGTGCAGAGATTTGCGAAGAAGTGTGTGATCATTTTTAATGATTGATTATTTACAATAGATGATTATAGTAAGGTTGGGCTCAAGATATAGTTTTGGTGCTTTTAGTTGTGTATGCATGCTTCCTTTAGCTGGCACGATAGCTGTGGAGTAATAATTACTGCTAGTAGAGATGTGACAAAAAGTTTATCTATACATGTCTTCAATCCTCTAGTTCAATACTTTGGTCATCTAAACTTAGAAATTTATTTCTCAAAAATGCATCAATTTTGAAGCTAGCATATACCAAAAGCAGCATCAAAATTATTTCCGTCTATTTTAAGTTATTAGGTAACAAATAAATCCAAAATATTTAGCGATATGTGAAAACGTCTTGATTTCCAATTAGTTTCGTTCCGATCATGGACACAATTGTGTATGTGCCTTAATTTACTTTTCTACCTTATACTATTGAAGGAGGAATCTTGCATACATATTTAGACATATGTAGGACGTAGGCATATCGAGAAAATGTTTTATAAAATTAATAATCACGCATTTCTTTATAAATTTATTTCTGTTTCTCGAAAAGTTACTTTTGGTTACATAAACCAAAAATGTCATCCATGTATAGATTGTATACCTTTTCCAAAGTTTAATTGGACTTGGTGCTGTGGTAATGGCTTGTTCTTCAAATTACTCCACCCGTATATTGGCAACAACTGGTGCAATTGTGCTAGCTATTGCCACACCATCTATCTGGAGATAGTTCTCGCCTTGGTAAACGAAAAAGTTTGTAGACAGGCAGTGGTGCACCAACCTACTGTACCCCAGCGGGATGTTATTAAGCTGGATCCTAAGTCTAATGAATGCCTGCTGCTACAGGAACGTTAGTGAAGAGAGACTCCACGTCAAAACGAACCATTACAGTAATACCCCGCTTTACGCGAGGGATACGTTCCGGAAAAAATCGCGTTAACTGAAATTCGCGTATATCGAGGTTTATGATTAAACATAGTCAAAATTTAATACAAAAAAAATACGAATCATTTTAATCATTCACTTTAATTCTAAGAACACTTTATGCAATACATACTATTAATTATTTATTATGGAAAAATACATCTATTGTCTTTTGGGTAGCGTTTTTTTTACGTTCTTGTAAAATACGTTCATAACACCCAACACTGTTTTTAAATGACACACGGTGAAGATACGGTCATCATTATTGTCTATATTCTGCAATCGGATTCCTGCGACCATAGAGAAGTTGATGACTACATTATAAAGCGGGGTGAAATTTTCGCGTTATAGTGAAACCGCGCATAACGGGGTCGCGTAAAGCGGGGTATTACTGTACTTCACTAGAGAAGTATGCGGGCTGACACAGTCAGTATTGTGTGTCGTGATCAAGTTCGCAAGACAACAGTAGTGACGCGCCCATAAACACAATCTACCCGCAGTACTTCAGTTACTGCCGTGATCATGGCGTTTGCAACAGCGCCGAAAAATCGGAAACTCAAATCAAGCAATACATGGTAAATATACCGTTTCTAGTGATAATTTTCATTGATGACAATGGCAGTTTATGAACCTATATTGCGATTATTGTCCTGGTACTATAATTTATGTCTCCACTGCTATAATGCTGGCAAAAAGCAAATTGAATGATAGTCCGCATGCAAAGCATTCTAAATACATAATAAAACTTTTTTTGGGTGGTATGAATATTGGTGCCAATCCTGTGCAGTAATTAATTGTAGATTAGGCAAAAGACAGACAGGCCATAACGATTACTAGCAATGTGCTTACCTTAGTTCGCCGCCTCCATGTATAATCTGGAAAACGATAAAACACGTTATAAGTATCAATGAATTAAACAGTGTTTTGCAGTGGCAGGGTTACGGTTTCGATTCAAGCAACAGGACATATTATGCAAATCGAAAAATCTACACATTCGTTCATGTCGTTGGGTTTAGTCGGAGATATTTTATTTTAATATTGTTAGCTCTCACAATGCTTGTTAGTCAGCGAACCCATTATGGGCAGGTAGGAATTACCAACTCATTAAGTGTTGCCGCACATTGGGCCACAGCACGCAGCCACTGGACGTAGTCACCAATGGCTGAGTACTGCCTCCAGTCGCAATCACTGATAGCCACAGAATAGAGAGAACAGAAGGGGCACTCGAGCGCTTCGGTCGTCCTTAAGCGCCCAAGCGCCCCTTCTGTGCTCTCTATTTTGAACAGAAGCCATAGATTGTATCGAGTGAGCGCGGGATGCGAGACACAAACGTGGCCACCGACTCAGCTTATGGTTCGGTCGCAGCCATTCAACGATTAGTTTAAGCCGATGCCATATAAAATGGATGAAAAAATCTTGTCTGCAGCTTGTGGTCGTAATCGTGGCCATATTCGTTGGCCCAATATGCGACTGCACTAAAGAGATTTGAGAAGACTGAGTACGAGAAGTACCAGACTGTTGTATTGATTGGAATAAACAGACGCCGAGACGCAGAGTTCCACTCTTTAGCCTTCCGCATCATGAAGGACGAAGCAAAACGCTTAGTGCGTATAAGAGAGATGTCAACCATAAATGGATGAGGAATTGCAGTACGTCTGGTCGTCCGATGAAGGAATGGGGACAAACTATATCTTGTAGAAAACTAAATACTGGCAACCTTGCATCGATGCTCTAGGCTTTGGAGCCTGGCATCAACAAGTTTATCGTTCCCAATGAGCCTTTTGACTCGTCTTTCAATAGTTTCCAAGCCCTCAAGGTGATACTTGGCTGAACCATCTCACAGGTGTAGCACCTAAGAGCTCAAGATTTTCGGTAATCGGCAAGGATACATAATGGAAAGTGGGAGTCAAAAGGAATAGACTCAAAGAACAGACACACATGGGTTTTCGAAGCATTGAACTCGACAAGATTGGCATCGCCCCAATCGGACACGTCCTTTAGTGTCAAGTTCATTCGATCCATAATCGCCTCTCTGAAAAACTGAATCTGGGCACCGCTAGTTCTTACATTTGATGTGTAACTGTCTGTGACCCTTCTGTCGTCTGCATCTTGGGATATCTTTGGGATCTTTGTATCTTTTGGATCCTTGTATCTTTGGCATACAAGGTCTAAGTAGGTCATTTATATGAAGCAGAAAGGGTGTCGCAGAGAGAACTGACCCCTGAGGAACTCCAGCATTATTTGACAACTGATCAGACGAGTAGCCCTCAAGAACCACTAGAATTGGTCGGTTCCTCCAGAAATCTGATATCCATACACATAAGAGGGAGGGTATACCAAAAGCTGGAACCTTACTAATGAGGCTATTGTGCCAGATCCTATCAAAGGCTTTCGAGATATCCAGAGAATACTACGCTCATCTCTACGTTTTGTCCGCATAATTTAACTACATTATTAAAATGAGGTGTTACTGTGAACGGCCAGTTGCAATTAGTTTGATGTCACTGGGTGGAGTGGAAAGCGGCACAGGTGGGCAAGACTTACAGTTGAATTAACTTTTGTTCACTGCCACTGTAGAATCTGCAAATGCAAGTTGGAGGATATACCTTTATGTTTGTGACGGGAGATACTGTCACGTTTGTAAGAGCGCTTCCGGGGGAGGTTCTAGAGACTCTTGTTTGACGGCCCAGAAGGTTAATAGGTGCAAAAGGCCTGCAAAGCATTGGGTTCGGTCCCCGGCCGGAGCAAAGTTTTTGTGGTGAACATAAAGTTTCGGGTGTTGGAACTATGTACACGGGTGCTCGGGTGTCTCGGGTCTATGCCACCTGCGATACAGGGAAACCTAGTGCAGGGGTGTGAGTGTGTAAGAGTTTGTTTGTTGTGTTCGAGGCTAAGCAACCACTATCTCTGCCAAGCGTATTATGGCAACCTCTTTATTGATATGTTCAGTAGTGGATGCCTTCCAACTGATCATGACGCATGGGTAAAGGGTGGAAACTTACATTTGCGATGGATGAAAGTGGCTTCGGCGCGCTGAATCGACCCACAGCGTCCGGGGAGACAGGAGTGTTGCACCCGGATTTGCTGTAATGGACATCATTCAAGCCTTGAGAATATGAACGTGTTCTGTGGAGCAAGATTTCAAGATTATAAATTTGTCGTGTGCGCATCAGTTGACCCAAGGCTCAGATTCTCTTTATCGTGCCACTTTGATCAACTGTGAAAATATCGCTAGATAGACCTTTGATCAGAGATCTCCAGAAAATTCTGCCCAAAGTCATCATTTACTGGACCTCCCTAGTGTGCATACTACATCCTGGTTTCCCCGGATTTGTCCTAGTTTGGGAGCTTCCGAGAAGAATTGGAAGTCTATTAGTAGTTAGCTTTTATTCCATACTTCTTAATCTCGTATTTGTAACTTTTTAGAAAAAAAATGGCTTCTTGGGTTTTACAGTACAAGGCGACCGGAACTTCTTCTTCTTCTTCTTCACATTATGGCTCTTAAACGCTGCTTGACGTTTTTCTCCCAGTGTCAAAGGACCGGATGAAGATGGTCAAATAGTGAACTAAAATCTGCCATGGATCACATCTCTTTTTTAATCTATAAAAGTAGAATTTTTTATATTTTCATGAAACTATATATTGTGAATATACTCTGTCCCAGGTTGATATCAACATTCAAAAGATAAAATAATATCTAATTATTGATCAGCTATTGAAGCGCTTTTCTTATTTTGTGAGGCATGCATTTATTAGTTTTTTTTTTATTTATAAAGACTAGCTTTTCTGTGAATGTCCGTCTGGGTTGGTACCACCGCTTTACTAGTGAAGTCTGCCGCCAAGCAGTATCTTGCAAGCATTACTGTGTTCCGGTTTGATGAACTAAGTAGCCAGTAAAATTACTGGGCATAAGAGACTTCATACCTAATGTCTCAGGGTCCCAAGCGCGCTGCTTTGCCGCGCAGTTCTTTGTGTTTCAAAGTTCTGATTGGCACTGCTATTGTTATGGGCCAGCATTATACTTACCATTATGCAAACATGGTCATTAGTCCATACTAAATAAACTAATAGTATAAGAATGAACTCCTAAAAACATTAATTCATAAAAAAATAACACTGTTCCCAAACCTATGAATAGGTACGTATGAGGTCCCTAGTTAATATATTTTGTTTTATCTCGCGTACATTATAAGCGGGGAAAAGGGACAAAACGTTTTAGAACGATTTGAATTTTATATAGTATAAAATGTATAAATGGTTAACAGTTTAATTACTATATCTACTAAAATTACAGTCCAATATGTATATATGAATTTCTACTACTAATCTACTATTTGAACAAGTAGTTTACGAATCCCAGTGCTACTGATATTTAGTACTCCAATTGTAACACAATCGTCGACCAACTTTTTGATACCATGTTACTATAGTGAAATCATTCAAATATCCAACAGCAGTAAAAGTTAACGAACCTCGCCTCTGATACTTTGTTTAGCTCAAGACGTCCCTTGTGATCTTCCACGATCTGTCGCGGAAGAGAGACTGCCTTTAATCTGTATGATATTAATCTCAGGTGATGAGTGCCTGTACAAGTACCCGGTACAATACAAGTTAGAAAAACATTTAGGGCAGTTACAAGCTATTTGATATATGAGGAGAGTAGCCAGTGAAATTAGTAGGCTTACGAGACTTAATACCTAATGTCTCAGGGTAACGAGCGCACTGCAGTGCCACGCAGGGCTTTGTGGTTCAAAGTTCTAAGTGGAACTGCAATTGTTATGGGATGGCGTTATGCTTACCATCAGGCAAACGGCTTGCTCGTCTCATTACCAAAAAGAATAAATAAATTAAAAATGTTAGTCATCTGGTCTAATGGTAAATTAATTATCTGGTCTAATGGTAAAGTTAGTCATCTGGTCTAATAGTACAATTAGGCGTCTGGTCTAATAGTACAGTCTAATAGTAAAAATAGTTGTCTAGTCTAATAGTTAAGTTAGTCATCTGGTCTAATAGTAAAGTTAGTCATCTGGTCTAATAGTAAAGTTAGTCATCTGTCTAATAGCAAAGTTAGTCATCTGGTCTAAAAGTTAAGTTAGGCGCCTGGTCTAATAGTAAAGTTAGTCGTCTGGTCTAATAGTAAAAATAGTTATCTGGTCTAATGGTAAAGTTAGTCATCTGGTCTAATGGTAAAGTGAGTCGTCTAAGAGCGGATAATAACTCAGACACCAGCCATGGCCATACTCATATATTACGTAAAGAAAGGAAGGTCAAGTTGTACCTAATTTCTTCGAGATTATCGAAGAACTGCGTCGATACCGCAAAGTTGTTGTTCTGGCGCACGAGACGTCCCAAATTATAATTCTTCGTAAGAAACGTCTCCATTTTTGGGGAAGGTCCATCCACTGCCAGCATGTGCGGCATCACTTCCATGTCCTGTGGGAAATATATAATGCCGCTATACTGCGAATGATCCACGCAACACGCAATTTTTAATTGTAAACGTTAAGAGAGAAAATATAAGGTAGGTTATACGACGAATGTGGCTGTTGTTTCTTAAATTACTCCTTTATATGTACGTGACTTAATTGGCGTTTAATTATAGCCAAAATAGATTCATGCGTTACCATAAACCTCAAAAAGCTTAATATTATCATAGAACACAAGCTCGCAAACTTTTTCTGGCTGAAACTGAAATCGCCTGCTGTTTTTTCGTATACTAGAACTTGAGCTTCCGATTAATGAAAATATAGGTAGTACGATATACAAATATAGTAGTGGAAATTTTTGTAACTTTATAAAATTACTAGCTGTGCCCCGCGGCTTCGTCCACGTAGCCTACGTTACACCTTGTAACATCAGCTATCTGCTAGTGAAAGTCCCGTCAATATCGTTCCAGCCGTTTCGGAGATTACCCAGAACAAACAGACAGACAGACGAACTGACAAATTTAAAAAAAAATGGTTGTTTTGTTATATGTACCGGCTATATACTTTCATATGCATTTAGTACAAAGCTGTGATTTTGATATTACAAACAGACACTTCAATTTTATTTATTTGTATAGATTAATATCTTGCTATTGGAATAACGGGATCTTGATATTGACGTGTATTAAAATTGAAATTAGATTTGAATTGAATTTGAATTCAAGAGTAAGCCAGCTGGGCTGGATAGGACAGAAAATAGATGGTACGCGGTACGTACGTGCAACATGTAGTCAAACAGCTGGCGGCCGTATCCGTGCCGCTGCCGATCCTGCAGCACATAGAAGTCGAGCACGCACAACGGCTCCACCTCCCGCACGCGCTCGCGCTCATCAAACAGGAACAGATGCTTCCTGCCCACCTTCAGCATGCCGATCACCTCGCCTTTCCCACTGCAAACGCAACGTGGAGATGTTGTCTACTGACTCGATGGTATCGGGGATTATGTCCAAGTCCGGTGAACTGGTCGCTTTTAGGGCTTCCCCTAAGCGCCCAGTTCACCACGGTCTTAGTCGGGGGGAAGGAGACGGTCGGATCAGGGCCTAGTCGCATTAGGACAAGGCGATGGTCAGAGTCAAGTTCATGTAACACTTCTAAAGAACGTAACCGTAGACTTACGCCCTTCAGGAGTGCTATGTCCAAGATTTCTGGTCTTGTATACTACATAGTGGAAACACGCATTTATACTTCACTGTATCTATGAAATAACTGGGTGTGAAAACATGGCTACCGACACAATCGTGCATGGAAGAAGTTGGAGGAGACCTTCACCCGAAGAAGGGTCCATATCTCATAACCTAAAAAAACGAGTAGCTAACCACATGTACTAAAATTAGTATATTAGCAATTATACTTCTAATAACATTACTAACCCAAAATAATTGAAAATGTTTTTAAAGAGATATTTTTTTTTTTTTATGTTATTTGGTAACGAGACGAGCTGGTCGTTTGCCTGATGGTAAGCATAACGCCGGCCCATAACGATTGCAGTGCCACCCAGAACTTTGAAACACAAAGGCCTGCGCGGCACTGCAATGCGCTCGTTACCCTGAGACATTAGGTATTAAGTCTCATAAGCCCAGTAATTTCACTGGATACTCTGCTCATCAAACCGGAACACAGTAATGCTTGCACACTACTGCTTGGCGGCAGACTTCACGAGCAAAGCGGTGGTAACAACCCAGACGGACACTCGCAGAAGAGTTAGTCCTCCCACTAACAAAATAATGGAAATAAAGTAATTATCATTTTATCGTTCGTAGCGTATCTTGAAGGTAAATAGAAAAACAATATAGTTGACGCACAAAATAGATAGGAGCAGAAATGGCACTTAGTACTTGGCGCACTAAATGGTCACGTGCGTGTGCCCACGTCATCCGCGTCAAGTGAATATCAGACGGTTTCAAAAGACTCGCGACTGAACTCTTGAAACCGTCCGATATAGTCCTTGATCTTTGGAAAAGTTCTCACTATTATAAAAGTGCGATGATTCTGCCCCGTCTTGATAGACTATATTTTGGCAAATAAAACACTAGCGATGTTACCACAAAAGCAACACTACTATTACGTCTGAGTAGTACAGTGTCTAAAGATAAATGTCTAAAATGATTACAAATGTCATAACAAAATGGAGTTAGACACTACTTAAATCAAGATTTGCGGTGCTCATACTTAAACACGCGACTAAGGCATGTTTAGGAGTTAGACACAGGTTTAGGGAGTGTTTGATTTTTTTGTGGTAAGACCGTTTAAAGTCAATAAATGAAACTTCGCTGATAGTGTCATATCGATCATAAGCCAGCATGGAAGATGTTTGACAGGTCTGAATTTAGTTTTATAGCTGTCAAATGAAACGCCAGAATCGACACCCAATCTCTTCATTTGACATAACGAGAAGAGTTCTTTGCGCTGCATGTTAGCACCAGTAACATAGAGAGATATATCTATCTCGACAAGACAAAAGGCGCGTATTTTAGCCCTACAGCGTTGGTCTCTCTAGCTATAATCCTATAGAAATTAAAAATCTGTCGACAAGCATGCTATCAATGTCATCCGGCAGTCGCTCTAGAAACCCAAAGTTGTAAAAACATTTAACCTATAACATCATATGACATAAAATATAAATATATAGATACATATTACACACTCCTACGACAATCGCATATAAACATTACATTTCGAGTAAGTAAATAATTATCAATATTTTAAAATAAACATAAACGCTTACACACTCATACCCCCCGCACTAGGATTCCCTGTGTCGCAGGTGGCATGGACACACACAGATACACATCACAAACATCCAAGACCCGAGAACAAACTTTATGCTCACACAAAATCTGCCCCGGCCGGGAATCGAACCCGGGACCCCTCGCTTTGCAGGCAGGGTTACTACCAACTTAGCTACGGAGCTAAATGAAACAAAACAATCCAAAGCGTTACATGGATAAACACAGAAAAAATATAATATAAGCGGAAAACAACTTGAACCTGGCGAGGCGCCGCCACTTGAGCTGCGCAGTACACAATTTAGTATGCATTACTGCTACTGCGCAGGCTTATCTGCGTTGTTGCTGGTTCAAGTTGTTTGCCGCCACATATGTATGCGCTGGAAACTAAAAATTATAATAAACTAATAAACAGGCGACCAAAAAATAAATTACAAAATAAAACATAAAAATCAATAATAAGAAGTACTTAGTGTAATCGCTTAAGAAAAACATAGTGCAAGGTGCCGACTGCAGAGTGCTCAAATACTATTCTAAAGGTGATCCTACATGGGCAATATTTTTACGCAAATGTATGGCTGCAAAATAGTGGCCAGTAACATCAGCCAGACTTTGCAATAAACGGAAATATTTTAAACCAGCTGTGCACCGCGGCTACGGCTAAACAAATAACAAAATGCTGACATTACTCCTTGTAACATCAGCTATTTGCCAGTGAAAGTCCCGTCAAAAGCGGTCCAGCCGTTTCGGAGATTACCGGGAACAAACAGACACCCAGACAAAAATTTTAAAAATGGTTGTTTTGTTATATGCACCGTATATACTTTCATACGCACTTAGTAAAAAGCTGTTATTTTGATATTACAAACAGACACTACAATTTTATTTATTTGTGTCCTTAGACGCAAGATCTCAAGTCTCACAATGCTGACTTATTTTCTCTAACTTACTTTATTTGTGTAGGTAGAAAAAAACAGTATTAACACCCACCCACACAAATGCGAATACTAATAACTTAATTAGTACGGATAACTTCCCCGTGGCGTATTATTTGTGCGTCACAGCGTCACGCAACGCAGGTCAACACACGCACAAGTGTACAAATAGGGTGTGGGGTAAAAACATTTTTCAAGCCCCCATACACGAGCACTCCACAAAATTCCACGCAAACGTTCCGAGAACCGTCCATGTGTGTAGAATCTCAGATAAATTACGTGAGTGATAGAAACTCTCCACAAAAAAGATTCCAAGTCCTCGTATGTAGCCGACACAAAGATCCCTTTCACGCTCAGTTGGCAGTACTCGAGACGCAGAATGACTGAAAATTGGAGCGATGGCGCACCCGGAATGGAGTACCGTCTGTGGGCTCGAAAATTGGACCATCATTGCATTCAATCCACGACGTGCGGAGCGATGGAATTGGAGTGCTCGTGTATGGGGACTCGAGTATCACGAAATCCGCGATAGTCGCAAATGCGTTGTTATTCTAAAAAGCAAACGTACGTTTGTATAAGCATCTACGCTGCCCCTAATAGTGACGTTTGTCATTTATTTTTTAAATTTACTAATTGTTCTAATTCTCAATAACGATGCGACGTTTATAACTAAACACAATATTAAGTTTTCTTAACAATCGTGAATTATATGCGGCGACCATCAACACTCATGATGGTCGCCACCCGCTAGTATAAAGGATTATCCAGTCTTGAGTCATGACACCACACCCTGTAAATGGTGCATACACATATACTGTATAGCATTTTTTTTTAACTGCAAATGTGATTGTGTTTAACCGGTGTCTCACCTGATGTTAAGCGTCGACGCGGTCGACGATGTAACACGCTTAGTAGTGCATGCTACTAGCATTGCACTCTCACCGGCTCGTCTGTGCAATTTCTATCCATGAATCATGCTCCGGTGTCCTTTTTTTTTTATTTATTCTATTTTCCTCTGCAAGCTCCACGACTCGCACCCTTTGTTTGGTAATTCAAATTATATATACAGAAATAATTTTTTTTTAACTTATCATCAACTTAACAAAAGTAAACTTACTCCGAAAGCCTAACTAAAGTGTCGTTGACATACATACATGTTATATATACTTACATATTATAGTTTTATATAAATACAAATGTTAAAAATAGAATACTTAATTGAGTACACAATCGGAGCGGACGAAATTCCACAAGCAGCACCCGTTCACGAGTGTGACGCTTGTGCCAGCCATCGCTCTCCTCAACCATATTAGAGGGAAGAGGGCGACCCGCCACACGACGCCACTGCAAGCAGGGTCCAGTGTCCAGTGTCCTTACTAATGTACCAAATGGCGAGATAAGACCCGTAGACAAGTAGGTACCTAATCATCCTGAGTCGATAGTATCAACTAGTATCAACATATTAGTGATTAGTTAAGCTCCTTGCATTACGAGCGTCTACGCGTCACGAAGCTACTTCGGCTCTATGGCTTCGGTCGTAATCACTACGACACTATCACTGTGCTCGTAATCAACTAATCACTTATTGGTCCAATATTTTTGAAGGCGGAAAAAAATTCCAAACACACGGTATTACACGACTGCACAAAAAAGGAGTGTAGTGTATATATTTTTTTATGTTATTTGGTAACGAGACGAGCTGGTCGTTTGCCTGATGGTAAGCATAACGCCGGCCCATAACAATTGCAGTGCCACCCAGAACTTTGAAACACAAAGGCCTGCGCGGCACTGCAGTGCGCTCGTTACCCTGAGACATTAGGTATTAAGTCTCATAAGCCCAGTAATTTCACTGGATACTCTGCTCATCAAACCGGAACACAGTAATGCTTGCACACTACTGCTTGGCGGCAGACTTCACTCACAAAGCGGTGGTAACAACCCAGATGGACACTCGCAGAAGAGTTAGTCCTCCCACTAACAAAATCTAACACACTAACAATATGTATGTATGCGAGTTTATTTATTCGACCATAACTTGTAAATGCCTGAATGAATTTGGATGTCTAGGGTAACGTTAGAATCCTTACAAAAAAGGAAAACGAGTGTAATGCAGTGTTAAAACAGGATGTTTTTAAGGTTCATATATGTATGACGTGTTTGTATGTATGTGAGTTTTTTTATTCCACCATAACGTTTAAATGCCTGAACAGATTTGGTTGTTTGGGGTATCATTAGAATCCTTACATCATCCCAGTGACACTGGCTAGGTCAGTCGTGTTTTGTAGTAGCTGTTGTTACACATAATAATCCTACTAATACTATAAATGCGAAAGTGTGTCTGTTGGTTTGTCCTTCTTTCACGCAGTAATGGAGCAGCGGATCGACGTGATTTTTGGCATAATTATAGTTTATGGACTGGAGAGTAACATAGGCTTTTTATCCCAAAAATGCACGGTTCCTGTGGGAACGCGGGTGAAAACCGCGGGCAGGAGCTAGTATAAAATAAACTGATTATGGAAGTATAAATGCGTCGTAGGTACCCAAGTACGGCTACCTACCCACGCAACGTGTTAATATGCATAAAAAGATTATCTAGCTTCAGATCTGCAGTTAAATGTTGAGCAAGTTGTATCTTCTTGAATGAGTCCAATGAGTCTACACTATTTTTTAAGAGGGTATTTTGTTAAAAAAACGTGTTCTACTTCAAATATTAATATTTTTTCCCGTAATCGTTTCAAGTTTTTTGTACAGCAAAAATAAAACATTTACGGCATACAGTTTAGACCCATCACCATCTTATTACACGACTGCACAAAAAAGGAGTGTAAAGTTTTTAGGGTTTATGTAGGTGCGTAGTTAGGTATGTTTGTGAGTTTCTTTATCCTACTATAACTTTTAAATGCCTCAACACATTTAGTATTGTTAGATTCTTATATCAACTCGAGTGACACTGGCTAGTCGAGTGATAGTCACGATTTTTATTTATGCAACTTTTGTTACATCGATATTTTAAGTATCCTGTTACCAATGTAATGTAGTAAATCACGTCAATTTTATAGTGCAACCAATTTGAACCGCCAAGACAATGACCTGAGGGAAAATAAACCTTGTCACGGCTACGAAGTCAGACAATATAAAAAAAAAGCCGAAGTGGAAATACTTCACAGTCGAGGGGACATCTGGCACGCCACACCCGCCTCTCGCCCCATTCCCTCGCACGCTATTTGCACCGAGGAATTCTACACTGAAGAAACTAAACAGTAGTTTTACATACAGTCACTTATTGTTTACGAACGCAAAAATCTAACACCTGATGGACCTTGGGTGGTCCTGACAGATCAAGTTACTGATGTTATTACGCTGAGTTTACTTGTCTAAGGCTTCTAACTTTTCCCCTAGGTAAACAAAAATAATAAACCTAATTGTTAAATAATAGGCTAAGATGAATGATTTGATAATATTGATTTATTGAAATCAAGACAACATTATGGATGCCGCACAGTGAAAAAAGTGAAAGAAAAAAGTGTTGCCAGGCGTAAACTGGCCAAAGACAAAAAAAAGATATTTATAAATAATATTGCTATTATGCAAACTAAAAATAAAGCTAAATATAGAATTTATATGTTCTGTATTGAACATAGTTGGGGCGGGCAAAGGTACCACCAACAATAATTAATTTTTTAACAATACTAAAGGACAATATTGAACTTTACATTTTAAATTTATACATATTCTTTTATATAAATATACATATATCCTTTAAGGTCAAGGTTTTCAAATAACTAAGTTTCTTTTACATGAATTTCTAACTAAATAAATATTTCTATAAACCACGCTTTTTCATTTACTAATCATCTATGTAAACTATGCTTTATCTTTCTTTTACAAATAATTAAAACCAATGAAGAAAAACAAAACTAAACCTTTTTTATGTATACAAAAGTTGTTAACTTATTTTTGTTTCTATAATATGTATTTTATCAATGAAATTGCTTTAACAAAAATGAATTTTTAATTTTACCTTTATACCATTTTTTAACAACTTAGTTTTATCTTGTTTTATAATGAAACCTTTAATAATCAAGTTTTAACAAAAATAACATTAACTTAAACTAATTATCATTAGTAATCAAACTAAGAAAATGACATAAACTTAAACTTCTTATACTAATTAATTACTTAATCATTAATCATTGGTAGAGGACATAGTTTGGTATAAGACCTGACATATGTCTTATTGTTGGGCCCCATTCTTACCTCGGCCACTCTGACTCTACCATCTGGTCCAGGAAAAGTTTTCACAATACGCCCCATAGGCCAGCATAAAGGTGCAATATTGTCTTGCCTTACAATGACTAAATCACCTTCTTTGAGGTTTACATTTTCAAATTTCCACTTAGGTCTATTCTGAAGGGAAGTTAAATAGTCTCTGGACCATAACTTCCAGAAATCTTGTTTAAGTTTGGAACATAGGTCCCAAATTTTAAGTCTGTTAATATTTGTATTAGTTAAATTCAACTCGGGATAACTTTTTAAAGGAGCACCAATTAGGAAATGCCCCGGTGTTAAATAATTTAAATCTGAAATATCACTACTCATAGGAAGAAGTGGTCTAGAATTTAATATCGACTCTATCTGTACAAGTACAGTATTGAATTCTTCAAATGTCAAAGACAAGCTACCAATTACTCTCCGAATGTGGTGCTTGGTACTTTTTACACCAGCCTCCCAAAGGCCACCAAACTCAGGGGAGTAACTAGGGATATATTTAAACTGAACAAGATTTGTGGAACAAAATTTTTCTACATCATCAATGTGAGATTTTTTAGAATGTAAGTTATACAATAATTTTAATTTGTTAGAGGTTCCTTTGAACGTCTTTGCATTGTCACAATAAATTGAGGTTGGCAAACCTCTGCGAGCTATAAAGCGCTGTAAGCATGCCAAGAATGCTGCAGTAGTCATATCGCTGACAAGTTCCAAGTGAATTGCTTTAGTTGAGAAACAAACAAATAATGCTACATAACCTTTTGTTAAAATTGGTTTTCTAATTCGTGCAACTTTTATCTCAAATGGTCCGCAAAAATCAACACCTGTGACCTGAAATGCTCTAGACACTGAAACTCTTTGGGAAGGTAGAGAACCCATGAGCTGCTTAGCTGCTACAGCCTTAAGACGAAAACATTTGATGCATTTGTGAACAATCTTCTTAACTTCTCTAATGCCATTTAAAAGCCAAAATTTTTGAGAGAGAGAACTTAAGACCAATTTTGCTCCTGCATGTAAAAGACGCAAATGTTCCTGTTGTATGATCATATCAGTTAAACGGTTTGACTTAGGTAGAATAATTGGGTGTTTTTTGTCATAGGACAAATTGAGTGCATTTTGCAAACGGCCACCAACTCTTAGAATATTATTGCTATCTAAGAAGGGGTGCAGACTTGATAAGTGTGACTTTAATTGATTTCCTTTATTTAAAATTTCAATTTCCTTTGAAAATGCCTTATGCTGAACATGTTTTATAATGGTTAAATTAGAAAAATGTAGCTCACATGGCATTAATGACCCAATTAATCTGTTGCTAGAATTTAAACTATTATGTTTGAAACGTAATAGTAGAGCAACAACTCTTTGAAGTTTATTATATTCTGAATATCTATTGAAGACATCATCAGATTGTGAAATGTTTTGTGTTTGTTGTAAATTGCAAACTTTCTCTGATATAGCAGAGGGCTCTGAATTATTGTAATCCGTAGTAAAAATATCATGCTGAAATTTTTCAAAAGTTCTGTGCTGATAATTATAATCTGATAAATGAGATGGACCAAACCACCATAGCTGGTTGTCCTGTAATTTTTTCGGTGTGATACTCTTTGTTAAAAGGTCAGCAGGATTATGAACTCCGCTTACATGTGTCCATTTGAAATCTTTAGTCAGGCTTTTTATTTTATTGACTCTATTGGAGACATAAATGCCTTTTAAATTTTGAGAATGTAACCAAGCTAAAACTACTTGTGAGTCAGTATGCAAAATGACTTTTAAATTCAAATATCTGTGCTGTAGAGTTTTATAGACTCTATCAGCAAGTTCTGCAAGAAGGACAGCACCATTGAGCTCTAAATTTGGAATGGTAAGTTTTCTACTGCAAGGGGCAACACGGGACCTTGAACACAATAAATTTACTGTGACTCTGCTGTTAGTAGATAATACTCTAAGATAGAGGCAACATCCTATTGCATTTATAGATGCATCAGAATAACCTACAAGCTCTATTGACTCTACATTTTCCATACTAATATTGGTAATAGCTCTAGGTATTGAAATAGTGCCCATGTCTCTCAGACCCTTTAAAAAATCTTTCCAGTTTTGTAACAAATTATTAGGTAAAGTACAGTCCCAATCAATTTTTGCTTTCCATATTTCTTGCATTAATAGTTTTCCTTTTACAACCAGAGGTCCAACTTGACCTATTGGATCATAAAGTCGTCCAATAAAACTCAAAACTTCTCTTTTTGATTGAAGAGAAAAATTGTCCTCAGTGATAGGACTTGAAAATAAAAATGTGTCTGTAAGTATATCATACTTCAAACCTAATGTTTTAACAATGTTAACTTTATTGAAGTCAATTTGTTCTAAGTATTTTTTATTGTCAGGAATGTCATTGAGAGACTCTGGAGAGTTAGAACTCCATTTATGTAAATTAAAACTGCCTAACTTTAAAAGCTCTACCAGTTGCCTTTTTAATTCATGTAGAGTCTCTATACTATCAGCTCCGCATATGATATCGTCAACATATGTGTTTAGCTGTAACGCCTGAGCAGCTAATGGGAACTCATCTTTTTTGAGTTGAGCAAGCTCTACCAGACACCTGGTACTTAAGAATGTTGAAGACTTGAGTCCATATGTGACTCTCTGTAATTGAAGACATTTGACAGGTTTACTGGGGTGGTCACGCCATAAAATATTTTGCAATGGTCTAAAGCTTTCATTAATTGAGCACATTCTAAACATTTTTTCTATATCACACATGAGTGTATACTGGTAAGTTCGAAACAGTAATAGTATGCTAAAAAGGTCATTCTGAACTATGGGTCCATTTAACATTACATCATTTATAGAAAGACCCTTTTTGGAGCGCATGTTTCCTCCAAAAACAACTCTTATCTGTGTGGTTTTACTATTATTATTGAATACTGCGTGATGTGCAAGAAAATATACGGGATCATTATAGACATCATACTGACTTATATCAACTTCCTTGGCATGCCCCAGCGCTATAAACTCATCAATGAAACTTTTATATTTATGAAAATATTCTGAATTTGTCTCAAATTTCTTTTCAAGAGAATGAAATCTTTGTAAAGCTGGTGTGAAAGAATCGCCTAAATGTAATTCCTCTAAAGGCACATTTAATGGAATGTCAACAGAAAACTGGTTATTTTCTAACTTTACTGAATTTTGAAAACATTGTTCAGCCTTTTGAAATTCAATTTTCAAACTGTTTGTCTCTTCTGGCATCTTCTCTGACAACCAAAAATTTTTCATTATATTTTCTAAATTGTCATCAACCTTCTCTTGAACAATGAAATTTGAGACCAAGTTAACGTTTGATGTATAAGTTTTACAATCATTTTCAATAGTGCCTGTTATAACATGACCAAATAATGTGTTTTGCAATAAAAGACCATTTTCTAATTTTATAATGCCATCTATTATGACCTTTGAATAGAAACCAACTCCCAGAAGTAGGGAAATCTCTGATGATATGTTGAACAGATCATCAGCTAGTTGAATATTTTCAGGAAGTTGTATCTTCCTTATATCAATAAAGTTTTGAGGTAAATTGTTGGTAATTGTATCAACAATGTGACATTTCACTGAGAACTTAACATCATATAGAGATGACTGTAATATTACATTTACAGATTCATTTATTTTGTTTTTGTTATTGCCTAAACCAATAATGTTTGAATCTTGAGCCATAGGGGCCAAGTTTAATTGTTTTACAAGAGAATGTTTGATAATACATACTTGACTACCGCTATCGAGCAGAGCCTTTACATAAATTTCCTTACCATTCTTGTCAATAAGTTTTACCTTTATAGTGGGTAATAAAAAATTTGTTTGACTTGTTGTTATATTGGAATGTAAGCTTATGACATCACCTCCTTTTGGCTTCCCCTCATGCAGCAGGGTATTGTGACTTTCTTTACAAATTTGGCATTTAAATGAGTACTTGCATTTAATATTAGTGTGGCTTCTAAGGCATATTTCACATAATTTATTGTCTGCCACAAACTTTAAACGCTGTGAAATTGGAGCTAATTTAAATTTAGGGCATGTATAGATGGGGTGATCATTGTTACAAAAATTACAAGTCGGTTTTAAATTGACAGTTTTGGTCACAATATTAGAAACTTTATTTTTATTGAAATTGGAATTGGAGGTTGACTTACCTTCATAGCAGGTATTCTTCATAGAACTGTCCTCCAACCCTATTGCTCTTTTTTCTAAATATGATAAAAATTCCTCTATTGTAGGTAAACATTCTGAAGTCCTGTCAAGATGGTAAGCACGATTGGTATAGCAATCAAGCTTGCGAGATAATATAGATATCAATAGCATGTCCCAAGATTCGACAGGTTGCTTAAAATTTTTCAACGCATGGAGCTGTTGACGCACTTCAGATATAAAAGATCTAATGCAAGCTGCAGTCCCCCTTTGCATTTGGGGAATATCCAATAAGAGGTTGATATGATTTAAAATTAACCGTGATGGATTGTCGAAACGTTTCTCTAGTAATTGAATGGCTTGAAGGTATGATTCGTTAAGAAGTGGTAGGTTTACAATTACAGATAGAGCATCTCCTGTTAAGTATTTTCTCAAATAAAATAATTTTTGAACATTAGACAGAGATTGGTTTTTATCTATGACAGCATTAAATAGGTCAATAAAAGGTCTGTATTTTGTGTAATCTTTTCCATCATAGGATGAAATTTCAATGCTTGGTAATTTGCAAGTTGAGATGGAATGCTTTTCAGAAGTTGCCTTTGTTTGAAGTTGCCTTAGGGCTTCATTTAGTTTGCCTAAGACATAAAAATACTTGTCTTCGATCTCCCCTACTTCTTCCCTGTCTCTATCATCTAGGATTTGTATGTCCAAATTTACACTTTCGTAAACCTTTAATGTATTTAATAGTTTTTCTCTCCGAGCTTCTAAAGTGTCTATTGTTGACGACGTAATATTAATGGGATCACTGATGAAGTTTTCTATACGCGTAATCATTGCTTTACACTGTCCGCGTTGTGTGCGTAAGCGCTTTAAATCTAGTTCTTGTGAAGTAGCCATTGTGGAAAACTTTACGCACGTACTCGTAATAGACCGCACTGTTAACGCAAGCACTTGTTAATTACACTGCACTTCGCTTTTCGTGATGACAGGAAGGTAGAAACCGCTTATTTCGGGGAAAACAACCGAAGTTATTGTTTGTTTGTAAACAACATTGAGGTTAGAAATGTTTGACGTTGACGTTTCAAAGATGAAGTCGTACCTGGATCATTCAGTTGTACCAACCAAATAGCTCCAATTGGAATAAGCACTATGACTTATGAGCAGGCCGCTGTTGTTCCCGTTCCGCCATTTTGTTAGTGAGATGTCACTTGTATGGACAATCAACAAAATACAAACTGATAAGATCTTCTCGGCGAAACTAATCGATAACAATCACTGGTTTACAATCCGGTTCGAAGGACCACTAGCCTTATGTTAAATAATAGGCTAAGATGAATGATTTGATAATATTGATTTATTGAAATCAAGACAACATTATGGATGCCGCACAGTGAAAAAAGTGAAAGAAAAAAGTGTTGCCAGGCGTAAACTGGCCAAAGACAAAAAAAAGATATTTATAAATAATATTGCTATTATGCAAACTAAAAATAAAGCTAAATATAGAATTTATATGTTCTGTATTGAACATAATAATAACGTATAACTAACTACTAATATGTAATAGAGTGTAAGAGCGAGTGTGGCCGAGCGGGAACTTGTGCTACTTTCAATCCGACGCACCATAGTTCGAATCTCGACTCGGCCCGCACCAATGACTTATATCAAGCTATGTGCGGATTATTCACACTCACTCTAAAACGGCGAAGGAAAACATCGTGAGGAAACCGGCATGTTCAAGAACCACAGAATTCGAGGACATGTGACATCCACCAAGCCGCTCTGGGCCCGCGTGGTGGATTATGGCCCATACCTCTCTCTCTGAGTGAAGGCCGGTATCCCAGCAGTGGGAGCGTAAGAGGCTGATAATGTGTATGTAATAGGATAGGAGATTTATAGCCATCCAACCGACAAGTGAACACTTTTATAGGAAAGCGGCGGCGGCGCGGCGTCGCTCGATAACCTCATTTTTACTTTCAATTCAATGAGGTATAATCGGAAACGCGTCACCATTCATTGGTTCTGGTCGTTTCGCAAATGATTTTAGACCGGCTCACGCTTTCCACATTCAATTGTACATATTGTGTATAAAGCATTAGTGTTTAGGTATATATTCTAACTTTATCATTATTTCTTCTATTATGAACTTTCGAATAGGGGTTTCCAAGTCTTTTGAAATGTCTTTTTGTTTGCGTAGGTCGTGTAACGTTTGCCATATCTTTGATTCCGTACTTTGAAATTAAAATAGAAATACCCGTTTTGTGGGACTTTTTTCTTTTACTGTCTGCAATCTCCAGGGCTAGCACCCTTTTTTGCTAATTGAATGATTTTTTGCAATTTTCACATCATATCATTAAAATAACAAAAAGAATACTCCCAAGGCATAACTATGGTGCCATACATGCATATATAAGAAAACTTTACATAAATACTTTTTTTATTTTTTACAGCTGTTAACAGTTTAAATTTGTTTGTGAAAAGTAGTTGAGGTATACAACTACAAATATTACAATTAGGACTAGTTTATTTACAGTAGTTTATTTACAATAATTGTGTGGGACTTAGTATAAGGTTAAATTAAGTTTCCAGATCAACTCTATATAATGAGATGTAACACTTAATTTCATAAAAGTCCGCGTTATCAATATTTCCCACTAGCCTAATCTCGTAAATTGGCACACAACTCGCGATTGGCTTATATTCTGGATCAGGGGGCTTATGGACAAAGTCACCAGTGAATCTGTTTTGGTGCAGCCACAGATCTCTTAGGTGCAGCACATTTTATGCAAATAAATAAAATTGAATTGTCTGTTTGTAATATCAAAATAACAGTTTTTTGCTAAATGCATATGAAAGTATATAACCTACAACAAAACTTAAACAACTATTTTAAATTTTTTTGTTTTGTGTCTGTCTGCTTGTTCAGGGGTAATCTCCGAAACGGCTGGAACGATGTTGACGGGATTTTCACTGGCAGATAGCTGATGTTATAATGAATAACTTAGGCTACGTGGGTGAAACGGCAGGGCACAGCTATTATTATTAGTAGACACTGGCAGGGTCAAAGCTCTTTTATATTGTAGAATATAATGGTTGACTCTTTGGTTGGTTGGCAAAGCTGCTATAGTGCTATATTGGTTGTAAAGATTATGATGAATGGCTTGGATAATACTTACTCTTTGGCCTTGCCATCCTTCAGGAGGTAGAGAGTGTATGTAGGTGAGTGGCGTAGTTTTTCTGCCGTTGTAATGACCTTGTGAAGACCTTGCGCTGCCATTGACTGCTCACCAAGTTGGTCGATCAGCTTTGACAAGCAGTCTTGCATAACCCTGTATTAAAAGGTAAGGAATCGTAAATATTTATTTTAAAACACACGCAGCTATATGTGATAAAAAATATAAGATTGAATTGAAAATGGCTTAATTCAACCAAATTAGAATAACATTGCTGATCTATACAATTTGGGGTAGGCAGATTCGATTCTGTATTGTGGTGTAATTTCACAATTGACATAATCTTCTACATAATATAATATATGTTATCTGAATAATTACAAAAACGCTGTTTTTTTCAGCTTTGGATACCTGTCTATTGTGATTGGCCAAAGGGTGGTAATCCAATTGTCAAAGATTCTTGCCCATTGTGCATTTGATCAAAGATGACTACATAAAATCACCTAGGGACATTGATATTTGATCAATGATTATGGCAACCATAATAGCAGCAGATAAGATTGGAGTTCCACCATTTTCTCAATGTACTCAAAATACTATGCAAAATATACTAGCAAATTTTGGACAAATAATATGTTAGACAAGTAGAATGGGCATCTGTCAAAAATAATAAGATCACAATTATAGGATATAAAATTTGGACAAAGATCTTTGATGGGTGGCATACCACACTAAAATGTAAAAAACCCAGATGGGTGCTCATTTGTATGGAAAGGTAGGTATCTAAATAAATAATTTTAACAAAATTTATTAATCTGCACCTAGCACTTATGGAATTTGAATGCAATTTAATCTAGGATATATTTTGTAAAAAGTGAATGAGCTAGCAGAGCTAGCTTCCTGGGATAATAGCTGAACTATGCTACAATTTCAATACAACACATAAGCACTTTTATTTTATTTTTAATGCAAAATCACTGCCATGCCTTTCATGACAAAAACAGCAATGCAATAGTCACCATTTAAGGCGTAAAATCACATAAACACTAGAACTCGTTCTAAAAAGCATCGAAAACCTTGAGTAGGTGTGTCTTCTAACCTTGATCATTTATGGTTTGACTATATCTACTCTGAGCTGGAAATTGTGAAATACTTTATTCAGCAACCAAGTGAATTACGTTTAAAAGTTAAAAAATTAATGTTTAGGTCCTACCTCACACTGCGCACGTCGCCTCGGAAGCCAGGAGGAATCATCTTATGGTTCAACTTCGTGATCTCATCACTTAGTATTTCGTTCACCGGCATTATCCACTCCATATTTTGTCTTGTCTGCAAATAAATGGTCTCATGTTTAACTCCTTGCGTATTTAACTAAAATATTTGGGTACAAACTTTAAGAACACAAGAGTACATGTTACCTCGATTTTATTAAGTACCTCTTTTGTTCTAGAACCCAGAATAGTACCACCAAATTGACCAAATGTACTTTGTGAGTACCACCACAAACTATATACTAGCGACACTTCGTATAGAATTGTACTACTGTGCTAAGATTTGTGACGGCAAAGAAGCACCAATTTAATAGAAATATCAAATAATAAGATACATGAATGTGTGAGATGAGATTGACTAGTGATTGACTATTGCCAAAGAGAATTATAACCACTACGTTTCACAAATTATATAGGGTATACTAGGTACCTCTAAGTAGTCTGTGCGTTTAGATTATTGAGAAGTTGAGAACACAGATTGAGAATTTGAGATGCTTGAGCTGAGAACCACAAATTATATAGAGATAGATGAGATTGGGTCAATAAAAGTACTCTGTGGATTGGGTAATAGATATAACTATAAATTCGTTGGAGAACACCGAATGGAATCTCTTTGGAGAACACACAGAACTTTGCAACTTCAACTTGGTCAACTTGACATTGGCAAAAATCAAAGATGAAACCAGTGACTTATATAATATATGTGGACTAGAAAACATGCAAAAAAAAAGGTGCGCACTTACAACTCATATTATCTCATAAAATGGCTGCCGTTGCTAAGGTTGTGCCAATCAAGAAACTTAGGTGTTACTATAACGAGTATCGATATTAGATACTAGCCTGAAAGATATCTGTTTCACAGGAATAACATCTAATCAGAATAACTTACTGTAGAAAACAGAAACGATATAGCTGAGAAAATGCATGTCTTCCCTTCGTAAGACCGCTAGGTCTGAACCCCTAATATAAATAAATCCTATTTTCAATCATATTTGGATTATAATAATTATAGTATTTTTATCAATAAATCGAATTGGTTATAGCTGATATACCTAACCTAACCTACCTATATATACCTAAATAAACATAAATACCTACATAGTACATACAAACAATGTTAAGTGAATAAAAATTCAAAACTGCAAAAATTTGAGGTTTGGATTTGGATCCTTGCAGCTGAATGCGAAGCAATATGATTTTGCTGCGCGTGAGTGAGTAGCTCTACTGCTACCATATTATGCTGCTACTGTGTACCCATCGAACTAATGTGCGACCCGGCCGCCGCGCGCCACGCGGCTACCAACTGTATTAGGCCCGACAAGTCGAGCCCGCCGCGTACTTGTAGCTTTATACCTAAACTACGGAGAGCACTTGGCCTGGTTTTAATGAAACATGGTGATGCGAAAAAATATTTATATATATCATTTAAGAACTCTTTATAAACGTACTTTCAATTATTGTACCTGTCGGTTACCAAGGACCGCTTTTGTACATGTCCTTTAGTTATCTGTGGTACATTTATGTATGTTTGCATATTCCGTGAAAAATTGAAAATACTAAATAGTCGCGGCATTACCATTAGTCTATGGTAGAGCTGTAAAAGTAACGAGAAATTGAGTACTCGTATGTATTCGTTACTAAAATCATCAGCACTCGTTACTTTCGTATCGTTACTTTTCTCGTTACTTTTGATACAATCGAGTACTAGCATGAAACATCGCATCGAATCCTGTTGGTTGGTATCATTGTATTCATTGGTACGATTTCGTTCGTATCTTAATACGACAGTATGTACTTTTTCTGCCGTAAAAAACTGTATTTTTAAGTACTCTCCTCTTGTTATAAATGTATTTATTGTTTAGATTGTATAATGTATGAACTATTCTCGTCTTGTTATACATTTAAATATAGTGAATGACATTATTGGCACAAAGTAACACCATAAAAAATCGTTAGTAAAATAATGAAATCAAAAATTTGAAAATAACAGTAGGTATTTTAAGGAAAGCAATCCCTGGTTCATAATATTATATAAAAATTTGTTTTAAGAAAAAGCGGGAACCGGGAGCGGGAAATGTCGTGAAATATGAAATATTATCACCCATTTTTTCACCCTTAGAGATGGTATTCTTTCATAAAAATTATGGAACCCTACTCATGAAACAAATAATCATTTAAATCGGTCGATAAATGGCGGAGATAAAGAGTAACATCGCCACAAAAAAATACAGGCGAATTGAGGACCCTTCTGCTAAATATTATTTTGAAGTTGGATAAAAATATGAACAATACGAAGCCACGATGCTTATTTCTCACTCGCGTTCATTTGATCGCTGGACAAACCGTTTCAGTTCACGCATCATGCGTTGTTTTCGTACGGATAACGAATCAAACTGACATGATACGAAACATATCGAGTAACGAATTGAATTTGTAAGTAACGATTCGTTACTTCGAATCTGGCGATGTACTCGTTACTCAGTAACGAATACATACGGTTTCTTACAGCTCTAGTCTATGGTCGCCGGCAGCGGCCTTCCGCCAAAGAGAATATAAAATATAATCCCGGTACCTTCCGCCTTAGTTTTTACTTGTAAGTTTTGTCAGCTTTCCTAGCTACATATATAGCACAAATTATATAGATATATAGTAATCTGTGGTCAGCTTTAAAATGAGCAAAGAAAAAGCGGGTAACAAGCTGGACAGCCTTTTTAATTTACAATTTTATAAGAATCAAGGAAACTGGAAGTTAAGAAAGGGCGAGGCAAACAAAAATTCGTAAGTACTTACCTACTACCTACCAAAAAGTTTGACTCAAGTCATAGCCGTCTGTAAAAATCTTAATAAAAATGCTATCTGGCAAAATTGTGATCACCTTTCCACAAAGGACATTTACTAAGAGTTAAAGTTGAAAATGCTATTATTATTCAGCCGTGGGCATCCCAGGAAAACGCCTTCCTTAGCTTCTTCACGGTTCAAGTTATTTCTACTGCCGATCCTTTCAAAAATGCTTACAAATGATTTTAATTTACCTCTAAGTACCTAGTTAACCGTCGTGCTGATTTAGATTTATGTCCATAATCAAAGCGGGCCGATAGTCCCACTATTTATTGTCTCCAAAAATACACTGGCTTGTAGAAACATCAATACCTATTTACTTAGGTAATACATGTTAACCATTACTACCCTCATTTTTTTTTTGTTATTTGGTAACGAGACGACCTGGTCGTTTGCCTGATGGTAAGCATAACGCTGGCCCATAACAATTGCAGTGCCACCTAGAACATTGAAACACAAAGGCCTGTGCGGCACTGCAGTGCGCTCGTTACCCTGAGATTAGGTATTAAGTCTCATAAGCCCAGTAATTTCACCTGCTCATCAAACCGGAACACAGTAATGCTTGCACATTACTGCTTGGTGGCAGACTTCACGAGCAAAGCGATGGTAACAACCCAGATGGACACTCGCAGAAGAGTTAGTCCTACCACTAACAAAATCTCATATAAAAAATACACTGAAATTGTCACATTACCGGCACTTACCTATTTTTAAGGGCCAGCTTGAAATAAGACAAACTAATATTAACTATTATTCTTATTCCAGCTCCAATATGCTAGATCCTATTACCTACCTTTCATAATTTTACTTGTGAAGTCATTTTTTTTAAACATTAGTTTGTAGGGTCAATTGACCATTAACATCCTACTATTCAGAAACAAATATTTTGTATTACTTCCTTTCCATATTCTAGAAGTAATGACCTCTAACTAATTTACCAAATACTTGGTTTTTTTAAAAGAAGGGTAAGACAACATTATATTATGTAGAGTGCCTTGTTTAATCTTGTGAATATTTATTGTTGGTTGGTTATTGAATTCCAGACTGCAATAATTTTCTGCTTTAAATCAGTTTTAGATCTTGATGGATCCTTCCGTAGTTACGTCTTCACTTTCCACCTCGAAAGGTTTCGATTGGAGACAAATCTGGACTGCATGAGGGCCATTCATTGGCACCTCATTTGTAAGAAACCACTCCTTGGTTGTCTTTGCTGTATGGCATGATGCACCATCTTGTTGAAATGTATATTTACAGTTCATAACTTTGGTATGGATGGCAAGAGCCTTGTTGCCAAAATATCTTGATACTTCGCAGCATTTACATTCCCGTGGTGAACTGCATCCAACCCAGACCCTGCACTGACATGCAGGCCCATATCATGATGGCGGTTGGAAACATTACGTTTCTTTTCAGACAGTTTGGGTGAAAGACCTCATTTTTATTTCACATAATTTTTTTCGCTCATCTTCTGGAATGTAGATTCATCACTCCTTATTATTTTCCGCTGGTAATCAGTGGTCCAGTTCTGATGTTTGCGAGTGAATTTCAGTTGTTTCTTTTTCTGTACCTAGGTCAACAACGGTTTCTCTTTTGCTGTGTAAAAACCATTGCCCATTCTTTTCAGAACTCTTTTGCATCTGTATCAGTATCGACTGAAACATCGTTTTGAACCATTTTTCGCCATTGTACAGTTAGTTCAGCTTGTGCTTGAGCTTGTGTTCAGGTTCTGCTTGATTATATTCTTTAGGAATCTATTTTCGGCTGGACTTGTGATACGAGGACATCGGTTTTCTTCAAACATAAAACATTTTCTGTTTTTTTTTGTAGTGTTGGATGATTGACTTCAATGGTGCAATATGAAACTATTTAAATGGTACAGCCAATTTTTAATAATGATACTCAGTAATTGGTTGCATTATTTTTTGAAGGCTAGATGAATTATTTTGCATTGGGGCTTGTATATAAACAAATACTTTGACTGAACAGAAATATATACATAGTAGATTATTATTGCTACACTGAGATAGGCCCTAAAAGAATAGTCATTTAAAAACCTTTCAATGTTTCACGGCTCCGTAGCTAAGTTGATAGTAACCCTGCCTGCAAGGCGAGGGGTCCCGGGTTCGATTCCCTGGCCGGGGCAGATTTTGTGTAAGCATAAAGTTTGTTCTCGGGTCTTGGATGTTTGTGATGTGTATCTGTGTATGTCCATGCCACCTGCGACACAGGGAATCCTAGTGCGGGGGTATGAGTGTGTAAGCGTTTATGTATGTTATGTATGTATGTATGTATGTTAAATATTTTCTTGTAGGAAGAGACAACCAACTTTTGTACTAGGAGGAATCTGTTCTACAAGAGTCAGGTGATATATTTCAATCTAGTCTAGCTATATAAACTTAGTAAAAACCAGTTAAGCTTGTAGGTAATTGTGCGCTCCCACAGATAGTATACATTTATTTGTTGTCAAAAAATAATATATTTATTTATTTATTTAATTATAGACGAGCAGCACATGTGCTGATATGTCTATATTACACAGTGTTGAAAGTCACGATTGTTCACTTTTGTAGTAAGGAAGTATTGTTATATGATATTATTTTCTTTCCAGTGGTTTATGTGAACAACCTGTACTAAAACAGGTCATTGAAGACGAATTTCCTAATCAAAGTAAGTAAAGCCAATGCAGTGTTGTCTAAAACAATTTCGAAGTCTTAAGTCAATCTCTTTTGACTTCCACATCTCGTGATGTACCCTTGAGTGCTGGTCATTGACTTAACTTAGGAAACCTGGGTGCTCTTAATATCCAACCTTAACCTTGGCTACTTTGTAGAGGCCTAGGCCAAGGTCACTGCAGAAAAGCTGGGCACCTTTGTGACATAGAGGCAGGACTTCACATTGGGATAGCTGCTATCTTTATCAAGCAGAAGTCTGTTTAAGATTACTTGTACTCGTAGGTTCAATATGAGCCTATTACCAAGTAAAGGCTTGGTTGTGTGGCTCTGCCTATGAATAGTACCATCCTATCTTTTCCCATGTGCACTGTAAGATTTCAGGGAATGGGCAGCAGCGTTGTTCATGATCAAATGTATGTTTTCTGGCTGATGATGATGATGATGATGATCTAGTGGATAAAATTTGAATGTGAAAATGTTTCTGGCCATGAACTAGCAATTACTTACCTAAATTTTTTCAATTTGATTTTTTTCTTACGTCCCTGGAAGTCCCTCATGAAAGTTAAATTACTCTAAGATGCTGTGCATTTCAGATCTTCCTGCTGCGAACACAAAGCCGGCAGTCTCCAACAGGCTCAAGCAACTTTTAGAATCCTACAACAATTTAAAAATGGAAACCACCGGTTCTGTTGTTTCTTCAGAAATAGTAAGTCACTTGTATGAAAATCATGATTTTAGACAATACTATTGTTAGTGGCATTGCATTCCGCTGCCAATTGAACGAAGTTTCGAATCCTACCATGAGCTTGCCCTTTATGAAGAAAACCTTTGCGTAGCTACCATAGCATGGTCATCATCCCTGGAGAACATAGGCTTCCCCCGTTTCGGGGAAGGGATTTGCTGAGTTATTGCAAAGATTATGGTGTACCTATTATGGTACACCAAGCTTGGTAGGAAACTTATACTTATATGTGACTGAAGACAATGTTTAGAAAAACAAATGAAAAGTGTAACTCATATTATCAACTATAATAAGATTGTAGTGATGCAAAACGCTTTTTTAACCTAAAAGAGCTGAATAAAGTATGCTACTCTGTGTTATTTTTGGAGAAGTTGTAATAAGTACTTAATAATACTATTTCTATTTTCAGGATCTTGATAAGACGTTGATGCCTTCTCAATCTCCCTCTTCGACTGGTCAACATTACGAAAATCCGTTTGGAGGTAAATATATCAAAACTATTTTCACAGGTTCCAACAAACAAAATTAACCTCGGAGTGACAGAGCGTCGCTCTTTTTGAAAAACTTTTTTTTTAATTGCATTACATGACCAAATATATATGGCGAATAAATATTTGGGACATTTTACACAGCACAGCACCATCTAGTCTCTAACTAAGCAGGGTTTGTACTATGGGTCTTAGACAATGGATATAAATATGGATATAATTCTTATAAATATATCTTATAAATATATATATATATATATATATATATATAATACACTAGCTGTGTCCCGCGGCTTCGCCCACGTAGCCTAAGTTACTTTTTGTAACATCAACTAAAGTCTGCCAGTGAAAGTCCCGTCAAAATCGGTCCAGCCGTTTCTGAGATTACCCGGAACAGACGCATAGACAAAAATTTAAAAAATAGTTAATTTGTTACATGTACCGTATATACTTTCATATGCATTTAGTACAAAGCTGTTATACTTTTTACTTCTTGATTTTGTATACTTACATAGTTATGATGGTGTTTGTTTTTTAGACTAAATTGTCGCAAATAAATATGTTTTCTTTCTTTATTTTGATATTACAAACAGACACTAGTTTTGTACTAGTTTGTACTAGTTTTGTTAGTGGGAGGACTAACTCTTCTGCGAGTGTCCGTCTGGGTTGTTACCACCGCTTTGCTCGTGAAGTCTGCCGCCAAGCAGTAGTGTGCAAGCATTACTGTGTTCCGGTTTGATGAGCAGAGTATCCAGTGAAATTACTGAGCTTATGAGACTTAATACCTAATGTCTCAGGGTAACGAGCGCATTGCAGTGCCGCGCAGGCCTTTGTGTTTCAAAGTTGTGAGTGGCACTGCAATTGTTATGGGCCGGCGTTATGCTTACCATCAGGCAAACGACCAGCTCGTCTCGTTACCAAATAACATAAAAAAAAGACATTTCAATTTTATTTATTTGTATATAGATAAGAAACAACCAGACCAACACAAACACTTTATCACATTAGTTATATGTTATAATTGTCAGAGTCGTACCACCAAGAAGACCATCACGATGCAGAGAACGATGGGGAAAAGAAAGATGGGGCGAAGAAGAAGCGGAAATGGGTAACGTATCATATATATATATATTCATTTCTTTTATTTTTGTGTAAAACTGTAATGTTGTGTGATGTCCTGAAGTAAATGTATTTTTAACCAACTTCCAAAAAAGGAGGAGGTTATCAATTCGTCGGGTATTTTTTTTTTTTTTATGTTTGTTACCTCAGATCTCTGTCGTTTATAAACCGATTTGGAAAATTCTTTTTCTATTTGAAAGGATATACTTTCAGATTGGTCCCATAGAAATTTCATCAAAATCGGTTCAGTAGTTTGTCACTGAAGTCGGTTCGTAGCTTTTTTAAAGCAATTTTTTTATCTTTCTTTCTTCTTTCTTTCTATACTAGTTTCTGCCCGCGGTTTTCACCCGCGTTTCCCACAGGAGCCGTGCATTTTCCGGGATAAAAAGTAGCCTTTGTTCCTCTCCGGCCGATAAACTATATATATGCCAAAAATCACGTCGATCCGTTGTTCCGTTGCTGCGTGAAAGAAGGACAAACCAACAAACACACTTTCGCATTTATAATATTAGTAGGATTACATCACCTATAATTACGAGAGTGAATAGGTTGCTTCTAGGCAAGCGTGCTACATCGTCGACCGCACCATCGCTTAACATCGCGGAATCTTTCCGAGTGAATTAAAATAACCCGGCAGGAGGTCTACCACCATCTCTTAGAGCAGTATTACTTTAACCTTAAGAGCCTACTAGTCCACGCCACGAACTTATCAGTGGGCGCGGCTAAAATGCATGCTGTTTCGTGTAACATTAGTGGAAAAAGGTAAGACTCAGCGATTAGGAGTAAAAAGCTAATGCTCGCACATACACAATTACACACTCTCGTAAAGTCACGACGAAAACCGAAAAGTCGAAAACCGGCGCGCAAAAATGTACGAATTGGCTTCTGGTGCTTGGGGTTTTACGATAAAACTACTGAATGAATTTAGTCAAACCAAAATTATTTGAAATGTCAACAAACTAAAGCTTGTTAGTATGTACATTATTTTGGAGTTTTCGTAATCCTTTTGTAATTTATTTACGTCCAAACTTGCGTTAAAATACGTGCTAAAATACAGATGTTTGAAGGCTCATTACTTTTAAGCCACTTATTTTTTTTCTGTATAATTAGCAGGCTGACCTAGATAACGAAGAGATAAGTCGATATTATTCTTAATTTTGGACTTAAAACGTCAAGTAGTGGAGTAATCACCCAAGTACGGTTGTATGGAGAAATGAACGGCTGGTTCCTTCTTAAGGACGAACTAGTCGTTCATTTCTCCATACAACCGTACTTGGGTGATTACTCCACTACTTGACGTTTTAAGTCCAAAATTAAGAATAATATCGATTTATCTTTTCGTTATATAGGTCAGCCTGCTAATTATACAGAAAAAAAATTAGTGGCTTAAAAGTAATGAGCCTTCAAACATCTGTATTTTAGCACGTATTTTAACGCAAGTTTGGACGTAAATAAATTACAAAAGGATTACGAAAACTCCAAAATAATGTACATACTAACAAGCTTTAGTTTGTTTTAGACTTTCACGGTTATTAACTAATTCACACATTATAACGGGATATTTACCGTGATTACCGGGAGTATTCCCGTGAACATGATGCTTGCAACAGCGTCGAAATATCGGGTGCTCATCGTTCAATAATAATCACGGTAAATATCCCGTTATAATGTGTGAATTAAGCTTTAGTTTATTGACATTTCAAATAACTTTGGTCTGACTAAATACATTCAGTAGTTTTGTCGTAAAACCCCAAGCACCAGAAGCCAATTCGTACATTTTTGCGCGCCGGTTTTCGACTTTTCGGTTTTCGTCGCGACTTTACGAGAGTGTGTAATTGTGTATGTGCGAGCATTAGCCTCATACTACTCATCGCTGCAGAGTCTTACCTTGTCCCACGAATGTTAGATGAAATAGCATGCATTTTAGCCGCGCCCACCGATGAGTTCGCTCCGTGGACTAGTAGGCTCTTAAGAGATGGTGGTAAGCCTCTAGTATGTTAATTTTATAATAATTTTGATTTTTAGGTGGATTTACCGGTTTACCTCAGTGAATCAATATTGGAAGATATCGACACTTCAAACGAATTAGATTTTGAATCCGAAGAGGAAGAAGCACAAAGCGCATCGTTTGAATTAGGCTTCCCAGGCATTCTGGAAGAAGCAGGCATGGCGCCGTCTCCAATCTTCCCGCAAGAAGCACACACCGTACCGTATGAAATAGACTACCCATCAGCCATTCTGGAAGAAGTAACCGTGGCGCCCTCTGCAGTCTTCCCGGGAGAAGCTCACGATGAGTCGTTTGATTTAGACTTTGAAACTTTTCTGGAAGAAGCACGCAATGTTCCGTCTGAATTAGTGTTCTCGACCCCTCGGGGAGAAGCGAAGGAAGAGCCGCCGGTGTTACGCTTCTCAGCCTTTCCGGAAGAAGCGCTCGATACGCACTTATTGAGCGTCCCCGGTAAGATATAATAAAAAGTAGCTGCTGCCTGCGGTTTTACCCGCGCGGAGATATTGGATTTCATGGGTTTTATTTTATTCAAATCAAATCAAATCGTTTATTTGCTAGAATACATGTTAGCGTAAGGTCTTAAGAAGGGTACGTATAACTCGCCCAACTCCGTGATGGGCCTAGCGCCGAGCGGTAAATATTGTTCCTGTTTCGCTTGTAACTGGCAATTGTCGGGACTCGGGAGTTTCCGTAGCCTCACTGCGTCTCCCCGTTACCTCACCCCGCGTGTGACGAAGCGGTTGCAAAATGTCGACAATATTTTACATTTTTTTGATAACATTTCGAAGTTCCTTTTTCATTTTGAATGGACATAATCTATTTCAATTATTATGTATTATTTTCAAAGTTGACTATATTACCGAGGGGTAAGGTGCAAAAGTTTTTTGATTGAACGAGTTTATTATATGAAAATAATCAGTTCAAAACGAGTCGTTTTAGTGGTGGAAATATTGAAAATTCACTTCGCTCTAATTTGATTTTAGTGGTGTTTGAACCAAAACGAACACATTTTGCCCCTAGATACTGCTTATCCGCTTATACATGCAAAATTTCATTTAAATCTGACCTGTAATATTCAAATGAACAGGGAAGTTCGTTTGTATGGGACATTCGGCTTACGTACCTCTGTTAAACAATATTTTTGATCAATGTATTCAACCTGCAGGCAGGTGTGCAAATATTGTTATACATTTTAATTCCAGTGCATGTCATAATCAGTTATTAATTAGTTATTAAAATAAAATTATTGTCAAACATTATTTAAAGTTAAGGTATTCCTTTACACTATAAAAACAATTTTGCATTAACCACTTATGTAGGTGTAACTTAAATTTATTACCCTGCAACAATTTAATATTTTCTGGTAAATTATTATAAATAATTATACACATATTATATACATTTTTCTTATAAATCTCTTTATGGCAAGTTGGTTGATAAGCTGATTTTTTGCGTGGAACACTAATTTTTTTTTTCTAAAATATAATTAGCCTAATTTATTCCTTATAACATCTGCTATCTACCAGTGAAATTCCCGTCAAAACCGGTCCAGCAGTTTCGGAGATTACCCGGAACAAACAGACAGACAAAAATGTTAAAAGTGGTTTATTTGTTGTAGGTACCGTTTATACGTTCATATGCATTTAGTAAAAAGCTGCTATTTTGATATTACAAACAGACATATACCAATTTTATTTATTTGTATAGATTAGAACAGTTCCACAGGGGTAGTGTATAAATGTAACGTGTAGAGATCGTGCAAATGTTTTAAGCCTCCGTAAAGCTACGTATATTGCAGGCGTAGTAAAAGAAGCCAGTGAAATTACTAGGCTTATGAGACTTAATACCTAATCTCAGGGTAACGAGCGCACTGCAGTGCCGCGCAGGGTTTTGTATTTCAAACTTCAGCGTGGTAGTGCATTTGTTATGGGGCGGCGTTATGCTTACCATCAGGCAACCGACCAGCTCGTCTCGTTACCAAATAGCATAAAAAAACACTTGCATTTATAATATTAGTAGGAAGTAGGATTATAAACTTGTATCCTGACGGCTCCGTAGCTAAGTTGGTAGTAACCCTGCCTGCAAGGCGAGGGGTCCCGGGTTCGATTCCCGGCCGGGGCAGATTTTGTGTAAGCATAAAGTTTGTTCTCGGGTCTTGGATGTTTGTGATGTGTATCTGTGTATGTCCATGCCACCTGCGACACAGGGAATCCTAGTGCGGGGGTATGAGTGTGTAAGCGTTTATCAACGAAACAATAAAGTACATATTTTGAAACCTTTCCAGATCCAGATTACTCTGATTTGTCGAATATGTTGGCTCGGAGGCTGTCGCTGGACCTGTGCAGGTTCTCTATGAAGCTGTATACGGTGCTCCACGACGAGAGGCAGGCGGAAGCCGGGACTCAGGACTTGGGCATGATGGCCACGGAACAGGTATGTGACACCTTAATACATAACTAAGAAGAAAATAAGCTAGCTTAAGGTAGCTTTAAGAATTTTATGTTACGGGAAATAAAATTAATCTCTGTGGCGTACTTATGATTGTGTAATATAATATGACTAAGTTTAAAACAATTGCTGAGTTATTGCATTAGGTACTACCTGTAATGATAGCTGTAAGTTAGAAATAAATAAATAAATAAATAACACCGCTTCTACCGCGTGCTACATATATCTTCAGAAATTGTATTGTGATACTTTTAGTGTCCGACCGAAACAGGTTTTTTAGCCGAAACCCAATTTCGGTCACGCTTTTGGTTAGTGGTAGGACTAACTCTTCTGCGAGTGTCCGTCTGGGTTGTTACCACCGCTTTGTGAGTGAAGTCTGCCGCCAAGCAGTAATGTGCAAGCATTACTGTGTTCCGGTTTGATGAGCGGAGTAGCCAGTGAAATTACTGGGCTTATGCGACTTAATACCTAATGTCTCAGAGTAACGAGCGCACTGCAGTGCCGCGCAGGCCTTTGTGTTTCAAAGTTCTGTATTCAAACCAGGGGGGCTACTACTACTACCATAACAAAAAGCCTCTCTGTATATATGTGTAGTAATAACTTAGCCTAACATTGAAAATAACATGTTCTTTTCAGACCTCGACTCCGAAGCCTGTCCACGAGATTATGGCATCTTCGTTCATAATCCCTGAGATCAAAACTAGCAATATTGTCGGCAGGTACCGCAAACGTTCCTATACTCTCTAGATTACATTGTCACACATAACTACAATCACAGTACGAGTAGAGATTTGTTACGGCGAATAACATCTTATTTTCTTTCATTAATATTAACCATAGAGTAGTACTAGATAAACGTCGTGCGCGGCATCGAGGCCTTACTCCGAAATTCGGACGTTGAAGCTTCGGCTGACGGGACGCTATTTTCCTACCACTGTTCCTGATTAAAACTGATTATTTCTTACTATGAAATCGACTGAAAGCTATCGTCCAGAATGGCCATGTAATTTTATAACCTAAAAGACTGATTCAACTTGATACCCTTTTGTGAAAACCGTCGATCTGACAGGTCGCACTTGTCAGATCGACAATATCGAGCTATTCCGTTGCCATATAAAAGACACGCTTATATAAAAAAAAGCAGGGGCGCTCTGCCGTAAATGAAATTTATTTGGAAAAAAATTTAGTATTATTTCATAACGGCATCTAATTAGTCGGTGGCGTTAGGCCCAATCCTTAGTTTTATAAGAACTTAAAAGCTATCGACCTTTCCATGTACTTTATCAATTTTTTTTTATATTTTTTTGTTATATAGTTATATTAAGGGGCAGAATACGGCGCGCCGCTATCTCACTCCCGCATCTTAACATTTTTGAAGATAAATAATTACTTAATATAATTTTGAAAAATCGCATTCGGTGAAGTTGCTGGTAACTGATTAAAACTGATTATTTCTTACTATGAAATCGACTGAAAGCTATCGTCCAGAATGGCCATGTAATTTTATAACCTAAAAGACTGATTCAACTTGATACCCTTTTGTGAAAACCGTCGATCTGACAGGTCGCACTTGTCAGATCGACAATATCGAGCTATTCCGTTGCCATATAAAAGACACGCTTATATAAAAAAAAGCAGGGGCGCTCTGCCGTCTGCTGCTCTGCTCTACATTACAAAGGTATGGCAAAAGTAACATTATGATCCGATCAAGTTTTCATACATAAAAATGGGCAAAACATAAAATCCCATTTTAAGGTTTGAAAACTTGAATGGATGGAAATGAAATTTTTGTTTAACCTTTGTAATGTTATAGTCAGTAATTTCACCGAATGCTATTTTTCATAATTATATTAAGTGATTGTTTATCTTTTAAAATGTTGAGATGCGCGAGCGAGATGGCGGCGCACCGAATTCTGCCCCTTAAATGAGTTAATTTCCAAGTATGAGACTGTAATCATTGTGTACCGTGAAGATTCACGGAGCAAAGTGTACTCAGATTTTCATATTTATGGATAATTTAATAGGGTCTTACTAATAAACAGTATATAAAGGCGGTATAGTTAAACAGTGTTTTGTCTTTGTTGTTCTTTGAACATTTTAAACTGAATTGAAAGAGACAAAACATTGTGTAACTATTCAACCGCTATACAGAGTTTATTCGTATGTATTATGATAAGACTAAATCGATCTCTATATAAGTGTTAAGTTCTATTGAAATACTGTTTATCTATTGTGTCCAATCCTGAAATTTGTAAATCGTCGAATGTTTAAGGACTTATGTTATAGGCTCACCTTATTTCAAGATAAACTGGTAAATGGCGCGCTGGTTGAGACTCCGCGCCGCTTTCTCGCTCGCTCATCTCAAAATTTTTGAAGATAAACAATCACTTAATATAATTATGAAAAATTGCATTCGGTGAATTTGCTGACAACAACGTTACAAAAGATTAACATTAATTTCATTTTGATCCACTTAAGTTTTCAAACCTAAAAATGGGATTTTATGTTATGCCCATTTTCATGTATGAAAACCTGATCGGATCAAAATTATACTTTTGCCGTACCTTTGTAATGTTAATGCCAGCAAATTCACCGAATGCTATTTTTCATAATTATGATTATCTTCTAAATGTTGAGATAAATACCTTAAGATAAAATGTAGAATTAAAATCGTTAAGATTTTCCTATAATGAATGAATCTAGGAGTCTATAATCTCTGCATAGTTTATCTTGAAATCTATGGTTTAGCTGTGAATCTCTCAGAGCTTTAACTACATATTTACATTAACCAGTCTTAATATTATTTAATTGCTTTATAATATTTACAGTGTTCTGTGATTCAATATTTACTCATTTCAGGATTGACCTTTGACTGAAAGATGACAACATAGTTAATTAAGTCTAAGTATGTACCTAAATAGTTATTTATAGAGCGGGTTCGCTCGATTATTGGCAACGTTGTGATATTAGTAATTTATATTAAGTTATAAAACAGGCTCAAAGCCAAAGTTCTTCTTAAGGACGTAAGACTGTTAAGCTAAAGTAATCTTACACGATTGAAAATGAATCTGAAACAATTCGGCTGCGATGGGCAGGGTTTTAAAATTATAACACCCTGTGTAGTGAAGTCATAGCGCAGAATAGATAACTGGAAATATAGAAGTGCAACCTATTGTTTCTCCTTTATATATCAATGTATTTACACGAATTTATATTGCACTATACTTAATTCTAATTATTTTGAGCTCACTTATAACTCTATTTATATATAAGTGACCACAAAATTATTATTAACTTCGTTATCAACTTTATGTATTGGCCGAAGAGAAAAAAAACTATAAATCATTTAAGTTCATACTCTTCAAATATTGTGTGTTGTGAATGTGCTTTGTACCTTTTTTCTCTCAATTGTTAAAGTCTGCCTTCTCTTCGGTCTCAGATAATAATATTCTATGAATTTGTGAAAATCACAGACCAAACCTATACGGCCTTATTACAAAACGAGTTTTAACGCTAAACTGGAGTTTAAACCGTAGTTTTGTCAAATTTCTTATTACAAAAAGCAGATTAGCACTTAGGTCTTGGTTGACTATGGTGTCAAAGTTAGTCTTGCCGGGCACCTAGTTTAGCGACGGTTTAAGCATTTATTTTAATGGCGGCCAAGTATTCTACTTGTCAAATCGTAAAAAAATTCATATATTTTGTATTAAAGTAAAAAGGGGTGGTGAGGTATTAGGAAGCGTGGATGAGTAGAATAATAGCTTTTAGCAAAATATATAGGAAATACTTATAATATCGAAAGTATACATAGTAAAAACAGAATATATTTCAAGAATTGACAGTACACACAATCAACAAAACATGTTGCTATGGTTACTTAGCCATAGTGTGCCATTGTATAGGTTGGATATATAAGGAGTATCTCCTTAACATTTTTTTCATATACGTAAATACCTAATTAGGATGTTTTGAATTACTCGCAATGATCAAAAGTCATTTAAAAATTACCTACAATATTTTTCGATATTAGAAAATAGTATTGTGTGACAAAATAGCTACTTATATTCCAAAATAAAAATTAGTACATTGTGTCAATTCTACATTTCGTGTATCCGTAGCATAAAGACATTTATTATCTGTGGAAATAATTTCTACCATAGCTACAGTTTGGTATTAAGTTGTCTTGGCTTTATTCATCTTTTGTAATAAGGTTTGGTTTATAAGTCGACTCTAAAGATAGTTGAAGACAAATTGGTTGTCGACCAAAGTCGAGTTTAACGAGTTTTTTGTAATAAGGCCGATTGAGTCCGCTTAGCCGGGCACTACTGCTCATCAAGGTTAAGAATTATCACTGCTTAACGCCGCCCAGCCGAACCAATATACGTACTATAAATACTCATTGAAACATTTTTAGTTAAGTTGTTTAACGAAACTATAACGGGTAATCATAATCTTAAATAACTACAATAACAATAATTGCCAATTCTACAGTTTAAACAAATATGGCGGATCATCAATTCAGATTGGTTGGCGTCTTCCATATTAACATTATAAGATTTAGACAAGTTAAAAAATACGTACATTACCTATACGTCAATTTTCTATACTTGTCCATAAATGTAAACAAACTCGACGGATGCCAACTGATGATAGCAATAGTCACAAATTATATGGCAATAGTAGTCCGGTCGCTATCCAATGACATGATGCGAATTTTAATTTCTATGTTTGTCATTGGTAAGTGACCCTTCAAAATACATTGTGGACAAGTATAGAAAATTTTCGTAAACCTAATTAGCTGTTTTCTTATATTGATGAAAGTTTTGTAGATATATAATTATTATTACTAATGATTGTTTAATATATTTGAAAGAACAGATTTTGTATATTATCGTCGTTAACTGCGGGTCCAGTGGGATAATAGATTGTTCCGCCTTATATAAGAACTCGTCTGTGATTTGTTAGTAAAGATGTTAATTTTTTTGATATGTTTATTTTGATTTATATGTTTTTTTTTATGGAATTCAGAATTTGACATGAGAACTTATTGTGTTATTGTACCAATCGATCATTTATTTGCTACTAGTACAACGCCCCTTTTCATTTATCGCCTTGGACCTTGTCTTAAATTTAAAATTTCGTGTACACGATTACTTTTTGAATACAAAAAAGAACTTGATAAATTAGAAATCAAATTTATTTCAAAAAATATGCTAATGCTTTTTGGATTGTGTAAATGTGCTAACATCATTGCTTACGATAAAAAAAATCTTCTAGTAAGACAAAGTCTTCTGGAAATATAACATAACATCTGCTACTCGGTTACTTTAGATTTAATACAAAGGTCACTAATTTACGTAAAATGTCTACTTAATCTTTCTTATTTTTTTGTTATTTGTTTATTTGTTCTTATTTTTGTTGTTACTTATAACCAGTCTCATGTGTACGGATTCCGATTTATTACTACTCTAAATAAAGATTTGGTATAAATTCTTGTTTATTTTGCAAACCGGAACCCTTACTTTACAAAAGTACCCGTGTTTAATACTTATCCAATAATATACTGCTTGGCGCACACTACTGCTTGGCGGCAGACTTCACGAGCAAAGCGGTGGTTAATAACCCAGACGGACACTCGCAGAAGAGTTAGTCCTCCCACTAACAAAAAGTTAAAAAAAAGGTTAGTAGAATGTAAGCATTTTCGTACAACCTTTCAAGTCCAAAATCTCCAAGCCTAATCCGCAACCTGTCCGCTTGGCAGCTCTACCAGTATATACAACCTGAGTTTGAATTGGTATGTTATCCTGGAAGGGGTCAATGTACTCCTGGAGGTCAACAACATTTGATTTTGCATTTTTGAAATTAGGCATTTTCATTGATGAAATGACATTTAAAGATTACGTCAAAATTCTACTAATTTTGTGTGCAGCCGATTCACTTAAATTATGTTGAACTTTGTTAAATGATGATGGCACTTCACATTTGAGGTTGAATTTATTTTTTTGTATGGAAATTTGGAATAACGTATTTCCAAGGGAGGTTCTAATGGTTTGTCGACAACCATGGTCCAAATCACCCCCTTCCAGGTAAACGTACCAATTCAAACTCACCCTGTATTATAGAATATTATTATTATTCTACTTTATACTAATATTATAAATGCGAAAGTGTGTTTGTTGGTTTGTCCTTCTTTCACGCTGTAACGGAGCAACGGATCGACGTGATTTTTGGCATAGATATAGAATATGGACCGGAGAGTAACATAGGCTACTTTTTATCCCGGAAAAATGCATGGTTCCCGTGGGAACGCGGGTGAAAACCGCGGGCGGAAGCTAGTTTTTTCAAATTCAAATTCAAATTCATTTATTCATTGCGAATATGGGTACAATAAAAGTTAACGGTGGTATAAGAAAAAATACAGAACGCCATACCCAACCTGTCGGCATGCAATATACAACAGAGAAATAATGTTAGTCATGAATTATGATTATACGGTAATCAATATACATAATAGATTTTAATTGTATTAGAATTAAAATACTTAATTAATAGTGAGACATAATGAGTTGAGTCATGCTAAAAAAATACAAATATTAAAATTTATCATTTAAGTAATCTTTGACACTGTAATAAGCCTTGTCTTGTAAAAATATTTTAAGTTTAAATTTAAAAATATGAGTCAACTGAATATCTACTATGATTTTTGGCAAGTGATTGTAGATTATGGGAGCCATACACATTACACTGCTATTGAGTAAGCCTGTTCGATTAATTGGACAGCGAATTTTATGATTAATGCGATCACTATTAAAATTACTAAACAGATCAAAATTATTTCGAACAAATACCACGACTTCATATATATACACACAAGGTAATGTCAAAATTTTTAGGCTTCTAAAAAAGGGTTTACAGCTTTCAGTTGGTTTCAATTTAGAGATAGCCCTAATACATCTCTTTTGTGCCTTAAATGCGGTTTCTTTTTCGGTGCTGTTACCCCAGAACATAATACCATATCTGAGTGACGACGCGACGTAACCATGGTACGCTGTAAGAACTGTTGGTGTGCTTACTGTTTTTGAGAGCATATGAAGCGCGTACGAATATTGGCTTATCCTCTGACACAGGACCTTTACATGTGCTTTCCAATTTAGGTTGAAGTCAATAGTAAGTCCTAAAAACTTTGTAGTCTCTACATGGTCAATTTTCTGGCCTAAATAATGTATGTCAATGTGATTCAAATTATTAATTCTATTTCTAAAGATCATAAAATTAGTTTTAGTCAAGTTAATTTTTAAATTATTTGATGTCAGCCAGTGTATTATATTATTAAGTGTACTATTTATTTCATGTTCCATAGTTAAACTGTCTTTACCCATAAAAAGTACAGTGCTGTCGTCAGCAAATAAAACCGTAGGCTGATGTGTGATTTTGGGAAGGTCATTTATATAAATTATGAATAAAAGTGGTCCAAGGACGCTTCCCTGCGGTACACCGAATTCAACTGTTCTTTGCTCCGATACAAATACTAATTCTTTCTTTAATTTCGGACAGATCTTGCTTATCTGTGTTGCCTGTTTGCGATTAGTAAGATATGATTGTATTAGGCTGTGAACATTACCTCTAACACCATATGAATGTAATTTTGATAGTAGCAAGTTATGATCCACAAAATCAAAAGCTTTAGTTAGATCCATATAGAGTGCGCAGGCTGGTGTTTTATTATCCAGACTTGTCAAAATTGTTTTAACAAATTTAAACAATGCCATATTAATCGTTTTATTTTTCCTAAAACCAACTTGTTCTTCAGCAAGCAGATTATTATTTTCAAAATAATTGTACAGACAGTTATGTATAACTTTCTCAAAAACTTTTGATAAAATAGGTACCAGTGCTATCGGCCGATAACAAGCCATGTCATGTTTATCGTTTTTTTTGAACAAGGGTTTAATTATTGTTATTTTAAGTTTATCCGGAAAAACACCTTCAGAAATGCACAAGTTTATAATATGACTTAGCACTTGGGACAGTTTATCAGCCACATGCTTTAATATTTGTGTAGATATATTATCATAGCCAGTACTATTAGTGTTATTAAGAGACATAATGTGCTTTTTAATATCTTGTGGTATGGTTGGAGCCATGAATAGCGAACCGGCATTGTTCGAGATAACATTTACATAGGGTTTCATGTCCAGTTTTGTTATTTGTTCAATAAAATAGTCGTTAAATTTATTAGCAATTTCTTGGGGATTGTCAATAATTTTTCCGTCAATATTTAGCTTTATGTCTTCCTTAGGGATAATATTTTTACTACCATTAATGATGTTCCACGTTGCTTTGCCCTTGTTATGTGCTTTATTGATATAATTATCATTTTGTGATTTTTGTGTCAATTTAATTATACGATTGAGTCTTGATGACAAAACTTTAAAATTATTTTTATTTGCAACTGTACGGTGCTTTCGATATTGCCATAATAGAGCTCGTTTCCGTTTACAGCATATCTTTATACCGCTTGTAAGCCATTTCGGTCGTTTTTTTGTTGTTATTTTTATTTTAGATATTGGGAAGCAGAGATCATAAAATAAAATAAAAGTTTCATAAAAATTATTAAAAGCAATATTCGGGTCAATAGACTCATAAATGTCATGAAATGTAAGAGAATTCAAACAATCCTTAAATTTATCAATATTTTCCTGACAATAGTCGCGTCTGTTAATGTGCCAGTATTTTATAGAATAAGTTGCTTTAACAGGACAGACAAGCAATTGTGCAGTATGATCTGACAAAGCAAAATCAAGAACATTACCTTTACAGCCTCGCAAATTATATAAAAAATTGTCTATGCAAGTTCCACTGCTTATCCTCGTTGGTTCATTAAATGCGATTTTCAAATTAAAAGATGATATAAGTTGCTTGAATTCGCGAACAATACTATTTTCATTTAACATATTGATATTAAAATCACCGCAGATCACTATCTTCTTTTTACCAAAACATATACTGTTTAATAGAGATCCCATGGCTTGGAAAAACAGACCTAAATCATATGCATTTTGTTTTGGGGGTCTATAAATGCATATGATTAAAAGTTTGTGGTCAATAAGTTCTATTCCAGAGCATTCAATTATACCCTCAGTGCAATATAGGCCTATTTCAGGAATGGGTTTATATCTATGTATATTACGGACCATAATACACGCTCCTCCATGTCGGTTCTTGCGACAGTAAAAAGAACCAAGTGAGTAATTAGTAAGTTTTAAAACTTCAGTGTCACCGTTGATCATATTGTGCTCGGTTACACACAAAACATCTACCGGGTTTCCTTTATTTTCTAGTGATTGTAAGTTGATTGTTATTAAGTCCGATTTAGACACAAGACCATTTATATTTTGGTGAAGTATATTAATATGTTTATACACGAAAAAACTCATTAGAATTTTCATGAATTTTCATTTTTATAAAGTTGTGTTACTGACTGCCTGTGATTGGTCACGATGGGAATACTTAACTTGACAAAAGAAAATGTGTCACTGTCCACCAGTACTGGACAAGGACAACGGGAATAATCGGATGATACAATGCAGTGACCGAATGAAAAGAGAAACGAATCAAAAAGTTATGCGTGCCATTATGAATAGGAGTTGGTGAAATACAAAACTTCATAGTTCAAACATCCAATTAGGATTTATTTTTATTCGAAAAAAAGGATATAAATCATATATCGTTACGATGATGCTTAATACTATTGTAGTAGGTTTATAGTTATGCGTTACTTTCTCTTAGGTTACTAATGTCCTAACCAATACCTACTTTACTGTTATATAAATACAGAGTGTGGCGTTAAGATTGGATAACCCCTTTACCAGCGGGTGGAAATCGATTGCTTCCGAAATTTTGGAGATTTTTTTTTTAAATTGTCGTCCTCACTCTTTGGTGTCCAGATCACAAATCAAGGACTTTTTTTCAGTCTGTTTTTTGAATTGTTTTCCTAGATAAACGTGCTATCAAATGTAAATTTTCATTTTAATGCCAAAGGGTTTTTTAAAGAAGTGTTGATCTTAAAATTAGCGTTTCAGTTATTTTTTTTAGCTAGTTTGACCTGACTTGTGGTGTAAACAAATGTATGGTGACCGAGGTAGACACGTTTAACCAGTAATACAATTCAAAATACAGACTGAAAAAATTGCTTAATTTGTGATCAGGGCACTGAAGTGTGTGTCAAAAAGACAATTTAATTTAGAAACTACAAAATGTCGAAAACTGCGATTTTTAATGAACATAAAAGACTACTGTACCTAATTTTTAATTTTCTGAAGAGTAATGATCCCCAACCCGCTGGTAAAGGGTTATTCACTCTTTACGCCACATCCTATTCGAGTATACTCGCACAAAAAACTAATATCAAAATATCACTGACTAACCTGGACGATAATCAGTCTTCGTGAATACGATCCATGCAAATTGATCGAAATATAGAGTTGGGGAGAATGGGGGGCGGCAGGGGCGGTGCGCCCTGGGACCAAGCACAGGGGGGGTGCTAAAATCACGCTTTGGTGTTCTGGTCGCGCAACAAGAGTTGAGGCGAACATATATGCTTACTCAGACGCATTCAGTTTTATTTGTTTGGGCAAGTGAGACAGAAAGCGCAGTTCTTCCTTAAACAAACCTCGAACCTCCCCTGCCGTCCCCCCCTTACGCCGCCACTGCATACCTTCACGCGAGCTTATATAAAAAATCCTGCAAAGGCAATCTACCGACGCCCTATCCATGATATCATTATCAGCTTATTATGTGTTCGACTACATCGCTGTGTATGAACTCTGATTAAGTGAATCTTATAAATCTACCATTACAACTTAAAGTTTCATAATTAAATCGAAACAATAACCCAAAAAGTGCCAAATAAATAGAACAAAAATAATGGTCATCGTCACGAGAATCAGTTCCCGTACTTCAGTTAGTTCGTACCTAACTGAAGTATGGGAGAAAAGTGAAAAAAGGTAAACAAAAAATCTGCAGGCAGTGTCAAGTGAGTGCCCTTATTTGATACCAGTTTCAATTCAATCTATTATATACGTTGTCATTCCTATTGCTTCAGCTCTCGCTGGCGCACCGCCAAGGCAGTATCCACCAGCATGTACAGGTACTTGAACTGCTCGCCCTCGTCGCCCCCCTCCGGCACCATCTGAACGTTAATACCACTCTCAGAACAACGACCAGTGGGGTGATATTAATTCACTCGGAATGAAATCCGAGTCGGAAGCGACTTTCTTGATCGTTTATATCTCGGAAACGCATCCCGACAAAGAAATATTGTCGGGATTATATCAGTGTTTATGCAGCTGCGGCGCAAGTACGGATCTATTCGGGTCGATAATATTCGACAAAATTCGATAAAAATGACAGTTCAAATCGATAACGTGGGATTTATCAAGCCTCGAAACAATCGACAAAAGTTATCGAAACGCTAGGTCGAATCCAAAGAGAATATAGAGATACTACAATACTTTACGATCAGACTTCGGTACTCGCAAAATTCGATAAATTTGTCGAGTTTTTCGGTTCGACAAATTTATCGAACCGACTTCCGTACTCGCGCCGCTGGGTTGTCGAATCTAAACAGGAAATTTCTCTGACGAGATGCGATTCCGAAATACAAACCATCAAGACTATCGCTTCCGACACGGATATTATTCCGAGCGAATTAAAATAAACCTGCAGTATTAGAACTTACGAGAACAGTTTCACACAAGTTAGGCGTAACTATCAGGTGATGCCAGCGTTAAAACATTTCGAAATCAAAAGCAGAAATAGCGAGTAAAGAATTTATTCTCTTAACATAACAGAAACTTTTGACGGGAAAACAATAAGTAGGTACTATGTACAATTTAACTTAACATACACGTATAAACAAAGCAACGTGGAAACTATACAAAAAGGAATACGGTTTTAACACCGACGTCGCCCTCACTAGGGTAATATGCACACGTTCAAATATTAGTCAACCGACACACACCGACTTACCTATCTCAAATAGGTATAGGTACGTACTGTATTAGTACAAATCATATTTTCTGATTTTGAATTCACCAAATAAAGCAAATATCACCGCGAGCTGCACATATCACAAGCTGTAGGTGCACCGCTGCGGATTCCAGCCGAGCTTCCTACCAGCAGGGTGATTTTAATACACTCGGAAAGATATCCGTGTCGGATGCGACTTTCTTGATCGTTGATATCTCGGAAACGCATCCCGACAGAAATATTGTCGTGATTATATCCGAGTTTATGTTTATGCAGCTGAGTTGTCGAATCTAAACGGGAAATTTCTCTGACGGGATGCGATTCCGAAATATAAACGATCAAGACTGTCGCTACCGACTCGGATATCATTCCGAGCGAATTAAAATAATCCTGCTGTACGGACGGGGCGGCTGAAGTTTTACGTGTGGCACCACATGTCGGTGGTGGCTACCTCCAGCTCAACGGCGACTGGTGGCGGTGGTGGGGGCGTCGGTACCGGCGGTGGCAACGGCGGCGGGCTAACCTGCATACGCCGAGGATGCGCAGGCGGCGCCTGCGGCACGCGCCAGTCGCTGGTCGTGCTCAGCGGCTCATACGAATCATCGTTAGGGCTCCCCGTCACTTCCGACCCGCTAAATGGAAAGGAATTAAAGAACTTTGTATTTTGTATTTGTTTAACTCGCCACACCGACCGTAACAGTCGTGTGAGCCTATTTTTATATGCAGCGCAAGTACGGATCTTTTCGATCAATAAAATTGACAGTTGAAATGGATAAATTGGGTTTTATCGACTTTTTATATAATTTATCGAGCCTCGATACAACCGACAAAAGTTATCGAATAGCTAGGTCATATCCTTACCTACTTATCAGACAGACAGAATTTTAAACAAGTGTTTATTCCTAAGGCCAAAGCGCTTGAAGAGCCTTACCTTCGATTAGCAGGATACATGTCAGGATTAAAACCGGAGCGGATGACAGACTGCCACACCGTGGGATCGTATTTGACCTCTTCCTCCTCACTGACCGCGCTGGAATATCCCTCGCCTAGCTCGGCGTCACTGCGGTACACCACCAGACCCTCAGAGTACTCGTGAGAACGCACTTCATGGACGCCCTGCAATTACTCACACTTAAAAATCACGCCCTGCGCCATATTGTTAGTGGTAGGACTAACTCTTCTGCGAGTGTCCGTCTGGGTTGCTACCATCGCTTTGTGAGTGAAATCTGCCGCCAAGCAGTAATGTGCAAGCATTACTGTGTTCCGGTTTGATGAGCTGAGTAGCCAGTGAAATTACTGCCTATAAATGTCTCAAGGTAACGAGCGCACTGCAATGCCGCGCAGGCCTTTGTGTTCTAAAGTTCTGAGTGGCACTGCAATTGTTATAGGCCGGCTTTATGCTTACCATCAGGCAAAAGACCAGCTCGTCTCGTTACCACATAGCATAAAAAAATCGAGATATGAAAACACAAAATATAGAACGGGGGCCTTACCGGCTAACAAAATCGAGTTCGTTTTCGACTCCAACCCGATTACGACAGGCGGTAGCTACCTACGTCTTCGGCTGAAAGGAATTGTCTAGAATTTACCCTGGTTTTCGTTTTAGAACGAACGTTATTATGTAAACATGTTGTTACAAAACGAAAACTAGCGAGAACTCGAGACAATGCCTTCCAGCCGAAGACTAGTCAAGTAGTCACCGCTGGTTTTAATCGGTTTGGAGTCGAAAACGTAGACGATTGTCGTTAGCCGGTAAGGTAGCGTAACATAGTGGATTATACCTTAAAAATAATACATATCCGATCTTGACCAGAACACGACTAAAATTTAAAATGTAATCGAAACATACAACATGATGTTTGACATATAAGTGGACAAGGATATGGTGTTTTCACCTGCGTTTTACAATACATTTTTGTAATAACCATGTTATAAAACAAACCTCCATGACGCTACCGTCCCAAGTTGCTACGGTGACACCGCCGGTGGTGGCGAAACTGCTTAGGCTCGAGGGCCCGGCGCCCAGCACGTGCAGCGGCGCCATTGGGCCTACAGCGGGCATCAGCGCCGGCTGCTTGCGCCCGCGCCGCGAGATCGTGTAATGCAGCGGATCGTGTCCCTCCCGCCGGAGCATCTCCGGCAGGATTCGCCGCCGTGCGTTTATGAACCAATTGCATACCTACAACGGAATACACGTCCTTTATCGGCCGCAACCACTTCTGCAGAAGATCTAAAAGAAGTAGTTTATCAAAATGGCTGATAACCCTTTCCCCTAATATCGTGTTGTATCAGCTTCAGAAGCGCGTGTTAAGTTTCACCGAGTACTCACCTGTAGGACAGTAAGATTAGCCTGTTGACTGAGGGCCACTTTTTGTACGTCGCTCGGGTAGGCGTTGTAGCGATGCTCGTAGAGCCATCGTTTCAAGATCTTCACAGACTGTTTGGGCAGGTTGCCGCGCCGCTTGCGCACAGAGCCCCCGAGCAGGGCTTGCGGCGGCGGCACGGTGCGGTGCGCCGGCATTTGGTGCTGGGGGTGCGGCGGCGGCACGGTGCGGTGCGCCGGCATTTGGTGCTGGGGGTGCGGCGGCGGCACGGTGCGGTGCGCCGGCATTTGGTGCTGGGGGTGCGGCGGCGGCACGGTGCGGTGCGCCGGCATTTGGTGCTGGGGGTGCGGCGGCATCAGGGCTGGCTGCTCCCAGTCTGTACCGCCCTCGTTGTCGTCTGTCGAAGATGTCGACGGGATGCGGTCTCGCGCTGCAATTACAACGTAAAGTAAATAACAGTTTAAAGTTGCTCGGTCGCTATTAATAACCACCAGGCAATTTTGCACAGCCGTTTGTTACCATGCGACAAGGCGTTGGGGGCAAATACTTCTCTTCACTTTTTCACTTCACACTTTAGGGTCACAAGACGTAACGGCGAAATTTTTTTTGTAAAATCATATACGCCTACCCTCTATTTTTTTCTAAATGTCCTATATAACTAAAACAATAAATATTATTGCGATTGGATCATGAGAACCCTTGCCAACTTCATGCCAAACATAAGGCATGATAATTTATATACATAATGGGTTGGTAAATAGAGCAAGATTCTAGAACTTATAGGTTATTGAATAAATAAACCACCAATATGCCCAAATCGTATAACTATTTAATATTTTACATTAAAAACACATTATTTATCAAATTTATTTTCCAAGGTTTTCTGTTTTCGTCTGGGTAAAGCTTCCGGTGATCTGAAAATAATGTAATAGAAATGATTTTGTTCCTCTTGCCATGAAATTCTTGTATCAACTTAACTGCTCTTTCAACTGTTTCATTCACTGACCTTAGTGTTGAAACCTTATAAGCTTCTTGAATAGAAGCATTATTTGATCACAACGTAGGATATTTCTTTAGGAAATACTATCATCAATTTCGAGATGGTTTTTGAACATCTTTTGACTGAAATCAAGCTGCAGATGTTTTTTCTTTGGAACTAAAAATGAAAAGCAATTAAATAAATCTATACAAATAAAAATTTATAAATTCACTTCACGGATATTTTAAAAGAAAACTGCTAGAACTAGTCCATTAAAGGGAAGTTGTGAACCCGTTATTTGATGTTTTACGTTATATCAAAATTAATACGTATAATAATAAAAATATACTCTTTTTATAACTGCGTCGATCCAGTCACATCTTCACCTGAATACAATGCGTTATCGGTTATACGAACATAATAGCAAATAATTACAAGCACATTAACTTGTTAGGTCGCGTTTGCCTTAGTAAGCAAGAACTCTCATCTGTCGTCGCAAGTCGGCAAGGGTTCCCGGGGTCCTACCGCCCTAAAACTTTTTTCTATTATTTTGTAATCATTCAAAAAAATTAAAAGGGTATGCGTTAAAAAAATAACTTATTTTTTTGGGAGACTTGCGTATCTTATCTGCGCAGAATCGTGTAGACACCCCAATTGGTTTTTTTATTTAACACATAGTAGGTAAATGTATAACATACTTACTATGGTTTGCAGAGATGGAGCAGAAAATTAAGTAGGTATGTACCTATTATTACAATTTAGTCAATGCCTGCCCATTCATTCATTTTTTATGCTATTTGGTAACGAGACGAGCTGGTCGTTTGCCTGATGGTAAGCATAACGCCGGCCCATAACAATTGCAGTGCCACTCAGAACTTTGATACACAAAGGCCTACGCGGAACTGCAGTGTGCTAACCGTTACCCCGAGACATTAGGTAAAGTCTCAGAAGCCCAGCCAGTTGGCGGTAGACTTCACTCACAAAGCGGTGGTAACAACCCAGACGGACACTCGCAGAAGAGAGTCCTACCATTAGTGGTTATCCTTGTAAATTGTCATACTTACCTACCTCTCTACTCTCTCTAGTCGCCGAAGAAGGTGAAGGCGATATTGGAGCGCCGCTTCTGCCTCGGCTGCTTCACTTTGATAAATAATTCTGAGGCACCGTCAGCTCAGGCAATAACCGAGTAATACAGTCTGACAAACATGCAAGTGTACTAAACCATCGGAAAATGCGTGTAGATAAATGTGTCTTGCTGTGGGTAGTATTAAGTACCTATTGTGTCTGATCGCTGCGTACTTACGCAGTTTGATCTTCATAACTTTGATCACCGATCTACGCAGAGTGACGACTGATGCAATGTTTACGCACAACAAACGAAACAGTAGGCAGCCAAAACTTGCGCTTTTGACAACAACTGACAAAAAGTTGTTATCAAACGGATATAATATTGAATTAAGTAAGGTCTTGATGATTTAACACAATTTTGAGATATTTACAAAGGGCGGAATAAAAAGATGCTTTATTCAACGCTGTTTGATTCAAAATGCACGCACTTTTCCATTATTTTATTTGAAAATCGATGGAGCCCGAGACAAACGACGGGGCACGACATTCGCTTGTCTTTTTGAAATTTGTATAACAAAATATGTCATGCCAGTCATGCCACATTGAAAACTTTTTAGTAAAAGGTAATCTATGTTCATTCCAGTAGACCTCCTTATTACGTCATTCTATAACGTACACATAGAAATAGTTCCGTAAAAGACAAGCGTAAATCTATACAAATAAATTAATAAATATAAGAGTTTTGGCGGGAATGCGAAAATGTGCTGTTGTTGATTTTGTGTTATTTAGTAAAACCTTTGTTTTATCGAGTGTTAATGTGTAATAATGGTGGATTATTAACCATTAAGTGTTTGAAAACGTGCATGAGTGAAAGGCAAATGGTACAAAGACGAAAAACGTGTATTTTCGTATTCTATCCAAAACTCCATAGAAGCTTCAGTATTTAGTAAAGTATCCACTCTTAGAGGATAAATGTAGACGATTTTTCCTCAAGTATCCACTGCTTTACTGAAGTGTCACTTCGACTCTACCGCGCCTAGGGCTAAACTTTCGTGATTTGACGACTTTCATGCACCAAAACTAGAGATTTATTATATATTATTATATTTTATATAACTTGACGCTCGCTATATAAATACGCAAATCGCGTGGATCCAAAAACAAAATTAAAAAAATAATTGAAGTGTCTGTTTGTAATATCAAAATAACAGCTTTTTACTAAATGCATACCCTATATAATTTGTGATGCATACGAAAGTATATACGGTACCTATAACAAAACAACTTTTTGTGTCTGCTGTTAGTTCCGGATAATCTCCAAAACGGCTGGACCGATGTTGACGGGACTTTCACTGGCAGATAGCTGATGTTATACGGAATAACTTAGGATACTTTTATGTTAGAAAAATAATTAGGGTATCGCGCAAAAAAATAAATACCACAAAATCCAATATCTCCGCGCGGGTGAAACCGCGAGCAGCAGCTAGTAATATTAATAAAATTGTACGTTTCTCTTATATTGTATGTATGTATAAATATCTTATGAGTGTATGTACCTCTTCTTACTAATGCACCTGCAAATGTAAATTAAACATTGTTATAATTTCGCAATGTGGAATGGTTTTTACGTCGTATCAATATAGAGTGTGACCATATTTGGCCTTTTTTTGCCAATTTTGGTACCATTAGGTACTTGCTTGATCTAGACTAGCAGGTTCCGTAAGATAGTAAGCTAATAGAATTTTTAATTTGAATGTCTAAGAACTAAATCAGTTTGAAGTTCTTTAGAATATTAGGACAAAGCGTAAATTGTGAGGATTTAGTTCGAGGTAGGTAATAGTGTAATTTCTATTTTTATGATATGTAGGTATAAGTTTTTTATGCCTGCAAATCAAGGATTATTGTTATTTGTATTTTCTTTGTTTAGAGCGTTTCATTTGAATCGAGGTTCTAAAATAAAAAATTCGAGGCGCACTGTGCCCACATAATATTATTATATGTTCTGTGACCTCTTGCTCCTCCCACCGCACTTGTGTAAGTGACACTACTGAAAGTGGCCGAGGTGTTCACAAGAGTTTATTTTGCAGTTGAAGTGATCGACACTTCACAGGAGACTCATAGTTGGCCTGTTAACAGCATGTTAGCGCATTTTTACCCTTTTTCAAAACAGTTTTAAACATTAAATACGTGATTTTACTTAGCTGGTTTTTTTTTATGCTATAGATACATTCTTCATTTAAACGTTTTTACATTTCAATACACGAAAGGCAAAACTTTGCTCGATCGAAAAAATTTTTGAAATATGATCAAATTTATTTATTTTTCTCGTTTTATACTAAAAGTATCATACTAATCACTACAAAAATGGCATGCATTAAAAAGTCTTCGTATATGCTAGAGATTTTTACATAAACTATTTTTTTAAACGCTGTTGTTTATTTGTAATAAATTTTAGAGTTAATTTCTATCTCATTAGCACGGTCGCGCCCCGCTTTTCATCGCGCCAGTAGCCCACCGGGCGCTGTCGAAGCAGGACGTGTGTCAAATTTTGCTAGCCCGGGTCACCCTCTCCCCTCGCGCCTTATAATCTAAATAGTCTCAAAATATAAATATCGTGTTAGTAAATTAATTTTAAATATTATATCTAGTGAGTAAGTAAATACATAAACCTGTAAATACATAAAATATAATAAATGGACTCGTGTCTCTAGCGCTAAAAAATAAAAACGCTGTTATTTAGTTTATTCACGCGCACAGATAATGCGCGGGGGCTGAGGTAGCGTTAGATGCCTAAAGTTCCGGACTAACCTGCCGTTAACGTCATTAAACAAAACTGACATTGTGTAAGTTTTAATATTATAAAATACTAAAGTCTGAGCCAATACTGTCCACCTCTAATCCTGTTGTAATTCGGCAAAGCTTCCGTCGGCCCCACGGCAGCCACGGCAGGACACCTGTTGTACAATACGTTTTCTGCAGCAGAACAAACCTCAAGGAGTTTTATGCTTGACACAGCATCCAATTTACTTTCCAAAGACTTTCTGCCACAAGTGTACATCAGTTCAGTACATATATCGTTGCATGACCCAACCGCGCTGGATACATCGCTTGCCAGTTTAAACTTTACCGAGTTCACGGCTCTTTCCAAGTCCGACTGCGGAGCGCATACGCACATACTCATCCATTGCTTCTGAATGTTTTCCACCATATCCTCTAAATTAGCTAATTTCGCTACAAAATAGATACCCCATAGACCTACATCTCTGTAGGTAATGTAAAACGACTCAAAACTTTCGCACATGCCGTCGCACGCCGCTGCTCGTGCCAGACGAGACGCGTTCCTAAAGCCTCCGCCTTGGGACCTATGCCAATTTCCAATTATATGACTCGCGACCAAGAGATTGAAATATTCGGGGCTGGTAAACCCTGGAGCCTCAAAAGCTATAGCCACATGAGCAAAAGGCATAGAGTCGTTGCGATATATTACTTGAGAGCCAGTAAATCGAGACGGACCTTCATCGGATTGGCAAGCAGACTCTCCAACCATATGACAGAATCTACTATATGCACAACTCACAATATCTTCATGTTGAACTTGTCCTGAACTGACAATGCAAATTTTATAAGGCTGGTAATGCTGACAAAGAAAACTTGCTGCAATATTTCTGTCAAATCTTCTAATGTTCTTGGTTGGTCCGATGACACGCTGTGCCAAAGACGTTCCCTGGAAGGCAGTCTGGTGCAGATAATCGAAAGTTACAGCACGCGGATCTTTATCTTGGTCCAATATCTCCAAACACATGTTTTGTTTCTCAGTTTCGATTTCATTGTCATTGAGTTCTAAATTAGTGATGATGTCTGCAAGTATACCCAAGATATATGTCGCATTTCTTGATGGAAATATACCTGTGAACGTCTGCATATCCCTCGTAGTTTGAGCTGTCAGCCTTGCGCCTAAATCTAGAAGATATTGATCGAGTTCATCTTTACTCAGTCCGCAGAATCCTTTGTAAGCCATATGTTCCAAAAAATGCGTAATACCGTGATTATAAGCGGTTTCGAACCTAGGGCCCGCCTCGATTACAAGAGACATACATGATAACGGCGACGGGTAACAATCAGTCGCTACTCTTATTCCATTCGGAAGGATACTAATTTGGATATTAGGATCGCATGGCCCCTTAGGTGCGCAGGAAGCGGAGGTGCAGTTTAACCTTTTGAGGCTCTGCGTAAATATGGATAATAGACGAATGGAACGGAACATTATCATAGTTGTATCCCCTAAACAGTACGATATTCGTTACTGATAGTATGATTTTTTAAGTTAAAACCACGTCAATACATCTATTATTTTATGAAAATATATATATTGTTATTAATCATAAATGAAGTATAAATCATAAAGCAAAGCAAAGAATATGTAACAAAGAGTACCTATGGCAAAGAGTAATAAGACCTATGGTACTGTAAATTATCTCTGTACCAAATAGCCACGTGCCATGGTGTCATTGAAGTGAATATATAATTTGTGAAGTGAATATATCACAGACTTTTACAAATCTGTGGAATATATCTACCACAAGATAACAGGCTGATGTTATCCACAGATTACTATATATGTAGCTAGATGTTATCCTGAAAGGGGATGATTCGACCATGGTTGTCGACGAGTTGTGAGAACCTCCCTTGGAAAAACGTTATTCATAATTACCAAAAACAAAGAAAAAAAATTCAAACGGGAAATACGCGATATTTTCTGAGTGTTGTCTAAGTCTCTTCTAATCAATATTATCATTTAACAAAGATCAAGTGAATCAGCTGATCTAGGGCTGTCCTGAAGTTCCGCCTACTTAGTAGAATTTTGGCGTAAACTTTAAATGCATTTTCTTAAATTTTTTATACATTTCGGTAACGAGACGATAACGAGCCTGTCGCTTGCCTGATGGTAAGCATAACGCCGGGCCCTAATGCAGTGCCACTTTGAAACACAAAGGCCTGCACGGCACTGCAGTGCGCTCGTTACGCTCACACATCGAATCCGGCTATAGTGTAGCTATAGTAATAAACTTAGTAGGTATGCACTCGACACACAGCGCCCCGGCCCCCAACACATAACATTAGCAATTTTACAATAAAACTATGGTATAAGGGGCACCTTAGAGACGCTTTTGCGTCAAGCGTGGATTTCGTGATACTCGAAATGCGTAGCACAAGCAAACGTACGTTTGCTTGAGCGTCTAAGGTGCCCCTTGTGCCATAGTTTGACTATTTGTGTAACTGGCCATATCGTTCTGTCCAAAGAGAATATAATCCCGGGTTAAGTTATTTTTATTTTCGTTTTCAAAGAGCATATACGTAGTATTATTTCCTCTGTGGAGCATATAAATTCGTTTCGCTAAAAGCAAGGCTAAAAGGATTTCGCTTGTAGTATATAATTTGAGGCTTGTAGTGAAAACCATTTCAGATTTTATTAAGCAAATCTATCTGACTAACATTTTTATAAAAATACAATGTTAAAAGTTACGAAACAATTATTCTTAAAGCCTATTTGGTGCCCTGTTAAAGCTAGTGTTAGGCACAATCCATACCCTGTTCAGTTTCAACATTATCTGCAAAATATACCACCTATGAACTCTACTAAGCTACTTAACGGAGTCACCGTTGTCACAGAGGAGCGTCCGACCAGCAACGTGTGCGTCGGCGTCTACGTAGATGCAGGTCCGCGGTACGAAAGCGACTTCGAAAGCGGCATCACGCACTTCTTCGAACACATCGCTTTTAAGGGTACCTTTGCGCGCCCCAAAACTATGCTCGAAGATCAAATGTCGTGCATGGGAGCCAAGTTCAAGTGTTTCACCACGCGCGAAATGTCCGGCTACTATGCAGAATGCCTGAGCACGGACGTGACACTCTGTGTTGATATTTTAACCGATTGTATTTTCAACAACACTTTTTCAGACATCGAAATAGAAGATCAAAAGAAAGTAGTCTACTTAGAGTTGCTAGAACACGAGAAAGACATCAACGGGTTAGTTGACGATTATTTACACGCAACGGCATTTCAGGGCACTCCACTAGCGAGGACGATAATGGGACCGAGCAGCAACCTGTACAACTTCAACCCCAAAACTATACCGTTGTATATGAATAAATATTATGATGGAAATCGCACAGTTCTCGCCGCCGTCGGTGGAGTGACGCACGAACATATGGTGGCTTTAGCATGCCAATACATGAGCGGGCTGGAGCCTACTAAGTGCATAGAAGTTGACCCATACAGATTCACTGGATCGGATATGAGGTACCGGAATGATTCAATGCCGGTCGCAAACGTCGCTATAGCGGTTGAAGGACCGAGTCTGTGCGATGACGACAACGTCGTCATGGAGGTCGCGGCTAACTTAATTGGCGGCTGGGACAGATCACAGCCTGGAGGCGTCGACCACGCGTTCGATGTCGCCAGAGATACCTCCACTAACAAATACTGCGACGCATACAAATCTTTTAACATCAACTACAAGGACACGGGTCTGTGGGGTGTTCAGATTGTGGGGCCCACGCTTGGATTAGACGATACGGTGTCCGTGATACAGGGCAATTGGATGAATTTGTGCAATACGGTTACCGAGCGCGAACTGGAGCGTGCTAAGAGGATTACGAAGACTAAAATACTGTCGAAGGAGGAGAGCATGACGGCGACGTGCCACGACATCGCCAAGTGGGTGATGTACAACGGCTTCCGCGCACCGCTACACGAGCGCATCTGTGCCGTGGACCGAGTACACGCGGCCCACGTGCACGAGGTGTGCACACGGTACCTGTGGGACAAGTGCCCAGCCGTGGCCGCTATAGGGCCAATCGAGGGGCTCCCCATCTACGTAAGGATCAGAGCCGGAATGTATTGGCTCAGAATGTGAATCGTACCTTAAAGGCAAGACAGGACCAAAGGTAATGCCTTTGGTCTTGTGTCGTGTTGAACTCGTGGACGGAACAATTGCAATGTTTCTATATGGTGTAGTTGCATAAATCTGATCGTTTCCCAAAATCGGTTGTCGTTTGGCATTAACACCACATATTATTTCAATTTGATAGTCTACTATTTGGATTGTCTCGATTCAACATTTTTAGAAGTAATGTAGGTACCGAATAAATAACCTTTTTATTCGAAATCGGTTCAGAGGTTTCACTATTTTCGACCACGCTCTATCCCTTATATGTAGGTACGACGTATAAAACATGTGAAATTGAGTTGTCCCGTTGTCCTCGTTGGCCGCATCTCCGTAAAGCGGACAATACAACGGTGACGTAAATTAATAACATCTCGTTATCCCCGTCACTGGGACAGGGCCTACGTGGACAATGGAAAGAAACCGTATTTTTACGTGGCAAGGTATAGATTTTGTATGTAGTAATAATGCGCAGTTACTCAACAATCACATTCCAATTTATTATTAATGTATTTAAATGAAATTAGAAATCTGTCGCGAGTCAACTATAGGTGTTCGGGCAGTCGACCCACAAGTCGACCTTACACTTCCAGAAAAGAGCCAGTAGTTGACACGTGCTGCCAGCTAATGAATATGAAGTTTTAGTAACGTCAGACTTGCACTGTAACCTATAACAGAACCCAAAATACCTAAATAGCTCTATTTAGTTTTGGAAGTGTTCAGCAACCTTAGTCCTTATCACTTAGGTACTATTATCCTGTGGTAAAACTTCCATAGTGATTCATACAAGCAAATGTATTATGCGTGTATGCCTTCAACAGTGACGGGCATGCCTATATACACCCTGACAAAACAACCGTAGTTTTTCACGGCAAAAAAATGGAACAAAAAAGCAACATATGTGCTCCGGTCCCTAAACTATTTCTATGCCAAAAATCACGTCGATCCGTTGCTGCGTGAAAGAAGGACAAACCAACAAACACACTTTCGCATTTATAACACTAGTAGGATTTCGCTGGAAGTACGACGCTAGCTCGCTATATATTTACTGCGGTTTATATTTAATAAAACTCAAGGTTACATCAAAAGCAGTTTTATTGGTTAATACGGTACATAGTGTACGCTGATATGGTATAAAATTGATCTTAAGCTGTTCATTGCCCGTGGTCCTAAACGGCTAGTAAAACAGTACAGTATAGGCCAGTAACAAAACATTTTCAAAAATGTGTCACTGTCCACCATTGAACAAGCGGGTGGCGGACAACGAGAATGATCGCTTAAAAAGTTAAAACTAAAGGAAACAGGACAGCTCGGTCAACCCAGCCATACCTACGCGTAATACTATGTCCTTAGATCGCAAATTTCATGGCTTATAATCTTATTATATGCGATAGTAAAATTTTATTTAACAGAGGATAGTTGATGAATCAATCAACTTAAGATTATTTACTGTATTAATACCGGTCCCTCGCATTAGCACAAGTACGCGAACTCACAATCGGTGTAGAACGACATTACCTGCAAAATTTTGACACCATTTTTGCAAAATCATTCATGAACGTTTTCGCGCGTGTAAGTGGCAAAACGTAAGAATCAGAAAGACCAAGATTGTGTACATTATAACCCAATCTACTAATAATATAAATAAATAATTCTTTAATTTTTCCCCTTGTGTTCCAAGAACTTCCGTAACGGAACTAACGGGATTGTTATTCTCACTAATTCATCCAATGGGAAAAGTAAAAAAATTAAATTAGTTTTTTATAGGTATTCCCCGCTAGTTCCGTACAATTCTACTAACATAAAGTTACCAACTGACAAAATAACTTTTATACTTTAGTTTCTATACTTCGGGAACTTCGGGGAACAACCTTTTTCCGATCAGCCGTGATCCTCCACCAGCCATCTATACCTAAATATGTTTTAGATATATATGAATACTGTATGATACAGTCTATGATAATGAGTGTTTGTTAAAAATGAAATGTAACATCTCGAAACTGACAATATTATAAAATCGTAAGACACCATAACTTTGCTCCAAAAATCCGGCTCATGAATAAAATAATGACTAACGCAAGCCCTAATTCAAAATATATTAGTGTCTATAAAAAGCAAACATGTAACAAAAAATAATTAAAATAAGCGTTCGCACGCTGCACTAAACTATTTGAAAAAAAAAATATTAGTAAATAATAAATATAATAAATAAATAATAATAATAAATAAAATATATAAATATATTGGTAAAAATATATTAATATATTAGTAAATAATAAATATATCGGAGCAACGACGTCACAGGCGAGCTTCATGGACGGTGTAAAATGACAACAATCAAAACATGTTAACTTTGGTTTACTAATTAACGTTTAGAACCATAAATTACTCATTGGATTGTTAATAATTTCACTTAAACTTTGATTAACTAATTAATGTTTGTGAACCATTAATTACTCATTGAATTGTTAAAACTAGGCAAATGATTGTAAAACTGAACAAATTCACTGTAAACACAATTTTTTAAAAGATTGCCGACAAGTTTCTTGCCCATTCTTCTTGTACGGCCTATTACTTGGAATGGGCGCCTAGAGTCATTTATTTTAACTATCATGAGTGCTCTCCTGGGCCCCATGTTAATAAAAAGTAATGAATTTCAATTGAAGATTAAAATCTAAAGTAGAATGACAAGATCTAACAAGTTTTATAAAGATTCTTTGTCACAATCTGTTTTGCTATAAATACGAGCGACCGACTGTTGGAAAAAGCAGTATTGCGCCTACCGTCGGACCGTTCAGATCTCCCATATAACCTTGCCGAAATAAATGGTTGAGATAAAATGGAGCTACTTCGTGTTTTCTTTCTACGAGGGGTGAGCGGTCACCATGATGCTGAAGATGTTGACGACACCGGTGGTGACGTCACCGTTTTTAAAAAGACCCCTGGACTCGCCGCCCCGTCATCAGAAGTGGGATTGGAACGGAACAACCTAGCTTTCCAATCCTAGCCTTCTCACCCGCTTGTCACCTGAAGTACCAGCACAGATGAAGTGGGATTGGAACGGAACAACCTAGCTTTCCAATCCTAGCCTTCTCACCCGCTTGTCACCTGAAGTACCAGCACAGATGGAGTGGGATTGGAACCTAGCTTTCCAGTCCTAGCCTTCTCACCCGCTTGTCACCTGAAGGACCAGCACAAATGGGCAATGCAGCCGAGCCCAGACGCAGCAGAGGTCCCCACATCACTACCAGCTCCTGAAGATTATGCTGACACACCACCGTATTGGCGAGAGATGACCCATCACTACCAGCTCCTGAAGATTATGCTGACACACCAGCCACGTCCGTGGTATCAACACGAACGGGCCAACACGTGCAACCAAACCAAGAAAAAGGCGATGGAGACATGACATCAGAATACAGGTGAATCGTAACTTTTTCTACCATATTTTAACTTTAGACTTGCATGCGCATAAACGCAACTTACAACTTACAAATAATCCAAGAGATTACTTCTAATTTCACGAGATTTCTTAGTTTCTTGAGTTTTATTTTTTAAAGTTTTTCACGAGATACCCACAAATACCAAAAATCTACGAGTTATCCGTGTGCTGTCCGCGAGTTATCCCGAGGTATCCGCGAGTTATCCCGGGCAATCCACGAGTGATCCGTGAGTCAATCCAAGTGATAGCCGTGAGTTAATCCAAGAGGTAGCCGCGAGTTAATCCAAAGAGATAGCCGTGAGTTAATCCAAAGAGGTGGCCGCGAGTTAGTCCAAGAGATGGCCGCGAGTGATCCGTGAGATGTCCGACGAGATATCCGACGAGATATCCGGAGATATCCGATGAGATTGTAACGCGATTTCCACGAGATATCTACGAAAATCCATACCTAGTAATTCTAACCCAACTTAATAAAAAGGCCTCCAAATCTTTTCAAGTATGGCAGTGTCTTTAATCGACATCACAATTCTTAATTATTATTATCGCTGATTATTTGTCTTTGAGGTATTTTTGTGAATCTTGTGCAATTTATTCAAGGCGAAGTGCCTGTTTGTATGCTAGTTTGAAAACTTAGTGGCACTAGCGTTCATTAAGTTCTTTCTATTCCGGTACGCGAAAATACGCGATGTGGTAGTTATCAAAATTCATTGACGATACTGTTTGAACTAGATTCGCGGCTTTCATTGAACTAGATTCGCGGCGTTAGCAACAGCGCGGGGAATATTACGGATAAGTGATATTCGGTTAACAATTCGGGATCCGAATTATAAAACGTAATAGTTTTGAATCATCTGTAAGACTGTACAAATTATTTTATTCCTTGTGTACCCTCTATTTTCGTCATTTAAAATTATTTTATTCCTTGTGTACCCTCCATTCCCGTCATTTTCAGAGCCTCTGCGGACCACGGTCATAACAATAAGGCCCAGACCGCAGCATCGACCTGTATCCCATTTCCTTTAGAGCCTCTGTGGACCACGGCGTACAAGACCGCCCAGACCACAGCAACATCCCTGTCTCCCAGTCTCCCTGTCTCCGAGAATTTAAAAATCATGCAATGATGCGTGGAGCATTTGCATTGAACCTATAATAAATCTATTCATGCAATGATGCGTGGAGCATTTGCATTGAACCTATAATAAATCTATTCATGCCATGATGCGTGGAGCATTGGCAAAAACAAATACACACTCTGCTCACATTCCCTTGAGCATCAAATTTATTTACGTTTAACTACGAATGTTTGCATGTGAACTGTTATGTTTACAGAATATTATTAAGAAGGTACTAAAAGTTGGCTGATAATTTTGTTACGTGAATATTGTTTCACTCTAACATAAAGTTAAATCTTGACAATATGGAAAATAAGCAATGTAGCTTAATTTATGCAGTGATGAGAAACAAAGTTAACAGCTAGTGTACCGGTGTACGGGTACCTACCTCAAAACCAAATTTCTAGTTTTCAGAAACACCGTGCCTGGTGCAGGGCGCGCACCACCTGTCAGAATGGCCGAGTCGGCGCGAAGCGGGCTACGTCTACAGTGTTGAGCAGGGCAATAGGAAACATAACATGTTTACCTACTTTGATTAACTAAATGTTTACCTACTTTGGTTAGCTAAATAGTTTGCTCATTAGATTGTCGAAACTAGATAACTTCACTGTAAAGATAATTGATCAAAGAAAAGAAAGCAAAAAGAAAGAGAAAAGGAAAAGAAAAGAAAAGACAAAAAAAAAAAAAAAAATATTTTTTTTCGTTTCTCTTTAAAATGCAAACTATTACTCTTGCAAACTTAACTGCAAGCAACGGTGGTTGCTTACAGATACCAAACTCAGAAGGAAACGTCTCATTGTTTCAGAACATAACTGGACTGGTGCAGAGCACGCACCATCTATCAGAATGGCCGTATCGGAGCAACGACGTCACAGGCGAGCTTCATGGACGGTGTAAAATGACAACAATCAAAACATGTTAACTTTGGTTTACTAATTAACGTTTAGAACCATAAATTACTCATTGGATTGTTAATAATTTCACTTAAACTTTGATTAACTAATTAATGTTTGTGAACCATTAATTACTCATTGAATTGTTAAAACTAGGCAAATGATTGTAAAACTGAACAAATTCACTGTAAACACAATTTTTTAAAAGATTGCCGACAAGTTTCTTGCCCATTCTTCTTGTACGGCCTATTACTTGGAATGGGCGCCTAGAGTCATTTATTTTAACTATCATGAGTGCTCTCCTGGGCCCCATGTTAATAAAAAGTAATGAATTTCAATTGAAGATTAAAATCTAAAGTAGAATGACAAGATCTAACAAGTTTTATAAAGATTCTTTGTCACAATCTGTTTTGCTATAAATACGAGCGACCGACTGTTGGAAAAAGCAGTATTGCGCCTACCGTCGGACCGTTCAGATCTCCCATATAACCTTGCCGAAATAAATGGTTGAGATAAAATGGAGCTACTTCGTGTTTTCTTTCTACGAGGGGTGAGCGGTCACCATGATGCTGAAGATGTTGACGACACCGGTGGTGACGTCACCGTTTTTAAAAAGACCCCTGGACTCGCCGCCCCGTCAAATATAATATATAAATAATAATAATAAATAAAATAATAACAATAAATAAATATATAAATATATTAGTAAAAATATATTAGTGTTTATAAAAAGCAAACATATAACAAAAACTAATTAAAATAAGCGTTCGCACGTTGCACTAAACTATTTGAAAATATATCATTCAATCGCATAGTATACTACTAAACATAAACGACACCAGCGTAACTTACAGAGAGGCAGAAATAAAACTACATCTATACAAAATTATAATTTATTACTCATGTAAAGCTACAAATATAAAAATATAAAAAAAACGGTGTCTGAGTATAAACAATATCAACGTAAAGTCAATAGGTACATTACAATATATACATACACTTTTAGTATTATACTACTACATCAAGAACAAGATATCTACTCGAATGCCCAGAAAATTCGACAGTTGTGAGACACAGTTTCAATCTTGCTAGGCAAAAGCACTAGGTGTAATACTTTTGAAAGTATTTATATTATTTTTGATAGCTGCAATATAACTGCATATTTTTCCAGGACATATTTATTCCCAAGTTAACAGTATCGATAGATAATATATTTATAAATTATTAATCCAGAAAATATTTTTAAGATTCAGTTTAAGTACTCCTCCAGAAATAAGAACTAGCAAAGATTAGAGGAAAGGAAAATATATCGAGCACAAGAAAATGTTAATGAATAATGGAAGCAGTACTGTAGTGGAATTTTACAACAATGTATTTTTTTTATATTATCCATCGAATTCAGGCATTGAAAACAAAACACAAACTTGCTAAACAATAAAAGAATAATAAAGCGTAAATACTTATATGAAATCGGAACAACTGTACACATTCATAGGCAAACAGCTACAGAAAAAACTATTAGTCTTGACTCGAGACTAAAGTTAAAATAAATCACAACATAGAGAGCATAAGATAGATTGATCGCGACGATAAATAAAATATTCGTTGTAGAACTCAAAAGGACATGATTATAGTTTCCAAACGAACGGTCGTGGAACAAAATAGGTACTTCGATTTTTATAAACATGTATCTTTACATTTCTTGTCATAGTAACTATTATCTTCTAGGCTTGTCTATTCCACCGAGGAAGAAACATAATGAATGCAGATATTGAAGGTGTCTCGGCAAAGATAAAGCACTATATTGTCACTTTGATTATATAATATAGTTAATGCTTAGTCGTTACAACAATCTTTATATTTAGCTTTCATGAGATTCGTTACTTTTCGTCTATTGTATTTGTTTACGTGTGTTCTCACAGTGATTATTTAACATTCTGTTTAGACCGATCCACGGTTTTACAAGCTTTTAGCAGAAGTATGGTACGGTTGCGCCGGCCCCTCACATGCCCACGAAAACTTGAACCCAATGGCAAAGAAATATGCAAAGTTACCGTATTCAAAGACTGGCGTAATATACGAGAGATGTGAGTGACCGGCGAACGGCGTCATACTAGATCTTAGATAAGGTACCAATCCAGCATTTCAAAAATAACGTATGTAATAAACTTGTTAATTTCTAGCAATGTTGCAATGATTTATTTGCATAAAACATGGTGATAATAGTCTATTATTGTAGTATATATTTGATAATACTCCAAAATATGATTGTTACAGAGAGCGTACTGTTATTGAGCACGATTGTGTACTTGTACCTTTATACAGGATGTATACGTAAACGGTATGTTTTTCAGGAGGTGAATATACAGGTGATATACGACATGAAAAAAATAGAAAAAAAAATTACTTTAATTTCATCAAAATATCCTTAATTATTACAAAGCAGAGTCACCGCGTCGAGTCTAGCGCTGCCTTGGTACTGCGAGTGAACGACGACCGCTAGGGTATCCATATTTTCTCGTAATTACCTTGCAAAGTGTAGTGACATTTTAGTAGATGTTTTTTATTGATATGGATTTATAATTACTTCTTATATTTTTCAAGAATTCAATACGACATTGTGTTCGAGTATTAAGACCGTCTACGTATACATATTGTATACATTTGTTTTATCAAAAACTATACAGAACAATACTATTAAAAATTGTAAAATTTTAATTCGCCTACACTTCAGATTTAACTTAATATTCGTGAAAACGTGTAGAACTGTGTATACTACTCACAACCCTCTTACATACCGATATCGTTACTTATAACATTCGTATCACAAATCTCTAATTCTTATACAAGCCTTGATTCTGGCGTTTCACTGTCTCTTTCTAAATAAGAACATGAGAAAGGGATGCAATGAGAATACCTATAAAATTTATCCATTTGCGGGTAACTAGTGTAATTTTAACGACCATGAATTGAAAGTTTGATCTGTCAAGGATCTAAGATATTTGACAGTTATAAATCGAAAATTAGACGTGTCAAATATCTTCTGTCCCTTTTTGTCATTTATTTATTGGATTCATGTCATTTACTGGAAAGAGAGAGCTAAACTAAACTTAAGTTTAAGTTTGGGACGCGAGAATCGAAGCCAATACTGTAACATTATTTCGGGGGCTTTCAAGCGTCAGTTCAACAAGGTATTTGCGCCTCGTACAAGTTTATTGTCAAGTAGATCAAAACGCGAAATAACGTTACAAACCATTCCTAATTCCAAATGTAGCATTTCAAGAGATTCCATCTCTTGGGACGAATGTAATATCACTGCGTAATTTCGACCTACACATCCAAGATTCAAACAGCACCTCTATACGTTTAAAAAGTCATTCCTATACATTATTTAGAAAATCCGTGAAAACAATAGCAAAACACTATCGCCGAGAATATCAAGAAACAACTTAAAACAAATGATTCGTACTTTCTTGCGCTCTTCGGCGAGAGTCAATGACGCTAATATGCAAAAATGTATACCTATTATTCTCTAAAAAGCAGAGAGACTTTCGAAGCTTAGGCATGCCCGTCTGCACTAAAGTAAACTACGATAAAATTTATATAGGCAACTCTTAAACTAAGTCTTGACTTAAACACCGAGCTAAGTTGGTAGTAACCCTGTCTGCAAAGCTAGGGGTCCCGGGTTCGATTCCCGGCCGGGGCAAAATTTTGTGTAAACATAAAGTTTGTTCTCGGGTCTTGGATGTTTGTGATGTGTACCTGTGTGTGTCCATGCCACCTGCGACACAGGGAATCCTAGTGCGGGGGTATGAATGTGTAAGCGTGTGTGTGTGTGTGTGTGTGTGTGTGACTTACGCGCTGTCAAACTTTAGTGCAGACGGGCATCAGAGATACGGTCAATAATTTCGACTAAGTTTATTATAATGAGGCATACAAAACATTATTTCCGTTTATTTACGTGTCATTTTTGCGTGAATTGCCCCGTGTTGCGTTACCTTAATGTTGTACAAAAATACTGGCCAATTGTTTATTATGTAATACTTAATTAAAGATTGTTACGTTTTATCATACTTTCAGGTTTTTTTTATTATATACGTAGATTTAAACGAATATAAAACATTTTTTACAGTTTTTTTTAGAGTTACTTGTATGAAAGTAGTTTGCATATAAAAGTGAACTATTAGGCCGGCCGACTAATATTCATTTAGTACCTTTATATACCTAAACAAATAGTAAGAACAGCAATATATCTTTTGGGGGCTATTCACCGAATTTCCATTTCGCGAGTGTTTTAAATAAATTTGATTATTGGCTTTTGCTTGTAACATTTTAGATTGTGTTTATTTTTGTGAGAATAACTGTAAATACGTTTATCAAAAAGCAATAGTTTCTATAAAATAGATTTTGTCTTAGTCAAATATGTAAAGTTTAATTTTTTGTATATTCATTTACAAAATAGTATAGTTCACCGCACTATCAAATATTTGAGCCAATTTTATGACAATATCTGGTCGTTTACAACGTAATAATATGAAAAAAAAAACACGCTTACAATATTCATAAACGTGTTCGAAGAGTAAAAATAATAATACAATATAGTTGCAGTCCAATCATATGGCATAACAAAAAAAATAGAGACACGGTGATTTTTTTTGTTTGACCCATAAGCAGCAATGGGGAGGCACAGGCAAAGCTAATCTCAGATGGCGCCACCTCCGCTGGTGCTTGTCATTGATGGTTACTTTGAGGGTTAATGAATTAAACTATAACCAGTAAACATGCTCGCGTCTTAGAAATCATCAGATTTGAAATGGTCACTACTTATCCTAGAAGAATAATTGGTTTCCAATCATTTTTGGTGAGAAATGCTTTGATCCACAACTTCCGTTTTTTCTCGTCAGAAGAGAAACGTGTGTACCTTAATTTTACACTGAATTGCACTTTACAGAGGCATACTTTGTTACAAAGACGATTTTTTGTTGATTTACTAAATATTATAATGAAGTTTCATAGTGAAACAGCACCAGCGATAATGCGCCACCTAGCGGGATAAGTAAGCAGTGTGGCTCCCCATTACAAAACGATTTAAAAAAAATGTATGAAACAAAAAAGTAGTTCTAAATTATTAACCCGATTGTGTTAAATGTGATGCGTTACGAAAACAAAGAAAATCAGTTCACAAATACTAGGCGCCAAACAAAAAATAATCAGTAATAAAAATTAGAGAAAACTTACACACTAACAGCCTTACAAATAAACTCTGTATAACGATTGAATAGTTACACAAAGTTTCGTCTCTTTCGACTCAGTTTTAAATTTTCAAAGAACAACAAAGACAAAACGTTATGTAACTATAGCAGCTTTATACACTGTTTTTTAGTAAGACTAAAAGAATACACTAGAATTTGTCATGGAAACAGATCTACAGATATACAATATTTGAGCACAATACTTATTTATGATAAATATAAATTCTGGAATGTTCACGTTATAAATGGAATGTAAATACGAAAAAGTTTAAAGACTATCCATAATGAAAAGGGATCGTCGGACGTGTTTTTTTTTAAATGAAATACACGTTTAATATACAGGCTGACCATTTTTATCGGCGCTTGGTTAAATGCAGGTGATCTTTGCTAATAGAAAGAGATGCAGCTATGCGGGCTGTACCTATAGCTGTACCTTTCTATTTGCAAAAGAGCCAATCTCACGAAACAAATATGGCGGCCACGTCTTAAAGATGGAAACGTATTGTCGGACGTGTCCGTCAGCCGCGGCTTGCAGTCGCGATTTGTGAGTGCGCGTGCCGGACATTCGGACAACACCCTCGGACGTGGTTGGATATAAACATCCAGCATCAGAACTGCAATGAAAATACTAAAAACCGTCACACTGTATCAATGTCCTTCTGACGCAAGGACGCGTCCTAAAGTACGCGGACGCGGCTGAACAAAAACATCCAGCGCACTAGATTCCAATTGCACTGAAAAACTCAATAGTAGAATTTTTGAATGTTAGTTCTACTATAACTGAGTAAAAATTATGTTAAAACAAGTATAGCATGTGATTTGGTTCAACAAAATAAAACTTGTTAATTTGAAATAAGTTGTTTATACCGTAAAAACAGGTTAAAGCAACACAAACTTCAACAGAATCAAGTAAATTTGAGTGTTAAATTTACCACTGTCAAAATTTAAATTTAACATGTCTGATAGGTGCTATATTAACCCTAAAAATAGGTCGAAAAAAGGTTGAATCAACCTCTTTGGGTTTTCAGGGTGGACGTCATAAGGCTCAAGGTCACGTCCGCGACTGACGAGTACGTCCGATAGTTTGATAAGTGTAAAAAATGTCCTGCCAGATTACCGGACGCGTCCGTAAGATACTCTGCTCATCAAACCGGGACACAGTAATGCTTGCACACTACTGCTTGGCGGCAGACTTCACGAGCATATATATTAATATATTTCAAGGTAAGACCGCCATTTTTTGACATTTGACGGGTTAAGCTCCCAGTGCCTATTGCACGCATCACATCGCAGATATTACCAATCTGTATGAGCAAAACTCGCACCATTATCTCAGCGGCCAAAAAGTTTGGTTACACCTAAAATTACGCCTTCTGAATGCGTGTCGATAAAAACGGCAGCCTCGACGATCACTCCATACATAACTAAGGTACGAGTAATGTTACAATATCTATTTGGCCACATGCACTGAGTATTAATATAAAAAAAATACAAAGACGTTAATAAACAAATCAATAATGTCGACCGCAATAAGGTCGCTCATAGAACATGAACGCGCTCAGTCGCAGACGTCTGAAACTCAAACGTAAAGTACTATTCATTTATTATGCAGTAATGATCAGTAAAACTGCATATTTGTACTTATTTGTTAAGAAAAAAAAAAACGGATATACAAAGATAGTACAATACTATTACAATACTACTAGTACACATAGTACAATACTAATACATAGTACAATACTAGTACATAGTACAATACTAGTACATAGTACAATACTAGTCAAATTCAAATGTCTTTATTCAAATAGGCCCCAAAGGAGCACTTATGAAAGTTAAAATGACTCTAACAGCGGGCCTCTGCAACATTCATCTACCCGAATCACCGACTAAAACTAATGCTGTCTTTATCAGTAGTAGTCTTTATTAGTATATGTACATAGTACAATACTAGTACATAGTACAATACTAGTACATAGTACAATACTAGTACATGGTACAATACTAGTACATAGTACAATACTAGTACATAGTACAATACTAGTACATAGTACAATACTAGTACATAGTACAATACTAGTACATACTAGTACAGTACTAGTACAATACTGAGCGCGTCCCATACTATAAACCTGCTTGAGTTAGCTGCATCATCTTCTTTACATACTATACGTTACACCATTGGTATGAAACAAATTTGGTACAAACATATTAAAACAAATGCTTAAAAACTAAACAGCTACCGAAACTACGTATTTTACTCATTATAATCTCCATGTATGCTTATCGCTTACATCATGTACTTACATTATAAATATTATATGTATTTAGAAAAAAAAAATATCTAACGTTCAGGTGATTATGCATACTTACAAACTACTGGAATGTAATAATAATCATATTATTTTTATGTTAGTTTTACTACCCCTTAATATTAATGGTTAAATACCCAAACCTTTGCAAAATACATCGATTACGGACGAATCCTTTTAATTATTATTGTTTTGTTCCTACAGCGGGTGTATATTCCGGGCCCGTACGCATACACACTGTATAAACTACTCCGAGTATATAGATCGGATATCAGATTAGGGACCGCGCACACCGGCCGCGTCTAGTTACAATGCATACAATATGAAATATATTTTATAGTGTTAACCGACACTAGCGGATGTTCACATAAATATATACATCACAAAAATTACGCTTCCAACAGGATTCGAACCTGCGTCTTCTGGCTTGCCGGGCCAGACGCTTTAACCACTAGGCTATGGGAGCAATCAATGTTGGCTACGAAATTCTTGATATGATGTATTTCTTTTCGGCTTATAAGCGTCTGGCCCGGCAAGCCAGAAGACGCAGTTTCGAATCCTGTTGGAAGCGAAATTTTTGTGATGTATATATTTAATGCATACAATGTCCGTAGGTTCACCAATTATTACTTTAAGAGAGCTAATGACTAATATTTCGACTTCGTTACGATGGGATCATTCTTCCTTACGTTAAAGCTATCGTAAGCTCGCCTTTAGAGACAAGACCAGAACTAAAAAAATTTATCCTTCACTTTACCTATTTCAAATTCAAAACTCGACAAATACATTTCAAAAATGTCTGTTTCAAAAACGCTTTACGATAAATACCCTCGTTTACATAATAAATTCGTGGCTTAGGGTTTGGCGAACATTAACGGTGAACCAGAAAGACCACAAAAATATCTTACTTAGTACAGTCAAAAGAAAATATAATTGAGGTATAATTTTTTTTTTAAACCATAACACAATCTAAACTACCCTTGTATATAAATTCAAAAACCATGTTATAATTATGTAAAATAAAACTAATCGACTAATCTTGTACGTATAAATTTGTTCTGAAATATATAAAACGGTACTTAAAAATAGAGATAACTTATAAATGTAACTTAAAAACTAAGTAAAGCATACGATGATTGTTGATTAACATACAAAAAAAAAATTGTATTTTGTACTGTAAGGTTATGCTTATTGTTCAATCGGTGATGACACCCGCGTCCCTTCAGCATAATCAATTAGTCGTGTAAGAAAAAAAGTTTTCATTTTGTACATCCGTCATGGAAATGGCAACATTGTGTATTTTAAATTATAATATAAACTTCTCGGCTTAGCTGCCTACATCACCTTGTACTTGGTAATTATCTATAAAGTAAGATTAATTTGTCGTCACTTTTGACTCACTCTTTCATTGCTGATTCCACTTATATAAACTTTGTTTTTTTTTGCGCAAAATATAAACACAAACCGTGTCTTGGCCACGAAAGAAGAAAAAAAAAATAAAAAAAAAATAAAGGTGATACGAGACAGTAAATTAACTCAATTGAAAAAGGTTATCATTGATTGATTATACAAAAATAATGTGGAATATTTAGTGTCCACCAAACTTTCTGTTTCAATCAGACGACTTGGAATGTATAATATCATAATGACGTGAAATTCGATAATGAACTTCACAATTGTTCCAAAAACATTTACGGTAGATGCACTTTTTCTTTTGCCGCTATTGTGCGCTCATTAAAAATAATACAACTGAAACGTTGAGAACTCGAGCAAGATCAGCTTTGAAAAAGCGAGCCAAAAGCAATCTAAGCCACTACAAATGATTTTAATAATTACGTAAAAGTAATTAAAACATTGTTTCAGTCTTTGGAATTTGTGTTCTGGAATGTAACATAATAAAAAAAAAAGTGTAAATTTAATAAAGAAATGGTGCGTCTTCAATGCGTCTGTTTTTCGTTGTTGTATGCTATGCACACGAAATGAGGAAAATCTTAAATGCACCGAGCATTATATAAATTCTTTTGAAGAACCCCGGTCTTGGACAAGGGAATGAGCTCCCATTCATTTGCTTGAAACGACTCCTGTCCACTGCTATCAGTCGCGCTCGAGTTAAACTTGATTACACTACATCAGAGATGCACAGACCGCGGCCCGCCTGTGGAATACTGGTGGCCCGCCGACAGAAAAAATAATACTCTCGTACATTCGAAAAATATTGAATTCTATTCCAGAATAAAACCAAAAAAAATATGTTCGAAAAGTAATTTGAATCTCGCGCGCGCGCTCTTAAGTGCGCTTATCGGTGCGCCGTGCATGCGTTTAAATTAAATTATTTTTTAATTTTAATACATAATTATCAATTCTTTATTGTCTTTAATTACCTATACTTCTGGCGGCCCGCCATCAGTTCATAATTTGCCCGAGTGGCCCCTAGTCTTAATAAGTCTGTGCATCCCTGCACTACATCGAGTATAAAATCCAATAAATATTCATAGAGTAATTATTATCGATTCAATAAACATATAATTATGACAGTGGACAGTCCCCTTTACTTGTACCCTATATCTGGATATTTAGTACGTTATATCCGTACAAGCCGTGGATACTTTGACATGTCTATCGCTTTGTATTATCCGAAAATTCCGATTAAATTGATTACATTCAATCGGAATTGCAGACAGCCTACCAGCACATACACAATATACAAAAATATAATTACATATTGACAATCGGAATTTTCAGATATCTGACACACACACAATAATTACATATTGACAATAATATTGTGAGGTTGCAGATGTTTGAGGTCTGTATTTATTGATATTGCCAATATTTTTTATATTATTATTTCCAATACTATTGTGTGTGTGCCTAAGGAAATTGATATCGTATTGTTGATTCATGCTCTAAAACATCTGTATTTTCGACTTCAACATATCTGCGTAAACGTATTCACACCTTGTACGGGTATAACACTAATATAAAAATAGCTTATTTATAAGTGTACAAAATTACTTTGAACCGATTGTGCCAGAATCGCTCGAATGTAATCAGATTTAAGTATGTAGTTGGTACAGCAGGCCTACCAGCGTCTCTAAATGCAGCTCAGTTTAAGACTTGAAATGAAACGTTTTATAAATTCGTACTATGGTCTCTCCGTTTTATGACATAACGTTTTATATTCCGTTGTGTCAAAAGCAGAGCTGCTTGTAGTCTGCTAAGGAATTCGTTCATTCATTTTGTGATCATTTTCGTACTATCGTCTGTTAATTGACAGCTTCTCAACTTCTAGTTCGACAGTTAGCAGTCAAAGTTTGCGGTTCATAAAAAGTTACTCGCAGACATACTTTTTGTGAACCGTTTAGAGCAAAGAGTATATAATCACTACGTTTAGTTTAGAGTTTATTGCACAAACTACTAAGGGATACTACGTTTATTGTGTTTTGGAGAGTCCTAATCGAAAGTTAAAGTATTTTGGAGTTTTTCGCATGCAAAGGTTTGCGCGCGCAATTGTATTCGATATTTAATTTTCATTCGATTATTAGGTATTATATTATTTTGTACAGTGCTTTCACATCTATTTACTTAGGCATATTACTATCTATACAGATAAATAAAATTGAAATGTTTGTTTGTAATGTCAAAATAACAGCTTTTTACTAAACTATGCTGTGATTATACACCTTAGGTAAGTACGGTACTATGAACAAAACACAAGTTCCGGCTTAAAAAAAATTAGGATTCCACGCAAAAAAAAACATGAAATTGTGTATCTCCACGCGGATAAAACCGTGGGCAGCAGCTAGTCAGGGTAATTCACACAACCTCCTAAGATTTTTCACAAGCCTTCTTTTACATGCATAATCGACGCTACATTCCAAAGAGAATGTAATACCTGTATACATTCTTATTGTGAAATCGATTCTATTCTATGCGTTCTAAAACCTTTTTAAATGTTTCAACTTTGCATTGCAAACTTTTTACCACCAGTTTATATAATTATAATGTTACTGTTTTGTCATAATTAGACAACGATCGTTGTTTCGATAGTGAAAATATCAATCAAGCGTAATATTTTCATAATATATGTGAGAGTAAATTAGTTTCAATAAAACCATCGAAAACGCTAATTTATAGGTCCAATAGCAGCGTAATTAAGTTTTTGAACGAAGAAATCAAACACACCGTGCGAGCAAGTTAGCATTACGCACGCGATACATTTATCCCTTTCGCTCAGACGTATACAAGTCGTCGTGAGGATGTTTTAGTTCATTCATTGGGCTGAGAGTTAGTTTAAAGTCAGCGCTGCTTTAAACAGACAATAGTACGAAAAAAATGTGGTTCATTTTAAGAGCTGCTTTTGAACTGCTCTGCTTATGAATCGTTTGTTGTTTGACGCTGGTAGGCCTCCAGTAAGTAAAAACAAAACAGATTCAAAAATCATGAATAAAGAAAAAAAACAACATTAATTACCTCAGTCGAGTTACTATTATTATAGAGAGACAGAGAGAGAGAGAGAGCAGAACGGTTTCGCTCCCTTTGAAACCGTCTGATATTTCTTTGACGAGGGTGAGGTAGGGTCACGTGACCGTATAACGCGCCAATTAGAATCACTTATGCTATCTCTGTTTTGTGAGAGAGGCGACTCTCAATTTGTTGTTTCCATTCTTGTGACGTCACAAAGTTAGTAACACATCATTTGCTTTTCTGATGTTGTAACATTTGAGGAACGATTTAAGGAGCGATTCTGAGACAATGGGGGGGGGGGGGCACAGGCAAACTAATCTCAGACGGCGCCACCGTCGCTGGTGCTTGTCAATTGATGTTTACTTTGGAAGTGAATTGAAAATGAATTAAACTAACCAGTGAACTTTTTGAATTTTTACGATGCGAGCGCATCGTAAAAATCATTAGATTTGAAATGGTCACCACATGACCTAGAAAAAGAATTTAGATTTCAATGAGTTTTGAAGCGCTATGCATTGATGTGGATCAACTGTGGCTGCAAGCTGTGGAGCTTCCATTTCTTCTCGTCAGAAAAGAAACGCGTGTACCTTTATTTTTACACTGAAATGGACTACACAGAAGTATACTTTATTGCAGGACTATTTTTTTTGTTTACTTACTAAATTGCATGAAGTTTGATAGCGAAACAACACCAGCGATGATGCGCCACCCAACGGGATAAATAAGCAGTGTGTCTCCTTATTGGAAAACAGACTGTGGCGCCATCTTTATGCGAAACTTGTACAATATCAAAAAGTTTACACGATTCTATCACATCATAAACTTACATGTAGAAAACTACTGATATACGTCGGCCAATAGACCAGAGTCATTATCTCTATAATTACTAAAAGAAAATCATAGATGGCGCCACTACACTACGCGAATCTACCCTCACAAACTACAGTTTGTTATAATAAGCTTGATACGCGTGACCACTGGTTTTTTAGTCAGTTAAGAATACATGAAAATTCCTCGCCACCAATAAAGCACGATATTGTTTGCATACGTTATATGTCTTTAAAAAAGACGGAACTTCATGCTTATGACGACGCCATTCAGCTGTCGTATCAAGCTGCAATCAACGAACTATAATCCTACGAAAACAAGTAAAGGGGCGTATTGATATAAAGTCTTCAATACATGGTCCAGACATAATTGTTCCAGTAGCAACGCCTGGTGAATACCTCGACCAGAACCTCGGGGTCGACATAGTCCTCCTCGGGGACTATGCGTCTTGTCAATCATGCTCTCTCCACATCCGCTTCCGCCTGCGGAGTCACGGCCTCGGCGGGTCCTGGGAACGACAGGTCTGCGATGTTGACCTTCGACTCGGCGCCGACTGCCGGTGTCGGTGACGGGAAGCTGAAATACAAAAATAAATATATAATTAACGCTTTCACACTGATTTGCACTAGAATTATTTGCATTAAAGTCGCAGGTGGCGTGGACATAGATACACCTCAGATTACATTAGATTAGATTAGATATACCTACAGATTCGTCGCTTAAGATCAGGCAAGACAGTGTTTATAATAAAGTTGTTGTAGTTAGAGGTTTTTTTTATATGCTATTTGGTAACGAGAGCTGGTCGTTTGCCTGATGGTAAGCATAACGTCGGCCCATAACAATTGCAGTATCTTATCGCACAGCTATGGCTAGTTTAAGCCGCCAGTGCACCCTTATAGTAAAATGACCACAATGTAAATATTGTAAGTTTCTGCAGTGCCGCGCAGGCCTTTGTGTTTCAAAGTTCTGGGTGGCACTGCAATCATTATGGGCCGGCGTTATGCTTACCATCAGGCAAACGACCAGCTCGCCTCGTTACATAAGAATATTAAAAAAAAAAATGAATACTTACTTCTCGTAATCATTGGACCCGAGAGCTGCTTCTGCGCGCCATTTTCCTCCTACGATGTTCTGGACGCTGAAAAGAAAAAAATATATTTTTTTAGAAAAGTCAGCCTCCTATTTGACAATTACAATAGGTATGCATCATGATTACAACAAATGCAACAGATGCAACAGGCAGACTGTCAAACTGGATGGCGTTCTGTAGGCGAGCCCTATTTTCATCAGTGGACGTCTTCCGGCTGAAACATTTGAAATTTAAACGGCAGAATGCCTCCAACGGCATTTTTAACTACCATATGGAGTGGTTTGTCTTCGAGGGGGAGGAGGTACGTCACGCCTTTAAATCCTGATTGATATACGACCGGATGCAAGAGGCGAGTAGTCGATCCAAGTGGCGTTCTATGGGGGAGGCCTATGTTCAGCAGTGGATGTCTTCCGGCTGATGATGATGATATACGGCCACGGCGTCTCACCAAATTCTAGTGTCAACGACAACGGACAAAAGTGTATTATCTCACATTACTCGACGTAAGAGCAAAGCGGCATGTCTTAAATGACACCTATAATAGAAGAGAAGAGCGACGAGTCTTACAGCGTACACCCACAATGTAAGAGTAAAACGATGACACCGTAAAAGAAGAGCAGCAACTCCTACTCACAGTATCACCCCCTAACGTAAGAGAAGAGGGACTTGTTATTGTCATCCACAACGTAAGAGCATAGAGTCATACCATAGTGTCAGGTCACAGTGTGACCCACAACGTAAGAGCATAGAGTCATGTCTTAGTGTCAGGCCACCGAGTGACCCACAACGTAAGAGCATAGAGTCATGTCATAGTGTCAGGTCACAGTGTGACCCACAACGTAAGAGCATAGAGTCATGTGGTAGTGTCAGGTCACAGTGTGACCCACAACGTAAGAGCATAGAGTCATGTCATAGTGTCAGGTCACAGTGTGACCCACAACGTAAGAGCATAGTCATGTCATAGTGTCAGGTCACAGTGTGACCTATAAAGTAAGAGCGTAGAGTCATGTCATAGTGTCAGGTCACAGTGTGACCCACAACGTAAGAGCATAGAGTCATGTCAGTGTCAGGTCACAGTGTGACCCATAAAGTAAGAGCGTAGTATCATGTCATACTCACAGTCTCATTTGCTCGCCCTGCGAGCTAAGCTGCGCTAAGTACGCGGCTTGCTTGCGGTGATGGTACATATGCACTCGCAGACAGGACGGGTTGCGCATGCGCTTCTGGCAGATCTCACACTGCAGCGTGCCCTCCCGCGTGTCATGCTTGTCTCGAATATGCACCTTGAGGTTGTACCGGTTCGCGAAGAACCGGTGGCACGACGGACACTTCACGCCGCCCGTTTTGCAATTCCAGCCTTGTGCGGATAGGAAGGTTGAAATAAAAAATAAAGATAGAAGATAAAAACAAGAGAACATAACATAAAAATAATGGAAATAATATTTTATTTGAAGTTATAAGTAACTTAAAAACAAGTAACGCAACACAATTTTAAATATTCCAGAAAAATATTGTGAACTAATTTAGATGATATCATCGTCATCGTAAATAATCGGGCAGATTACACGCTACAATTGAGTTAAGATTAAGTAAAAAGTTTCGGAATTTATAGTTGAAATTATGAACGTAATACTAGAAATGTGAAGATTTCAAGCACAATGATAGCAGGGACCAAGTGAACATTGACGTGATTCAGAAATAAAATTAAGAAAACAAAATGTTGATTAATCCCGAATGAATTATAGTTATACAATTTGGACAACAATAAACTACCTATTATTTGTTATAAGTATTTTTTTGTTTCTCAATTTTCTTGTATTTAAGACCAGAAAAACAAAAAAAATACAGTTTTCTTCTGGTTTATTAATAATTGTATAGTGCATACAACTTGTTACATAATACGAGTAATAGCAAGTACATAAATAACGTTATTTTCATAATAGCTCGTTAAATATTCGAAATGTTAACATAATCTAGTTCAAGGCAGTTAAGTCTCCTTTTAAGAATATTAATTTGACAATTTACAGCGTGCTTACAATAGCAACGCAAGTAGATCCATTTATTAATCAAGCGTAATGTAAAAACAAAAATCCGTATAATTTTTATAGTAACTCAAAATAAAGTGGGTGATGGTTGATACCCAGCAATTTAATTTAGGAGTCTTAGGTCTTGCATTACTTATGTTACTCGTTGTATAGGTATCCTAAAGAACCGATAAGAAAAGAATAAAAATCATGGAATTTTTCCCTGTTCGTTGAATATAAAAACTCCTGCAAACACTTACCAGATTCCTTAGCAGACTCTGGCAGCACAAGCACGCTATGATACAGATCGTTGTCAAAATCGATTAGCGGTTCACTGCAATTACGCAAAATAAAACAACTAAATAAAAATAAATTAAAAACAAAATGTAAAAAAGGAAATAATATAAAACAAGCTTCATGGCACGACGTAATCCGCGTAATCCTACTATCCTACTAATACTACTAATATTATAAATGCGAAACTGTGTTTGTTGGTCTGTTGATTTTTTGGTTTGTCCTTCTTTCACGCAATAACGGAGCAACGGATCGACGTGATTATTGGCATAGATATAGTTTATGGACCGGAGAGTAACATAGGTTACTTTTTATCCCGGAAAAATGCACGGTTCCAGTGGGAACGCGTGTGAAAACCGCGGGCAAAAGCTAGTCGTATAATATATCTTTGATGCTATCCGATTTCCAAAAAAGAAGGAGGTTCTCAATTCGGTTTGTTTTTTTTTATGTTTGTTACCTCAGATCTTCGTCACTTACAAACCGATTTGGTAAATACGTTTTTTTAAAGGTTTATTGGTGATAAAGAAAATCGGTTCAGTAGTGTGTCACTGAAGTCGGTTCGTCAAAGCAATTTTTATTTTTAATCACAACGGTGACTTCTAATACGCTTCTTAAAAAATTAGTCGTTGGTTACGTGGACCAAGGAGCTTTTTTTAAATATTTAGTAATAGTTTCACTGACTACTGTCATAACCAGAACATTGTAAAGCAAGCATATTACTGCTTGGCGGCAGTATGCGTGAGCAAAGCGCTAGTGGCCAAACAGACACTCGCAGAAGGAGTTAGTACGGGCACGTGGCTAGTCACGCGGACGACGGCACGTTGTATTGAATGTGATGGGACAAACCTGTCATATCCGTACTCGATATTCTCGGCGTGGGTGGGGGGACTATTATCGCTTGCAGGTCGCGTTTTTTTCTTCATGCTGTAGTTGTTCTTGTTCGGCGTGATCTTCAGCAACCTGCTTGGAATATGCCTTTTTCAGTACGTATGGTGCGCGACGGCACATTATACTTTTTTATATTTGTTTTTTAGCTGGTCGTTCGCCTGATGGTAAGCATAACGCCGGCCAATAACAATTGCAGTTCCACCCAGAACCTTGAAACACAAAGGTCTGCGCGGCACTGCAGTGCGCTCGTTACCCTGAGACATCAGGTATTAAGTCTCATAAGCCCAGTAATTTCACTGGCTCTGCTCATCAAACCGCAACACAGTAATGCTTGCACACTACTGCTTGGCGGCAGACTTCACGAGCAAAGCAGTGCATTAAAACGGTGTCTTCAGATTCTGACACTTTTTATAAGACTGCACAAAAAAGGAGTGTAATTTTTTTCGTGTTCGTGTGAGTGAGTTTCTTTATTCCACCACAACTTTTAAATTCCTGAACAGAATTGGATGTACATATGGAGTATCGGTAAAATCCTTACATAATCCCGAGTGAAATTGGCTAGGGCAGTCGTGTTTTTTTTAATTTATGTGACTTTTGTTACATCGATTTGTTTATACATATTAAAATCTACGAATAATAATAAGACAGGAAATGTAACTATGTAAAAAAATGACCCAACAAAAGTCGTGTCCAAGTAGGTCCAAGTCGTGTCCAGCACGTCATCATTCACACCTTTTCCTTGCAAGCGAGTACACGTCAAATCTTCGCTTCAATGACTCAGCTGTCATAGCAGACATTGCAGCACGCGCGCGAACCAATCCCTGCTTTCGTTTGAATTTAAACCAATCACCAGGCAATCGTCTATGTTTTAACGGAAGTCTATTTTTTGAAACCTCGGAAGCGATTCGTATTTTGGTTCATACGTCGTTTCGGTACGAAGTAGGGCCATTTTTTTGTGTGGATTTTGTTCTGAATTACACTTCCTGACTTATTATTTGTTCGTAGATTATAATACAAAAAAATGTTACGGGATGGCTTTATGCGTACCATCAGGCAAACGACACACGTCTCGTTATCCAAAAGTATATTAAAAAAACTTTTCAGTTATAAAATATTGGAATATATAGAGAAATTGTTATGGTTGTTATCGCCAGAGCAAGGTTTTAATTAATGTGAGTTGTGTTCCACTCTCTGATTCCATGGGTTACGCAAAATCTGTTTTTATAAAAAAGTTTCACTTTTTTTTCATGTCATATAATATAAGAGGCTTATAAAGTAGGTTTAGCCACAAATGTCAAATCAGAAAACGATAAATATTAAAAAAGCGAGTTTGTTAATTTTGAATTAAATGTATTGTTAATTGGTAAGTGTATTTGTTAGAAAAAAAGCGTTTTTTTTTTTATTGTTTAACGTATTATTTTGGTACATCACAACTACGAGGAAATAAGTTTAAAAAAAAAAGGTTTGTTTAAAATCTTCCGGTCAGTCGGTTAGTCATTTAACTTTCATGAGCGCTCTCATAGGGGCCATGCGGTATTTGAATTTGTCCATCCAAATGATAACGATAAGTGGTTACTTTTATTTTGTTTTTATTTTAATTATTCGTAAGCATAATATGTAAGTAAAGTAGAAAGTTAGAACACCACAAGCAAACCATCCCCTCGCCTCGTTAGTTACCCATTAGTATAGTATAAACAACCCGCGCTTATAACATGCCCAAAACACCATGTTAGTAAATACCGTCCAATCTCGCGCTGTAACCTCATCAAAGGACTTTGAAAGGCTTGTTCATAAAGTAATTCTTGGTATAATTTTGATATATTATGCATAGTTGTATGAAAATTGCCGATGACTAAATAATTGTAGTATTTGAACAGTCTAAGGCTGCTTATACTGGACGCTTAATAGATGCGTTATGCATCAAATTCCGAAGCCCTTTAACTGAGTCCGCCATCCATTTCTCCATTTTCCATCAATATTATCGCAGGTGAAAAATACCGAAATTGTTTTCCATAAAATGATAAATTACAAAAATGGTATTTAGAATTGTGTAAACTTTACATTTGACGAATGTGTAACCGCCCGCGTGTACAGGTTCCAAAAGTGGCTCGCGACTCCTTTCAGAAGCAACTATCGATGGTTAAAACAGATGCTGTGTTAATATTTCATAAATAAAACCGAAAACTAAATAAAGGTTACTTGTGCAATAAAATAGATACTGTCACTATACTGATAAAAGAAAATTGTTAGTATTTACCCAATGTTGCTGACTCCCTCTTGTTATTTGATGTCTCACGTCTTATCGCCATCACTCCATTCTCATTTAGATCCAGGTTTGAATTGCATGAGAGTAGTACTATTATAATCTAACCTCTTAAGCGGGCTTCGTTGTTCTTCCTTAATGACGAGGTCGGCATCTGGTGAAGCCTCCGTGGCAATGGTGTCTTCTCCGCCCGGCACCCACTCGGCCTGACTGTCCGCCTGCAGCTCTTGTCGGGAGCATGGACGAGGCAGCTCCTCAAGCTTCGGCTGCTTAACGGGAGGCGGCGACTCGCTCCGCTGGAAATAAGCTGCTATATAAGAGGACTGGCAATATCCGATATCTATAGCTACATGAGGCTTCTTGTTCGGCAGCGGTATCAAGAGTTGCGGAATTTCTTAATGTTCAATACTCTGCAGAATGAATATGCTTTTTTTTAATAAGTAGTAGTTTTTTTAAACGTCTGCTCCGAAACTGAGACCCTGAACCATGAACATCCTACTTATATTATAAATTCGAAAGTGTGTTTGTTGGTTTGTCCTTCTTTCACGCAGTTACGGCGCAACGGATCGACGTGATTTTTGGCATAGGTATAGTTTACGGACCGGAGAGTAACATAGGCTACGTTTATCCCGGAAAAATGCACGGTTCCTGTGAAAACGCGGGTGAAAACCGCGGGCAAAAGCTAGTCTTATTCTAAATAGAGGATGAAGTAATTCAATCATATCACGTAGTTAACACATCATAACTCAAATTAATATAAGCTTTCTGTTCATAGGCTCCTTATGATTTTAATACGTCTATTAAAATAACTACTATCGTTGAAAGCAGGTAGTAACTAGTTCTCTAGTATAAATACGTGCACATACCTCCCTGCCCCCAGTGAGGCCCTTGACTTGAAGCAGTTCAGCGGTGTGCAGGAAGCCCGAGAGCTCCTGCTGCCGCACGTGAACCTCTCCTCGATACATGAATTGGAGAAGCTGCTTCAACTCCTGATGAGCGACGTCCTTAAGGATCACTATCGGGTGCTCGCACGGATTCGTCTGCAACAACGAAATTAATGTGGTAAAGTACACGTCGGACCAAGTTTTGTCACAAGACAAGTCCGCAGTCAGAAGCCTTCGGATGGCCTAAATATTCTGATATCATGGCTAAAACCTTGTGACGAATCCAATAAGTATTTTGTGTGTTGACATAAATTGATATGTAATTCGGATGGCAAGGCAATATAATGGATGTCACAGAGCTGGTCTGACGATGGAGCCGGAAGCTGGCCCTAGGAACTCTGCAACGAAACGGCATAACCCCATTGAGTTTGGGCTCCTTTGATTCGTCTTTCTGACCCTGGATGATGTCCAGGGTCCTGACGACAGAGCCGGAAGGTGACCACTAGGTTACAGTACCAATTACGTATTTTATAAAAGCTTGTCTGGAAAAATACATTTTTCCACAAAAAACTTATTAAGTTTTCATCTTACTGAAAGGAATTTATAATAAGATCCCAAGGTACCTATTCAACCTGAATGCCCTTATTGAAGCAATGAGAGCATTCAGCTACGATACGTATATATGCCCAGATTACAATATCGAACTGACTCTCGAGAGCTGTATGCAATCTTGAAACATTATTTGCTGTTATTTGTTTGAGTTGCAACGTATCAATAAACAACATAACGATATTACATACGTACATATTATCTTGAAATGGCGAACTGAGTCGCAATTTATTTTTCACATTTAATTATGTTTCAAAAAAGGATAGTACCCAACATTTTTTGCGGTGATCGCACAGACTTGCGTCTTCTTAGGGTTAATAAGGACTAAATTGTTACGATCGCTTTTAGAGACTCGATCTAGCGAGACCTGAACTTCACAAGTCTGGCTCTGCCCGGAGTACTCTCTGGTCGTGCAAACGCACCTCCATCTGAGAGACCAGGGCCAGACACATTGGTGCATCACCCATGCTTTTATCCGCATAACAGTGTATGTCAAAAACGTGTACAACGTCATTTATATGCAGAATAAATAGCGTAGGCGACAGTACACACCCTTGATGGACGCTAGCGTTAATCGTATTTATTTTATTCATATTTATTTCTATTTTTAATCGTATTACAAAACGTTCCTTAAGTGGACCTAACTCAATTCTTCCTTAAGGACGTTCTCCAAACATTCTCACAATCGATATTTTTAGTCGTTATTTCGACTCTTCTCGACTCAGGATGCGGCTGAGGCATGACGTCATGATTTGAAGGAAATTATTTTTTTAATGTTGTCGATACTTCATCTTTCATTCATGTTTTTCGTTCATTTTTCATTCTTTTTTATTTGAACAGCCAAAGTCAATGACGATAAAAACACGAAAGCGACATATTTCGTTTTGAACTATTTTGAACAGGTGTTAGTCATTATCATTATGCCATTGTGGTTATTCAGAGACCATTTTTTTATTATTACCGATTTGAGTACGGCTGGGAGACAAACGAAGCTTCCTTAAGTTTGGTCGCGTTCTACCTTGAGTTTGACAGTCCTATACTATACTCGAAACTTCTACTTGCTACATCTTCTTTCTTCTTTTTCCTACTTGTAGGAAAGTCGTCAAGTAGAAGGATTTTTTACCACTGAACCTACCGATGTCCTTAAGTATTATAGAGTGAAGGTAAGGAACGTTTGATGTTTTGAATAAGAATATGAGTGTAAAGCTCTGCTTTGTTATATTCAGATAGAAAGGTTTGATAAATAATAAATACACAATGTTACATTTTCATACGTATTAAATTAAAAGGGAGTAAATTAAAAATCATAACTTTAGGTGCAAATTTAACAGTTCAATCTCACTCATCTCCGAGGTGGATGCACCCCTCGCTTCATCCCAACCCTTCAAGCTCACCTAATCGATTATGTCTAGACAGGGCGCATAGGGCATATAATCAGCCAGCTACATTCACAACGCACTCTCCCCCGAAGCGCCCCAATACCGTTGCCAGGGTGACAGACACCCCCTTGCCCTCTGTTTTTCCAGCCGGCCCACCCTTTCGAGACCTCACTCAGATTTATTGTGCGTCAAACTTTTTTCCAACAAAACGGGATGTTGCTTAATGAATTGAACAGCTTGGCTGTTAGGAGAGTCAGTTACCTAGTCATTACATTTGTAGATTATTATTGAGACAAATACTAAAAGTTGTTGAGTTATAAGTTATAAACTAATAGCTTGTTTACTTTGTTGTCGCGTATAGTCCGATTTTTTTATGTATCTAACGTTCATAATGTTGACATGTTTTTATGACAACTCGACCCTGTGTCAACACACAAAAATTATTTAAATAGTTATTTGTTATGCAAGGCTGGTTGTTATTTGGCGCAAGTACTTGTATTGAATCCCGAGGAAGCGAAGGAGTCTAAGAACCAATGCGAGGCACCGCTTCGCTCTTGGTTCAAAAATAGAATTCCGGCGAAACGAGGATTTCAAAGGTAAGAAACGCAAAACAACTTTATTATGAAACACACAATAGTTTGCCTTTTATCTGCTAATATGAAGAGATAATATGAAGAGATGTGGAGGCCGCCACCCGCGCTGCGCACGGCGCGGGCGGCGCCACGCATACCGCTGCCTTTTCCATACTAGCGTGGAAAAGCACTTTTGCAATAATTACCAATAAACAATCGACAAAAACCGATATAAATTTAAAACCCCATCTGACACTTACTAAAAGATTGTTTATCGAAATTACCTTTGAATGGACAAATACTTAATAAGCAACATAGAATATTGCAAGGCTATGAATAAGTGGAATAAAAAGTAGAAATAAATCCATCGATGGATTAGAGTGGAACAAAAATAGAAACAGATCCATTAACGGCTTTGTTCAGTGGATTCTAGGTGTCTTAGGCTGAGATTCAGAGACGAATCTAAGCGTGGACTCACGCTTCCATACGTCAAAATTCTATACAGTATTGACATATAGAAGCCAAAGTCTACGCTTAGAATCGTCTCTGAATCTTAGCCTAAGATTCAGAGACGATTCTAAGCGTAGACTCTGAATCTTAGCCTAAGATTCAGAGACGATTCTAAGCGTAGACTTTGGCTCTTCCATATGTCAAAACTGTATAGAATTTTGACGTATGGAAGCGTGAGTCCACGCTTAGATTCGTCTCTGAATCTCAGCCTTAGCCTTATTCAGCGTAACATCTCACTGGACACTTATAAAAGCCTAGCGTAAAATAATAAATCAAGCCTAATAATCCCTATCACATTCAATAAAACACAATCAAATTTAAAAATCAGTACATAACCATACAAAACTTTTAAACGTAACACCGACAAAATAAAGAGAAACCTTCGAAATAGCAACACAGGAACTAAATTACTATCACTATAAAGCACATACATAGGTTGAGGAGAGCGATGGCTGGCACATGCGTCACACTCGTGAACGGGTGCTGCTAGTGGGATCTCGTCCACTCCGATTGTGCACTTCATTAACTACTCTTGATTAACTAGCAATAACTTACACTAGTAATATTTATATAAATGTAATAATAGTATGTAGTATGTATAATGTAATAATAATAATAATATGTATGTATAATATGTGACACCTTAGTTAGGCCTTCAGAGTAGGTATACTTTTGTTAAGTAATAATATATTAAGAAATTATAATGTAAAAATAACTTATACAGCAAAAAAAGGGTGCGAGCCCTGGAGCTTGCAGAGTATAATAATTAAATAATAAAAAAAAAAAGTACATACATAATATTGAAATATTAAAAAGGCTTACATTTTACGTGATGCAGGTTCCAAGCGCAGGGAGAGTGCGTGCGGGGTCCACAAGAGACGTACATAATAAAAACGCGCGGGCTTTCTGCAGCTTCCAGGAGATTCGCGCATGCGCCCTGCGCTTACACAATACACTGCAGGAGCAGTACTTCAAAAAGTCACACCACTATTCGCACAAGGGTTTCACCTTGTGCAAAATTAAATTATATTAATTTGTGCAACTTGTGTCGTTCCCGTCATACAATGCAGTTTCTCTTTTTAACGTTTTGCTCCCTGTTGTGACGAACGACATATCCATGTGTTTTAGGTTGGTGCCGTAACGAAAATATTAATGGCACATTTATTACTATAATTGATTTTAAAACAACTTTACTTAATTTAACTAAAACATTGCACCAAAAAACTGCAAACAATCAATACTATAGTTATTATGAAAACATCTTAGGGTATTCGATGACCAATATAAGTTCGAATAATAAATATTGTATGCAGATTCCATCTACTTTTACTCTATTTTTTATTAGTTATTTAAGAATCACTTTTTAATCGAATCAATCTTCATCAAAAATCATAATAAAAAACTAGGAACCATTAACTTTATTTCTATGACGATTATTTCAAAGATTTTCTATTTATTAACGTAAAAGGGGGGGAGGGGGCAGCGTCAAATTCATTGTGGTAAGTATTTGTGATGTCATCGAGAAAATTAATTAAACCTTAAAACTGAACTTAAAATATAAAAAACAAATGAATGAAATGACGACCTTTTGACATAAATGTAACCTAAGTACAAAATATCATATACATTTTGTGTATATATTACTATAATTCTAAATAAAAAGGCTGAGTTACTGGACGTGTTTGTACTTGTCTGGATTACAACAAGGCACAAACACAATGCAATTAAATCTCTGTGAATCCAATCATAGTGCAGCACCAATTACATACATATAGGCTTAACACACACACACACACACACACAAATTATCCTCTCTGTCGGTTACAGACTTAGGGGGGGAGTTTTGGAAGTGTGGATTTAGATGAATACCCGGCCTGGGACTTACCTATGTACATAAATGTTGTACAAACCGCATCTAAATCAAATAGGATGGTATTTTTCGTTTTATAAGGAAAAATAATGTTTAGATTTTTTGTTTAATTTGTTTGTTAAGTTTTTTTAAATACTCTAGTGAAGTTGTTTTTTAGAAAATTCCATTAGAAATAAGATGTTTTGTTGAAAAATACATTTTTCTAGACATAGCTTTTATAAAATATGTAATTGGTACTGTAGTTAGGTCAGAGTTCACCAGCTATTTTGGACCGAAGTTCGACTTTAAACTAGGTTTAAATCATGAACCGAGGTTCACATAGCTTAAAATTTGCATTATTTTAAAGAGCATTTTGTTGAATTTTGACATCTTTTTCAAGAACTGGGAATAGAACTAACGATCACGAGAACGACGTTTATTTTACATCTGGTGAACTCGGATCTTAGAGTTGTTTTGATTTTTAGTTCCCATACTAGGTCTAAGATATCCTGTTTTGTGGGTAACTTAGGCCATATATAAAAATTTAGAAAAAAAAAGAAACATATAGCACGTTTAAAAATCAACAACGGTAACGGCCACACAACAATACAACATGACAAGTCAATCAGAAAACAGACGCATCTGTTTTCTGGTTCAATGATCCAAAACAAAAGTGAATAGGCGATAACAGTTAATCTAATTAAATAGTAAAAATAGTGTTGTATTATAATTATTAATTATTAGTAGGTAGAATTTATTATTTTGTGGGAAATCATGTATGCTGTAGGTTTCTTTATTTGGCGTACTTATTTTTTTTATTAGGTAACGAGACGAGCTGGTCGTTTGCCTGATGCTTACCGCATAACACCGGCCCATAACATTTACTATCATGGACCAAATGGTCACCACTTACAGACGAGATAGTGGTCAAACGAAATATCCAAAATGTAGATCAAACTTCTAAATACAGATCAAACTACTATCTTCTAAATATAGGTTAAGCTACTAACTGCTAAACATAGATCAAACTACTAACTACTAAATATATAGATCTAACTACGAACTACAGATCAAACTACTAACTGCTAAATATAAATCTAACTACTAAATATATATCTAACTACTAACCCTATACTAAAAAATAGATCGAACTATAATTAGTAATTTGAAAATTATCACTAGAAACGGCATATTTACCATGTATATTATTTGATTTGAGTTTCCGATATTTCGGCGCTGTTGACACGCTATGATCACGGCAGAGGCCTATTTCATAAAGAACATTAGTCTAATATTATGAGAGAGTCTCATATTTTGTATGGAGAAAAGAAAAAATAGCTCATAATATTAGACTAATATTTTTTATGAAACAGGCCCCTGAACAGTTCTCCCGTTTCTAGATTTTGTACACGCTTGTACATAGATTTGATATTATACAGCTGGTTTTTACGCAACATAAACGCGGGTCCATTCGACTAAAGAAAAATAATTAAAACAATGAATTTGTCATATCATCCCTCGGGTTCAGTTGAAATAAGGGCCAAGTTTCAAATTTTTGATGACCATGACAGTTTAAGAACCTATAATTAGTATTTCATTAAATGCAAACTTTTATAGTGTTACCACAAAAAAACATTTTTAGTCGCTTGTTTAGCTAGAGACCGCGTCAAAAGATAAAAGTCAAAAATTATTAGAAATGTCACAGCAGAATTGTGTTAGACACTACTTAAATCAGGATTTGTGGTTGCTCATATTTAGGCGTTAAAACAGAGACTAACACAGGTTTAACGTGTGTTTATTTTTTTTGTGGTAAGACCCATATTGTTTTGTTACATATTTAGAAATAATAACTATTAATAACACTGCAACGTACAGGATATCCGGACGAGCGGAGCGAACGTAAGTCGCTGACGGAAATGTTGCACAGGTATTTAATATACCGTCGAAGGATGTTGTGAACCGGAGAAGAAGTTTTCAAATACTCTCACTAATTGGAAGTTGCTACGCGACGAGCAACACCGAAGTGTTAAGGCAGGTTCTACAAGAAGCGTTTTTTCGCACGTCCCACATAGAACTAGACTTTACTTAGGTATTATATCCTACTATATATCCTACTAATAGTATAAATGCGAAAGTATGTTTGTTGGTTTGACCGTCTTTCACGCAGTAACGGAGCAACGGATCGACGTGATTTTTGGAATAGATATAGTTTATTGACGAAGAGTAACATAGGCTACTTTTTATCTCGGAAAAATGCACGGTTCCTGCGGGAACGCGGTTGAAAACCGCGGGTAAAAGCTAGTAATCATATCCTACTAATAAAATGCGAGTGTGTTTGTTGGTTTGTTAGTTTGTCCTTCTTTCACGGAGCAACGGATCGACGTGATTTTTGGCATAGATGTAGTTTATGGACCGGAGAGTAACATCTAGGCTACTTATAATCCCGGTAATGCACGGTTCCTGTGGGAACGCGGGCGAAAACCGCGGGCAGAAGCTAGTTTTATAATAATCTTCTCGCCTCGACTCCTGATAAGGTATCCTCCAGCAAGATATAACTTTAAACGAGCAATTTTTCTATATATAAATATTTATTTCGCCTATCTCAGAACCGGCTAACGATTTGGAGGAAATTTTGTATTTAGATAAGGTTTTGGTTTTTAAGTTTATCTATATAGTTGTTGTAAAAACGCTATTTTACACAAAAAAAGTTATTTTTCGCTCGTTTGTTTGTTTGTGTTTGTACCGAGCGATGCTAGGTCATCTAAATTATTCATTTCGGGTATATGTAAACGCGCAATTTCACACAAAAAAAAGTTTTTTAAAAACACCGAGCGAAGTTCGGTGACCCAGATATTTATATAATAAAAAATTAAGAAACAAATAACGCTCAAAAAAAGTTCACTTTAATATGTTTAGTTTTCGTAACTGTATACCATCGGACTGCATCAAATCAGAGAAGACTAGCAGAGTTTATACGACATTAGCCTGGACCAATAAAAACAAACGTAAAACACTCATTCCATTGTATGTACTAGGATTCCCTGGGAACGCTTTCTGCGAAGTGAGAGATCGGTCCTCTATCTATTTCGCTCCAGAGAGCACGGAGATGAAGGTGAGCTAATCCCGCTTGCACTCTGGAAATGCCTGGGGCTTGGGGAGGAGGAAAATTTACATTATAAACAAACAGAAAAGTAATAATATTAAATTTAGTTCCAGGAAATGTTCCGTTAAGTGGGAATTGAAAAGCTAGTTGAACTCCATTGCACCTTGCAGTCCATCTGCAAAGCTTCCTACACACGGGGCTTTTTTTGATGTGCGCGTTCATTATATAGCATTATTATAATTCGACGACTAATAAATAGTTCTTGCGAGAAATAGTTCATCAAAGAACATTTTAACATAATGGTTAGTAGTTCAACTTTTTTTTGGTAGGTTTGCGTTTGACCTATGTAAGTGACGACGTGATATACGAAGGCGGTACGGTCACTAAGAACCTGGAGATAGTAGATAGGCTCTGAAGTGCGGTTGCCATCATACTATAGACGTGGCTGATTATGATGAAATATTAATTAAAACCTAAGTAGTCAGTGAATTGACTGGGCTTTTGAGACTTAATATCTAATTTTGATGCCAACCTCATCATGAGCGCAAAATCAGGATCATTCCAACCTATTACTGCCTTTACAACGCATGATGGAGGAACAGACTCGACGTCAAGAGGAGCAGACACGTAGTCTGTTGGAGGAACAAACTTGCCGTCACGAGGAGCAGGCTCTGTAATAGTCTGATGGATGAACAAGCTCAGCGTATCAAGGAACGCTTGGAAGAAAACGAATGAAGGAAAAAATAGAGAAGTTGAAATTAGAAGTTGAGGTTCACAATGACAGACTTTCTAAGCACGAGAAACATATACTGGGAATAGAATAGAAGGAAATCTAGTGGAATAGTAACATCTGGCGCACCAGCGGGTAAACATTCGACAGTACTTCCTTCTGAGGCGCTTCCAAACTTCAGTTTGAGACGATATCAAAAGCGAATTTGTTTGGACTGATGAACATGCAGTAACTTCCCTTGTGTTAGGGCTGCAGATTGAGTCTTTACCTTATTAGGCACCATGGCCGGAGAGGTGACTTTAGAGCGACTCAAGAATGCCCTAGAGTCACGTTTTGGTGACTCACACCTGGAATATGTGTCAAGGGCTCAATTAATGGACATAGTGCAGCTAGCCAGTGAGAGCCTGCAACAATGGTGCCTAGAAATTGATAAATTGGTTAGAAAGTCTTATTTATCTTAATAAACGCCAGGACCGCGGGGAAGGTGCTGGCCGGGAAAGTGAGGAAGGCTCCAAAAGTCATGATCTCTCAGACTCTAGATGCCTTAATGGGAATACCTTAGTCATTGATGGGGAAGTCAATGGGACTAAATATGAGTTAACTGGAGCTTCACACACTGTCATCAGGTACCAACTTCTGAAGGATTTTTATGAGAGATATTCACCATCACAAGGTAATATTTAGCTCCTGATTGCTACTGGCCAACACATAACCATTCAAGGAGAGGGTATTGTTACCTTCAAAGTTGGTGAAAAGTCTTACCCGCATAAAGTTTTTATTGCAGATATAGTAGACTAGCTTCTGCCCACATTCCCACAGGAAACGTGTATTTTTCCGGGATAAAACGTAGCCTATGTTACTCCCCGGTCCATAAACTATTTCTATGCCAAAAATCACGTCGATCCGTTGCTCCGTTACTGTGTGAAAGAAGGACAAACCAACAAATCACCAAACCAACAAACCTACAAACACACATTCGCATTTATAATATTATAGTAGAAAGTAGGATGACTGCATCATCTGTATAGGTTTCATGAAGAACCATAACTGCAAAATTCATTTAGAAAGTGGCATCTTCAAATGTGGGGTAGAGGAAGTCTTCCTAAAATGTAGTTTGCCCAAAGGTGTTTATGATTTCCACAGAACAGTTGTTTCAAGATGGTCACAGGCACATGACAGTGGTAAACAGCAAGTGGTGGAAAAAGTGGACAATTCCAAACCCTGGGTTATAACCCAAGCAGTACTCAAAGGATGTATACTGACCTTATCAACAGAAGAGTTGTCAAGAGCAAAGAAACTGGGAATTTTCTGACATCTTCGCCACATATTATGAAGACATAGGAAGGACTGGCATAGTTAAACATAAAATTGAGACTAGAATAGAAAAGCAGATATGTACATCTGCAACCACACACATTTCCTGTTGCATACAAGTGAACTAGAGAAAATGGCCACAGAAATGGAAAAAAAACAATAACATTCAGCCATCATCTATAAAAAAAGATATGGTGACCCGAGAACCATGGAAAAATTTGCCTATTTCATAGATAACCTAAAATGTAATAACACATACTATGTTTTCCGGCTTTCAATCCAAAGAATATTCCTAGTATGATGTATCAGTCTCCATTTTTACAAATACAAGTTATACTAAAATTTACATAATGAATAATTGAAATTTTATCAACAATCTTAATACTATCATCTTCAGCCTGAGAGGAGTGTACTGCTGTACATACGCCTCTGATGTATAGGGGATGCCCTAATACATCTTGTATTGTGATCAAGGTAGAAAATGATTTTAACCAAGACAAATGCTGCTGCCCATTGCTTGCGTATTTCCTTCCCACAAAAGCTTTTTTTTTTATGTTATTTAGTAACGAGACGAGCTCGTTGTTTGCCTGATGGTAAGCATAACGCCGGCCCATAACAATTGCAGTGCCACCCAGAACTTTGAAACACAAAGGCCTGCGCGGCACTGCAGTGCGCTCGTTACCCTGAGACATTAGGTATTAAGTCTCATGAGCCCAGTAATTTCACTGGATACTCTGCTCATCAAACCGGAACACAGTAATGATTGCACAGTACTGCTTGGCGGCAGACTTCACGAGCAAAGCGGTGGTAACAACCCAGACGGACACTCGCAGAAGAGTTAGTCCTCCCACTAACAAACTCAAACTTAGTACTAAAACATGAGTGAAAAACTAATTTTTGGGAACCTACCGTACAATAATGGAAGTTTACATTTTATAGCACATTCGTCCAAGCACAAAATTCAAAAACAAACTGAAAAATTTAATTAAATTGTGATCAGGGCACTGAAAATGCAAGGTTGTCAATTTTTTTTATATTTACGAAATGTTCAAAATCTTGATAACCATGCAACTTTTACTAAACACTAGCTGTATCCCATTGCTTCACCTACATTGCTTAAGTTACTCTGTTTATTTGTGCAGATTAGATTATTTTTGATATTCTGAACAGTCATGATATTGTCCACCCGCAGATAAAGAGTTACCCGCTCTTTATGCCACACCCTATATTTATTTCTAACATCTTTTAACAAGACATTTACCTTGGATCTTTACTGTGTGTTAGTACATGACATTAAATACATTTTGCCTATGTCAGACAAAAATGCTTCAGTATCATCTGGCAAATTAAGGCTTCTGAAACTTTAGCAATTTACTGAATTTATAAAATGCCATCATTAACACCCCATGAGAGTCCTTAGCCTTATAATCCTAACGAAACACTGTTTTGCTAATGTTATAGTATGTAGGTTAACATGTACACTACAGTAGCACACAGACCTAGAGTCAGCGCCACATCTGAAGTCCTGCAGAGTAAAGAGGAACTAGAAACGCCCTATCTTCGCATTTATTCATATTTCTTGAGATTACTTCTTTAACACTTGGAAGACTTTGATAAGTACTTTAATATGTGGAAGGGATAATGGGAAATATTGTGTTTCAATGTTCTTTCTCCTTTCAAACTGAAGAGGATTTTGATTATGTTAGATTACAGCCACAAAGTAATCCAATAACAATAAAGATAAGATCTGATGATGCATTCAAAGATTTAAAATGGTAGTTTTCTCTTTTTTTTTAAATTATTTAATCCAAAAATTATGTTGGTCTATTAACTACTATTATTCTCACTTATCTTTTTGATAAGCTTAATTTTTAATTTACACTTTCACTGTTATAAGGTTAGCAAAAACAAGTTGTCTGCAGCAAGAATATAATTGGCTCCAGCTCAACATTTTTATCAAAAAATGTTTGATAATTATACTCCTTTTTGCTAACTTATTAATTGATGTTGAAATTATAGTGTATACCATATTTTTCTCCAGTTAAAAGAGCATTAAATAAATCATAAAAATATCTATTTTAAAAAAGACCAATGACAGATAAATATATGTTATTAAATTACCTACTGTCTCAAACTTCAGTGACCACAACAATGCATGTCTTTGTCTCATTACGTGAAACATAATGAGACAGTAGGTAATGTATATAATAACATATATTTACCTATTTTTATTACTGTATAAATCTTTTTCTAAACTATGTGGCAGGTACCTAAGGTCAAATATGATCCCTTTATTATACAAGTCTACTTGAATGACAATACTGCGTCGCTTGCATGCAAAAATACGGGAAAATATGATGAAAAACAATGAGTCATACCTTGAACAATTCCTTGAAATAGGGGCTGCAAACTGATAGGATGAGTTTGTGTGCGTGTACGTATTGCCCTCCAGCCGCCAGCGTCACATCTACCAGGTCCTCTCCCTCCAGAAGCGCGTGAAAAGACTGCGACAAGTTCGAGTGGAAGTCGTTCCATCTCAGCGAAAACTGCTCTGGCATCGCCATCATAAGCTATTTATCCCACTAAACACGGCGAAAAACACCACTAATGCTATTATAAAACTACCTGTAACACTTTCAGACTTACTACGCGTCCCTATGATAATACATCACTGAAAAGGCAAACAAGTATAACTGCCTACGTATACGTTTATTGCTCGGCAAAATACTCCCTCATGTTTGTAAAACTAACGCATCACAGCTACCCTCGATTATTTTACGTTAATCATAAAATATTGGCTGGCATCGCAAATCGAGACGATAAATTTATCAAAATGTCGCTTGGTTTGTTCACAAATTCTTCACAATGCACCGTTCATTGTCCGACAAACAACGTCATGTCAGAAACTATGAAAAACTGAAATTGTGCGAAAATATACTAAAAAAAAATTATTTATAATATTTTTATTCTATATTATTTTTTCGATTATCCTATCCTAGAAAAACTAAACAGAATTTATAAAATTATTTATTTTTTAGCAGAATGGATATTGGGAATAGACAATAGGTTTATCATTTTTTTGAAATCCGAGTTCCCCCATCTTTGTTTCGAAAGCGAAAGAAAGAAACACGAATCATTTGATAAAAAGTTACTCTGTGTATTTATATTATTATCTTTAGTAAAACCATAAAATAAAACTCTCTACTTTTAGTATATTATTTTTCTAAATGGCAGCCCAGTAAGTGCCAAAGCACCAATAAAGGGCTGTCATCACATAAATCATTGAAGATTATTCAAAGAGATTCGATTAATCATTGAGATGCCATAATCTGAATAAGAAGAAGAAGCATTAAGATTTTTCTTTTTTTTCTTCTTCTTTCGCGGCCAGACATGGTTTGTGTATATTGCCAGATGGTTTCATATTTCCAAGAAACATTCAATTTCATTCCATCTATACCACTGACTTAATATATGGACTGGAAATACCTACAAAAAAAAGGTGCATACCTACAACTAATATTGTTGCATAAAATGGCTACCATTGCTATGGTTATGCTACTCAAGAAACATTAGTGCTACTATAACGAGTATCGATATTAGATACGAGCCTGAAAGATATCTGTTTCACAGGAATCACATCTAATCGGAAAACCTTACAGTAGGAAACAGAAACGATATAGCTGAGAAAACGCATGCCTTCCATTCGTAAGATCGCTAGGTTAGAACCCCTATTATGCTCTAAATCCTATTTTCAATCACATTTGGATTATAATTCAAGTATTTTTATCAATAAATCTTTTTGGTTATAGCTGATAATATGGAACTAAAACAAATAACAAAATGCTGACATTACTCCTTGTAACATCAGCTATCTGCCAGTGAAAGTGCCGTCAAAATCGGTCTAGCCGTTTTGGAGATTACCCGGAACAAAAAGACAGACAGACAAAAATTTAAAAATGGCGGTTTTGTTGTAGGTTCCGTATATACTTTCATATGCATTTAGTAAAAAGCTGTTAATTTGATATTACTAATAGACACTTCAATTATATTTATTTGTATAGATAAAACTCTGTGGGACGGTATCTCGATGCTGTGAACCACGGGCCGGACTTTTCATAGTCACTCGGACCGATTAGAACACGCAGAATTATTTATGTTAACATCGCAGATTAGATCGATATCGTTTCAGCGGAGGAACTAATTTCGGAAACTATTATGGCAACGGTACAACACTATTCCACTCCACTATGACTGATGAGTTTATTTTAAACAAAACGAATGAAATGTTAAATAATAATGGTGTGTTATTATATGGAAATGAACCCATTTATCAATAACTTAGCCATTAATTCATGATCATGTAACAATTTTTTTATCGAATTTGTATGATTGTATGTACTATTACATGCAAACTGTTTACTAACCTCTGTAAAGACATATGAGGTTGATTTTCATTATTTCTAACACCACACTTCACAATACAACGTACAGTCTGGTTGAATTGCAGTTTTTCATAATTTTCTCGCAAGTCACAATAATTTGACACAACCAATCAACAAATCAAACAAACAAACAAACATTTGACAGCTTAACTACACGAAATTTGTCTATTAAAATGGCTGATATTGCACTTACCTACAACTGTCACTACGTATAGAATAGAATAACATGGCACCTCCATGTATTTCTTAGCTCGATGGAAGGACCTGACACAGCTGTCATCTGTGGACAGGACAGCTCACTGCTGGGCTGCGTTCACTGCCTTTAGGCGCGGGTGTTCGGTTGTATTTTACCTTCGGCTTCGTACGAAAGTCCCGAACGACTTCGTCGAGCGTTTGTACAAGAAATATCGACGATGTTGTCAATTTTAACCCAAATCGTTTTCGCGCAAATAGATTTTAATTTGTTTTCTGATATTTATTGAAAATATTCTCAAGTTCCTTTGTTAAGAGCATCATTAACATAATACGAACCTTACAAGATATATTTGGCTTCATAAATATTATCTATTTAATTAATATTGACATCATTGACACAATTTTAACGTTGATAGATGTCAGAGTGTTAAACAACTCACAAAATACTAGTATACACGTTTGCACTTTGCATTGGTTGTTCGGTTGTAACGTGTAAACTTAGGTTCTAAACGACCTAGGTGGTTTACAACCTAGGGCAACCGAACGCTCTAATCGAGCCTCTGAACGATCGGATATCATCGGTTGCACCCGGTGTGTAGGCACTAGGCAGTGAACGCAGCCCTAAGCTCACGGCAAGCAACGGAGTGAACGACAATAGCCGCAGTTGCCCTCAACTCGTAGATAGAGAAATCCAAAGCCTCTATCTACGCCTCAACTCAAGCTCAAGTCTCCTATCTCACTCTGTGCCCCAGTGGTGAGTGGTGCAACCTTTGGGTGCAACTGGTGCAAGAGTGAAGTGAAAAAGCACTCTGTCTCTTATTAGTCTGTGCTGTGGAGCACTGTGGAGAATTTGTGCTGTCATATATAGTATAATCTGTGTGTGGAGTGTCAACTGTCAAAGAGTATTGGTGCGTGGAGTCCGTGGAGTGTGGTGGAGTGTTTGGTAATTTGGATTAGTCAAGGTTTTGCTGTGGTTTTACATCTGTTTTCTTCAACAATAATTTTAAGAATTAAACTATTGACCATGAAAACGAAATGCAGTGCGTGAACGAATATCTAACAGCATGTGGCGTGTCGTGGTGGTGGTCTAAAGACGTGATATCATTCGTCGTGTTGATTTAATACTCGCCACTTTAAATTGCAATAATGTCGAGTCCAAAGGAGTTAGATGCTGAAAACAAGGCACAGTTCGTCAAAAAGGTATTCAGTGCCATATTCTACGCCGTGTCTTCGTTTATGATAACAGTGGTGAATAAAACGGTGCTAACAACTTACGCCTTTCCATCTTACCAAGTGCTCGGGCTGGGTCAGATGGTTGCTACTATTACGATGTTGTGGATCGGGCGGCGCGTGCAGTTGGTCCAGTTTCCTCCGCTGGACGGTGGCGTGGCGCGCCGCATCTGGCCTCTGCCGCTCATTTATCTGGGTAACATGGCGACCGGTCTCGGCGGCACCAAGGAGCTGAACTTACCTATGTTTACTGCTTTACGTCGATTCAGTATTCTTATGACTATGATCTTAGAAAAAATCATCCTCGGAATTCAAGCCTCTTGCTCAGTGCAAACTAGCGTTCTATCCATGGTTGGAGGAGCCATAATTGCTGCGGCTGATGATGTAACCTTCACCTGGACTGGTTACATCCTTGTTCTACTTAATGATGCTTTTACAGCTGCAAATGGTGTGTATATGAAAAAGAAGTTGGATTCGAAGGAGCTTGGCAAGTACGGCTTAATGTTTTATAATTCACTTTTTATGATTTTACCTGCTGCAATTGTAGCCTGGTGTATGGGTGACTTAGACAAATCTGCTGCTTATGAGCATTGGGATGACCCACTGTTTTTAACCCAGTTTCTGATGTCCTGTATAATGGGCTTTATACTATCATACAGTGTGATGCTGTGCACTCAGTACAACAGTGCCCTGACAACAACAATCATAGGGTGTCTGAAGAACATTCTGGTTACATACCTTGGAATGGTTATTGGAGGAGACTATGTGTTCTCTTGGCTGAATTTCGTGGGATTGAATATTAGTGTGCTTGGAAGCCTTGTCTACACCTACGTCACATTTAAGCGCAAGCCTACTCCCACATATGCACTGGTCAACAATGGCAAAGTGGATACCGTATAGCACACGCTTGACATGTACCGAAAGCACAAGAAGCAATTCCTAGCACTTCAGATATATGACATCATTTACAGAATTGTGTTTATTGTTGCCAAAGATTAGCTGACAGTGATTTTGTGATCAGCGAGTGCATAAGCTAATGCCGTCTGACTGTGCTTACAATGGTTGACAAAATTTGTTGGTGTATTATTATTTTATCATATCAGATCTATTCCAGTGAACAATAATTATGTAAGTGAATTTTCATAGATATGTAATATTTGACAGAAACAACAATTTTAATAAGGAAATACAATTTGTAGGTAACAATGTAGATAGACCCAGTGGTAAGTAAAATTTATTCAACTTAAAGGTTGGCTACGAACTAAAGAAATTAATGTTATTGAGTGGAAATTCTAGCTATTTATTATATTGAAAAGTATTTTAATTATTATTAACAATTGTTGCATTTATATTATGAGCTATGGCTCCTACTATATTTTAACTTTTGACAAATTTAGTGTATTACTATTTGACATATAATTTTACATGTTACTTTGTAAAAAATTAACCTAACAAAATATTTTTATTTATAAAAACTGGACCTTAAATGTTAGTATTGGACCAATATAATAAGGTTACAAGCTGTAAAAAAAGAGGATGGTCTGTTTAAAAAAAAATTAACACTGTGCAAGTTAAATTCCTATTCAGAGGCTACTGTATTTCCATTATTCATAGTTAATTATTCTAAATTGATTCGGTTTTGTAGTTTTAGTTATTCATTTATAAAAAAAGTATTAGCAAAATGTGTCTACATGTGTTTATCAAAAAACAATATTAACTACCATCCTTATTAATTGTTACTACAACTTTTTAATTGGTGAACTTATTTTATACAACTAGTTTATATTAGTATAAAAATCAAGCCTTTGTACAAAGCATTGTATGAACAGAATTGATTTAGTTTTAATTAAAAATTTTAACTCTCGCTCATTATCAACTGAGATAGTGGTCAAAGACTAACATAATTATAGAGTATAAAAAGTGAATTCGCCTACCAGGGATGATGTGGCTTCCCATTAAGTGGCTCTAAAGATTATCAATAACTTGCAAACAAATTTTACCTCTTCATAATGTTAGCATAGATGTGTGCATAGAAGATAGATGAGGAGACTTGCAGGAGATCAAAAGTTAATGGCATAACTCTCAAAATTAGCAAGTTGATATGTCAATGGACAGGCCACATTCTTCCGGCTGATGATAATACATAAAAACATTTTTCTTTGTAAATAATGAATTTAAATTGTCCTATAGGTGGCTATAGGTCCTTGGCTAGGCAGACTTTGTTTTTTTTTCTCTAATGAGACTATCTCTACAAATAAATAAAATTGAAGTGTCTGTTTGTATTGTCAAATAACAGCTTTTTACTAAATGCATATGAAAGTATATACGGTACATATAACTAAAAATAATTTTTAAAAATTTGGTCTGTCTGTTTATTCCGGCTAGTCTCCGAAACGGCTAAATCAATTTTGACGGGACTCTGACTAGCTAGTGTTAGAAGGACTAACTTACCTAAACTCAAGTAACTTTTTGTATCTCTTTTTGTAGGTTTTTCTTTCTTTCACGCAGCAACGACGCAACAGATCCACATGATTTTTTGCATAGTTCCCGGAATACATTAATACACTGTTCCTGTGGGAAACACCATGCGGGTGAAACCGCGGGCAGAAGCTAGTAGTAATAAATCACAGACCCAGTGTGTACATTATTTTAATTTATATTATTTTAACACTAGCTGTGCCCTGTGGCTTCGCTTACGTGGCCTAAGTTACTCCTTATAATATCAGCTATCTGCCAGTGAAAGTCCTGTCAAAATCGGTCCAACCGTTTCTGAGATTACCCGGAACAAACAGACAGACAAAATTTTTAATAATGGTTGTTTTGTTATAGCTACCGTATACACTTTCATATTATGCATTTAGTAAAAAGCTGTTGTTTTGATATTACAAACAGACACTTCAATTTTATTTCTTTGTATAGAAGATGCATAGATCAGTTTATTCGTTTAATAAAATATGAATCTTTTTGTAGCAGCATATATTATATTTGTCTATTGCAACAGACAAATTACTTATACAAAGTCATAATAATGTTTCACACACTGCTCGACAATGACCAATTACAGTATATCACATAGTCTCAACGTAAAGTAAGGCCAATGCCTTACTGTGGGTAATGCCTCCCTAGGGCGAGAAAGTTGTATGAAAATCCTAAGGGAGTTTCCAACATTTTTTGTTACCTTGGGAACAAAAAATATCATATAAACTAGTTCCCTAAAATGTCACCTTATGTAGATAATTGGACATAAAAATCGCAGTGACTCGTAATATTTTTAAATATTATTTGTCTTACCACAAAAAAATTAAACACACTCTAAACACACGTGTAACAGCGTCTAACCCTTAGTCGCGTGTTTAAATATTAACAACTACAAATCTTGATTTAACTACTGTCTAACTCTATTCTTGTGTACATTTCTAATCATTTTATATGTTTATTGAAACAAGAAAATTAGTAACAAGAAAGATTTAATTAAAATAAAAAAGAAAGCACCGGTTTCCCAACCCTGGGTGTGGGTGGATATATATTGTATAAGATAATTATTGTAATTGGACAGAATTACTTTTGGTTTATGACACGTTGGAAATGGGCTTATCAAATGCAAGATAAAATATGTACACTGATGTTAGTTGATTGATGTCAGTTAGGAAAAATTATAAAAAAAATTAAATTTAAAAAATAATGTTAGTTAATATTTAAATGGTAATGTATTTTCATTTTAATGCTGCAGCTAAGTACAATTATATTTTTACCTAAAATATAGCTCTATATTTAAAAGCTTATACAGTGTATAATAAGTCAAGTAGGTGTTAATTTTATAATTTTTACTGCTTATATTAAGTATAAAACATAATTATATTAAAATATTTTCATCGCTTTATGGTAAAAATCTTATATTTTTATATTAATTATTATTGTATGATTTAATTATTTTAAATTTTAATGGTGCTTTTTCCATCGTTTAATTTCTAACATAGTAATATAAAATTATTTAATTTCTAATCTATAGATACTCAATAGTATTTAATTTATAGAGTTCATCGATTTCCTTTTATAAAAAGATTCAGAATTCCTAGTTCTGATGTATACTCTGATATATGAATATCAGTCACTTTGTAATTTAACTAGTTACCAGAGATTCTGGGGACAATTGATTCGAATCAAATTGGTTTAGGTTTTTCTTGATTGGTACATTCGTAAGTATGACGCATATTTATTTATGCGCGGTCACCAGCCCGGGTGCGCGCGCGTTGTTCCTTGATGAAGAGGTTCAAAATACCTTGGAACCGGTCGAGCAGTTGTCGCAAAGCTCGGCTGTAAAACGTAAATTAATCCGTTTACCTCGCGCTGCAGTCGCAAAAAGGCGCGCCGCCCGCCATCGAGCTGGCTGTAGTTTACATATATTTAATACTAGCTTCTGCCCGCGGTTTCAACCGCGCGGAGATAATGGATTTCATGGTTTTTATTTTTTTTGCGCGGAACCCTTATTCTTTTTCTAGAATAAAAGTAGCCTAAGTTACTCCTTGTAACATCAGCTATCCGCCAGTGAAAGTTCCTTCATAATCGGTCCAGCCCTTTCGGAAATTATCCGGAACAAACAGACAGACAGACAAAATTTTTAAAAATGGTTGTTTCGTTATATGTACCGTATATACTTTCATATGCATTTGGTAAAAATCTGTTAATTTGATATTACAAACAGACACTTTAATTTTATTTATTTGTATAGATGAGCGCGGCGCACACGGTGACTGTGATCGCTTCTCGCCACAATATGCCGAGTCTCGCTTCACGTCGTATGCGACACGCGACGCCGACACAAGCTTCATATGGGGGCGATTTGTGGACTTTGTGGTTGTAGAGAGAGGCTCGTGTACGAGCAAGTTTAAACATCTATACAAATAAATAAAATTAAAGTGTCTGTTTGTAATATCAAAATAACAGCTTTTTACCAAATGCATGTGAAAGTATATACGGCATCAATAAAGAAACAACCATTTTTAAAATTTTTGTCTGTCCTGTCTGTCTGTTTGTTCCGGATAATCTCAAAAACGACTGGGCCGATTTTGACAGGATTTTCACTGGCAGATAGCTGATGTTATAAGGAGTAACTTAGGCTACTTTTATTTTAGAAAAAGAATTAGGGATTCCGCGCAAAAAAATAAAAAGCTTGAAATCCAAAAACTCTACGCGGGTGAAACCACGGGCAGCAGCTAGTAAATAAATATAATATGAGGTGTTTTTATAACCAACCACATATGGTGAAAAGCGAGCGATAAAATAACCAGTCATTGTGTTTCTCATTATCACGCACTGTAATATGATATCTAAAGCGGTCCAATTACTGATAAGTTTGTTGAAAGTGTAATTCATATTAAAAATTCTTTTGCTGTACATCACTAATGCACACTATCTTATTATGACGTGGATAAAATCAACGTATAAAAAGCACCGATACCTAAACAATAATGCCTTTAAAAGGCAACATCAGTTAAGTCCAGTATTATAACAATAGTTTTCGCACTTCTATTTTGGTTCTTCTCACTTCTTCCAATAATTTATGTATCTGGACTTCTCTCTATCTGGGCCGCACGCCCCGTCATCGTCTGGCACTTTAGGGCCTCTATCCTTGGTGTGGTACGGTCGTCGAACATGCGGCAAATCTATTTCTCTTCTAGACACGAGTTTCCAAGGCTCTGTTTGTCACAAAATGCTATCGGTGAATGAAATGCTTCTGAATATAATTATATACTAACCTTTGAGTAGGTGGGATACTTACTACCCAAAAATAGGTTGTAAAAAGTTTAAATTCAGATTTTATCCTTAAGCTCTTTTGTTTCTCCATCCTGTCGATCGTTTTTTGTATTGATAATCGTCTACAGCTAAATACCTCTAATGACAATTTTTAAATACGGGATTTAGAAAAAAAAACCCGTGTTGGAGCTGTTTTTACTAGCGCTGTCTTTCTGTACTGTAGTTACATTTATTTTTGGGATAACTCTGTAACCTCTATTTTTAGCAATTTTTTTTAATCCGTCAATTAATTTTTTTAGTAATCTGAATTTCTGGGATTAAGACGTAACGCCTTCTGTTTTATTTTGTGAGGTTTTGAGTTACTTAGTATTATTTTTATTGTTTAAGTTAGTTGTATATAAAATATTCACCGAAAATATATTGATTGTACGCTAAGAGTGATATCATAAATTATGTGTTAGTATAAAGTTACTCATTGAGTACATTTGAGTTGTAGCGTGTTTGTATCGTCATCGGCAATTAAAAGCCAAGGTAAACGAACGTTACGTTTATCAGTTTTGGCATTTTATCGTGTTTCTCAATTTTTCTAATGAGCCAGTCGTGCTATCTAGATTTCCGTGTAATTAATTCCGCTGTTACATGTACCGAAGTATTTGTGGGTTTTTTTTCACACTCAACATCTGACTGTTGAAGGCAAAGCCTGTGAAAAATATTGTATACTAGCTTCTTTCCGCGGTTTTTACCCGCGTTCCCACAGGAACCGTGCATTTTTCCGGGATAAAAAGTAGCCAGTGTTACTCTCCGGTCCATAAACTATATCTATGCCAAAAATCACGTCGATCCGTTGCTCCGTTATTGCGTGAAAGAAGGACAAATCAACAAACCAACAAACACACTTTCACATTTATAATATTATTAAGTATGGATTATACGTACCGTTAATGTTAAACCTGGTTTCATAATGTTTAAAACAGATTTTTTAAACACGACAATTAAGTTTCTAATTATTATTTTTCTCATACTCAATAGCGGCTATTCCAGGAAGAGAGAAAACACATTTTATCGAAACACCCATCTTCTCATTCTTTCAATGGTCTCCAAGATCTCAAGCTGGTATTTAGCTGAACCATCCCACAGGTGAGAACAGTACTCCATACAAGAACGGACTTGTGCTTGATGAAAATTAAGTTGCTGTCCGGTGTGAAGTACTGCCTTCACCTTCGCCAATATGCCAAGCTTTCTCGCGGCCAACTTGGGCAGCGGGGCACCGTGCCTCTGATCTCGCTACCCTCCACGACTAGTCTCTCGATGCGACGGAATCCATGTGTGTCAAAAACGGTATATTCCAGTGGGGCTATTGTTCCGACCAGCCTTTACTATGGTGTCACCGAACAACGCGACGCTTTGTCCGGTGGGTGGTAACTAACCACGGCCGAAGCCTACCACCAGTATGTCATCTGATTGGCGCCACCCAGGAGCTACGTGTAGGGTTTCTCTGCGTATTCTCCTACGGACGCGGATAGCTCGGCCTCCACGTCAATTGAATAAATGGCGAGTCGTATTGTTCTATTTCTATTATAATTGTCTTAGTCTTTAGGTGACGAGAGCGATGCACAGGAGTTGGCTATCACGGGCTGAATTTATAATGAGCAGGCATCATGCTTACTATCAAACGAATGATCATCCAAAATAGTTTTATAAAACTAAAAAATACGCTATCAAAACTAATCCATATGAGCCAAAACTTGAGAGGTTTACTTATAGAGCCACTGAAGAGTTCCTTTATCCACCTCCTGGCTCCATTAACAGATTAGCTCCATTGCCAAATGAACGTATTGTTATCCAAACTACATAATACTTATTTATATATATATGTATAAAGTTTAATTTCGATACGACATTGGCTTCCAAGATTTAAATACGTAACTGACTGTATGCATAGTGAGACAAGCTAATAATAGCAATTTTTATGCCGTGCACGACGTGTCGCTTTCCGAACATAATTTGTTTTTTATAGCTAGTGAAATACTTTTAAACTGAAGTACAAATCTTGAAGAAAGGCTCATAAAATAACTATATATGGATGCGTGAACTAGATAACATAATAATAATTTTTTTATCTATTAAACCTACTCGACACTCGTTAAAATTATATCAATTCAAAGCGGACATTGCCACTTTGTATACTAAAGGTATTATCTACCAGGAACCTTCAGGCCTCGTGACTGTTCTGTTGGACACTATTATTGAATAAAAATGCACTGAACTAATTTGCAAGAGAATACCACAGATAATTGTGTCTCCAACAATGCATTCGGCACCTATTATTTATCGTACTAGATCATATTGTTATTATCTATTTTACTGTACATATAGGAGCGTAGTATACATAATATATAGTATACAATAGTATACTTCGCTCGTGAAATAAGGAATTGGTATATTACAGATAATTCTGTTAAGATTTAGACCTGCTGCCTTATCAGCTAACAATCTGGTGTTCGTTTTCAATACCAGACCGATTAAAACCAGCGGTTACTAGTCTTCGTGTGGAAGGATTTGTCAATAGTTTTCGCTACTTTTCGTTTTGTAAGAGCTTATTTCTTTAATGACAAATTCTTTAATAACAATTCGTTAATAATAAATTCTAGACTATTCCTTCCACACGAAGACTAGTGACCGCTGGTTTTAATCGGTCTGGTATTGAAAACGAACACCAGATTGTTAGGTGATAAGGCAGCTGTTTTATTTAGTTGATTTATTCTTTGTGAAAATGTGTCACCCGATTTTCAAAAGAGGCTCTCGTTTTTATAATTTTTATATTTTTTCATCTGACACAGTTAAAATACAGGGAGTATTTGAAGAGGTCCTTTTTAAATTTATTCAAGAAATTTAATTTTAATTTAATTTATTTTATTATTTATTATAATTTAGTAATTAATCATTCAAAATTTTGTTATAATAAATTGTAAAAATTATAATAGGTACCTATATGTATAAAAACAAAAAAGAAAAATTCTTAAAATCAGTTATTGCGAATGAACGCTAAAATTAATGTTTATTTCGTCATTTACTACACAAAGTAAATTACAATAATTACAACACCAAATACAGAAGTTATCGTTAGATCTGGATTGCAACTTAATTGAAAATCGGAAATAAGTGCAGTCGGTAAAAGTAATCGGAAAACATAGAGAGCGTAAAATATTCTAAGTTTGAGGTACATACAAAAGAAACAAATAATAATAAAAATAGGTTAACGTTGAATAATAGATGATTGTTAAATAAATGATTTCAAATATAATTCATTATTTTTACGTTTCAACAGCGGTTGTAAAAGCTAATCCTAATTATTTTTAATTAGTTGGTTTTAAACACTTTTGTGTAATGAAACGTTATCAAAATATTAAGCAGTCAATTTTTCAACAAACATCAAAACGTGAACAAATTTGTACGTACATCTGATGTATTTGTAATAGAAGTTGGCGTAACTGTAAAGACGTGTGCTCACCGTAAAGCTTCATTTTAAAACAATTGGACGATGCTAAATCCAAGACAGGAGACTGTGGACAAGAGGTTCACGAAAAAGGCGCTTAGTGCTATATTCCTCGCCTTGACCTCCTTTATGATCACACTAGTGAACAAACAGATACTATTAGAATATTTGTTTCCGTCGTATCATTTTCTCGGGTTTTGTCAGATGGCAATGACAATCGTGGCTCTGTGGATCGGACGGCATATGAAGTTGGTGCAGTTCCCATCAATGGCGCTCGGCGTGGTGCAACGCTGCTGGCCTCTTCAGCTTGTGTTACTTGGGAACTTCTTAAGCAGCATCGGCGCCACTCAGGAGCTGACCTTACCAATGTTTAACGTCTTACGTCGCATTACTTTACTCATGATTATCATGTTAGAACAAATCGTCTTTGGCGTTCAAGCCTCTTCCTCAGTGCAAGCTATTGTTATCGCAATTGTTGGCGGAGCTGCAATTGCCGCTGGAGATGATGTAAGCTTCTCTTTGACGGGATTTTCCTATGTCATACTCTATGATGCGTTTTCGGCTGCGAATGGAGTTTATGTGAAGAAGATATTAGATTCGAAAGAGCTTAACGCGTATGGATTGTTGTATTATAATTCGCTTTTCATGTTTATGCCTGCTTTATTTGTAGCCTGTTGCTTGGATGATTTGGATATGTTGACTAGGTTTGAATATTGGAACGAACCCTTATTTGTAGGCTATTTTATAACGTCGTGTGTAATGGACGTCACATTGACATACAGTGTGATGCTATGCATACAGTATAACGGCCCCCTGACCACATCAATCCTAGTGAGTTTGAAGAACTTTATATTTACCTACGTCGCCATGGTTGTTTTATATGACTATACGTTTTCTTGGTCTAACTTTTTGGGTTGGAATATTAGTGTGCTTGCGAGTTTAGCGTATTTATATGTTACTTTTGTTAAAACTACTACGTACGTGTTGGTTGACAACGCCGAATTAAGACACGGCATAGATGTTAATGTGTCTTAAAAAGGTACCGCTTCAGATCATCAACATTGGGGCAGCTTAGACGCTCAAGCAAACGTACGTTTGCTTGTCAGAATGACAACACTTTTGCGTCAAGCGCGCATCTCGAGTATCACGAAATCCGGAAGTGTTGTTATTCTAACAAGCAAACGTGCGTTTGCTTGAGCGTCTAAGCTGCCCCATAGATGTGAAATGAGTTGAGTTATCATATTATTGTTCGGCAACTTCCATTTGTATCATAATATGACGAAGTGACGAGTAAATGAAATGACTCGCTCTTTTGAATTATCATTTAGCAATCAAGAATACTTTTCTGTCATAGTAACTTTGTATTTGTTTTGCTAACTAACGTTTTAGTAAAATCATCATTACCAAATACTTAAGACGGTCGATAAAAACATCGTAGATAATTTATTAGTAGATAAAATTTTTACTATATTGGTTAATAAAAAAAATGACGTTGACTCTGTTGAAAATTAATCTAATATCGAATCATACTAAATTTAATTTTTTTATTAGTAGCAATAATGATATTTTTTACACTTTAAACATTTAAGGTCCAAGTATATTTAAGTGGTTATTATATGTTGGTAGGTTAAACAATATTTCTAATATTTTTTGTTATTGTAGAATAATTTTACTGTGAAGGGTTAAAAAAGGTAAAGTGATTTCCATTCAATGTTTCGTCATGACATATTGGGCGGATATCACTCATATAGTATATTCTATAGTAATATTAGATTAAAATAATGTAAAACATAGAAAATAAGGAATAATTTGTTTGTTTTGTCTTTATAGTCGGCAACTTCTTAATACAAGCTATGACATTACTCACTACCCCAGTGTGCCGGCGTTTATAAATGGTGTTTAGTTGGTATATGTATCTGCTTTTTTAACAGAAATATAATATGTGTTTTGTTAGTGGGAGGACTAACTCTTCTGCGAGTGTCCGTCTGGGTTGTTACCACCGCTTTGCTCGTGATGTCTGCCGCCAAGCAGTAGTGTGCAAGCATTACTGTGTTCCGGTTTGATGAGCAGAGTATCCAGTGAAATTACTGGGCTTATGAGACTTAATACCTAATGTCTCAGGGTAACGAGCGCATTGCAGTGCCGCGCAGGCCGTTGTGTTTCAAAGTTCTGAGTGGCACTGCAATTGTTATGGGCCGGCGTTATGCTTACCATCAGGCAAATGACCAGCTCGCCTCGTTACCAAATAACACAAAAAAAAAAATGTAAGACAGTAATTTCTTTGGAAACCAAAGAATTGAGGTTGTCAAATAAAAGCAGCTAGAGTCAGCACAAATCGAATGCCGGTTAATAAAGTTGAGAAGAAAATGGATATCACTATTTTTATTAAGATTTTAATATTATCTAAGGTTATACGACTGGCAGGAAGCAGGGCAATGGCACGATTTATCAAGTCGCGAAAGAAGCGGGTGATATGATTGTATTATGTATACCAGTAAGGTATCTTACGAATATATTTTATCGGTGTATTAACTTACCCCAAAGACTGGGCTTAGTCTGGCTGAGTAAGAAAATTATCTTCGTATAAATATTTATTTATTTTATCATATGGGGTTTGTCAGTGTCAGTGATATTGTAAAGGTTTTATATAATTATGTACATAGAAATATAATCGTCGATTTTTCCCAAATAGATCATGGTGTAAATATAATAATTATGTTGTCTTAAATTGATGTCATTTTTTGTCTAGTATACGAGTAAAACCGGTAATTTAGAAAACTGTGTGTCTTTAATATTCTTAATAAGAAAACATAGTCTGTGTTAACATTTAGTCCAACTGTATAAACAATCAGATCTGCCTGTAATCTGTAAACCACAGGATGTGGCGTAAAGAGTGGATAATCTTTAACCAACGGGTAGTAGAGGTGACTGCCCAGAAAATTAAAATTGTGTTTAGTGAAAGTCGCATACATTTTTTGACACCAGCACAAACTTACGATAGAAAAATAAGTAAAATACAAATATAACCTTAACGCTTAACTAAACAAAAACTAAACCTGCGGCAAATAATTGGAAGTTAACATTTGATAGCACGTTTATCCAATAAAACAATTAAAAACACAGACTGAAAAAATTCCTTAATTTGTGATCAGGACACCGAAAATAGTGAGCAAAGGTATCGAATTCTTAAAATTCACAAAATGTCCAAAATGTTGAAAACCGTGCAACTTTTACTAAACACAATTTGCATTTTCAGGGCTGTCTTGATGTCCCCCACCCTCTGGTTAAGGATTATCCATTCTTTACGCCACATCCTGTATGTATCTACTTTATAGTTCTTATATAAATAATTGATCTATAGAGCCAAATCTTAAATTATACATTTTGGAAAATAATTAAAATTACAACAACACCATAAATTTTGTAATATTTGGTATTGTTAGTTACATTTTAGATCATAAATCCCCCAAGTGACAAGTTTAAGGATAAGATTCAAAGACGAGTCTAAAGCCAGATCCTGATTACAGTGTCGTGGCTTAATCAATAAAATATCAAAAGGTTTCAAGAGTTCAGTCGTGAATATTCAATTCAAACACCCTGTATAAAATATGTCAAAATTGTATAAAATTCTGACATTGAAGAAAGACTCTACGCTTTAGCCTCGCCTCCGAATCTTAGCCTGAATGCAACAGATAAACTCGAGTTCCGGCCAAACTAGCTTGGCTTATCCTACATTAGTAGGTACAGCATGGAGAAAAGTAGAGGCTATGTAGGGATCCGATCCGACAACAATGGAGAAATCTGCGAGTAGAACTGATGCCGAGTAAGACGCGCTCGCTCTTTGACTAATGATAACTTGTGAATAATACCGGAAACGTAAAGTTTGTTAAATCGTTTTGTATTTTAACTGACGCAATAAGACTTGATACAGTTCCATTCATCTATGGGATGTTTATTTAAAAACGTGTGGATCTTAGCAAAAAAAAAATTAAACACACGTTAAACCTGTGCTAAACACTGTTTAACGCCTAAGCATGCCTGAGTCGCACGATTAAATCACAAATCCTGTGTCTAACCGTTGTCTAACACAATTCTGTGTGACATTTCTAATAATTTTTGACGCATATCTTTAGACGCTGTCTAGCTAAACAGGCGACTAAAAATGGTTTCTTTGTAGTAGCACTGTTTATTTCGTTGAAATGTATTTTCAAAGTCTAAGACATGTTTTTATTTTTCTTGTAAAATATACAAAAATTTTGTCCGATTTTGTCTCAGGCATACAAATACACAAACAATTGGACAGACATCGAAGTTTAACCATATATAGCTTTTTTTATGTTTGTTACCTCAGATCTCGGTCATTTATAAACCGATTTGGAAAATTATTTTTTTATTTGAAAGGATATACTTTCAGATTGGTCCCATATAAATTTCATCAAAATCGGTTCAGTAGTTTGTCACTGAAGTCGGTTCGTAGCTTTTTTATGCAATTTTTCTCTTTTTTTTGGTGTAGACTCATAAAAACGAAGCATCCCTTTAGAAATTCAGTGCAAAAATGGGATGTTCAGTTGCAGCTAATTTTGATGCTACCGACTCTTGACTTAGATTTTGGCTGAGGTCAAACTAGTTTCTCGGAAGTAGATTTTGGCCGGTGCGAGTTGCCTATTCATTGAAGATAATTAATATGGGCTGACTTACATGTAGTCGAAAGAAAATTCTCATGACGTTGTTCGAGATTATAATAAATTATTATTATTTATTTGGTATTTTTGTGATCATGTTGTGATCATATGGCTGTGTTGTAACTATTTTGGCTATAATTTTATTTTGTCGATTGTTTTACTGTATGTTCCTCTTCATGAGTTAATCAAAAAAAAATTTTTAAATTGCATTTATTTTGCTTACCTATAATACGTATAAGATGATGTGACGCCATATTTTTGAGTAATTAGATGAATAAATACAATGTATTAAATGTATACGATTTTGTTTCATTTTGCTCCCTTCCATATCCTTATCTACCAAGCAAACCATAATAGGTACCTACTCACTAAATTAGTAGTTGCGGTCAGACATTCAACTTTAAAAACTGATACGCAGTTGAACTATCACCCATGAAAATTTTTTAATTATTACAAACAGTTATATTGTTAAAATAGGGCTCCTTATTAAACGTACAGAGACAACGGGAACACGATATTCACCACTGGTGGCAATCGGGATATAATATATAAAATCACAGTTACCACCTCCGTAGCTAAGTTGGTAGTAACTCTGCCTGCAAAGCGAGGGGTCCTGGGTTCGATTCCCGGCCGGGACAGATTTTGTGTAAGCATAAAGTTTGTTCTCAGGTCTTGGATGTTTATCTGTGTGTGTCTATGCCACCTGCAACACAGGGAATCCTAGTGCGGGGATAAGAGCGTAAGCGTTAAAAAAAATGGTGGCAACTGGCACTAAAACTATTCCCAGTTGCTACCACTGGTGGCGACTTAACGTTAAAATATTTAACTGGAGGTTGTAAAAAATAAATCTAATCAATTTTAAAAATAATAATTAGGTAGTTTGTGTAATGAAATTTATCAACATATTAGGCATTAAAACTTGAAGGTAAAAGTAAGCAAAGAAGCTAGGATTGTATATTTCTATACAGCACGTTGGGAAGGTATTGGAAACTGTTCATAATTATTATGCAAGCTGTCACTAAGTTATTTAAATATCAAAACGTGAACATATATATTACCAAAGTGGATCTCATGGTGTATTTGTAATAAACCTTGGCGTAGCTATAGTTTCATTCTGGAAAACAGAATTTTAAAACAAAACATATTTACGATGCTAACTCCAAAACAACTGGACATTGCGGACAAAACGTTCACGAAAAAGATGTTCAGCGCTATATTCTTCGCCGTAGCCTCCATAGTGATCACACTAGTGAACAAAAATATAGTTTCGGTATATTTTTTTCCGTCGTATCATTTTCTCGGGCTCTGTCAGATGGCGGCGACAATTGTGGTGCTGCAGATCGGACGGCGTATTCAGTTGGTGCAGTTCCCCTCGCTGCAGCGCGGCGTGGTGCAACGCATCTGGCCGCTGCCGCTTGTGTTCCTGGGGAACTTGTTAACCGGCCTCGGCAGCACCAAGGAGCTGAGCTTGCCTATGTTCACCGCTTTGCGTCGCCTGTCTTTGCTCATGACTATGATGTTAGAAAAAATAGTCCTCGGCGTGCAAGCATCTTGCTCAGTGCAAGTTAGTGTTGTCGCAATTGTTGGCGGAGCTGCAATTGCCGCGGCAGATTATGTTACTTTCTCCTTAACCGGATATACCTGTGTCCTTTTAAACGACGTGTTTTCAGCTGCGAATGGAGTTTATGTGAAGAAGATATTAGATTCCAAAGAGCTTAATACGTATGGATTATTGTATTACGATTCGTTTTTCAAGTTTATGCCTGCTTTCTTTGTAGCGATTTATACGGATAATTTGTATATGTTGACTAGGTTTGCATATTGGTACGAACCTTTATTTATAGGCTATTTTCTAATTTCTTGTGTAATGGGTATCGTATTCTCATACAGTGTGATACTGTGCACACAGTACAACGGACCTCTGACAACATCAATCATAGTTGGTTTGAAGAATTTTATTTTTACATACGTCGGAATAGTTATACATTACGACAATATGTTTTCTTGGCCTAACTTTGTGGGGTTGAATATTAGTGTGCTAGCGTGTTTAGCGTATATATATAATGTAATTTTTAAAAAGAAACTACTACTGCCTACGTGTTGGTCGACAACGCCAAAGCATAGTATATAAGTATAGTGTGCCAGAGAGTGTGTCTCATAAGAGCACCACTTCACAACATGAACATTATAGTTTGTGAATTAATGAAGTAGTCGAATGCCGTTATACTCAAATTCTTATTGGACAATTTCTTTGTTAATGAGGTGGCCCTTAATTCAAATGACTGTATTCTACCTGTTCAATCTTTCAGAGAATGAAAAGCTCAAGAGTATTTTTCTATCGTAGTCTAAAGCCCAGTTAAAACTTTGTTATTTTGTTCATTTACTATTGTAGTCGCACTCTCCTGGGCCGTTTTCCTGACGTCCCGTGGCCACCAAACTATCTCCTATAGCGCTGTGGCGCAGTGCGCGGGAGTCTGTGATAGTATATATTATACCTATAAGGTCTTATATCTTATAGGGCTGCAGGACTATTTTAATTCACTCTGTATGATTGTGATGTGTAGGGAGCGACTGTTTCTGGTCGTTTATATTTCGAAATCGCACCCAGATAGAAATGTTGTCGGGATTAGACCCATCTTTATGCAGCTGAGTTACCGAGTCTAAATGGGAAATTTCTCTGACGGGATGCGATTTCGAAGTATGAACGATCAGAAATAGTAGCTTCCGACACGGAATCATACCGGGTAAATTAAAATTATAATAAACGAAATTTAAATAACCCTGCAGGTCTTACGGCAGAGACCCAGACAGCACGTAGACTTAACTGTTTTCTTAATTAATTATTTTATTTTAACTTTATTGCTTCAAGCTTGATAAAGTGATGTGTTCGATATTTGATTCTGTCGAAAATTAATCAAAAACTTGGGCTATCAAACTGATGTGTAAAAAATATTTTTAAATTCTATTTATTTTGTCTACTTTCATACCTAATTACCTACCTACATTTAATTTATTGCGTGTTCATATTTTTTTGTAATTAGATGAATAAATTAAAGGTAAACGTGTACGGTTTCGTTTCATTTTTGCGCCTTTCGATATCCTTATCTACCAATACAGAGTAGGCAATTAATAGCAATTAATTAGCGTACTAAAATATAGTAACTAATTAGTAGCTATTATTGATTATTCTGCGGTCCGAAGGTTCGGACTCAATCACAATTAAAACCATGATTACTGAAAACAAAAAATAAAGCAAGGCACTTAAGTTTGTAAGTTAGTAATTATATATTGGTGTCAATTCTATCATTACATAGGTACCTAAACTAATTTTAGTTTGGCTCTCTCTTTTTCCAATGCATAACATGAGAAAGAGACGGAAGATGTCTGACAGATCTAAATTTTGTTTTAGAGCTGTCAAACATCTTTCGATCTTGATAAATTAGATGCCACTGAATTCATTGCCATTAAATTTACACCAGACACAAGCAAGTGGATTAATTTGACAGGTCTAAAATATATTCCATCTCTTTCTCATGTTATGCATTGGAAAGAGAGAGAGCGAAACTAAAATTAGTTTAGTTATAAAATGATAGAATTGACACCATTGTTATCTTAAAATAAATTAAAATCATTTCAACATACAAAAGTTATACAAAAGACCTGGAATAATCGTATTAAAATAATAGAACAGATAACAGTACCTACAACTAACCTAACAGCAGTTACCTAACAGTAACTTGCTTATATTTATGTTCCAACAACCGTTGTAAATCTAACCCTAATCGTTTTTAATTAGGTAGTTTAAAGCAGTTTTGTATAATGAAACATTATCAGAGTAGGCATATATTAGGCATTCAATCGTCTTAAATAAATCAATGTATGTAAACAAGCTAAGAAGCTAGGATTTTATATTTGTATACCAGAACATACACGTAAATAACGTACGGTGTGAAGGTATTGTAAACGACTCATATGCAAGTTCTCTCTTCATATTATGTAACGTATAATAATTTATGTGTAGGTACTACGTATTCATTGTTTATATATCAAAATGTGAACAAATATGTATGTAAGTCTCATGGTGTACAGATCTGTAATGGATGCTGGCGACGACGTGTGCTCTCCGTAAGACAAAATAAGCGAGTCGGAAGATGCTAACTCCAAGACAACTGCAGCCTGACGACAAGACGTTCAAGAAAAAGGTGTCCAGCGCCATATTCTTCGCTGTAACCTCATCTTTAATCACACTAGTGAACAAAACTATACTATCGGTATATTTGTTTCCCTCGCATTATTTTCTCGGGCTCTGTCAGATGGCGGCGACAATCGCGGTGCTGGGGATCGGACGACGTGTTCAGTTGGTGCAGTTTTTACCGCTGGACCACGGCGCGGTGCAACGAATCTGGCCGCTGCCGTTTCTGTTCCTGGGGAACTTGTTGACCGGCCTCGGCAGCACCAAGGAGCTGAGCTTGCCTATGTTCACCACCTTGCGTCGCCTGTCTTTACTCATGACTATGATGTTAGAAAAAATAGTCCTCGGCGTGCAAGCATCTTGCTCAGTGCAAGTTAGTGTTGTCGCAATTGTTGGCGGAGCTGCAATTGCCGCGGCAAATGATGTAACCTTCACTTTCACCGGACACATCTATATACTGCTCAATGACGCGTTTTCAGCTGCGAATGGAGTTTATGTGAAAAAGATATTAGATTCCAAAGAGCTTAACGCGTATGGATTGTTGTATTATAATTCGCTTTTCATGTTCATACCTGCATTATTTATAGCCTATTGCATGGATGATTTGGATAAGTTAACTAGGTTTGAGTACATATTCGAACGAACCTTTATTTGTGGGCTATTTTCTTATTTCGTGTGTGACAGGTGTATTACTATCATACAGTATGATACTGTGCACACAGTACAACGGCGCTCTGACCACATCAATCGTAGGAAGTATGAAAAATATTCTTATTACATACGTCGGAATGGTGACTTTATACGACTATATTTTTTCTTGGCCTAACTTTCTGGGATTGAATATTAGTGTACTAGCAAGTTTAGCGTATACATATATAGTTTATAAAGAAAAAACTACTCCTGTCTTTGAGCTAGTCCAAAATGCCAAAGAAGACATCGCATAGAAGATCATATAGGTAGGTCGTGTCTAAAAAGGCACCTATTATTGTAATTTGTGAAATGAAATACTAAGGTAGTTGAGTGCGGTGTGAGGCTGAAATTATTTATTGATCAATTAGGTACTTACATTGATTTGATAACATGAAAAATGAAATGACTCGATTAGTTCCATCCACCTTTCATTAACTGCTCGATAATACTTTTACATCGTATTAGAGTACTTATAAATTAAATTAGTAGGTATCCAAACGATAATTTAGAGTCAGTTATAATGATCTAAACAAAGACAGGCGGAGCCATAGCAATTCCGTAGGTATTCGAAGGGTTCAAATAAACCTAGCAATTTTTAAAATTTATTAAATAAATTAACGGATTCGATACAATCATGATTATTAGCAGATAGTATTAAAAAATGATAATAATTGTAGATATCTGTTTTTTTAATTAATTAATTTTAAATTTATCGCATTATAAAATGCTGAAGAATTCAGCTATGAAACCGAAGCGTGATCATCACAAGAGAGCTTTTTGTGTAGTCATTGTATACAGTTTAGGAAAATTTTGAAACTATAGCTTTTATCCGCTGTTCCACTCGCGTTCCCACAGGATCCGTGCATTTTCACGGGAAAAAGTTGCCTATGTTACTCTTGGTCCATAAACTATAATATCTATGCCAAAAATCACGTCGATCCGTTACTCCGTTGCTACGTGAAAGGGTAAACCAAGAAACGGACAAACACACTTTCGCATTTAATATAGGAATTGTGTCTAGCCTGTCACCAGTGGCAGGATAAAAAGTATCCTATGACCTAGGTACTTACCTCGTAGTTTGAATTAAAATCATCCTAAGTTTCATGTGAATCCATTCAGTAGATGCGCGGCCAAGATACAGACAGACAGACAAAAATGAAAAGAAAAGTTTTGGCTTCAGTATCGATAATAGAGTGCCCCACAAAAACAAATTTCAAAATATCTTCAATGAATAGAATTGGACTTGTTAAAGTTTTATTATAAGTATAGGTAGATAAAGTGATGTATTCTTAGATGTCACATATTATTTGTGTAACCAGCTGAATAAATAAATGGCAGTAATGTGTACGATTTTGTTCTTTAGCCTTATTTGCCTACCAAGTACCAACTCAGGTGATTACTGTACCTAGTAACTAATTAGCGTACTAAGTAATACTAAAATAGTAGGTGGTAGGACTAACTCTTCTGCGAGTATCCGTCTGGGTTGTTACCACCGCTTTGTGAGTGAAGTCTGCCGCCAAGCAGTAATGTGCAACTGCAAGCATTACTGTGTTCCGGTTTGATGAGCAGAGCAGCCACTGAAATTACTGGATTTATGAGACTTAATACCTAATGTCTCTGGGTAAGAGCGCACTGCAGTGCCGCGCAGGCTTTGGTTTCAAAGTTCTGAGTGACACTGCAATTGTTATGGGCCGGCGATATGCTTACCATCAGGCAAACGACCAGCTCGTCTCGTTCGAAAATAGCATAAAAAATACTATCAGGATTGTAGCTTAGCTGTTACTATTACTTGATTTCATTTTTACTAATACCTATTAGCTACCTACCATGATTAAGTTAAACTGTCGCCATGCACCTGCTGAAACTGGCTATCTACCATCCTTAAGTTAATCTGTCAATACAAACCGACAGTATGTGTGAAGGGGACAGAATGATAAACGTCATTGATTCGGGATAGCGCCCGCACATCCGAATTTATATTCTTGCGCGTTCTAAGGAATTGATATAAAATAACAACGCTCGACGTAAATATCAATAGTTTATTACATAAATTATAGCCAAGCTTACATTTCCATTGTTGTTACATAAACCGATTTGTTCGTATGGTTCAATAAACTGCCTAATGTTATACTATCTCTGTAAAGGAGCGGAGGCGCGAGACTAAAATATAATTGAGTCTGTCAACAAACGAGACCGCTTGCACCTCCGCTTACCCTATAATGTAAAAAGAAAAAAATCTTATAAATAAAATCTAACATCACTCTAATTACATTTATTTAGGCTATGATTGGTGTTACTACAGTTCAACTAACAGATTCATGTAAATTACTCCTATATATCGCACTCTTAATAAAATACTGACCTAATTCAAAATCACTAACTTTTGGCAATTGAAGTGTAACTAGCATTTATTTTTAAATTGCTGTAGAATTACAACTAAATATCCTTATAATAATAAAATAAAATACCTTATTTGCAAACTAGGGTTGTTTTTTTATTAGACTAGGTTATCGGACTTGCTTTTTTAGGTCGTTATTTCACTATAACTCATTTTGGACAAATTTTGAGTTCGGTCGATGTTTTACTAAGGGTGCGATATCTCTATTTGCGTAAGCTTTATAACTAAGTACAAATATTTTAGGATTAGGTATATGGGATACAAAAATCGGTATATCACAAGTATTTTATGGGTTCTTATCGCTTTGTTATTACTTAGTCTATTTATAAATATCTGGTATTTGAATGTAATATGACCGACCACGGCGTTATTTACGCTTCAGTCACGTTATTATACAAGAGTGCTCTAATAATGGAAACGCAAAGCTGACTTTAACTCATGTGTTGCTAATCGTAACGTAAAACATTATCGGGCACATCTTTGGGAGAATATGGGCAGGACTGGATTAACCATGTCGGGGCCCCGAGGCTTTAGACTCGATTGAACGGCGTGCAAAAAGGCTAATTAATGACGACTCTCTCGTCAAGGGTAAACTGCAGAGCCTGGCACATCGCCGTGAAGTCGCAAGCCTATCGGCGTTTTATAGAATATACCACGGAGAGTGTGCGCAAGAACTTCACCACTTGATTCCCCCATCACCCTTTTTCCACCGCACAACAAGACGATCGGCTGGGCGCCACCCCTTTATGGTGGAAATGCCACCAACTCGTACGAAGCGATTCGCCTCTTCCTATATAATAAGAACTGCTAAGGAGTGGAATGCTTTGCCGTCGTCTGTGTTCCCTGAACGTTATCATCCGGGTGTGTTTAAGAATAGAGTGAATAGGTATTTACTGGGAAAGCGTGCTACATCTTAGACCACATCGTCACTTCACATCAGGTGAGATTGTGGTCAAACGCTTTACCAGTCCGATGGAAAAAAAAAAAAAAATGCACATCTCGGGCCCCCTTTTCTAACCATAATAATATGAGGCTATAATAATTTGAAATGCGTTCTGAAATGTAGTGATATATGACAATATACTATAAAAAAACAACGCAATTTTAATAATATTGTCATTGAGGGTTTGTTGCATACCAATCTTCTAATGTAATTTTCCCTCGAAGAAACATCATTTTGCCCCGAGGTGCGGGGCCCCTAGTTTGTGCTAGGCCCCAAGGCAGTTGCCTACTTTGCCGTATGTATAATCCAGCCCTGAATATGGGCGGCTAGCCAAAACTGTAACCACAAAATAGAGATACAGAAGCAGAGACACGTTAACAGTTCACGTGAGCCTACGTCACCCGCGTCAATAAGGTATCAAACGGTTTCAAAAGATTCGAGACTGGAGGGCAATTGCGTTAAAAATTATCAACCAAACCGCTACTAAACCACGACCGCATCACAGCTTTTTGACCGTTTCGTATCGCGCTAATAGTTTTACCAAAAGTTGAGACGTTTCTCGACAACAACTGACAGTTAACGCTGTCAAATGAACGGCAATATCCAATTCCACACGCCTGAACTGAAACTAAACAACAGTTGGTATCAAACCACAACCAAACCATAACTGTAAGCTGTCATTTCAAATTAGCGCGATCGGGGCCCTGTTCACGTGAGCCTACGTCACCCGCGTCAATAAGGTATCAAACGGTTTCAAAAGATTCGAGACTGAAGTCTTTTGAAACCTTTTGATATTTCCTTGGTGCAGATGACGGTCACGTGATCGTTTAGTGCGCCAAGTACTAAGTTTCTTTTCTGCTCTCGCTCTATTTTGAGCAGTAACGCGAATCATAAATGACAATTTAGTTACAAGTTAAGGCGCTACCCCGAGTCAATGACATTTATCATTCTGTCATCTTTACACATACTGCCGGTTTGCATTGATGTGAAAGAGAAAAAAAGAACGCGCGCGCGTAAAAATTGTGTAAAAATCCAAAAAACCATGATTACTTCAAAATTAGATGCCCAATCGAAAATGTGCCACAACTAAGTTTTTTGTCATTATATAATACGTAAATCTTGTTATGTATTTTTTTCGATATATATTTATAAATAACAAAAATATTTCATTTGAAACTTATTTTTAGAGGTACCTACTTTATCGACTATAAAAAAATGTCAAATTTTTTAGAAACTAGTTTTGATTACAACAACATTATCGGTAATTTGATGAATAATGAGACCAGTTTCCAGTACCTGAAGCTTATCTGATTTTACTAAAAGATCCTTTAAGTAAAGCTATTTAGCTGCAGTAGTACACGCCTTAAAAACAGAAATTATTTTTTCATATTTCGATTTATTGCAATTTTGTAGTATTTATTGTTTTAAAGCAAAAATTATTAGGCATTATAATATGAACACAATACTGTACCGGCAATATGCAGTATATTTCTGATTGTGGTGTAATAATATATTCCAGTTATATTATACTTTACCTAAGGTGTAGTATCTGATGTTATCGAAAAGATAGTGATTACAACAATGTATTTAGATAAAGGAATCATAAAATGCTTTTAGGTCAACATCAAAATGATACCTATTTTTATCTATAATTAGTTTACAGTGTTTGACATCATATTTATTTATGTTAACATTTAAATGCATACGATCTTATTTATGATGAGTTTACAAGAAATGTAAAACAAAAATGCATATTTGATCGCAATTTAATACAGTTGCAGTATTATTTTGTGAATTTTCGTTTACCAATAAACTTTCATTTTATCATTTTATGTCTACCTAGGTTGGGTAGTTTTAAGCTTAGATAATTGATATTACTAAATTCTGGACAAAAAAGAATCGCGTATTTTTTACTTGTTCAATCTTTAACACTTTAGACGGTCTTTTAACGTTTTGTTTGTAAAATGAAGCGGAAATAAAATCTGACTTAGTCTCTGATTATACGTGCGTATTTATCCGCTATAATAGCGGACGACACATCTTGACTGTGCGTATAAAAATAATGTGCGGAATAAAATACCGTGGCGTATAAACCGTGGTAAATAAACGTAATAGTTTTAATTGCCCCAGGCGTCCGCTTTATCATGTCAGAAGAACAAAGCGATAAGAACCAACATTGCTTTATAGAATTACACATTTCAATAGTGAAGTGGTCGCCACCTGGTTTCACTAAACCTGAACTAATCTAGGCCATGTTTATTGCTTTGGAAGTTACAATATGGAGATTTATATACTAAATATACTTATAATTAATTACGGCTATTTTACAACAGCGACCACAAAGAATAAAGCGCCGATCGGTAATGAGATTTCTTACAATATCTTTTTGACGCGATATCGGCCCTTCATTCCGAAATACGTTCGCATGAATCATTTCTATGGGGCAGCGTAGACGCTTATGCGAACGTACGTTTGCTTGTCAGGATAACAACGCTTTTACGTCAAGCGCGCATTTCGAGTATCACGAAATCCGCGCTTGACGCAAAAGCGTTGTTATCCTGACAAGCAAACGTACGTTTGCATAAGCGTCTACGCTGCCCCTATTTCGTGTGGTAAAAAGTCTATCGTTTGAACTTACGGACATTAACGGAAATATTAGACTTAAAACTTTCATTTTCTCTTAGCTTACATCTTATCCGCCCAACGCGTATCAAATCTCTTAAATACATACTTTTATTTATTCTAACTAATATTTCAAATAAAAGTATTCTTATATAAACATATATTACATGTGTTAAATTGATCATTAAGAATGATTGGTGTTATGTGGTTTGATTGTTTTTTTGATATATGTAAATATATAATATTCATTTTTGTATTTACTATTATTTACGTAGGTACACGGTCTATGGGTGGACCACTAAAACTTTTAAGACAATAATTATTGCTTTTATATTAAATTCATCTTATATAAAATAAGACCTTATTCACTCAATTTTATACACATTATGAAGTCAGTGCCCTCCTGGTGTATTCAAATTGCAGTACTCATCAATTTTCAACTCGCCCATGAAGTGAGTCGTATTTGTATGGAACACGCATTTTGAAACACTTGAACTCTTATTAGTTCTTAGGGGCAGTCTAGAGGCTTATGCAAACGTACGTTTGCTTGTCAGAATAACAACGCTTTTACGCCAAGCGCGGAATTCGTTATACTCGAAATGCGCGCTTGACGTAAAAGCGTTGTTATTCTGACAAGCAAACGTACGTTTGCATAAGCGTCTACGGTCTGCATTAGTTCCACTTGCTAAAATCAAGGAATGATCCTCGCGGTATTGTATTGAACTATCCGATTGTGCAATATCTAACTTACCACGTGTTTAAGATTGACAAGTACTGTATTCATCTTTATTCTAATTAGAGAGACGATTACTACTACCCAACATTACAAATTGATAGCAGCGATGGTAGTTGAGTAGAGTATCTACTTTTTTTATATATTCGCGCTGCGTCGGTCATGCGTAATATAATCCCCGCTAATTTTAGACATACAGCATTGTAATGTATTCTACAATATAAAACAACAATAACAGTAAAGTAGAATTATAACAGAAAGATTTTTCTCATAATAAAATTACAAACAAATTAATAATGATTAAAATGTGATGTCGCACAAGATTTCGTTTGAAACCAAGTCAGAAATATATAAGACATTTTCTTTAAACCAATCTTTATTTAATACAGTAAACCAGAACCTAAATTAGATATTGTTCATTTTTTCTTAAAATTCCAATGGATCTACATTTAGTGCCAAGTACTGTATCAAAATTACGAATTTTAATTGTATCAAATAGTATTGTCTGATGACAGATCTGCTCAAATCGATGATCCGATGCGAACTGATGAAAGCGCTAATGGCATTACAGGTGTTTCTGATCATCTTATGCCGGTTCTATGTCCATAAATTCAGTGACTCTAATCCATCTAATAGAACAATAGAAGCATAAAAGTCTAACAGTACAGTCAATTTTAATGGAGATCTATTTTATTAAGTATTAAAATGTCAATGAGGTTAAATCATCCGCATTTGGAAACAATCATAACACTGGCAAGGTGCATATTAAATAAAATAATCAATATGAACAAGCAAAAATAGTAACACAATCAAAATTAAATACTTTCTACATGAATAAGCTGGCGCGGAAAAAAAGTGATGTTTATATAGTATTACAAATATATCACAGAAAAAATATAATAGTTATAAATCATCATCAACTAATTAAATAGCTATATATATAGTCTAGGGATTTTATATCGAATTATGAGATTTATGACGGACATTAAGAATTTGATGCGACAAAAGAATTATTCTAAATGTTACGTCATATTATTGTGACCTATATGAAACTTCATAAGACGTGTAGAAAAGGTCTATTTCTAGAAATGAAAACGTTTTCTTGGATATCAATAAAGCATTTATAATCTTAATTTACGTTCTGATTGTTACTTAATTGAATAATTTAACGTAGTTCGTATCTACATGGTAACACTGAATGTGCTTCTCTCCATTTGCAGATTCCAAGATGTCATCATGCAACATCATGTTTGAGCGAGATAGATACACAAGCAAACACAATCTATATACTAGATGGCAAATAAACAAAGAAATACTTTTGCTCTTGCGACTAAAGTTCTCAAAAATCTGTATCTACAAAGGGATACACATCTCGGTATTCAACTGCAAATCCTGAAATAGACTTACGATTTCAGAATTGTATAAAAAGGAACCCACGATCATTGCACCAGCAATCTGAACTTTGTTTGTTTTAAAATATATTTTTAAAAGAAGCTTTTGGTCAAGTGGAAGTGATTTAAAATGAGATTGAGAAAAGGGTCAGTTTAGGGGTACAATTTCAGTTCTCACATATTTATACCTAATGGGTAGTCACACGAAGAAATAAATAGGCCTTAGGCGATAGACCGAGAGTCAGACCAGTGCCACACTGGGACTACACAGTATCAAACGGCCTTATTACAAAACGAGTTTTGGCGCTAATCTGGAGTTTAGACCATAGTTTTATGAAATATCTTATTACAAAACCAGATTAGCACGTAGGTCTGGGTTAACTATAGTTGAGTTTAGCGAAGGATTAATGGCTGTCTGTTATGACTTCTAATATTTCGACAAAAAACTGAATAAATTAAAGTGCAAGTTGTTGAATGATCGTCTGTGTGATAACACTTTGAAGCCATAAAGTCAGATAACATATACCGGGAAAAGTATGTCTAAGAATTTACAACTAATATTAAATTTATTATCTGGGCGTTTACACTTGATGTAAAATTTTATGGATTTGCGTGAAATTAGATATATAAAGGTTTAATAAATAAAAATAACACTACGGAAGACTAAATTTTTTAAATACTATTTATTCTATGTGAGATAATTAAATTATACATTGATTTCGATTGCATTTGCTTGTCCGTTAACTTTTATATCAAAAAGTAGGTAGCATAATAATAAATATTATTTTACATATTTCTGTAGGTATTTTGTTCGACAAGTATTTACGCAATACATAAGTCCTTTTTACAACAGCTTTACAACAACTTTACTACGCTCAGCAGTTAACAACACATCAACAAATATTATACGAACAAAAACGGGGTTTGTTGCATTGTTTAAGACAATTTAGGTTCATTATTGTGGGAGTGACATATAGGGTACCCGCTTCTGCCCGCGGTTTTCACCTGCGTTCCCACAGGAACCGTGCATTTTTCCGGGATAAAAAGTAGCCTATTTTACTCTCCGGTCCATAAACTATATATATATGCCAAAAATCACGTCGATCCGTTGCTCCGTTACTGCGTGAAAGAAGGACAAACCAACAAACACACTTTCGCATTTATAATATTAGTAGGGATTAAGTTATTTATTAGCATTACCTATAGTTACATTGCCTAAAGGTATAATTATAGTGAAGTTTTTTATTACTTGTCATTGATTAGCGTGCCAATAACTAAGTTAACACGATACGGCCATACCTCACAGTAGAAGGCTTTCCTGTATTCTCAGGCTCTTATGAATATACATTGTTAAATAAACACTATTTGCCTTACATAAAAAAAAAATACTTAAGTATTATTTAACTAATCTAGGAATCCTAGAGGATCCCTAGTTTTTGGACGGGAGAGTAAAATAGGCTACTTTTTATCCCGGAAAAATGCACGGTTCCTGTGGGAACGCGGTTGAAAACCGCGGGCAGAAGCTAGTAAGTCATAAGCTATACCAACTGGTGGTCCTAAGGTAGGTGCATTTTTTAAAGTGTCTAATAGGCGGATCACCAACCAATCACATAAATCGTTATGGAAATCCTATTTATATCATTTGATGGTATTCCTCCATAATTATTATTTGTTTACACTAATATGATAATACACTTTTAAAAGAAATGGACCTTAAGTTAAGTCATTAAGGTATTTTCATCATTATTGCATTCTCTAAAATAGACATAATAAGGACATATTTTTTACTTTCGCATTAAATCGCGGAGCAGTTTTATAAAATAAATAAAGATATAAAAAAGTAGAATATTTGTTGATGTGTGCAGGAATTAACGCTGAGCAATAAAGGTAGCTCTTCACTTGGTGTTATTTGAATAATAAAAGAGGGCACAGCTATTATTTTTAATGACAAATTGTTGTATGATAAGTTATATTTACCAAGTGACCAGCTAACTTAATATAAACTAGGTCAAGCAAGTTCGCTAAGGCAATCTTTTAGGTAATTTAGTCCAAAACTAAATATCAATTTATATTAAATTCACCAATGATATCTTAGGATAGCATGATTTTCAAATAGTCTCTATGGTATCTTACCTGTCACACGTCTAAAATGGTAAAACCATAGACAAAATACCATACAGATTACAGTTTGAATTTTATTTAAGTGGAATAATTTCATACAGTCTTTATTTTTATTTTATAATACTAGCAGCTTTTATCTGAAAAGGCTTTTGTCTGAAAAGTAAGTACACATATTGGACTAAAATTAAAAAATGAATGATTGAGCAACCGGAGAGATCTGATTATGAAGGAACATCATAACAATAATAAAATACACACACGGCTCATTTAAGAATTGATATTCGAAATGTTGCATTATTTATATGAAATCAGTCAGTAAAAAAATTAAAAATTAAGGCGGAAAAAATAAGCAAAGCACTTACAGCTAATATTGGCAATATCTGATATCTATTACTAAATTGTTCTTTAAGTAAACCAAAGAAATTAATTACCACTAGCGTTTGATCAGATTTTCTTACAGTATACATTTGTTAGAATGGTATGTGCTTAGTACATGTACCAAAAAGAAAAAAATTGCTTAAAAAAAGCTACGAACCGACTTCAGTGACAAACCACTGAACCGATTTTGATGAAATTTCTATGGGACCAATCTGAAAGTATATCCTTTCAAATAAAAAAATAATTTTCCAAATCGGTTTATAAATGACCGAGACCAGAGGTAACAAACATAAAAAAAAAACGCGACGAATTGATAACCTCCTCCTTTTTTGGAAGTCGGTTAACAAAATAACACCAACCAATTTATATGTATATCTCGATTTTACTATGAATTTCCAAAAAAACTGTTTAGTGCCAACTATTTGTATTCTGTGGTAATGCCCCTTTATCCTACGTTTCAGTCAAAATGGAAATATTCAGTTGCCTTTTCTCATGTTCGGATTTGCTAATCCATATTCCATGACATATCAACTACCACTAAATTTTATTTTAACCGTAATAATATAGTCCATATTCCAATTAATTTCAAAGCTTAATTAACAATTAAAATAAAATTTAGAAGTTACTATATTACTTTCAAGAATACATAATGTAATAATATATTAAAAATATAAAAACCAACAATTGCATCACAAAATATGGCACATAGCATAAAGGGGCTTCTGATATTATTATATGTATAAAATTGTATATTTTATCTGGTTTCAAAATGCCATAAAAAAGCACTACCAAACTAATACAAACAATGTTTCTTTACCAAATACATTCAGCCTTTATATACATGCGATTTAAAATGGATAAAAATAGCTACAACATGATAAATGTATAGTTGTTGCGTAATCTAAGATTAATTAAGTACTTTTTTTCATCACAATAATGTAAGTAAACATCACTAACATAAGAAACAAGTATTTGACACTTAATTGTTACAAAATTTCTTTAAAACAATTTAATATCCTGCTTTTCATATACTTTCAAATAATTCATAGCAAATTAGCTAACTACTGTTTAATTAATTCCCTAATATATATTAATAGAAAATGTTATATAATCTGCATGAGCAGAATTGACAGTTGCCATAGACTAACATCTAGTACTTTACTATTGATTATATTAATTCATAACACGATTTTTCAAAGGCATCATATACAGTTGTATACAAAAAAATCTGAATACTTTAATCTCAAAATAAAGTGCTGCAAGTAATCATTTGATACACTACTCACTAAGTAATGTTTGGGTGAATGATACCGGCTAGCATTAACTAAAAATAGCTACCTATTAGAATAATTATATTTATCACCATTTTGTATTTTTTTTATCTATTAAACTTCTTTCATCTTGACTAATGTCGATGGACTTTGAAATGGAATACTAAAATAATTAATGGCAATGTGATTCGTTGTATAGTATCTATAAGACGGTTGTTTTAGTAAAGCTTTGTGATGCAATGGATGAACACAATCACAAGTAGGCCGGTTTTTTAAAATTTTGTGGTTTCAGCTTCCAGTACCTCTAAATTATTACATCATTAAAAATAAGAGTATAAACGGCACATTATTAGATATTTTCTTATCTAAGAAGGTCTCTTAACAACCTAAGCCTAATTCTATGGCAGTTCTTTTAAAAAAATATACAAAATGCATCCTTTTCATTACTTATTCTGCTAACGCATACTGAGCTGCACTGGCGATTGTTTCCATATGAGTTCGAGGTCCACTCATTAGCAGCACTACTCAACACAACACTATCACTTTGTCATATTTCAGACGAGAAAGCCATAAGGGCCATTGCCACGTATCTGCGCGCGCATGCCTTGCACGCTGTTCATGATCTTCTTCTGGTGGCCCACGAGCGTAACGCCGAGTGACGCGAGCTGATGCACCGTCAGGTCAACCACCGCGTCCATGTCCGTGATGCCGGCGGCGCGGAACTTTTCCACATAGCGCGACATTTTGATGCACTCCAGCCACTCTTCAACTGATGAAAATTGAATCATATCGGGAGTGTCTCCAGCTAGAGGATCCGCCGACCTGTTCGGCGCAATCTTTCGCAGTGTTTCCGGACAACGAATCAACTTATCGAGGGTTTTAACAATGCTTGCGAATGTCGGTCGATGTGTGCGCTCTTTCTGCCAGCAATCGAGCATGAGTTGGTACACTGCTTCAGGGCACTCCATTGGCGCCGGCAGCCTGTACCCCTTTTCTATCGACTTGATAACATCCTGATTGCTCCAGTTCCAGTAAGGTCTCTCTCCGAAGCTCATCACTTCCCAGCATACAATGCCCATTGACCATACGTCACTTGCGGAAGTAAACTTTCTAAACGCAATCGCTTCTGGAGCGGTCCACCGCACAGGGATCTTGCCACCTCGCGTGGTGTACGCTCCATCGGCCGTCGACTCGATCTCACGAGAAAGACCAAAGTCGGCGATTTTACACACAAGCTGAGAATTGACAAGTACGTTGCGAGCGGCAAGGTCACGATGAATATAGTTCATTTCGGATAAGTATTGCATCCCAGTAGCGATGCCGCGAAGCATTCCGACCAGCTGCAGAACTCGGAATTTTCCGTCATTTGCTCGAAGGAAGGTATCAAGTGAACCATTTTCCATGAATTCTGTAATTATCATTATCGGATTGCATTTCGTAACTACTCCCTGCAAGAAAATCACGTTGGGATGTTCAAATTGGCCCATTATAGAAGCTTCGGCGAGAAAATCACGACGCGCGCGGTCTGTAGAGCCTGCTTTGAGGGTTTTAATTGCAACATCTATCTCCTGGCCGCAGCTTGTGGGCAACTTGAGCTTGCCGCGGCAGACGTTTCCGAACTCACCGCCGCCGATAATAGCTTCTATAGTGATACAAGAAGCGTCGATTTCACGGGCGAATTCTCTTATAGCTTGATTGGGGTCTTCGTACGTGTGGGGGTCTATGTAAGTACGCGACCCTGTACCGGCGAACAGTGGAGTTGTAGCGTTGCTGCTGGTCTTTGTAGGTCGTTCGGGACCAGTGTACACCTCGCCGTTGCGGTAGTTCAACGCATTGCAGTCGCTGGGCTGCTTCTTATCACATTCATCATCAGCGCGTGCACGTAACACCAGTACAGTCGCGATTATGGCCACAACAGAGAGCACCACCAAAGCAACCATTACTCCAGCAACCAGTCTCACTTGTGCACCCTCCTCTTCACCTACAAAAGTAGTTTCAAGCACAGATCCAGTTCGTGCATAGACTATACCACTAAACTCACCCCATCCTCTCTTCATCTTGGCTCTTACTCTTATACCATAATCTGTATCTCTTTTAAGGCCTGTAATGGTAATGTGAGGCTCTTTCGTGATCTTCAGTGTTACATTTGCTATTCTATCCAAGTTATCCTTAGGAAAACATTTCACTTCATAGCTTTCTATGGTATCATCAGGATCTGTAGAATCTATTGGAGGTGGATTCCAAGCTATGGATAACTTGTCACTTTCTGCATTTAAGACTTTGAGTTTTGTCACCACACTGACTACTGTAGCTTCAGTCACTGCTGTTGTTTCAATTTTTTTAGCTGGTTCTTTTGTTAATTCTGTGATACCATTTTCAGCAAAAACTTGAAATTTATACTCGGTTACAGGCTCTAGCCCAAGGACTGTTACCCTGGTGTGGTTCAGCCCTGATGCAGCAGGCCTGTATTCAACATTAGGGCCACAGTTGGTACACAGTACTCGGTATGTCACATCATTTCTACCACCAGTCTGATGTGGTGGTTGCCATGCCAGTGATATAGAGAACTGATCAGCAAATGTAACGGTCAAGTTATCTGGTGCAGAAGGTGGTTGTGTACATGGTATATTTTTAGGGTCCTTAACTGCTCTAAAAAACCCGGGAACACATTTGCACTCAGCTGCTGCAGAAGCTTTTGATTCTGAGTAGTCCGGGCATGGAATGCAGAGGTCGTCACCTGTGTGGGATTTAAACTTTCCTGGAGGGCATTCATTACAAACTTGATTCTCATGGTCTGGTTCAAATCCAGCACGGCACTTGCATGACCCTCGTGCCAGGGTCCACTTTCCATCACCCTTACACATGTACACAGGAGGCTCACCAAGGGTCTTCTCAGCATTTTCCACACATGTGCCGTTGGCTTCTTCAATCACTGTCACTTCACGGCCGGTGGGAGTGGCAGGGAATCTAGCAAAATTTACTGTTACCTCAGGACATGTGATGTAATATACTTTCACAGCTAGTATTGATATACATGCCCCCTGGTCCCTAAATGCAAAGTAAACACCTCTTTTTGTTACTGCAATACTTTTCACTTCTGTATTGATATCTACATCTGAGTTAGTATTAAATCTACCCTCACCAGCAGCTATGCGACCAACCAGCTTGTAGCTCTCCGGTTCCCATGGAGGTTGTTCACGCGTAGCAACATCAAACTCATAGTAGAGTAAACTAAATGTCTCCTTACAACTTAGAGCATTTCCAGGAAACAATGAGCAGTCTCGTATGGTGAATTTGATTTCAATGTATATGCGATTCGCGTTCCGGCGTTCAATGAACGGCGTCCAGAGCCAATTATTGACGTTGTGATGTGCGACATCGCAGACCACGTAAGATCGCCAGTTTATCTGTTTCTCGAAGTTTGTGTAGGACTCCTCGAGCCAGCCGGGCGTGCTGGCCTGCGCGCCGTATGGGAAGCGCGTCCAGCCCAGCGTGGCCTCTGTGGTGGTGTCCAGCAGCAGCACTTGCTCTCCGCGCACACTCAGCGCCGCCGCCGCCACCAAGCACACCCACCACATCATCGTCTCCACATAATCACGGCACGAGCTTCAACAACACTCACGCCCTTTAAAGATATTCACTCGATGACGCGATGCAACACCGATACATAAAGCTGCGTCAACGAAAGTTCACTTTAGATTCGACACTTCATAGATAAAGGACGGCCAAGTCATTTCTCTTTTCGATGTATTGTGAATAGGCGATCGGTATGTGACCGATTCCTGTGATTTCTGGGCGTAGAATGCTTGGCGATACTTCCGTTCGCAATGTACGATTATTAATGCACACAAATAACACTAGTCTGTGTGAGGATTCCGCATTTTTATTTTCTATTGATTCCGTGCAACACAGATGAAACTCTCTTGACATGGACGCGCAGCAAATTGTAATGTTGCCATACCAGAAAAGGCATGAAACCAGTGCTGCAGGGTCTCCAGATTATGTTTTCAAAATTTCCCCATTTCAGTAATTTTATTCCCCACAATGACACTATTTTCATTACTTTTACCCAAATATTTTTTTTAAATCTTTCTGTAGTGAGCCGGTCGTTTGCCTGATGGTAAGCATAACGCCGGCCCATAACAATTGCAGTGCGCTCTTTACCTTGAGACATTAGGTATTAAGTCTTATAAGCCCAGTAATTTCACTGGCTACTTTGCTCATCAAACCGGAACACAGTAATGCTTGCACATTACTGCTTGGCGACTCATATCGTACCTTCTAAGGCAGCCCTCACACCTAATTCATGATTGATGAATAAACATCAATCGCCGACCACGAGAATACCGTGGAAAAACCACGATCCCGGCTTGACGCATCGTCTATTGTGGGTGGGGCTTGATGGAAATCTAGTTCGAGCGAGGAATAAGCTTCAACGACCTCTATTTAAAAAAAATGTGTCACAACCACTACATGCTCAGTGCAGTTAATAAGAGGTGCGCAAGTGATGTATGTAGCATAAAGCGGCCCGGGCAGGGACTGAAAGAGACAGCGATATCTGGCTGTTCTTGTCTATTTCGTAGTTATTTGATGGTTTTACCTCAAGCCGTGCTTGCACGTGTATTACCTATATCGTAATCCGCGCTTGTTGCAAATGCACGGTAAGATAACAAAACGCAAGTTTGAATAAGCATGTATGGTGGGCCTTAGTTATTCGTTTAGGAGCACTCTCCTGTGGCCTGTTTCATAAAAAATATTAGTCTAATATTGTGAGTATTAGTCTCCTAATTATTATATATGAAAAAAAAGGTGATAATATTAGACTAATATTTTTCATGAAACAGGCCCCTGGGGCCATTGTGAATAAATAATAGAAAGAATTGTAAAACAAAATTACAACAACAGAAAAAATAAACGACATGTATTTCTTGTAAATGGTATATTTATGTCTTGTCGTTAGTAATAAAAACAGGGCATGGTTAAACATAGGTACATGCCTACACTCAAAATGCCTAAGGAGTACAAAACCTACAGACTATTTTCTAAAATGTATTATACAGCCTATACAGCAAACTACGATAAACTAGTTTGTGGTACAGTCCAATCTAAAGCTAAAATAATAAATCTGCTAAATATAAAATCACGCATCTTAGGCTTCTTTATACAAGCTTCTTGGCTTAGTTAAATATTTATTTACAATAAATGAAGCAATAAGTTTAAAAAAAAAATTGTATACATGACTACAACTTGACTATAAAACAAACAGATTCTCGAAAACTTTTTGGTATTTTTCAACATTTGCATTGTTTAAAATTTTAAGTCTAATTATAAATCTAATTTCTTTCAAATAACACTTATTGTCAACATGTAAAGCTAGCTAAGAATCATTAAAGTATACCTTTATAACAGTAACTTAATTTTTTTCTTTTACAGTAATTAAAGTGCTTGTTTTTCACTGCTATTTCGCCTACTGTTAAGCACTGTAGCAAAAGTTTTGGACTGTTACATACAAACAGCAATCTATATGTCACAAAGTTTTAGATTTTTGGAACCAATGATCATTAATTTAATATTTAAGACATGTGTGTCATATGTATTATATTTAAGACATCATTGCCATTCAACATGGCAGTGCTGCCAGTATTCTGGGAATGTTGCCTACTGGTAGCGGATTATTAGATTAAGACTGTAAATAGATTGCTGTAGACATCATTTCATTCATCACAATTTCACATTATATTTCAAAACTTTCTTTGAATCAACAGTATCTGGAAGAATCATATCATTAATATAGTGAAACTTGTTTTTTCTTTCCCTTTCATTGTAATGTGCGTGACCATTGATAATTTGCCACAACTATAATTTCTATACAGTTTCTGTATTTTACCATTGACAAACTGTTTTAGATTAATACAATTACTAGGTTAATACAATCTTTTTGAAGTCACAATTGTATCTTATTCTGTTGTAAGGCATCATACAAATCATTTAAGGTTTTGAACATAATATATTCGGTGGATTGAGATACCCCTTTTGCAATTGTTGGTGTAACAAGTACTGCATGCCACCCAGCTTTTTGTGCACCTTTGTAGTCCTTTTCTAAGTCATCCCCAATATGAAGGCACTCTGAAGGTTGCAGTGGTTCCTTGCAAGCTCTTATGGCACTTTCAAATATTCGCTTATCTGGCTTGCTATAACCCACCTCATATGAAGACAAAACAAAATCAAAGTTGTCATATAAGCCAGTATTGTATAGAACATCAATAAGACGTGGATCAAAATTGGATATAACACCAACATGTATTCCTTTCTGTTTCAAATAATTGAGAATTTTTTGGCTGCCGTCTGCAACCGTCCAACATTTTGTAGTTCTGAACTCATCAATTAGTTTGTCAGCTAAAGTTTCTATGTTTACAGTTGCAGGGAGCTGGCCCATAAATGTTCCTTTTACAATCTCTTTCCACCAAGACTTCCAGGTGACATCATTCTTTCCAAAGTTGGGATGTTTCGTCTCCATTACCTTGAAACTATTTTTCATTTGAGCTTTTAGTATCTCCTCAGTTCCAGTAAAACCATAATCACGGGCTACGATGCTATAATATTGCCATGGAGGTATTTTAAACTTCAACAGAGTATTTGTAGCATCAAACGATACCAATTTTATGCTCTGCAAGACATTTCTTTTCATTGTGCACACGGCCGGCACACCGCTTTTATAAACCTATGACACCAGAATATATTTTTTTTAAAATAAAAACGGCGATAAATTAACCAATGCAATATATATGTATGTCTTCTTTTTAGTATTCTTGATGGAAATAAAAATAATATTTTATTTATGTACCTATATTTTTAAAATATCATTCAAATCGGCCGCGACCACAGATCAGTAATATGTAGCTAGGCCGCGACCATATTATACTCTTATATACTCTTTGGGCCGCGACCATAGAATAGCCGCGACCACAGAGTACATTAGTATATAGGAGCGACCATAAATTATATAGGGCTGCGACTATCAAAGAGAATATATTGAATATAAATATAACGCCATAGCCTAACACTAGAGTATCTCATGGAGGTAATAAATATATGGAGGTGCCGTGTTTATTCCAAAGAGATTCCAATATATAGATAGAGATGGCATATTTAATTATCTATGAAAATATTGTGTTCTAGATATCCATACAATTAATGACGGGGTTTTGGCGGGAATGCGAAAATGTGCTGTTGTTGTGTTTGTGTTATTTGCTAAAACCTGTGTTTTATCGAGTGTTAACGTGTAATAATGGTGGATTATTAACCATTAAGTGTTCGTAAACGTGCATGAGTGAAAGGCAAATAGTACAAAGACGATAAACGTGTATTTTCGTATTCTATCCAAAGCTCCACAGAAGCTTCAGTAAAGTATCCACCGCTTTACTGAAGCGTCACTTCGACTCGACCACGCCTAGACTAAACTTTAACGTGACTTTGACGATTTTTACACACCAAAACTAGAGATTTATTACATATTAATATATTTTATATAACTTGACACTGGCTAAATACACAAATCAAGTGGAGACAAACCACAAAACAAAAAAAAAAATTAATGCCGTACGCATGTCCCGCCCGTCAGCCGATTTTTCAAGGCTGAGATTTTGGTTTCTTATCCAGAGCGAATATTTGAAGTGTCACTGAATTTAATCGTACGACTAAATTATATAAAAAATAGTTCTATAAAACAATTAATGCAAGTGAGAAGTTGCATGTGATACAGACTACCATGCCAAACTGCTGTGTGAAGAGTTTGAGGCTCGACATTTGACGCCATTTTATTTTCTGTTTCGGCGCGCAATACGTACCTTTAGTTCATATCCTCTCCTCTACTTTTCTTTAATCATTGATATTATACATATGAATACTACTCTATGGTTATCTATGTACTGTCTGTGGAATGTGGTATTCACAGACATATTACTGATCTGTACAGACTGCAGAGTACTCTGTGGTATTGTTTTGGTGCTTTTACATTTTTTCACTTTTGGTGTTTTTCATCAAATAATTTGTAAAGAAACTATCATACATTAATTGTATACGTTATTGTTACAGTATACTGATATTCATTTGTTAATTAAAAATGGTGTATGTTAAAGGAGGTAAGCACAATTAGCGCAACATATAAGTTATTAGGTACATTCTTTAAAGTTTTATGATGAAAATGTTATATATTACATATATTTTAAAAAGGCCACGTCAGTCCAATGTTATTTGTATTTGTTTGGTAAAATCGTTCGCCTAATGGATAGTTATTATTAAGGGGAAGTCGATTATGAAATTCATGTAGGAAATGTGAGCCAATCGTTTTATCAAAGGTCATAAACTTACAGAATACGAGGCATGCAATAATAATCACAAAGTGTATGTAATTACTTTGTGATTATTATTGCTCGTATTTTGTTCTAGAAGTTACTATTACAATTTCCCTACCCTTCCCTAGTTTACCTACTAATTTACTGGAGAGGTCTATTATATACTTAGGTCTCTACCCTTTTTGTTCATAGAATAGAAAACTTAAAATGGGTCTCACAGATATTCATCTATTTAGAATACCTTTTTTGGCTGAATGACTCAGACATGGAGTTCTATGGGGCGTAGCCACTTTATTGCTGCATATTCTGTCTACTCATAGTGGAGTAGACTGTTTTGTATAGGAAATTAAAAATGGTTCAACTGTTTATAAATTAGTCAGATGTATTTATGCTAGCTACTTCATTCATTATAACAAAGACGATGATTTCAGATGGAACTGTGGTGGAGAAAAATTCAGGTATAATTGCATGGTCTTGGGGCATTCTCAACTTCATGTACCTCTTGTAAGTATTGTACTTTGATTAAGCTTAATTTAAGTAAGTTATAACATATAAGTATGAATGGAACTGGCTCCAATCTTCTTTTTGCTTTGTCATCATCACAGCAGGTATTGTAGTATGAAATATCAAACCCTACAGTTAAAAAGTTAACAGTAGTTCATTTTGTAGTGGTCATCTGGATTGCCCCGCTTGTAAAACTTGCTCAAGAGCACCTTTTGGATTGTTCCAGCAGTTTTTGAGTGCCTCTCTAGTCTTGGCATGTTACCACATTTACATGATTGTATATCCTATCTCTGTCTTATTTGATAGATAGTAAGATAACTCTCTCTCTCTTCAAGTATTTGTCAAGATTTTGGCAATAAGATCTTTCCTATATGTTTAATACGAACAAGTAGAAAAATAAGGTTGAAATTATGCACACAATATAATAAATTACTATCAAGCATTAGCTTCATGTAACCTTGTAATGTTTAAGTACCATTGGTAAGTGATATCAATGCAATAACAGAAACTGTGTCAACAAACAAACCAAGGTCATAATCTGATAAAAGAGTAGAAGTATATTGGCAAGCCACTAGCAGGGAAAAACACAATGTACCTCGTGATGAAATGTGCAGGCCCCAATACTATCACCGGAAGTTAATTGAGGTGATGTTGTTGCGTACAGTCTGTGTCTCTATACTGGTCCAATAACGTAAACTAACTCGGCGGATCACCCACAAATGACTTAGATAGGATTTTGAGTTCAAATCATGACATTGGTTCGCAATTGGACCACTATTGATATTGATTGATGGTTGGCATCTGCTGAGTTTGTTTAGTACATTATTGGACAAGTATAAAACATACTCTACAACCTACATAAGTAGTGATGTATGAACTTTCGTATAAACAGTATCCATAGACACCGATTTAGTATTTGCAATTGACAAGAAATAATTTTTAATTATATTTATTTATCTTTCAGGTTTCAGACTCTGATCAACCCCAACTTCAATAAACATGGTGACAAATATGTGAGAGACTTCAGGCCGCCTGGCAGTGGGTCAGTATTTACTACTTGTCTATAGACTAATATTTGTAAAATCACCACATTACACCGAGGTTAACTGGAAGATAATGCTTTATAGCATTAAGTTCGCCTATGTACCTTCAACTATGATTGTGCAATAAAGAATTTTCTATCTATCTATCTATCTAATATTATGAAGAGAAAAAGTTTGTTACCCCTAATCTGTAGGACTATTGTCGGATTTAAAAAAATCACTATGAGAAGCTATATTATTCCAGAGTGTTGTAGCCGTTGTAAGTTACATTGTATCCTAAATGCGGCAAAGGCTAGTGTATAAATAAATAACCCCCAACGATTACATAGCCACATAATATATACCCTGATCTCTAATACCGGCTATACATGCAACGGTCTACCTATGCAGCTGTGCCTATGTTTTGTGTATATACGACTGCCAGAATCTACCCAAGCCATGCCGACTCCTTGACGTAACGGAGCATGGTCTTGCGCGTTGGCTTGATGGTAAGCATAACGCCGCCCTAGACCCAGAACTTAGAAACATAAAGACCTGCATAACACTACAGGGCATTCATTACTTACGCTGAGATGGAAGAAGTCTCTTAGAATAGAATAGAATATCTTTATTTGCATAAAATGTTGGTTGGTTGAAGACATACATCCTCGTTCAGAAATTACACTGACTGCTTTGCTCATCTACAAGTCAGAATTACGAGTACGGGGCAGTAATGCTTGCACACTACATCTTGGCGACAGACTACATGATAGGTGGTACCCACCTGACGGACAGTAGCAAAAGACTGGTGAAAAATGCTATACGATTTGGAAATTTTATTTATGTCAATCTATTTACAGGTGTTTTAACGTTTCTATTTCAGACCCCCGAAACCCCCGTCGAGGAAGTTCGGAGGATTTGGACCTTCGGGCTCCGGGCCCTCCCCTCCACCAATGGGCGGCGGCTGCGGCTGCGGCTAAACATTGTTTCATTACCAGCAGGGTTATTTTAATACACTCGGAATGATATCCGTGTCGGAAGCGACTGTCTTGATCGTTTATATTTCGGAATAGCATCCCGTCAGAGAAAATTCCCGTTTAGATTCGATAAATCAGCTGCATCAACACGGATATAATCCCGACAATATTTCTCTGTCGGGATGCGTTTCCGAAATATAAACGATCAAGAAAGTTACTTCCGACACGGATATGATTCCGAGAGAATTAAAATCACCCTGCAGAGCTGCATTCAAAGTATCCTCACAGCGTCATTTGTAGTTTGTTAAATATAACTTGATACGTGTGACAGCTGGTTTTTTAGTCTATGGTTCTTACAACTAATACAATAATTGATTTTTGCTTTTACACATACTTTTACATAATATGATGTTTGCTTTTACAAATACCTACTTTTGGAAACTAATTTGTCACCCAAATAGTTTTAAAAGCTGTGAGAATACATTTAACATTTTACATTTTCTTGTAGTAAGTTTTATCTGGCAACATTATTAAAATAGATCGAAATTAATAAATTACCGAGTGTTTTAATGTACATAAACTAAGAAGGTCATCAAGTCGAATCGAAAAACATTACAAAATTTTCACGATAACAGTTAAAATGCCATATGAATAATTAAACAATAATCCATATTTATTATATAAATGCGAAAGTTATTTTGATGGTCTGATATCCGATCAGATATATATATATATATCTGTGTATATCATCGGATTCGTGATTTTTTTTATAGATATAGTATATAGACAGGAGAGTGATTATTTTTTAATTCCGAAAAATGCACGGTTCCTTCGGGAGTCTACGGGTAATACCGCGGGTCGCAGCTAGTTCTATCTATACCTATTATGGCTATATACGCACATACAATATACGTTACAATCCATCCTTGATTTCAATTTAAAGATTGACTAGCTGTGCCCCGTGGCTTCGCCCACGTAGCCTAAATCATTATAACATCAGCTATAACTGCTAGTGAAAGCCTCATCAAAATTGGTCCAGGCGTTCCGAAGATTAGCAGGAACCGTATATACTTTCATATGCATTTAGTAAAAAGCTGTTATTGTGATATTACATACAGACTTCAATTTTATTTATTTGTATTGATATAGATGTTCACAATTTGATTTGACTTCTATCTATAACTCCTTCAATGAATGCTTCATTCATTCCTACTGTAGTAATTCTTAAACAATTATTGAAAATAATGTGTTTGACATTTTTGTTTACTTGTTTAATATATAACTGTTTTGGTATTCTTGAATATAGGATTGTGTTATTATTATCAACTGGTTGCTGCGCCGCGGTTTCACCCGCGTAGAGATTTTGGATTTCATGGTTTTTATTTTTTTGCGCGGAACCCTAATTCTTTTTCCAAAATAAAAGTAGCCTATGTTACTCCTTGTAACATCAGCTATCTGCCAGTGAAAGTCCGGTCAAAATCGGCCCAGCCGTTTCGGAGATTACCCGGAACAAACAGACAGACAAACAGACAAAAATTTAAAAATGGCAATTTTGGTGTAGGTCCCGTTACTTTCATATGCATTTAGTAAAAAGCTGTTATTTTGATGTTACAAACAGACACTTCAATTTTATTTAGTTGTATAGATTAGCGTTACCAGTGTGTAGAGTAAAATATGTACAAGGCGTACAAGTCGCGTGAGTACGTATACAAGTCTACAGTCTGTAGCCATTTTTAGTTAGTGTTTTTGTATTTTATTGGTCTATCCTATTTTATGGTATTTTTTCTTAAGATGCTAGAAAATTATTAGTGCAGATAATATATGCCGACAAGTTGCATTTTCGGCATGTCAACGTATTCCCGTCTTGTACGGATTTATGCTTAGTGATTTAAATTGTAATCTCAAATCTAAACAATAATTTGCTTTTGTATATTGATGGTGATTTAATTATAATAAAATTAATATAAGAAGTAAAATTAAACGGTTTTATTTCAAATTAAAGGTCTGTAATCAGGTCATGCGTTAGGAACTCGTAATAGGTATGTTGACTCCTTTTTTATGTTATTTGGTAACGAGACGAGCTGGTCGTTTGACTGATGGTAAGCATAACGCCGGCCCATAACATTTGCAGTACCACCCAGAACTTTGAAACAAAAAGGCCTGCGCGGCACTGCAGTGCGCTCGTTACCCTGAGACATTAGGTATTAAGTCTCATAAGCCCAGTTATTTCACTGGATACTATGCTCATCAAACCGGAACACAGTAATGCTTGCACACTACTGCTTGGCGGCAGACTTCACGAGCAAAGCGGTGGTAACTACCCCGACGGACACTCGCAGAAGAGTTAGTCCTCCCACTAACAAACTTACAAACTTTTTTTATGATGTCCATCAATTCGTTTTCTCTAAAGTCGAGTTTCTAAAAAATAACTGCGCCCTAACGTTCTTGCTTGAATCTGGTGATTTATGTGCCACTCCAAGGGCCTGTTTCATAAAAAATACTAGTCTAATATTATGAGCTTTTTTTTTCTTTTTTCCATACAAAATATGATATTAATACTCATAATATTAGACTAATATTTTTTATGAAATAGGCCCCAGGGCCTGCGCCCAATGCCTCGGCACCGCTGGCCTAGTCCTATAGTTCTATGGCTACTGTTCTTTGCTGTGCAGTATTTTCAGTTCAATAGGATATTTTTTGAGGATATACATATGTCATTGTCTTGGGATAAATTTGGAGGTTGGAAAAAAACAATAATAATATAATTTAAATCTTTATTTAGACTACTTTATGTTGATAGCTCTCAACCACACAACAGCATTAACTAAGTTTGCAATAGAAAAATTAAGTACTTACATAGTTCGCAAAGACAATTGTGTCGATTCTGTCATCTCATACCTAAACCTAATTTTAGTTTCGCTCTCTGTCTTCCCAAAACAGAACATGAGAAAGAGATGGGAGATGTTTGACAAATCTAATTTAGTTTTAGAGCTCTTAAATGTCTTCATCCTTGATAATTATTAGATTATTAGAAATTTATTGCCGATAAATTTACACCAGATACAAGCAAGTGGAATAATCTGACAGATCTAAAAGATATTCCATATCACAGAATCGATACCAATGCCAATCTAATAAGAATATGAAGTCACTTCGGAGCAAGCGGAATCGATACCTCGCTACAGAACAGTAACCAGTGGCGTATTTTAGGATTCAGCGCCCTGGGCCTGCAGGCCCCGCCGCCCTTTTTGTTTTACAATTTTTAACTGAATCGAAAGAGACAAAACACAGTTTAACACTGTTCATTAATAAGAGCCTTAGTTAGGTATTCTTTTTTAAATTTCTTCTGCTTGCACCGCCCCTAGCAGCCTGCCGCCCCGGGCCATCGCCCTTTTGGCCCTAGGTTAAATACGCCCATGACAGTAACTAAATACTCAAATAGATAGACACGTATTTGCTAAAGGCAGTTTCGTAGCTAGAGCCATCAGCGCCGCTGGCAAGATTTACTTTTGCGCGCTCAAAACTTATTTTCTAGGAAGAGAAATGACGCAGTGACTATGAAAGTGTAATTAATTTTAGCATAAAAACAGTTCTTATAATTATGTAGGAAAGGAAATAGTAGTTAGTTCAATAATAACGCGTCAAAAAATCTCTTAAAAGTTTACTATTCTGATGGCTTTTGACTGCAAAGTGTGCACCCCTCAAGTTTGCGCCCCTGGCAGCCACCTGCCTGGTCATTCCCTAGCTACCTAATAGTCTGGGCCTATAGAGGATCTTTTGAGACTAGCCGTTTACCTGATAGTAAGTATAACGCCGGTCCTTTGCAGGGCTACTCAGAATTTTGAAACACTAAAACCTGCCTTAATGACTTAGGTTTCAATTTCAATATACTGTCCAATGTCCATATAGAATACAAAGAGATATTAGGACTTCGATTTATTTTTCATAATTACACACATGTGTATTAAGAACTGGAGACTTACAACTTAGGACCTTATAACATAATATACTTATTTAATATGGATAATTTAGATGAAAAAACAATAGGTAGGTTTTTCTCCGTGTCATCAAATTAGTCTATAACTTATAATTATACAATTCTTCCAACGGTGAAATATAGTTTAAGATATCTGCTGTTTAAATAGCACTATAATATTAAATAAATGTTTTTACTATTAGTTAATTGCAAGCAATAAACCTTATTTATGATTAGATTACACGGTGTGCAATTCAGTGAAACGCAGAGGCAGCACTGCAACCGGCTCTGACGCGTTTGGTTTATTTATGTAAATGCTCCAAGACCTCTTGTCCAAGTCGAAAATACCTTGAAAATAAAAGAAAAGTTACAATTAAAAATAACGCTCAAAACAAACCACTATATCATACAAAACCATTAAAGTGCTATATTAAACTTCGTATTTATAGGCAAGAAATTAACTCGAGTAGGGAAACAGAGTTGTGTAATATACTAGCATCAGCCTGCGGCTCCGCCCGCGTGGTTATATATCTTTATAAATTGTAGTCTATGTGTTATTCTGATGTACAAGCTATACTACTGTAAAGTTTCATCAATATCCGTTCAGTAGTTTTTGCATAAGAGTCTAGGAACATCATACATCCATCCATATTTCATCCTCACACACTTTCGCGTTAACTATATTAGTAGGAAGTAAGTAGGATATGATAGGATTGTGGGATTAACTTTATAATCTGATAACTTTAAACTAGCAATTCTTTCTTGTATATAAATCCATACTTAAATAATAAATGCAAAAGTGTGTTGTGTGTTTGTACGCATTTGTTGATTTGTCCTAGTTTCCCGCAACAACGACGCGACGGATCGACGTGATTTTTGGTATAGGTAGGTATAGTTTATGGACCGGAAAGTAACATAGGCTACTTTTTGTCCCGGAAATACGTACGGTTTCTGTGGGAACTAGGGTGGAACCGCGGGCAGAAGCTTAGTACATTACACAAATTTATTACGGCAATTTCGAAAAAGGCTGTAACGATTTGGACGAAATTCTATATTTAGATAAAGGTGTTGCTTTTTACGTTCACCTATGTAGTTTTTTCTTGTAAAAATTCTTGCTATTTTACTCACCAGCAGCGATTGTGTTGATCGTAGCATCTTTCTTTTCTTGAAAGACTTGGTACACGTCGGCTGACATGTCTGATAGCAAGTCCTTGATGGCTTGCGGCGTCTGCGGCGCGGGGTGTGCTTGGATGGTGCTCTGGCGCACTTTGCTGCTGTCCACCAGAGGGCCTGCCACCTCCTTTATCTCCGACCGCTGGTACCTGAGGTGGAGTACTTTTTTTAATAATTTTTGGTTACGGGACGAGGGGGTCGTTTCCCTGATGGCACGCGTCTAGCTTAACGCCGACCCAAAATGGTTTTTTCCCTTTTGGTCACCCAGGTGATTTCACCCAGATGAATCTATTTTCACCTGGATGAAATCCCCTGGGTGAAATATTACAGTATATAGTATATTTATTTTGAAGGTAGGTAAAGATACACTGTTGTCTTTCTTTAAATTTTAACGATACTCACAAGTTGCAATGCACCAGGGGTTCGGTCGACCAATACTTCTTGACATTCAGCTGCGAGCGGCTAGCTTTCAGATCTGGGGCCACCTCTACATTGTACAACTTGCGATTTCCCCAAGCATCAGTCCACATCATGTTTACGGAAAACCCGTTGCCAGCTCCAAGAGCCTCATTGCGGAGTATTTTCTCTGCTTCCGCGTAGCTTTTGGCACCGAGCAGACTACGCGTGATGAAAGTCCTTGCTGGAATAGAGTAACAATGTCCAATGAGGTCGCTGGTATTCGTAAACTCATGAGTAGACAAGTAGGTATCCGTTTCTAAAATTTATAGTTGAATATAGTTCTATAATAATAATTCCTTTAAAGTTCTACAATGGTAGCGATCGATGTCAACACCGAAATTCTTGAGATGGTGGGCAGATCTATAATGTACTTTAAAGTTTTTTTTTTATGTTATTTGGTTACGAGACGAGATCGTTTGCCTGATATGGTAAGCACAACGCCGGCCCATAACATTTGCAGTGCCACCCAGAACTTTGAAACACAAAGGCCTGCGCGGCACTGCAGTGCGCTCGTTACCCTGAGACATTAGATATTAAGTCTCATAAGCCCAGTAATTTCACTGGATACTCTGCTCATCAAACCGGAACACAGTTATGCTTGCACACTACTGCTTGGCGGCAGACTTCTCGAGCAAAGCGGTGGTAACAACCCAGACGGACACTCGCAGAAGAGTTAGTCCTCCCACTAACAGTGGTAAACAACAGCGGAACTGAAGCTAAACCACAGGCTAAATTGTAAGCTCCTGTACCTAATACTATTTTCCGTAGATAGTATCAACAGTAAAGAAGTCATCATCTCAAGAATTTCAGGGTTGACATTGATCGATACCATAGTTGGTTAAGGAGTTTAAGATAAACAGAAGACGCGGAATCGAATCCTGTGTGCAACGAAATTTTTGAGCCTATGTAATAATTACGTGAAAGTTCTACAAGTTTCATCAGTAGGAAACCTTTGTCTTGGTTCTGTGATCTGTAACATGACAGTATTGATTCACACAGACGGTCTTGGCCTACAGTCCCAACAATTTTCTTACGTGCAAACTCCAGAAAACAAAAACAGACGAAAACAAAACTAAAGCCGTAAAACGAAAATAATTAATCATTAAATTAGTGTTTAGTGACTGAATGAAATAGGTACCTACCTATCTACGATCTTGATTTACAACCAGTTACTTGAGTTTAAGTATCTATTTATAGATAAGTAATAGGTAAATAATTCTTTGACATGCCTTGTTGGTTTCGGAATAACGTATCTACTCGTAGAAGCAGAGGTAGACAACTTAACTATAAAGACGAAATAAATCTTGTTATTAAAGTGGGGAATAAAAGTACCCGGAGAAAACAAGTGAAAAGATTGATGAATGTTGTTTTTTTTGTACTTGGCCTGTCTTTTGCTTGATGGTAACAGGTAAGCATAACGCCAGGAAACTTGGTACATAAAGTCCTGCGAGGCATCATTAGGTATTAAGTCTCATAAGCCCAGTAATTTCCCTGATGAAAGGAAACGAGTACACAAGAAGCGCTGGACCTTGCCATCAACAGACAACACCTTGAATGGACTGTTCTAACTCTCCATAACCCTGTTTAAGTACTTGTATCAGTTGACTCTATGACTAGGATTGGTAACGTTGAAGGTCAGGCTCAACGCGAATTCCTTAAAGTAGCTATTCCGGTTTAGTTTAGATAATGGGCGTGCATTAAATAACAATAAAATCTATGCAATGCTTGCCTAGACAATGCAGCATTGGTACCTTAATAGCGTAATTTACTGACTGCAGTTCACATACGTTGTCTAACAAATATTTCGCTTGTTTATGCTTTGGGTCGAGCATTTGAATCTATATGTTTCTTATAATGTTAGTGGTAGGACTAACTCTTCTGCGAGTGTCCGTCTGGGTTGTTACCACCGCTCTGCTCGTGAAGTCTGCCGCCAAGCAGTAATGTGCAAGCATTACTGTGTTCCGGTTTGATGAGCAGAATAGCCAGTGAAATTACTGCGCTTATGAGACTTAATACCTAATGTCTCAGGGTAACGAGCGCACTGCAGTGCCACGCAGGCCTTTGTGTTTAAAAGTACTGGATGGCACTGCAATTGTTATGGGCCGGCGTCATGCTTACCATCAGGCAAACGACCAGCTCGTCTCGTTACCAAATAACATAAAAAATCTATATAAAAGCGAAACCACTCGCTTATCCACTGACTCACCGACTAAACACGAAATCTCGAAACTACTTGACCTATGAAACTGAAATTTGGCATGTAGGTAGGAGACGTCAGCTAAGAACGGATTTGGCGAAAGTCTTTGTGTATTGCCCGCGCGAAGCCGGGGCGCGTTACTAGTAGTATAATAAGAGTAAATTTTGCGGTGGAGGACAATCGTGACGCAAACGTTGCATGGTGGTGCGGCATTTTTCTAATGTGCTCGCTTGGCCCAGGCCACTCACAGGTTGTAAATATGCCATTGAGAGCCAAAATTCTAGGTTTGTTAAAAATCTTTTTAACAATCATTATTGTAACACTAGTTGTTAAGCACAACACTGGGTGAGTACATGGCGACTACAGAGTGGAGGTATTTTTATATAAGTGGATTTCAATAAAGTAATTTTAAGAAACTGACATAATAATTATGAACCCATTTTTTCTTAAAAATTGTTTACATCCTTTGATAATTTTGCTGTCAGTTTTATACAACCATGATCGCCGGCATTGATTGACGCATAACCTACCGTCTAATGTGGTTAGTGACTGATGGGTGAACGGATAAACATATCCGAGCGCTGACTGATAGATTTCCATCAATCATGAATACGCTTATTAATGATGGTGAATAAGTGTAGTCATAATTGAGGGAAATCATGAATAATTGTGATGATGTACTGGAACTCTTTAACTAAGAATATTCAACGGCGTTGGTCCAAATTTAAAATATTTATGAAAACCATGAAATACGTCTAAGCTTATTAATGATGGTGAATAAGTGTAGTCATAATTGAGGGAAATCATGAATAATTGTGATGATGTACTGGAACTCTTTAACTAAGAATATTCAACGGCGTTGGTCCAAATTTAAAATATTTATGAAAACCATGAAATACGTCTAAGCTTATTAATGATGGTGAATAAGTGTAGTCATAATTGAGGGAAATCATGAATAATGGTGGTGATGTACTGGAACTCTTAGACTAAGAACATTCAACGGCATTGATCCAAATTTAAAATATTTATGAAAACCATGAAATACGTCTAAGCTTATTAATGATGGTGAATAAGTGTAGTCATAATTGAGGGAAATCATGAATATTGGTGATGATGTACTGGAACTCTTTAACTAAGAATATTCAACGGCGTTGGTCCAAATTCAAAATGCTTATGAAAACCATGAAATACGTCTTGTAATTGTCTTGTTGTTGTCTTTTCCTCATAATAATATGCGAGAAACACTTACGAGTACTTCCAAACTTCAGAGTGTAAGGGCTGAGGGTGTTTATGGAGTAAACCAGTCCGTTCTCATTGTGCTGCATGGTGTAGCCCGGGAGATGACCGGCGTAGCAGAGCGATGTGAACCTTTCTTCCCTAGCCTGTAATTAGAGACCATAAATTAAGCAGTGAATTTTCTCGCGATGGTAAGCGATACTGTCTAAGGCTCATCCCTCATCATAAGGAGTAACTTAAGGCAAGTCCCCTAACATCTGTAGACATTTTTAAGAGCGAAAGCAGATGGACAATCTTTAATCAGATTCTCAGAATAGTATGGTAGTAGTATTTTAAAGCCAAATATTATTGTCAGAGCAAAATGATGACGAGGGCGTTTGTCACAAAAAAATTTAACGTAAAATTATAAAAATCTCGAAAATGTATGTGTTATGGTTTGTTACATAAAAAGAAAGTGAGCGGAAGATGCAGGTTCACATTAACAAACATCCCGTTAATGTGGATTAAAACTTTAAAATACATTACTCAATTATTATATTATGTACCGAACAAAGACTGTAAAAAGTACACTTACCCCTCTCCTTCTGTCTGCCTCCGTGGGTATAATGTGAGCAGACACCATGTAGAAGTGGTTGAGGGTCTCACTGAAGGCATCTTCCGTATGTCCAAGTATAGCCTGAAAGAATTGCACACGAATTGATATTTAATAAATCGATAAAATGGATTTGAAATACTAATATATAAAAAAATCAACATGTTAGTAAAATATCTCTTATATTATCTAATATAGCTAAGAAGCTAAAATTAGGTTTAGTTTTGAAACGCCAGAATCGACACCGTCATCTGAAATACTTACAGATATGAAATTACTATGTGTACCTATAAGAGAACTTTTTTAAAATACTAATATATCAAAAACATCAAATGGTACACGGTTTTCTATGGAATTCGAGATGTTTCAGGGCTTTCTAATAAGTAATATCTTACATATTCATTGTTTATGACTCCGATGGAGGTGCACCCTCCAGTGTCGTTCCTTGGCACGTGATTATCGTTGACGTTGCCTATGAGATCATCCATTTGTAGAAGGAAAAGCTGCAATGAGATAATAGAAGTACTTACTAAAGAAATAAAATAATATTACACATATTGTATGAGATTGTTGGATGAGGCCCCAACACTGCGGTGCGATGATACACAGTAAAAGATCTAATATATGATGTCGCACAACGCATCGACAAAATTTCCGCATGCCGCACCGAATGGTAAGTTTTCTCTTACGATGCCGTGTGTGATAAAATTTTTGCATGGCGTCTGTCTACTCATCGCACTGCGTTACGGCGTTGTTTATGCGATGCGTCTTCGCGCGCGGTGTGTGGCCAATCGTGATCGCCCATCGAGGTACTAACCCCGAGAGATGAAATACTGTACTACCCGATTCCACAACTATGTCGTGATCTGTCATTAATAAATATCAGCGCTCAGTGTATCAGCGCACGGGGAATCGGCGCAAGGCGGTGGGTTAGCCAATCAGAGCGCATTAATTTGTTAACGAGACGAGCTGGTCGTTTGCCTGATGGTAAGCATAACTCCGGCCAATTGCAGTGCCACCCAGAACTTTGAAACACAAAGGCCTGCGTTTACTGCAGTGTGCTCGTTACCCTGAGACATTAGGTATTAAGTCTCACAAGCCCAGTAATTTCACTGTCTACTCTGCTCATCAAACCGGAACACAGTAATGCTTGCGCATTATTGCTTGGCGGCAGACTTCACGAGCAAAGCGGTCTAGTCAAAAATGGTGGAATGTATTTCGTCAAACGTTACTGCATCTCTATAGAGGTTAGTGTCTCGATGTCATCGCCTTACCTGTCGGAAGGGCACCTCAGCACCATCAGCGATTCCCTCCACCTCCTTCACATAGTAGGGGAACTCAGTCCTCATGTTTTGCAGAGTCTGGTCATAGACAGCTCGGCCAGCTTCCGTCTTATACTCTTGCTCGAACATACGCAAGTTCTTATAAGTCGCGATGAAGTTCTTGATGATAGACGCGAAGTTGCGACCCTAGGGTATTGAGAAATTTGTTAGACCATCATTAGTGCCTTAGTTAGGTATTACACTTCTAACTAACAGGTGTTTATATTTTAGTAAAATGCGGCAAAGGGAAAGATTTCATCGCAGTTGGAGTATTCTATCTATTATCCATTCATGGTAATTATACATGCGAGTGTTTCTGTTAGTGTGTTGCTTCGTTGGTTTGTCCTTCTTTCTTTCATGCAGCATCGGAGCAACTGATCGAACTGATTGTTTGCATAAATATAGTTCATGGACCGGAAAGTTAACATATGCTACATTTTATCCAGGAAATTGGACGGTTCCTGTGGGAATGTGGGTGGAGCCGCGTAAGTAAACAAACATTAAATAGATGATAATTAAGTTTTCATGAAGGTACTATAATATGTCCCTAAGTTAATCTTAATTGCCTGGCTGTGAAGCTCCGGGTTCGATTCACGGCCGAGGCAGACGCTTTACTCTTTGTGTAGTGAGCAAAAAGCTTGCTCTCGGGTCTGGGATGTTTGTATAGTGTACCTATTCTGTGTCCATATTCTGTCCATACTCCAGATTCTGTGTCCATACTCCATGCCACCTGTAACGCGGAGAACTCTAGTGCAGGGGTACTTGTTTTTAATTTATATATTACACACACACTCACACACACACACACACACACACACACACACACACACACACACACACACACACACACACACACACACACACACACACACACACACACACACACGCACACACACACACACACACATCCACACGCAAACACGTTTAAACAACATAATAACCTTGAGATGGTTGCTTGATTTTTACTGTTTTTAATTTATTTTTGCTTTGTTCTTAATATAGTTGTTTAGAAGTACTAATTCTTAAAAGGGAAGTGACGTGACTGAACCCCACGACACAGGTGATCCTAGTGTGAGGTTCAGGGTTCACCTTTAAGCTACCTACGAAGCTTTTTAAATTGTACCATTTTCTTCGATGTATTTGAAAGGTGCTGCTAACTATACCCATTTGTTGTTGGAAAATAAAAATTATTATTATTATTATATTTATATAATGCTTCGATATACGAATGCTTACCACATCGAAGCCGACTTCGTAATGAGATCCAGTGACGTAGATGACAGGAACTACTTTTCGCCTTCCAATATCGGCAGCCGTGCTCCCTGAAACAAAAGAAACAAGATTTTCAAAACCATCGACATTTTTTTCCTGCGTAGGAATAGAGGCGGCACTCCAGCACTTTTGCGCTGAAATAAACTTCTTTATTATGAGATCACTTTATTTCTTTACCCAATGGCCAATAGTATAAAAAGCTGTACATAAAAAAGATTCACCTATATGTACCTACATTATAGGATACGATAGATTGGTCGCGGCCAGGCTTCAGAGCCTCGATCACCACCGCAAGGTTGCCAACTTGTTGGTATTTTACAGGTTACATTTCAGAGAGTGTGGCTGGACCGATTTTAACGGGACTTTCACTGGCAGATAGCTGACAAGGAGTAACTTAGGCTACGTGAGCGAAGCAACGGGGCACAGCTAGCAATAAATAAAATTATAAATTGTTAAAATAACCGGTTATATTTACCCACGTCATTTGGTGATATTTTCGATCTATGAAAATATGGTCGTTGCGATCTCACCGCGTGCCTTCCCTGAGGAAGAGCGTCGGAAACGCTCAAAACCTATAGGCCAAAGTATCGACAAATAACGTGAATTATAGCCGGTTATTTGACAATTCTTAATGTGTGATGGTCACGAAAATTTTAATAGATAAATAAATAAAAAGTCGTAATAGTTCACTAAAAGGGCACATCTTTTTATTTTTTTTACTTTAGAAATTTGCTCAACTTTAACCCCATGAAAAGTACTTATCGTATTTCCAATCATCATAATAATAGGTCGGGGAAAAAGTTTCTTCGCATTTTTTAAGAAAATTCAAAACATTTTTTTTATAGTTTATTTACATTTAACTAAAGTATGTAGGTACCATTTTGTTCGATAACTTTTTGCCATCTTGTAGGTAGGGACATGATCCCATTGCTATAGAAATTTTGGGACTTCTGATCAAAATACCGCGACAAGTGGTTTTGGCAGTCCTCTCGTGATGTTAACCTGACACTGCCTAAAGAATTCTGAAGAGACCGAAACAGGTGGAAATCTGAAGGTGCAAGGTCAGGACTATACGGCGGATGCATTAACACCTCCCAGCCAAACTCTCTTAATTTTTTCTGAGTGGCTAAAGATGTGTGAGGTCTAGCGTTATCATGAAAAACCATGAAAATGAAAACCACACCCCTTCTGTTGATTAATTCCGGCCGCTTTCTCTCAACTTCTTGCTTTAATCTCATCAGTTGTTCGCAGTAGAGTTCAGAATCGATGGTCCTGCCTGGTGGTAACAGCTCATAATGAATAATGGCCTTCCAATCCCACCACACACACAGCATCACCTTGTTGCGAGTTAACCCGGGTTTCGCCACAGTCTGTGAAGCCTGACCGGTCTTTGACCACGACCTTTTTCGCACGTTCTTGTCGTACGTGATTCACTTTTCATCACCAGTTATCAGCTTCTTCAAAAATGGTTCGGTTTCATTACGTTGTAGTAAAGAATCACAAATGAGTACACGGTTCATTAGGTTTCTTTCAGTGAGCTCGTGAGGTACCCAAATATCGAGGTTTTTTGTGTACCCAGTTTTTTTCAAATGCGCCAAAACTGTTTTGAGGTCAATTCCCAGTTCTTCAGCTACGTCGTAACTACTGATATGCCGATCTTGTTCCACTTTTTCAAAAATGGCATCCATTTTATCCGTAATAGGGCGACCAGAGCGACGTGCATCTTTGAAATCAAAATTTCCGTATTGAAAACGCTTAAACCAAATTTGTGCTACTCTCACAGATACTGCACTAGGTCCATAAACATCGCAAATTTTTTTCGCGGCTTGCGTTGCATTTTTACCTTTTTTGTAGTAAAATTTTAAAATGTATCGAATTTCTTCATTAGATTCACTCATTTTGACAGTACGAAAAACAAATGAAAATCACACATTTTCCTAATTTGAATTTGGAATTATGTTCTTTAAAATTTAAACTTTCATATGATACCAAAACCAGCCAGATACAAATAGTATAGCCAAAGAGATTTTATTACAAGTTCATACATACTATAATGCGAAAAGACTTTTTCCCCAACCTAATAATAGAGGGTTCGAGAGTTATTCAGAATTTTCGGATGCAAGAGAATAATTAGAAAAAAAAAAATGAAAATATTTTACGCATTTTTCTGAACACCATTTTCTCACACTATATTATTTAGCTGAGTTTAAATGATACTTCGTGTTTATTTCTCACGATGATTAAAATTATACATTCGATTATTCCATAATGCAGATAGCAGATACATAGATGTTATCTTAAATTAATCAGTCAAACTGCAGCAAATCTTTTATTTATGGGCACATTTACCCAATAGATAAAAAGAGAATAATTCCATTGTCACTAAAGACATTATTATGTTTGCATAATTTTAAATACATAAATAATAACGAACTCACGCTCCTGTATATACCTAAATAGATGTATATCGTCGCTTAGCTAACAATACCGCGTAAGTCGAAAATTGACCATTTTACGTTTTATACATCATTGGATAGATTTTTTCAGCGCGCATCTAATGACGTTACACAAAATTCAAAATTATTAAATCCCAGGAAGTTATTCAACTAGTTCTGTAACCGCGCAAGTCATTAGTATCGTTAAAACCGCACAAATCATGAGTCCGCCATACTGTTTCGCACTGATGTGTGACTGAGCTACAAAATTGATTAATTTCTTTTTAAGTTTGGTACTTTTATCGATGAGACAGGGAGTTATGATGCACTAAAAGGTAAGCGAACTTAATTGTTTTTTTTCTTTCCTGAAAACTAAGCAAATTTGAGATGCGCGGTATTGTTAGCTAAGCGACGATATGAGATGATTAAAATTCGATCGAATGTTCCTATGTTCCTGTATCTATACATCTATCATTATTTATTGTATTATTTACCACATAAAAAGACGAGCAAATTATAAATACTTGTACAATATACCTATACATATTTACATACTATTACATACTGTAGCTGTAATATGTAATTCTTTTGATGTGAAGAAAATTAGTTTGAAAGTATTGGATAGTTCAAATAAGTAATAATTTTCAACCAGCATCCCTAAATATCTCATTTGGAGTTTTCGGCAGTCAATTCAATAATCATCTTACATTGTAATTATAAAATTTTATTAAATATTTAAAATAATCTGTTTGGTCCGTACATTACAATAATATAGCATGAAAATTACAGTTTTATTATCAAAATTACAAAATACAATATCAATAAAAACAAAAGAAAGTTGCAGATTAAAATTTCAAATACAGTTAAAATGAACGGTTATTAAAGTTTTAAGATTAAAATACAAATGACAAAAATAATTTAACATGCCTAAAATTAATTTTAGTGACCAACTGATAAGGTACCTACGTTTATAATTTTGCAATGAATCAGTGTCACTTACGGTTTCTAGTTTACACTGCATTCAAACAAAGGCAACATAAATACGAACAGCTGCGTTAAAAAAAACGAAAACATAATTGGTCAACTGAACTAATAAATTAACATTTCCCACACAAACAATAAAAAAATACTCACTGCTTTTAAGTCCTGTTCCTCCATTCTCTTTAATTTGTACCTCTGATTATTTAGTCCTGTTTTATAAGTAGGTATTTTTTGAGGTGTTGTTTCGTAACCAAATGTATGACAACTATTTCATAATACTCTTTGTTTTATTTAGTACCTGTATCACTTATTTCTTGCCTTCCTTATGCCTAAAATTATTTGTTTGAGCTCGGTAATCTGCGTTTTGACGCAATAATGGATTTCTGACGTACAAAAACACACACATGTACACCATGTTTGTTTTGATCGTCATTTTAATGACAACGCTGACATCATGAATGAATGAGATGTGCAGTATTGCTAGTAGAAAAGATCTGTACTAAAAAGCAGATACCTTACATAAAATAAATTAGTAAATTATATAATGTTTTTTTTCATCCTGGGGCCTGTTTCATAAAAAATATTAGTCTAATATTATGAGTGTTAACCTCATATTTTATATGAAAAAAGCTCATAATATTAGACTAATCTTTTTTAAGAAACAGGCCCCTGGCTTCGCTTTATTAATAATGATTTAGTTTTCACAGACCAAATGGATAATTAACTAAACAATTTTTCATCGTATATATTCATCATATACTTACTATATTGTTCTGTATCTTGAAAAGAAAAGGAATAAAAAAAACAATTTGATGTCCTCCTGTCAATAGCGTACGTTCGTCAGTCTGTCTATCAAGATCCTTAAACCCAAATCCAGCTTTCAATTTGAAATTTAAATTATAAGCCAAGGTTCATAATACTGTACGAAATTAAAGTTTTTATAGATCAACTCTAAAATAAAGATACTTATGTGGCTTACAAACCTTAATATTCCCAAATTGGGCTTCTTGAAATTTGGCTGAAAAAGGTGTTATACGGTATTAAGAAGTAGGTAATGAATTATATCTGTCAAATCAATCTATTAATAAACCACTGGTCTGCCAAATTGTGAAATAACAAGGAATTTAATAAACAATATATTATTTGTTATATACTATATGTAAATCATATAATTTTATAGTTCGCACTAAAAAGTCGCTTTTGTTTTTCGGTAGATCTGTCTACGAATTGGTACAAACACTGAATGATAAGAAGTCTGGCAACATTCAAAACGAACCACCCCATTCTAATTCCATCCCTGCGCAGTGCGCAGACTCGGTAACATTTGAATAATTCAGAACCCTTTTCCATTGGAATAAGGGTGTCGTTTCTTGCTTGGCACCAAGGGATGGCTTATTTCGCCGTTCCCGTCGACCCGTACTGAAGCGCTCATTGAGCGCTACAGTACGTGTTTTGCACCTAGGTTCGAATCTTCACCATGTCAAATATTTTTTCACTCGGTAATAAAATAATACTTAGCTAAAATAATTTAATAAAATAATTTGTTAGTGGGAGGACTAACTCTTCTGCAAGTGTCCGTCAGAGTTGTTACCACCGCTTTGCTCGTGAAGTCTGCCGCCAAGCAGTAGTGTGCAAGCATTACTGTGTTCCGGTTTGATGAGCAGAGTATCCAGTGAAATTACTGGGCTTATGAGACTTAATACCTAATGTCTGAGGGTAACGAGCGCACTGCAGTGCCGCGCATGCCTTTGTGTTTCAAAGTTCTGAGTGGCACTGGAATTGTTATGGGCCGGCGTGATGCTTACCATCAGGCAAACGACCAGCTCATTTCGTTACCAAATAGCATAAAAAATCAAATTCTAAGTGATATCTCCTGCGACTCTTTTTCTCTGTTCTGGCCAGATACGAGTATGGTTTGTGTACTGTACCACAGGAGTTATTTCAAGTATAACTCCTGTGACTTACTTCTTACTATCCACTTAGACTTTCAACCAAACATAAGTTTACCGCCGGCAACCATACACGATGCTGTTTGGAATTATAAACGGATGTCGCTATAAATAATAAATCTAAAATGGATACTACCATTTGTTTAGATAGGTATAACTAGTGGTTTGTTAAATGTGATGGTTTCACAGGAAATTTGAAAACTTCTATTTACAACTAAACTTGCCACAAATATCATTCGTCGATAGCTATAAATATTTTGCATATTTTAACTACTAAGTATAAAAATGCTAATTGTTTAACTTCGCAGTTTTTGCATTTCGAAATTTTAAATCCATGCTAATCTAAAACATTGTGTTGTAATTTTTGAATCGCCTTGAGAAAAAAAATCTTCGGATTCACGTCGTTAATTATTTATTTATTATAATCAAGACAGATTTTTTTGTACTATTTGATAATAAGACGAGCTGGTCGTAGGCCTGCGCGGCACTGTTAGGCTGAGCCTCTAAGGCTGAGATTCAGAGACGAATCTAAGCGTGGACTCACGCTTCCATACGTCAAAATTCTATATAGTTTTGACATATGGAAGCCAAAGTCTACGCTTAGAATCGTCTCTGAATCTTAGCCTAAGCGTGGATGTGATAAGCTTCGATATGTCAAAACTGTATAGAATTTTGACATATGGAAGCACGAGTCCACGGTAAGATACGTCTCTGAATCTTAGGCTTAGTGTGACCCTGAGACAGTCTCATAAACCCAGTCATTTCACTGGCTACACTGCTCATCAAACCGGAACACAGTACCTAATGCTTGCACATTACAGCTTGCAGAATACATGTACCTACCTACTTAGATAATCCGCATTTCTATTATGACTACTAAAAAAAATGTGTTATTGTCATTTATAAGGGAATCAACGACAAGCTAATTAAAATATAAGAACTAAATATTTTAGTTGATTAATTATTAAGGTGTTTATTATTATAAAAATGTTATTAATTTGTTTTTATTATTCTCTGTATTTATTTGTATTCGTAAGTTAAGACGATATTTCTATAAAAATATATTAAAAAACCTAAACCTAGAGTCCCAAGGCCCAATCTACCAGTGGTTTATTTTTTTATTTCCTACAGGTAATAGATTATTAGATTAACGTTGTTAATGGGTAATTATGTATATTATTATGTATAGTTTTTTTTTATAGTTTTTTTTTAGTTTTTTAGTTTTTTTTTTTATTTTGAATTTTTATTTTTTTTATTTTTTTTTTAAGATATAAGTTGATGTGACAGATGATTATTATTAATGATGGTCTTTGTAAATACTTATAATTTGTGAATGGGTTTTATTTAGGCTTTACTATAATCTAAAACCAGCTAGATGTAACCAGTTGTTTCGGTGCGATTGAAGAACAAACAAAGAAATAAATTAAATAAACATCCAAACTTTTGCATTTATAAAATAATTAGTTTCTGCCCGCGGTTTTCACCCGCGTTCACACAGGAACCATGCATTTTTCCGAGATAAAAAGTAGCCTATGTTACACTCCGGTCCATAAACTATATATATGCCAAAAATCACGTTGATCCGTTGCTCCGTTACTGCGTGAAAGAAGGACAAACCAACCAACACACTATAATATTAGTAGGATATATGAGTAGAATTTATGCGTTATTTAAATTTAATTCATAATAAACGACGAATACTTATACTAATTCTTCAACACCGCATTAGAAGTTCAAGGTTGCATAAAATGGTTTTATCCTATTAAATAGGCCTATATTTTTGATTATACTTTTGCCCTTGGACTCTAGATTACGTGTAATTTACTTAGTCGTTTAGTTAGTAGCGTCCGGCGACTTTACTCTTGTTTTTTTTTAAACATTTTGATAATAAGCCGATATTAGGCGAGCTCTCAATACCTCACCTAATCTACTTTGGGTATACTTCCTTTATATTAAGGCGTATATAGCAGCTAAATAGCTTCAGTAAAAAGGTTATTTTTGCAAAATCAGATGAGCTTCTGGCACTGGAAAAAATATATGTCACATTATTAATCATATTACATATAATCTTGTTGTGATCAAAACAAGTTTTACTAAATTTACTGTAATGTGTTTTTAGTAATGTAAAGTCACGGTAAGAATACCTTCGTCAGTTTCCCAATGCTTTCCTTAATCCGTAAGGGCAAAAAATACCTGGCAGTTAGGTGACTGCTGTATAGAATTCTATTATTTAATGCATGGTAACAAAGGTTAAAATGGCATTCACCTTTGACTAAAGTCTACTTTACATCAACATAAAATCGTCTTAATGGCCTGGCTATTTAAAAAAATATAATTTGTTTTATTTAACTGACAAAGACTGTCAGTATCACTTGCATCACTTGTTCATAAGTATTTTATAATAGAATCTTTGTTACGGGAACGCAAAACTGGCATAGATTAGACAAATACGATTAAGTAACTACTGCGTGACCAAACATAGACCTTAAGGTGACGAACCTTTTCTTACTGCGACTATACGTCTCGGCCGAATAGTGAAAATGGACTCGGCTTTGTCTCGTTCTTGCAACTCTTCTCGCCAGTCAATTGCTTAATTTCCGGACTGCAGGCCTGAATATGTGTAATTATATAAGCAATAGTACGATTTTCGATTGGTGGGATATGTCCCCCAAAAAGAGGGGAAGTTTGATGCGGCGCCATTTACAGTTTTGATAATATTTGGCAGAAACATTCGGAACTCTATTCTAACACCGAGCGAAGCTCCGAGTTATTTTCGTACTCCCGAGGTCTACTGTTCGTAGACTTTATTACTATACTAGTATTATATATCAATACAAAATTTCAAAACGTATAAACGGGTTATAGCCGAGTTATTTGTTAAGTGGATTAGGTTTTACAAGAAGGTTTAACAAATAAACGTCTAGCTACGGACTGGCAACTGAGAAAAATTGGAAAAATAACAAATGACCGCGCCGTGACAAGTGCTTTGTATCTCCACGTTCAAATACAAAACATACAAGTAGGTATAATTATGAATTGTGGTCTTTGAAGAAGTTTGTGGTTGAAACAAAGTATTTAAAATCTTAAACGGTGTAACGCTTCAAAGTTAATTTTAACATGATGGCATGAATAAGTGTTTTTATCAGGTAGTAGTACTCTTCTGTGTGTGTCCGTCTGGGTAGGTACCTACCACTACTTTACTCGTGTAGTCTGCTGCCAAGTACTACTGTGCAAGTATAAAGTACCGGTTTGATGGGCAAAGTAGACAGTGAAATTACTAGGCTTCTGAGACTTAATACCTAATGTCTCAGACTAAGAGCATATTGCGGTGACGAGCAGGTATTCCAAATTCAAATATTTGTATTCCAAAGACCTGGGTGGCACTGCAATTGTTATGGACTGCCGTTATTCTTACCATCAGGCAAACGACCAGCCCGTCTGGTTACCCAATAGTATAAAAAAAACCAAGGCTTTGAACTCGAAATTCCAGATTATTCATACTGTATTATTATATTGATATGGACGTATTGTTATTAGGTAAAAGGCAATAGAAGCGAGATTTGTCACTTTATATTGCAACATACAAAGAATAAGTAATACAATAAAATAAGTCGACTTAACAAAAGTTACATAAATAAAAACCGACCTCATATAACACTTTGTTCCATATCTTTTAAACTTCTGAACGTATTTTGATGAAACTTACATACATCTATAAAATTTTGTAGATGAGTTTGAATTGTTATGTTATCTCGGAGGGGAGTGATTGAGAGAAGTTGTGAGAACCTCCCTTGGAAAAACGCCATTCAAAATTTCGAAAAAAAAAAGAAAAATTTCTGCAAACCGGAAGTGTGCGGCATTATCTGTTTTTTTTTAAATCTCTTCTAATCAACATTATCATTTGACAAAGTTCAACCTAGTTTAAGAGAATCAGCTGATCTAGGGCTGCCCTGAAGTTCTGTAGTAGAATTTTGACGTAAATTTTAAATACCTTTTTATCAATGAAAATTTCCGAATTTCGAAAACTCGTAAATCAAATGTTGTTTATCTTAACAATGCACTCGATTAACCCCTTTTCAGGTTGTATATGTTTGGAAGCGCTAATAGATATTATCATTTGTGAATACGAGTATATTGCATTTCCAATAATAATGTCATATTGATAACCCCTTTTTTGAAGTCATTTAAAAAAGATAAAGACTTACATGAGTTATCGATATCTCAACTGATATCTTTCGACGCTGTGGTCGAAATGGTAAATATGTACATTGTACATACGCTAAATTATGTCAAGGTTAACCGAATTGGTTTACAGGTAAAAAAACAATAAGCCAATAAATCATTCATTCTATTTTTTTAACCGATTTAAAAAAAGAGTAGGATGTTCTCGATTTGATTTTATTGAAGATGTTCTTCGATTTCTCCGCCAATTGAAAAACGAACTTTGATACAGTGGTAGCGTAGCACGGGCTGGCACCCGGGGCGGGGTTGTCGGTAGCACCCCCCCCGCTCCAAATGAAAGTTGCATACAAAGTTCAAATTTTATTTACCCCTAGCGGTGATTTTAAAAAATCAATAAGATTTTTATGCGTATATCTGAAACTACGGATTTTCATACGGATTTCACCTATAGAAACAGGTATTATCAAAGAAGTTTAAAAAATTATGAAATTAAAAGCGTGATTTTGGCACCTTCCTATGCTTGGTACCAGGGGCGGACCGCCCCTGCCGCCCCCGCCGTTACGCCGCCAGATGGGTTGATATAACACCTACCAGTCATCATTTATTAAATCAACTAAAAGAAAGTAGTTATTTATTATAGCTAAATTTAACGCTAACATTTACGCAGGTACGCAGCCATGCACATTCAAAATGAACCTTGGTCGTCCCTAACAGTTTAGGTAACCAAAGTGTGTCTCGACACATTTTGATCCAGTGTGATCACATTTTGATCCGCTATTTTGATCCAGTTCTCATAATTAGCTCACTTAAGGTCAGTTTATAGCGATCAAATACTGAACCATCGAGGGTAAAAAAATTCAAATAACAAAAGTTATTTAGACCGATAGGTCATGAGTAAATGATTGCGCATAATGATCAGGCCAATTGACTATTAATAACTTAACTCATTAATTAACACAACTCCTCTCAATATTTAAATTATTTTCAAAGATGGTAAAAATATAATTGGTTTTAATAAAGCTTTACCTTCGAAGTGCGTACTGATGACGCAATAATTCAAAAATTATCTGCAGTTATTAAAATATTTTAATCAACCATTAATATCATCTATAATATAATGCATAAAAAAATACAACAAAAACGGATCGAATTGAAAAACGCCACGAGTAGCTTAAAATTCGCAAAAATTAGCCCCAATAAAGACGTTCACCTACTTTATTATGTATTTAATTTTAATGTAAACCAAGCATAACAATGAAAAAGAGTATCATAAATAAAACAAAAAAGTCGCCATGGTTCGCCACAGATAATAAAAACTCACCGTTTAGTTCCCTCATCGTGTACCAACTCGGAAAACGCTTCGAACGCAAATTCCAAATTTAAACTGAGGGCGGACAGGGCGTCGCGATTGTCACTGCGGCTGCGCGGTTAACACTGCGCGTTGTCATACCGCTAAGTATCTAATATAGCATCATAGCTGCGCAGGCATCCGGCAGTCGCGATCAAGGATATCGCTACCAAGTATTGAACCTTGCGTAGCTTTTAATCTTGTAATTATTATTTTTCATGTTTGTTTTAGGCGTATGTTACGTGAGAACTGTTCACACGGTTGTGATCGTTTATGAATCATCGTCGTGACGAATTTTCGTTTATTTAAACTATGAATTAGCCCTTAGCAAAGTATATGTTGCGTTATTGTATGGACATTAACCATACTGTCTATCTTCCTTATTATTATTGACGGTACGGTTAGAAGACACATCTGTCGGTTGTCACAAGCCATATTGAAACTATCATGTGTATATAATACCATATTCTGAAGAAGAAGAGGTATATCATGGGACGGCTCCGTACCTAAGTTGGTAGTAACCCTGCCTGCAAAGCGAGGGGTCCCAGGGTCGATTCCCGGCCGGGGCAGATTTTGTGTAAGCATAAAGTTTGTTCTCGGGTCTTGGATGTTTGTGATGTGTATCTGTGTATGTCCATGCCACCTGCGACACAGGGAATCCTAGTATGAGTGTGTAAGCGTTTATCATCATCATCATCATCATAATCAGCCTACATCAGTCCACTGCTGGACATAGGCCTCTCCCAAGGCGCGCCACTGAGCCCGATCCTCGGCTCTTCTTCTCCATTCGCTGCCAGCAACCCTGCGTATATCGTCGCTCCACCTAGTCGCAGGACGCCCCACGCCACGCTTGCCAATTCGCGGTCTCCACTCAAGAACCCGTCTACCCCAACTACCATCGGTTCTACGACAGATGTGACCAGCCCACTGCCACTTCAGCTTACTAATCCGCTGCTACTACTACTACTAATAAGCGTTTATGTTTATGTTATAATGTATAATATTTTTTAATTAATATTTAAAAAATAAAAAATTAATAAGTATCCTGACAGTTTGCTTATAGTTGAAACGAATAAAGATATTAGCAGAAAGATGTAGTTCACAGTCACATGTCGGGCCAAAATTGGGCGTTGCAAGCCTAAACTAGCTAAATGTATGCTTGCTAAACTTGTAGATGTTTGCTTGCTATAAGTTTCATAGACCAATCTCTCGAGCACTTTTGTCAAACTCACTCACTAGAGCATGTCACTGCATGCTGTCTCAAATAATCCAGTGGCTCTGACGACACACCTAGCCAGGATGACATACAGGGTGAGTTTGAATTGGTATCTTATCCCAGAAGGGGTGATTAGGACTATGGTTGTCGACAAACCATGAAAACCTCCTTGGAAAAAGGCCATTCAACATTAAAAAAAAGATACAATTCTTCAAACCGGAAATGCGCGGCGATTTCTGAATTTTTTTTAAGCCTCTTCTTATCAACATTATCATTTGACAAAGTTCAACATATGTAGTTCAAGTGTATCAACTGATCTAGGGCTGTCCGGAAGTTCAAACGCAAAAATCTAATAAATAATTTATCAATACGTTCAGTTTAGGTCAGTTACATTTACTGTTTTCTATAAAAAAAAATGATATCATATTATCCGTCGGTTGAGCTATCGAATTATTTAAATAATTGTTATTAATTGGCGTGTCGTGAATCATAATAATTAAAATAGGTAGTTTGTAATTACACTGCAAGTAGATTGTACAAGGAGTTCCGTCTTTACCATAGGGGCATGAGAAGCACGAGCCCACTGGCGGCGAAAAGGGGGGCGGCAGGGGCTCTCCGCCCCGGGTGCCAAGCACAGGGGGGGGTGCCAAAATCACGCTTTTAATATCATAATTTTTTAACCTTCTTTGGAAGATATATAGGGTGATCTTTAGTATGAGACGATACCTGTGTTGGAACCCTTATGCAGTCACATCTTCCCGGTACTACTCAAAATAAGGCTGGTGTGGCGGCTGAATCAGCTGAGAACCTCGTAAAACATAAAACCGCATAAAACCACGCAGAGCGGCAAGGATTTAACATATTTTGAAAAAAAAATTGAATACCTATGATTTTTTTGAGAATATTTTATAACTCGATTAAATAACAAACTAAGGTTACTTTTAATGCCTTAAAATTAAATAAGAAACAAAATATTACAATATATTTTCAAAACAATTATCTTATCGTGTGTTAAGCATATCTTTTCAAATTTCCCAATAAACAAATAAAAAATTCAAATAATCGTTTTCTTTTATCAGTCCTATTCGTAGGACCATGGGCAATGAACGCTCCATTATTCCCCTGTTCCCCTGGATCGATAAATTGTAGAGTAGCCAAAATTCACTAAATGCTAAGAACTCGTCACAAACATATCGCACTCTTCACGGGAATTTTCAAACCTTCACACACAATTCACTTTACTGTGTTAAAGATAAGACAAATCTGTGAATTGATTCTGTAGCACGCAGAAACACGTGCTATTCAAAAATCGATTAAAGGTTAACAGCAAGGGCGGTTGGTTAGGCAACCTAACCCATGTGTACCAACAGATTTGGAAAATACGCCTTTGAAAGCCTTGCGAATCTTGTCACCGCGATTCAGATATCGATCGCCATTTTACTAACGCCATCTAGTTTAATTTCGTAACAAGTGAATTTCCACCTAGCTTCATTTGCAAGAGTTCAACACATGTTTAGATAGGTAGTTAACTAGATAACTCTTTATTGTACACCAACACAATACAAAATTGAAAATAACTAAATAAGATATAGTAAATACAGTGGACGGTCTTATCGCTAAATAGCGATTTCTTCCAGACAACCTTTGGATGGAGAGGAATTAAGAAAGGGTACAAAAGATGTAAAATTAATTAAGCTGTAAGCTTGTGTTACGCTCATTCATGAGGAGCATAATTAATTCTTGTATACAAACCTTCAAATGTAGGCACATTACATAGGAGTAGCTGTCATCGATATTGGAGAAATTAGTAGGTAAGTGCCAAATTTATACTCGTATAGGTATTATTTGTGTGTGTGTGTGTGTGTGTGTGTGTGTGTGCGTGCGTGTGTGTGCGTGTGTGCGTGTGTGTGTGTGTGTGTGTGCGTGCGTGTGTGTGTGTTAGCGTGTGTGCGTGCGCGTAGCGTACGTTTGTGTGCGTGAGAGTGCGTAACGTATGCAGTTTGTGTATATGTGCTATAGACTATAATAATATTAAGGAAATTACACAGTCACCTCTGTTTCAGCATACCTGAGTTATTTCAGCAACTCTTAAGTCAAATGAAGAGATGCCGTGAATGTTTACCAAAGATATCTAAGCGATTTGTTAGATCTTTTATGTTTATCATATCATGCACCATATTTAACTTTTCTATGCCTTGCACACCTATTAATGTAACACTTCTGCGCGAGATGTTACTACGAGTAGTTAAGATATATTTACTCCTGAAGACATATTACCTCACGGTGCGCATCTTAGCCATGCTGGCATATAACACAGTGCAATATTGGATAAGTAATTCATGTTTTGCTTGTAATTAAAAAGTAGCAGCTAGCCAAGCCATAAAGTCATAAATGCACGACGTTTTCCTTCAGCGAAAGTTCCAGGTAAATCTCATTATAGAATTTGAAACGTTGATCTCACTGTCACAGAGCCACCACTTCTATAATCTTACCAAACGTATATAAAATTGGTTGATCGAGTCCGCCTGTACAGTAAAATTACCAAAGCAGCGGCGCGAGTCGGTTCGATAAATTTGTCAAACCGAAAAACTCGACAAATTTATCGAATGTTGCGAGTACCGAAGTCTGATCGTAAAGTATTGTAGTAGCTCTATATTCTCTTTGGATTCGACCTAGCTTTTCGATAACTTTTGTGGATTGTTTCGAGGCTCGATAAATCGCACTTTATCGATTTGAACTGTCATTTTTATCGAATTTTGTCGAATATTATCGACCCGAATAGATCCGTACTTGCGCCGCAGCACTCTTATGACCGTATCACGTTAAACTCAATTTATTTCACAATTTGTTTTTTGGACAAACTAGTTTAAATTCTACAGTAGAAACACTGGACACTTCAATGATTAGAATATTTTATGTCAGTATTTAGGTCATGGCCGTGACCTAGAATTTAATTTGAATTCGATTTTTCCAAAAGTCCGTACAACAAATGGATACTAGGCAAATTGTGCAAAACGAAACACAAGGTTACCCAGGGTTTACCTTGTTCTCAATCGTTAAGGAAAAATTGGCGACGGCGTATATGAGGTAACGTTGTTGCTGGAGATGGAGTCCCAGCGGATCAGCGACGCTAGGGACGTGGATGAATGAATCTATGCACCCGAAGCCCAAGCATTGTGGCGTTAAGGCGGTCCTTTAGGCATCGTTCTTTTGTATTGAAATAAGGTTGAAAATGACGATGCGTTTGCTTTTAGTTGAAGGTTATTTTGTAGTTTTTATTTAATTATTAATTATAAAAAAATGACACCATAAAGTTTAAGCATTTTTAATAATATGTCTTTAGGTAATTCAATTCCCTATTTTAGTTACAAAAAATGTGTTAGGTGTCGCTCAAAATATTCAGCATTTCGAGGCAAAAGGGTCTTTTTGCAATTTTTTACAAGATTCTGTGCCATTTCTATACAATATTTTATAGATAAGTATTTTCTATAAACACTTGCTGGCTATATTAAACGTATTTTTCTTGCCTAAGTTACTCCTTGTAACATCAGCTATCTGCCAGTGAAATTCCGGCAAAATCGGCCCAGCCGTTTCGGAGATTACCCGGAATAAACAGACAACAATTTTAAAAAAGGTTGTTTCTTGTATACTTTCATATGCATTTGGTAAAAAGCTGTTATTTTGATATTACAAACAGACACTTCAATTTTAGTTATTTATATAGATTGTTCATGATTGATGGATACGCGTCAATCGCGGACCACGAGAAATCCATGGGAAAACCACGATCCGTGCTTGACGCATATTGTAGCGTCTATTGTGGTTGTGGTTGGGGTTGATGGAAATCTAGTCCAAGCACGGCACCCGCTTCTACATATGCTTCTACGACCTCTATTCAAAAAAATTGTTTCACAACCATTGAATTTAAATCATTGCGTGCTCAGTGCAGATGCCGCGCTATAAATAAACAGTGGTGCGCAAGTGATGTATGTAGCGTAAAGCGTAACAGTCGTCACTTTGAGCCTAGGCAGGGCTTCGAGACAGCACAGCACTATCTGGCCGAATTGCCGTTATTGTCTATTTCGTGGTTTATTGATGGTTTTTCATCAAGCCGCGCTTATCTCGTAATCCGCGCATGGTGTAAAAGCATGGTTATTTTGACAGCAAAAGGCATTACTTGTACAAGCGTCTACGGTCTGAAATAGGCAATTGAGCCAGGGCAGTATTGTTCTTATATATTCCGTGATTTTTTTATAGTTTTTCGAGCCGCGTATGCGCGTGTATTATCTCGTAATCCGCGCTTGATGCAAAATCATGGTTATTTTGACAGCAACACGCAAACATGCAATCGTGTATGGCCGGCCATACAGTAGTGAATGGAGCGGAGGATACAGTATCAGATACATTACGTGCTACAAGTGAGCTAAGTGAGTCCCGTCTGCTTGCGTCGCGTCGGTGGTGTGCACATGTGCAAAAACACTGTGCGCACATGTTACATACAAAAACTTCAAAAGTGGTGGAGCGCGCACTTTTAGCTTATATACTCTTATAGCTTGTTATTAGTCGATCGTCTGATAACAAGCTTGTTCTTTAATTTGTATAATCAGGAAGGAGAATCTCCAAAAGCAAGTTTTTTCAATCTATTTTCAAAACTAGACAAAGCGCGTCGCGGCTAGCGTAAAATCGAACGACATTGACATTTTGACATGACGTGAATCGAATTCATTTTTGAAATGTTTCTTTGAGTCACTTTGAGTGACGATGTGTCGATAATTTAGTTATTTAACGCAACAATAGAGTATACGAACACAAAATTCACCGATCACTTTTTTCTTTTCTTACGAATGATTGTAAATGGCTATTACGTATTAAGAGTAAAAATAATAGATCAAAGTAGGTAAGGAAGGCTCAGACCGAATTTTCACACGTGACCTATTTATTTGCTTGTTATTTATTCACAAAGTTTTACGACTGAGTTTTTCCGGCATCACGAATCGTGAAATTAAGAAATCGGCTTAGTAACTTTGGTATTTATGAATCTGTTCCAAAATACCTCAACTCGGTGTCACTCGAGTACGTCTCTGGTATCTTTAATTACTAGTGCTAGTCGAGTGGTCTAATCTAAGGCTAAAAGTGTCTTAATCCTGGCGAGTTTTATATTCCCCTAGCTTCCGCCCGCGGTTTTCACCCGCGTTCCCACAGGAACCGTGTATTTTTCCGAGATAAAAAGTACCCTATGTTACTTTGCGGTTCATAAACTATATCTATACCAAAAATCGCGTCGATCCGTTGTTCCGTTACTGCGTGAAAGAAGGACAAACCAACAAAAACACTTTCGCATTTACTATATTAGTAGGATCAGAACCAAAACTATGCTTGAGAGCATGAGGGTTCAGTATAGGAAACCATTATGATGCAACCATAGCATGGTAGTACGGCATTTTCTAGTACTAGCCTGGCTAGCTGCCATCCTTCAGTTGAAAATCTGTCTCCAAGAATCTATATCAGTGCTCCGGCAGTAGACTTAAGAGTTAGTTCTAATTTAGGTTTAGCGTATTCATCATATCGAAGTTTGATCACAGGATATAGTGGTCAAATAGTAACCTATCGCTATCCTACTACGAGTAATATTATAAATGCGAAAGTGTGTTTGTTGGTTTGTCCTTCTTTCACGCAGTAACGGAGCAACGGATCGACTTGATTTTTTGCACAGATATAGTTTATGGACCGGAGAGTACCACAGGCTTCTTTTTATCCCAGAAAAATGCACTTTTCCTGTGGGAACGCGGGTGAAAACCGCGGGCAGAAGCTAGTCGTCAATAACTTAAATAAAAATGTTTGTCTATAAAAAATCTTATTATATCTGAACAAACTACAGATAGAACCTGAGGGAAAAACAAGAGACCGAGTAAATGAGCTATGACGGAAAACTTTCCTGATACGAGTACTACAATGTTGACAACAGTGCAAGCAGTTTCATGGCCGCACAAATTACTTGTAATGAGTGTAATGAGACTAACAACTTATATTATTATATTATGTAGCTACTTAATGACGTCTAATTTAGACAATAAATAGATCTGATATGTTAAGGTTCACCTTCAGGGTCATGGACTGGACCCTTATTACACATTACGTGAAAAGTGAAGAATTAACAGCATTTTTTTCTTTTAAGTTCTTAAAATTATAACAATCGATCGGTTGAATCGCGACCCTACTGATGTTGTCTTGTCTAAATTTAAACGAACCTTAGTTATGGTTTTGAGTTTGTACAAAAAACTCATAGAAGAATGCACTGTCAGTTCTTCCCAAATTTTTCAATTTTCCCGGTAACTTTTCCTATTCACTTTCCCTAAAACATTAATTTGGAAAGTTAAAAAAAATACAAATCGATTCAACCGTTTTTCAGTGACGCGCCTACTAACGAATATCCTTCAATTTTTATTATTTTAGAGTGAGGAGGTGTTGTGTGTTTTTGTGGAGAATATCAGTTATTTAGTTATCTGTAAATATAAGACTACAAAGCTTACCTGCCATGTTGAGAGACTTCGTCACTGGAGGATTTTAAACTTTCACACAAGTCTTCATAGAAAACTACTCTAGTTTTCATTTACGCTTTGAACAAGATTTGATGAAATAGTAACTGATGGTAAATTTTCAAGGTGCCAAGAGCTTCTGAAGCGCAGGCGCCAAGGTTGGCATGGAAACAAAAATAAACAGAGATATTTTAAAAGCTCGAAAACAAACGGTGTTGCAATAAAAAAAATTAACACACTTTAAACCTGTGTTAAACAGTGTTCAACTCCTAAACATGCCTTAGTCGCGTGTTTAAATATGAGCAACCACAAATCCTGATTTAAGTAGTGTCTAACCGTTGTCTAACACGATACTGTTGTAACATTTCTAATCATTTTAGACGTTTATCTTTATCTTTAGACGCGGTCTAGCTAAATAGTCGTCTAAAAGTGGTTTTTTGTGGTAACATGGAAAGTGTTTTATTTATTGAATAATAAGAACAGTCGTCTATTTTACAAATTTTAAAAAAACTGGCAATTCCCATAGCGCGGCTTGCTAATGGGTTAACAGAAATGATAGCGATAGCCTCTAAAATATGCCAAAAGATAATGAACAAAGAAATTTTAAAATTTGGGCACTAACTGAATACAAATTAAGGGCGGTAGCCAGTCCAGCAGTAGAAAAATATAAGAAAACTAGTTTCTCCCCGCAGTTTTACACGCGTTCCCACAGGAATCGTGCTTTTGTCCGGGATAAAAAGTATCCTACGTTACGTTCCGGTCCATAAACTATATATGTGCCAAAAATAACGTGGATCTGTAGGTCCGTTGCTGCATCAAAGAAGGACAAACCAACAAACATAAGTTCGCATTTATTATAATAGTACTGATTACTATATAGGTACTATACTAATTTTTGCTTAGACCTGCCCAAATAGGACTAACACCAAAAAATGCCCGATTTCGGAGAACTGTAAAGTTTTCTTACGAGTGAGAGTGAAAAAAAGAAATAGCAAACTTGCGTGTTAAAAGGCTGTAAAAAAGACTAGTTTGAACGTAAAGATAGCTTCTTTTCACATAACATATAATTTTATTCTTAGGATAATACATATTCAAATAAGGCTTTCAAAACTGTAGATATCCAAGGTTGTATTGTACCTTTTAGAAAATGCCCACCATAAATAATGCATATTGTTCTGCATAGTTGGAGTATTTAGCTCTTGTAGGTATACATATTTTTGTGATAAATCGTATCATTTGAATATTAGCAAATTAATATGCACAATTTAAACTTAATTTAAATTTTGTCAGAGCGTTTGATTGATGCGACGCGTAACCAAAATGCGGGTACCTATTTGGCTCAACGGATCAGCATTGCGGTTCAACGTGGCAATGCCGCCAGCATGCTGGGTACGCTTCCTACTGGTAGTGGGCTAGAACATTTGGGTTATCTATAGGCCTACTAGGGCTTGTAGATTATCCAACTGTTTTTGTAGCTAGCTAGGTTAGATGTAGTGTTTATTTATGTATTAGCTAGTTAATAAAGGCATTTAGCCCGTTAAAAAACTTAATGGTCTATGTACAGTTGTACACCCCGTCGAGGTATTTGGTAGTCCTAACAAATTTTGACATAAGTAGGTTTAGACTGGAAAAGAAGAATCGGTCTCAGTGTTAGGAGTCAGTCTTAGGAGAGGCCTATGTTTATAGATAGGTAGCAAAGAACTGATATTATACAGTCTTGATAGAAGGCTCACGATATTTATATTCACGGCCGTGGAGTCAAACTGAGTCTTGCTTTCGCAACATATCGGGGTAGTATCTATATATATAAAAGAAAGTCGTGTTAGTTACACTATTTATAACTCGAGAACGGCTGAACCGATTTGGCTGAAAATTGGTAGGGAGGTAGCTAAGAACTAGGAGAAGGACAGAGGATACGTTTATCCCGTTTTTTTTCTTTTTTTTTCAAGTTTTTGTAATTTGACAGGTTTGACGGTTCCTGTGGGAACGCGGGTGAAAACCGCGGCGCAGAAGCTAGTTATTCATAAAAACTCAATAAGATAAGCTCGGTCAACTTCTCATTGACGGAAGCTGTTACGCGTGAAAACGAGACAAAACACTATCTAGGTAGTAATTAAGTAAGTTACATAACGTTTATGAATAAAGCCTTAAGAGGCCAATGGCAGAGCAACTAATCTTGGCCCATACTCCAACCACATTAATCACATTACTTTACAGTTTGATTCCTGTTCAAAAATAGAACAGAACAAAATATCCCAGCAGATCTACCTCAAAGAATATCATTACAATTCCACAGTACAATTTCCCCTTTGTACTTATTATAATAAAATGGGATTTTAATAAGTTCTCTGGGCTGAGCGGGAAGATAAAAAGTCTGCCGTTAAGAGACGAAAGGATTGTGGGAGGAAATAACGCGATAAGATAGGTATTATCTCGTGTATTATCCACTTAGATGATTGTTTCTTGGCCTTGACGGGTTTAATTTGTCTTATTCTATTCTATGATGTGCCATAGGCTGAAAAATTAACCATTGATACGCATGTAATGTGTCTGTGTGAGAGAAAATCAGGCCATACCATCTCGATGGCCATACTCTGAATATTTGGGGGCACCGCAACGTATAGGTCACTAAAAAGAGAGGTCCAAGTTTCAAAGAACAGAGCTACAGTAATTACTGTAGCTCTGTTAATAATCGCCTTTTACGATGTATAGGGAATTCCCTATACACCGTAAAAGGCGATTATAAACGAGGAGCTTTGGACTTGTGGGAAGTTCAAGGTGGAGACCTGACCATCCATTCAAGCAAGCCCTGGAAGGATGACATGGTATCACCCGAACCGTCGTAGGATGGATCATGGAAGTCGATGGGATACCAGCAATTACAATCTTACATAACTCAACCCCATTGACGAAAATAAAAGTACCCGGTCTAATTGCGATCGAAGTTGACGCAATTACGTTTTTGTATGACTTCTTGAAAATAATTTTAGCAGTTACGTCTAAAGTTAAGAGCTCCGTAGTAAATCACTCGCGATTGAAAATGATATTCTAGTAACAAGCCGATTCTTTTTTTTTATTTTTTTATGTTTTTTGGTAACGAGACGAACTGGTCGTTTGCCTGATGGTAAGCACAACGCCGGCCCATAACATTTGCTGTGCTACCCAGAACTTTGAAACACAAAGGCCTGCGCGGCACTGCAGTGCGCTCGTTACCCTGAGACATTAGGTATTAAGTCTCATAGGCCCAGTAATTTCACTGGATACTCTGCTCATCAAACCGGAACACAGTAATGCTTGCACAGTACTGCTTGGCGGCAGACTTCACGAGCAAAGCGGTGGTAACAACCCAGACGGACACTCGCAGAAGAGTTAGTCCTCCCACTAACAAATTCAATTAAAAGAATAATTAATTGATATTCGATTGATGCATCAATCAGATTCACAATCGAGATAGATCGTCCAGGTTTTACAAACCGTGACCTACGTCTTCCAAAAGGTTCTTTAAGTATTTTTAAATAGCTTGGAAATGTAGGGGATGGCCTCGTGAAAGGTATTTCTCTAAGGCTTGTGTTATTTAATTTTAATGTAAAAAATGAAAGTCGCCTAAAACTTTGCGACGGGAAAGAAAAACATTTTACGTTATTAGCAAGTTTTTTTTGTGTCGGATTGGGAAAACTTCGTGAATAGCTATTTTACGTAAGAAGGTTTTTGGGACAAATCGTTTAGGATAGGTTCCACCACAAGGAAAATTAGTTTTGACCCGAGCGTACCGTCGCTCAGGTAAGTACGTGTAGCTATAAGTGTGTATATCTGTATAAGGAACTAAAATAGGTTGGAATCTATAGCCCGCCTAGATGCAGGGACTCTTTTCGGTACCGTTTCAAATGGTAACACCGTGTATTCATTTCGGTACAGGTTAATATAACCAAATACTTTCTACACTTATTCCATTTCGATATCGTTATAGGGCGAGCGCGCAGCGTGGAGGGTGTGCGTGGGGTGGGGCAGCTGTGCTGTGTGAGAGTATTTTTTTCTGGCAATTGTTTTCCACATTTTTTGACCAGCGTCATGTCAAAAGAGTAATAGTAGAAAAAAAAACAAAATTTTGAATTTAGTGTATCTGAAACAAAACAAAAATACCCTATACAAATGTGCCAGAGATGTGTGCGAGAGAAAGTCGCGCCGCCACCGCCCGGCCGTCTGGCACTCGCGGGTGGAAATTCTTTAAAGTTGAAAAATGCGATGCATGGTGCGTCAGTCGAGTAAAGCTAAAAAAGCTTAGAAAACACGTACGTACTTAGAAAATCTAATCTAATACGAACTTCAAGTTGAGAGTAATTGTGTTCATACGTCACAGACCAGTATGGTATCTAATAGGTATAGGTGATATGCAAACCTTTGTAGTATTCCGACCTCCTTGTTTACAGCCGATTCATCTGCCACACTCATAGCCATTTAATGGTTACTCAAGCAAGTCCTTAGTGTAGATATCTTTTGCAAATCTAAGGACTCGCTTAAGTTTTTTTTATGTTATTTGGTAACGAGACGAGCTGGTCGTTTGCCTGATGGTAAGCATAACGCCTGCCCATAAAAATTGCAGTGCCACCAAGAACTTTGAAACACAAATGCCTGCACAGCACTGCAGTGCGCTCGTTACCTTGAGACATTAGGTATTAAGACACATAAGCACAGTAATTTCACTGGTTACTCTGCTCATCAAACCGGAACACAGTAATGCTTGCACACTGCTGCTTGGCGGCAGACTTCACTCACAAAGTAATAATTAAACGACTCGGAGCGCGGCAGTTAGTGATTTCTTTGGCTTTCATTTGCACATAATATAATATTACATTCATTATGATAATGACTAAAAGGTTGTGTGTTCAACTGTACAGTCTGTACAGAAGGGTCGGGCAACCCGTGTGTTACCTAGATCTCGATAGGTCATGAAGCCTTGACCTTGTACTTTACTAGAACACGTGTAGATGCCACGGTAACGACATATCTTGCGTCACGACTACTTGAACGTATGATAGCGTTCGACCACTATTGCACCAGGCAGTGACGATGTAGGTAATACAATGTGGTGGTGATAAGCATCATAGAATAAGTACGATAATTTTAATTTTGTTAGTGGGAGGACTAACTCTTCTGCGAGTGTCCGTCTGGGTTATTACCACCGCTTTGCTCGTGAAGTCTGCCGCCAAGCAGTAGTGTGCAAGCATTACTGTGTTCCGGTTTGATGAGCAGAGTATCCAGTGAAATTACTGGGCTTATGAGACTTAATACCTAATGTCTCAGGGTAACGAGCGCACTGCAGTGCCGCGCAGGCCTTTGTGTTTCAAAGTTCTGGGTGGCACTGCAATTGTTATGGGCCGGCGTTATGCTTACCATCAGGCAAACGACCAGCTCGTCTCGTTACCAAATAAAATAAAAAAAAAGTAAAAAAAAAATTGCCTTTTAAGCGACACTTGCCATGTTTTTACTCACTATACGGAATAAGCACAAGGAATCCACGACCCGTGTTGTGCTGTTAAAATTATAAAGACATCGTTAGCACCCACCTACCAACGGAGTCTCAATTTCCTGAAGGTCTATTCTACCCTTAGAATTTTGATATTTCAAACTTGATTCGGTTATCTTTCTTGTTCGCTAAACTAGAAACACATACAAGGTTGCTCATAGAAATACGAGTATAGCTCACCTTGAAGTAGTTACAAAATGTAATTCAGGAAAATAGAACAACTCGCGTAAATAATGATGCGCAATGCTTACCTGCATAGATCCCGACTCCTTTTTTATAATATTGAATAACGAGGCGAGCGGGTCGTATGCCTGATGGTAAGCAGGGAACACCTGGCCCTAACTTGTACTATTATTGTATACTAGCTGTTGCCTGCGGTTTCACCCACGCGGAGTTATTGGAAGTCATGGTTTTTATTTTTTTTCTCGGAACTCGAATTCTTTCTCTAAAGTAAAAGTAGCCTAAGTTACTCTTTATAACATCAGCTATTTGCCAGTGAAAGTCCCGTTAAAATCGGTTCAGCCGTTTCGGAGATTACCCGGAACAAACAGACAGACAGACAAAAAATTTAAAAATGGTTGTTTTGTTATAGGTACCGTATATACTTTCATATGCCTTTGGTAGAAAGCTGTTATTTTGTCATAACAAACAGACACTTCAATTTTATTTATTTGTATAGGGGCACCCCAGACGCTCAAGCAAACGTACGTTTGCTTGTCAGAATAACAACGCTTTTGCGTCAAGTGCGGATTTCGTGACACTCGATCTGTATCACGAAATCCGCGCTTGATGCAAAAGCGTTGTTATCCTGACAAGCAAACGTAAGTTTGCTTGAGAGTCTAAGGTGCACCATAGATTTAAAAAAATCAAAAACGATGTAGTTAAGAGAGATAGCGATAATGGGCCGGAGAGTACCAAATAGGCTATACACTTTTCCCGGAAAAATGCCGGAAGGAATCTTCAGCCACTAGCTGTAGTTATAAACTACACCAGCTGTAGCGTATCCTAAACCGAGAAATTGAATACGTAAGTAGATTTAAAAAACTGTACTATGCTAATGCTGATCCAAATTTAGCAATATGTAATTTCATCTGTTCTGTTCTCATATGTCAGTGAATGTGTAGTTGGAAGGTTGCGTCAGTGAGGTTCGCAGGGCTGGTCTGTCCTGGGGCTACGTGCAAATAGAACGAAGAACATCAAAGGACAACAGAGCCTTGAAACTTTGTAAATTGAACCGTACGCTCGCAAGGTTTAGCTTCCCTCCCCGGGTAGATCGAATGTGCAAATTAGTTGTTTTCTTTGCTTTGCCTGTGTTTATATGTTATTCATATGAAACTGGAGCAGAATTATTTATTAAGAATTTTATTTTTAATTTATCTACGAATTTAGTAATTATAGAGTAACCAGTGAAATTACTGAGCTTATGAGACTTAATACCTAATGTCTCAGGGTAACGAGCGCACTGCAGTGCCGTGCAGGCCTTTGTGTTTCAAAGTTCTGGGTGGCACTGCAATTGTTATGATTCGGCGTTATGCTTACCATCAGGCAAACGACAAGCACGTCTCGTTAGGAAACATTATAAAAAATAATTGTCACGGCAAATTAGAGAAAGAAATTTATGTCCGTAACTTGTTTGGAGCAAATTTGACTTTACAATTCGACAGTTTTACTCTTATAGCTTCACTTTTAACTATGTAATGGAATCTTGGAAGTAAGAATGAAGGCTACTTCTAAAAAAAAAAAAAAATAGAAAGCCTATTTTTAATGGTCGTATTGAAATGAAACAGTATATATTATAATAATTGTAGTTAGATGACAATACAGTAATTTCGATATGGAGCTGATGATGGAGCCAGGAGGTGGATAGTAGGACTCCTCAGTGGCTACTGAAGATTTCTACTATCCACCTCCTCACAAGTCAATTCTCCGTAGTTTGGACTCATATAATTCATTTTGACGAGAGATTGCACTTTGTGTCAAGGTTTTGATGATGGAACCAGGACCTAGAAGTGTGTATTTTAGTGTTTTTTAAAACTACATAATTATAATGGTTACTTAAATGGTCAAAAAGGCAAAAAAGTCAATGGTAGACAAAGGGCATTCGCTTCGAAGCGATTCTAATTTTATAGTCATGATCATGATTGATATAAGATAAAGAAGACATAAAGAAAAAGTCTTCAATTGACTCAAAACAAAAGTAAAAGAAAAATATCAGAAACATACATTAGGTTATTTGATGGAATCAGGCGTTACTTTGCGGAAATAGCCATCAGAAACTGGGTATAACCAGTAAGGGTTGGCAAAGCCATCAGTAACTGAGTATAAGCAGTAAGGGTTGGCAAAGCCATCATTCAGTATAAATCGAACTTAGGCCATTAGACATTCTTTATCGCGGAATTGAAACTATAAATTACTCATTTTATATAATCTTATACATTAGGTTATCGCGCAAGGAACTAACAGGAAGTAACAGGAAACTAGGAACTAACAGCGTGATCGAGATTTCATACACATTGATGAAGATGAGGAAAATAATATCTTGTTTTCCTAATAGCTAATCATATGATTGGGTATTTCTTTTAAATGCGCAAGATTACTTGTGGTTTAACCATGAAAGAACTGAGATCACGACTTGAAACCGCAGGGAAGGCCGGGTTGATGGGCTGAACAGACGCACGCGTGTGTGTTATAATGATAAGATACGACATGTATAACCATTTTATCTTACGCAGAATTTGTTAAGAGCTCCTATTTACCTGCTAGAAAAGTACACTTTCCGGTATGAATATTTTCCGGTACGATCCATTCGTTTTCTGGTATGACAGAGTTTTAAGACAAATTTTATTTGCCTCGTTGTCAAAGTTCATTGTGACGGAGTTCAGTAACGTATAGAAATAGACACAACGATACAAACCTACAAAAAGGACTACTTACACCATGATGAACTTAGCGTGTGGTTAATATAACCAATAATTGGGATGTTGACTGATTTTGGGAAAGTGTTTAAAACGATGCGAACGATAACCCAAATTATTTAAAATTACTTTTTGAATACAGCTAATACTTTAATTATCATGCATTTTAAATGCCTTTTTAAGTTTCGCTCCAAAACGCCAATACTGGTCACGTGGTCGATGTGACGTCATGCGCTTAGTACAATTCATGGCACAGATAACTATAATTATATTCACAGAAAAAACTCTAACATACTAGGCAGAAAGAGCAATAATTATACTCATTCCGATTGAGCGAGTGACGTCACGCGCATTTTATGTCACGTGACTTTGGACTGATGTTATTACATTTTGATTATTAAATTAAAATTAAATTCCTTAAAAATAAACAAAAATATTGTGTTTTATTGGATTTCTGTAACAAAAACTACCGTTACGCGGCAAAATTATATTTTTCTTTGAATACAGTCAACATCCCAATTATACCACCAACCTTTCGTATAGGTATTTAATTTTAGTTTGTGTTTGTATGTTATCATCTGCTATAATTAACGTCTATTATTTAGATAAAAATCCAAGAACATTTATTCCATTGTACTGAACGATCTTACTATTCATCCGACGTTTCGTTCCCTAAAAGATTTTTGTTTCCGCCTTTGATCGCTATCGCTCTATGGAAGGAAATGGTAAACAGGCGAAATTTGAAATGGGTTTTGCTTTAAAGTGCTTGATCTAAGCTTTAAGTCAAGCACTTGAACGCTAGTAGACTTAGGGTCTGACCACAAAAAAATTAAACACACTTTAAACTTGTGTTAATCACTGTTTAACGCCTGAACATGCCTTAGTCGCGTGATTAAATATGAGCAACCACATCCCTGATTTAAGTAGTGTCTAACCATTGTCTAACTCAATTCTGTTGTGACATTTCTAATCATTTTTGACGTTTTTCTTTAGACGCTGTCTAGCTAAACAAGTGACTAAAAATGGTTTTTTGTGGTAACGCTATTTTAGATTGTAAGATGACGATGTGGTCGAAGATGAATTCAATATTAGGAGCTCATAAAGAAAAATGTCCTGTTTTTAGTCGCAAAATTATCCATTTCCGTACATATCAACAGCAAAATAAATATAGTAGTATATAGCCAAGTGTTTATAGAAAAGATTTATATGAGAAATTCCCCTGGACCTTGAAAAAAAATCACAAAAAATTACCCTAAAAATGTAGTCTCTAAATGCTCACTATTTTGAGTGAAAACTATAATAGGTATGCATATTAAAAAAAATAAGGAATCATCTAAAGAGATATGTAATCCATACATCCATACAGATAAATAAAATTGAAGTGTCTGTTTGTAATATCAAAATAACAGCTTTTTACTAAATGCATATGAAAGTATATACGGAACCAATAATAAAACAACCATTTTTAAAATTTTTGTCTGTCTGTCTGTCTGTTTGTTCCAGATTACCCATCTCCAAAACGGCTGGGCCGATTTTGACGGGACATTCACTGTCAGATAGCTGATGTCACAAGGAGTAACATAGGCTACTTTTATTTTAGAAAAAGAATTAGGGTTCCGCGCAAAAAAATAAAAACCATGAAATCCAATATTTCCGCGCGGGTGAAACCGCGGGGCAGCAGCTAGTAATATTTAAACTTAATGGTGTCACTTTTTTTTATTTAAATAAAAACTACTATATAAATTTCAACTATGAGCAAACGCATCGCCATTTTCAAACCTTATTTCAATACAAAGGATTAAAGAAAAGAGCGGATGAAGAGGCTTAGCAATAGATTTCCAATTATTTGAGACTAGCTTTGCCCGCGGTTTTCACCCGCGTTCCCACAGGAACGGTGCATTTTTCTGGGATAAAAAGTAGCCTATGTTACTCTCCGGTCTATAAACTATATCTATGCCAAAATCACGTCGATCCGTTGCTCCGTTACTGCGTGAAAGAAGGACAAACCAACAAACACACTTTCGCATTTATAATATTACTAGTAGGACTAGTAGGATTTTTAGTGTGAACGCTATCAAGGCAAAAAAAATGTTCTACTCCACGCTCAGTTTCGTAACGATGGTACGCTCGAGTTTAGCTATAAGACGAATCGAATCATTGACTGCAAATCACATATTTAACACTGAGTCATCAACACTACAAAAATGTTACACTCGTATTTTTAAAAATACAAATTTTTGTGACATTTTAGTGTGACGTCCAACAGCGGCGGCCGTGACGAAAATTGCGTCTCAAAAAGACAACCGCCTGACATTCAGATTTTTGTTTTGGTTATGCATTTTTGTTATATTATATTGTATTGTACATACTTACCTAGTTAAAGCACAAAACAGAAAGTCTGTTTTCTGGTTAAAGGTTCTAAAATCTATTGTAATGTCTCGATATTGACATTTAAAAGCATACGCAAATTAATTCAAAGTAAGTATTACGTAATATATATGAACACTTGATAATAATCACTTACAGATCCTGGCTCCTGACTAGGATTTACTGAATCTAAGGAATTTGGATAGATCTCACCACTCACCAACTAACGGAGTTCTCACAGGTCCACAATGGCCATATTGAAATATTTCATCAAAATACATACATCCGTTTGTTACTAATATAGACATATATGTCTATATTATCCTATCCTACTAATATTATGAGCGCAAAAGTTTGTGAGAATTGATGTATGGATGTTGGTTACTCTTTCACACCAAAACTACCAAACAGATTTTGATGAAATCTTACAGTAATATAGCTTAGGGTAAACGCTGGTAATGTCGTCAATGTCCCAATACTCGTCAGATTGTAAAAAAAGGCCAGTTACTTATTTCAAACGAGAGCTTAATAAAAGATTTTTAGAGCAATATATTTAAAATAATATACTTCATAATTAAAATGGCACCATTTAGTTATATCTATAATGGTTCCGGAGAAATGAGCTATCAAAGTTAGCGATTTTGAAATTTGTGTTTTTTGGGAAGTTTAGTAACTGAAAGTGTAGTCCTGCGCACCACTTATGTTTTCAAGTTTCATAGGACCAGGAGGCCGTTTTAGTAAGTGTGATATTTTAGTGAAACGCTCAAGTTAATTTTCTAACGATATAACCTATAAAATTGTGCTATTTTTATTATTAGCTTCTTATTTATGCGTATGACAGGTATTCGTACTTAAAATACCCTATCTGACCCAATACCCGTCAGTATTTATATTATTTTGACGGTAACTGGGACATAATTAACAAAATGTGCGTAATATCGTCATTGAGTATATTTTGAACCTTATTGTGCAGTGATACGGTTTACGGTTTTATTATAAGGTGGCGGTCAGATTTTTATTTGAGTATATTAATTGAGGGTTCGCAAAACTATTATTTTATTTAAAGATAATTACCTCTATAATCAAGTATGGAATTACGGTTACCGATAAGACCGCCTCTATTTTTTTTATATAAAATTATAGTTATAATAAGTACATACAATAAAAAGTTTTCGGTTTTTCTTTTTTGTATATTTTGTAGGGGCATGCCTTGTAGGTTGATATTTTGCAAGCGAGACAATACGCGCAATTTGGCGCTAGTCGTACCACCACCTTGCAACCGCGTCCATAAATCATGAGGTAGACGTGTACGAGAACAGGAGGGAAGACCTAAGCTTTTGCGCTGAAAACATTTGGCAGAATTGTCAAAAGACAAAGAACTGCCACCGGAACCGTTCAACAAGGCGGGAAATCGGTATCCTATTGGGGCGGTATAATGATTGGTGCTAGAACGACATTGATCCCGTATCGTGTCTGGATGACTGCAGCTTTGTACCAAACCATTGCTATTGATGGAATTGTCAGGTCATGTAGAATAAACCATGGTCCTCGATTCGTATTGGTTGACGATAATGCACCCAGCACATCGAGCTCAACAACTCAACGCTGCTCTGCGTGAATACGACATTACCAGGTTAGACTGGCCTGCCGGCTCGCCTGACTTAAACCCGATAAAACACGCGTGGTATGCTGTCAAGCGAGCTGTTTGGAACCGTCAGCCACCTCCCCGTCCCCAGACAGTGCCAGAGATCAGGGAAGCCGTTATTCAAGAATGGGACAGGTTACCGCAAGAAATGCTGAATAACTTAATTCTCAGCATGCCAAGAAGGATTGCCGCATGTGTTCGAGCCAGGGGAGGAGTTAACTTATACTAAATAAAAACAATTTAATAATAAATGTTGATAATATTTAGTTAAATCCTATATTTCTTACAATTATTTATCAGTCAAAATTGCACTAGGACTTTTAAATTCAATTTTAGTTAATAAAAATATTTTTTTTTTATTTCAACAAGTGTATCTTTTTTAAAAAAAGATGTTACGTAAGCAACATTCTTTTAAAAAAGTAAAATTAAAAAAAAAACATCTTTTGCTAGTGATCTCAAACTTTATTTGACGTGTGTATGTAAATCGGATTACAATGCAATATAATTATATCACCGAGTTGGACTGATAACAGAGCCGGAAGGTAGTAACGTATAGTATAGTAACGTTGTAACGTAATGACATAACCCCATTGAGTATTTACAAGAATCAAACGAACCTTAGGCGATATTTAGGATGCCAATGATGGAGCCGGAAGGTGGCTACGAGACTACAGAACCCATTACGTATTTTACAAAAAGCTTTTCTGGAAAAATATATTTGAATATTTATTTATATTTTTTCACAAAAAAACTTGTTAATACAAAAAACAGCTTGATTAAATTGGTTTCATTTGGTGCAATAAATAATATTCTTTAATCTTTTTTTGTCCTAGGCATTCGACACGTTTGGTTATTCTGGGTATATTTTTGCCTTATATTTTTAATTTGAGGGTTATATCGCCAAAAAATAATTTAATAATGAACCTTAATACCAAGGTTGCAGAGTTCAAAATAGTGGTAAAAATTGACGAGCTCTGGGACAATTTGACGAAAATTAGGACAAATCTGACGGATACTGGTACAATTCACTTATTTTTCAGTTTTTCAATTATTTTAATAACTTATGGTTTTTTTTATCGTACTAAAAATATATTTACCGAAAAGAGTTATAAATAAGTAATCACGTCAAAAAATTTGATATTTCTAAGTAAACAAACAGAGACGAGGCAAAGCTGCAAAGACAGGTAAATTCAGAAACTGACGAGTAATGGGACGTTTACCCTATATATCAGAATAACACATATGCAACAATTTGTAAAGGTACAAACCGCGCAGTCGAAGCCACGAGAGGAAGCTAGTTATCCATAACTCCAATTCATACAAAAATGCGAAAGTGGTTTAGTTGGCTATCCCTTCTTTTACGCAACAATGGATTGACGTGATAAAGATAGTTTATGTCCCTAACTCGAAATAGTGGAAGGCTGAAATAGGCTACTGTTTTCTCAGTTGCTGTGGGAGCCTCCTGCTGGTCAACTGGCCTACTGCGCGCAGTAGCTAAAACCACTTATAAATCATTAGCTAGTTTTATAATCCTACTAATCCTACTTCCTACTAATATTATAAATGCGAAAGTGTGTTTGTCGGTTTTTTGATTTGTTGGTTTGTCCTTCTTTCATGCAGTAACGGAGCAACGGATCGACGTGATTTTTGGCATAGATATAGTGTATGAACCGAAGAGTAACATAGGCTACTTTTTGCCTGGAAAATGCACGGTTCCTGTGGGAACGATGGTGAAAACCGCGGGCAGGAGCTAGTTCTATCTATATATTAGGTTAGGTAAACACCGATGTTTTGTATTATACAGATATGAATAATTTATAATACATACATTTAGTAGTGGTAGATATGTGCATCTAAACATGACCTCTAAACAGGTTAGGCGAATGGCCACAGATTGCCTTCGGAAGGGTTATTTGATTAAATAATTACAAATGCTTCTAATATACCGGAAAGCTTCAGAATGAGGTGATTAACAAAACAGTGCCAAAGGCGTTTAGTTAGTGCGTTATAAATGTAAGGCCACGAAGAGAACCATGACATTTTTGAAAAAATATTTTTAGTTCTTACGCTTGAAGTTTATAGCGTAGTACAAGTGTAATAAGACCAGCTGCGCAAGTACGGAAGTCGATTCGATAAATTTCTCGAATCGATAAAACTGATAAATTTATCGAACGTTGCGTGTACCGAAATCTGATCGTAAAGTATTGTAGTAGCACTATATTCTCTTTGGATTCGACCTAGATATTCGATAACTTTTGTCGATTGTATCGAGGCTCGATAAGTTAAATAAAAATTCGATAAACCCAGTTTATCGATTTGAACTGTCAATTTTATCGAATTTTATCGAACGAAAAGATCCGTACTTGCGCTGCAGTTCGACTGCAAGTAAGTATCTTTTTATTCATAAAACGAATTTTTGACATGTATATTAAAGACTACAGGAAATAATCCGTACTGTAATAAATGTGAAAGTGTGTTTGTAGGTTTGTTGGTCTGTCCTTCTTTCACGCAGTAACGGCGCAACGGATCGACCTGATCTTTTGCATAAATATAGACTATGGACCAGAGAGTAACAGGCTACTTTTTATACCGGAAAAATGCACTGTTCCTGTGGCTGAAACAGCAGGCAGAAGCTGGTATTACGATTGGTTAGCGTTTGACAACTGTCTTGTCGCCTAATCTGTGGTCTAATCTGTGGTAAATGTAATCCTCTCATTCATTTTATTCGATAGATACCTACAATTACAAGATACTACAATAATTGTGCCCATGTGTACTATTGTCAATTCTGTGCCAAAGTCGGCATTTTGCTCAGTATAATTATCTGCCATATTTTCACTTCGTCACTCTATTTGTCCGCGCCATTATAAACATATTGTTTAAAAAAAACTTAAACCAAATACTGAAAGTTGCCTAAAATAGTTTTAAATTATTTCAGTAGTTCTCCATATCGCAGCATTTCGCAGAAAAATACTAAACACTTTATCATTAAAATGGAAACTGGAAAGCTATTTATTGATTTTTTTTTTATTAAATTTGGGAAGGAGTATTATTCTCGTCTCATCACTATTATGCTAACGACTCACTAATAGACGCTGCATCATTTTAAATTACCATAAGGCGCTTACACACGGGAATGACTTATCTTGTCATGCGTCACGCACGTCGGCTTGACGTGATGTTTTTTTCTAATACGTTATCAAAAAAATGTAGACTATGCTTCTAAAGCAGATTTTCCAACGTTATAAGTCTGTATGTATTGCAGCTAAACAACATTTAGAGTGGCCTGGGTAGACGTTAGCAGAAGGAAATCTATACAAATAAATAAATTGAAGTGTCTGTTTTTAATATCAAAAATAGCTTTTTACCAAATGCATACGAAAGTATAGACGGTACCTATAACAAAACAATCATTTTTTAATTTCTGTCTGTCTGTTTGTTCCGGGTAATCTCCGAAACGGCTGGACTGATTTTGACCGGACTTTCACTGGAAGGTAGCTGATGTTACAAGGAATAACTTAGGCTACTTTTATTTTAGAAAAAGAATTAGAGTTCCACGCAAGAAAATAAAACCCAAGAAATCCAATATTTCCGCGCGGGTGAAACCGCGGCCAGCAGCTAGTTATGAATACATTTCTTTTTTTCTTGAAAGAAAGAAAATGGAGAAATCCTTCCAACGCAGAGCGACAAAGAGGTTACGCCGGTTCGTGTCATCCTTTGGCAATTAGTCGGGACTAAGAGTAGCTCCGAAAAATTGTCATATGCGGTCCTCTCTCGACGGCGTTAGTGTTCATACTAACTTCTTCCCTTTTATTGAGGTGTGAATACACTTCACGGAAAAAAAGAAACTCAAAAAACGCAAATATAGTAGTCTTGATAGCAGTTACATATTTGAGCCTTTTGGGGTTGAGACACTTGGACCGTGGGGACCTGGAGCTCATCGAATTTTCAAAGAACTTTCAGGGCGTCTGGTCGAAGCCACACGTGACCAAAATGCTGGCCTCTACTTAGGTCAAAGATTAAGCATTGCCATTCAACGTGGCAATGCTGCCAGCATTTTGGGAACGTTACCTACTGGTAGCGGCGATTGTAAATAGATTGGTGTGTTTATTATTTAGTTATTTTTACTTTTATCTGTTAGTTAAGATCCTTAATTAACAGACGGCTCCGTAGCTAAGTTGGTAGTAACCCTGCCTGCAAGGCGAGGGGTCCCGGGTTCGATTCCCGGCCGGGGCAGATTTTGTGTAAGCATAAAGTTTGTTCTCGGGTCTTGGATGTTTGTGATGTGTATCTGTGTATGTCCATGCCACCTGCGACACAGGGAATCCTAGTGCGGGGGTATGAGTGTGTAAGCGTTTATGTTTTTTTTAAAGACTGTTCTAAGAAGTAAATTGGTACTGTCACGGATAATGATTAATGAATAAGAATTAGGTTCATTATCATTTCCACACAATTGACAAACTGCAGATGTTAGTGACTCAAGGAGGTGACTCTAGTAAATAAGAGATGAACAGCGTAGTCGAGTCAGGTATTAACATTTCAACACAATTGACAAACTGGTGAGACCTAAGGCGGTGATCTAGTAAGAGGTATATGACTGTTGTTGAGACTCGAGTCGCCGCGCGCCGTACGGCACGACAAGTCGTTCTCGTGTGTAAAACGCCTTAATGTTTAGTAAATGATGCGTAGATTCAAAACATACGTGAACTTGGAAAAAGGTTAACATTAATTCAGGACCATAACTCATATTTTATTTGAAGGACGTAATCTAAAAGCGTTTAAGTAAGCGTTTAAGTATTATAGCCACGTGACTATGTATTTCGTCACTTGTTTCGGTCGATTCAATAAATAAATAAATAATAAACATTTATAGTGTTACCACAAAAAAAAACATTTTCAGTCGCTTAATTAGCTAGACAGCGTCTAAGGATAAACGTCAAAAATGATAAGACATCTCACAAGAGAATTGTGTTAGACAACGGTTAGACACTACTTAAATCAGGATTTGTGGTTGCTCATATTTAATCACGCGACTAAGGCATGTTTAGGCGTTAAACAGTGATTAACACAGGTTTAAAGTGTGTTTAATTATTTTGTGGTAAGACCCTAAACATTCAGTAAAGCCGCTGTTTTGGATTGTGATCTAGCATGGTAAATTGGGTATTTTTTTTGTCTGGTTACTGGGCATCATTACCATACTGAGCATTACTTGACCTAGATCTGGAAATGAAATAGTTTTATAGCTCGCAATCTGAGCGGGCAACTCAAAGTTCTTAGACCGGAACCAAAACTTAATTAGATACTGTTTTCAATTAAAAATGTTGTCGATGACAGTTCAGATGATAAGGGCTACTTCCTCTTGGGCGGGGCCGCAAGAATATTTAATTCGTGTATAATTATGGGAGACACGCTATGATTTTTTCCGCAATTATTAGATCAAGGGCGCGAAGAAAATTAAGTGTATTTAAAATACTGTAGTTACTTGAAATTGTAATTAATATAAGCTATGATTATAAAAATTGTTTTTAATTTTCATGATTAATGTCCGATGGTGTTAAATTACGGTCATTCCTAAGGGTGGATGCACATTATTTGTACATACACCTATATAATGCAACTATACCTATATAATGCCACATGCAATGCAACCTTTTTCGCGAACGAACTAAAAACTACTGTATACACGTCATGTGCATTCGTTCATATACTTTCACATAGTATATACAAAGACTTAGACTTAGCTCGTACTTTCCATAATAAAACTAAGATTTTGTTTTTATTATTGAATTTTTAGGGTTTGATCTGAGTCATAACGTTGGTAATAAAGCCTGAAGTATTAAATGTAAAACAAAAACAACTAACGGTTAGTGGGAGGACTAACTCTTCTGCGAGTGTCCGTCTGGGTTAGTACCACCGCTTTGCTCGTGAAGTCTGCCGCCAAGCAGTAATGTGCAAGCATTACTGAGTTCCGGTTTGATAAGCAGAGTATCCAGTGAAATTACTGGGTTTATGAGACTTAACACCTAATGTCTCAGGGTAACGCGCGCACTGCAGTGCCGCGCAGGCCTTTGTGTTTCAAAGTTCTGGGTGGCACTGCAAATGTTATGGGCCGGCGTTGTGCTTACCATCAGGCAAACGACCAGCTCGTCTCGTTACCAAGTAACATAAAAAAAACCTGTGTAAAATATTACAAATCTGTGGTAAAACTAGACCATTTCATTTGTTTTGTCTTAAAACTTTAAACGAGCAATTCTTGTATATACATAAATTTATTTCAGCTATTTCAGAAACGGCTCTAACGATTTGGAGGGAATTTTGTATTTAGATAAGGTTTTGCTTTTTAAGTTTACCTACAAAAGGATTTTCCCTCGTTTGTTTGTTATGTTTTTTTTTAAGTTGTGCTCGGTCGTCTAGATTGTTCATTTCGGGTATCTGTATCTAATAACGCAGTTCTACATAAAAAATAGTTTTCAAAAATCGAGTGAAGTTCGCTCACCCAGATATTTTTAATAGCCTAGGCAATAAGGACAAATTGATTTTAAGTGGTTTAGATTTTAATCTATAAAAATGGTAAAACACCCTAAAGATGATAAGAACTAATGATTGGAAAAGAATCCCGCCTGAGGCGTTTACTATATAGGCATGTGTATTGTATATGTATCTATATGACATTGCTAAAACGTTCCTTTTTACTGAGATTGTTAACTTTTCTCATCTCAGTACCTAAATAGTCGTAAAGTAACGTAAACGTGAAACCACAAACGATTACAATTATGTGAACGCAATTTGGTGCGTGGCACAAGAAATAGCGTTTAAGACACAGTCAAATTTAAAATCAATATTTTCGCTAAATATGGGAGAAGCCACTGATTGCTGAAACACAGTTTTTACTAGTTCGGCAACCTATGGGTTCATTGATACTCTGTGCAAAAAGTTATGTCAATAAATGATTTTTTACTTTTTACTAAATAGGTATTTGACATTTGTAATAGTTTATTTACGACTCTGACGCTGTTAAAAATGACGCTGTTAGAGTCATTTATTTTAATCTTCTTGAGTGCTCTATTGGGGCCTATGTAGGTACCTAGGTAGGTACTACAAATGTTATGAAATCTCAGAAATTTCAATAATCTATCTATACAAATAAATAAAATTGCAGTGTCTGTTTGTAATATCAAAATAACAGCTTTTTACTAAATTCATATGAAAGTATATATGGTACATATAACAAAACAACCATTTTGAAATTTTTTACTGTCTGTCTGTCTGCCTGTCTGTTTGTTCCGGGTAATCTCAGAAACGGCTAGACCGATTTTGAGCTAGTGTAAAATAAGAGTGCTTAATTACTAAAAAAAGGTAAAGCCGCAGCGGCTAACCGCACGTTCATACTACACGAGCGGTTTCCCGTGATTGCGATTGAGTTGTCTTTTTTATTTTTTTAATAATTGTACTAAAATAAGCGCCGCAAGAGCAGCTATTATTGTCATTTGAAGAATGAACAAAAGATAGCGGCAACCCGTGTAGTATGATGATCCGCTACCGCTTTCTCGAATGGTTTCCGGTGACGGCAGAATCTCTTGTAATGCAGACCGTAGACGCTTATGCTTATGCTTTTGTTAGTGGGAGGACTAACTCTTCTGCGAGTGGCCGTCTGGGTTGTTACCACCGCTTTGCTCGCGAAGTCTGCCGCCAAGCAGTAGTGTGCAAGCATTACTGTGTCCCGGTTTGATGAGCAGAGCAGCCAGTGAAATTACTGGGCTTATGCGACTTAATACCTAATGTCTCAGGGTAACGAGCGCACTGCAGTGCCGCGCAGGCCTTTGTGTTTCAAAGTTCTGAGTGGCACTGCAATTGTTATGGGCCGGCGTTATGCTTACCATCAGGCAAACGACCAGCTCGTCTCGATACCAATTAACATAAAAAAAATAAAAATGCAAACGTGCGTTTGCTTGTCAAAATAACAAGGCTTTTGCATCAAGCGCGGATTTCGAGTATCTCGTAATCGACGCTTGATGCAAAAGCGTTGTTGTATTGACAAGCAAACGCACGTTTGCATAAGCGAATACGGTCTGCATATGAGCCAGCTGTAGCAATTACTTAGTTGGTAATGGAAAAAGAGTGTAAGTACTGACAAGAAACAAAACAAATCGCTTATGCCTTGCACTAAGACGGAATCGATTATAATTATCATTCGTATTCGAATCGCGGCCTTGCCTGCGGTCTAGGTCAGGTTGACTCGGCGACTGGTGAGCCTCATCGTAAGCAAGCCCTACCTACATTACCTACTGTAACTATAGGTATTTTTTATTGCGCTTTTTGTATATTTTTATATAAGTCTTTTATAGATACGAATCAATAATCCGTTGCTAAAAATAGCGCGCTATTTAGCATAATCTCGTTTTGTTACATAACAGTACCTATTCACTATAGCCGTTATGATAGAGTAGACCGTCTAATATAACCTTGAAAAAATCGTAATAAGTAGCATTAATGTCCTTTAGAACGTGAGAAGCCACGTGCTTCTTTTTCCACGCTAACACCAGTACAATGCGGAGAATACAAATACTACGTAAGAATACAATTTAAAGAAATTACATTAGTGTGTGAGATGTCACGTGACTGTTTTTAAATTGATGGATTATGATAGGGATGTTGACTCCATTACGCCCCATACAAATTAGACAGAACATCTAACGTCCCTTATTCTACGTGGGCCGTAAAGCTGTACTAAAAACGTTCATTTTGTTGATTTGGCCGTAAAAACTGCGTATAAGTACATAGTCGTGATACATTTTTTTATTCATTAAAATGGAAAGAATTGGGTGTGGATTTTGTCTAGGGCTCCTTTTCTGATTCGTAGAGGAACGTTATTTTCAAAAAGAATATAAAATAGTATCAATACGAGTTTATCTATAACTATACCGATTAGGAACGGGCACGGTGGGTTTCTGGAGGGTTCGTTGACCTTGAGCACGGATTAGATCTGTTGATATCTTTGTCATTAATTACCTATGTTCAGATAAAGACAGATTTGTTTTAGTTCGTGATTCGGGTAGACGAACGTTACAGAGGCCTGCAGCTGTTACGAGTAATTTATTTAACTTTCATAAGTGCTCCGTTGGAGCCTATATGAATTAAGTATTTTGAATTTGAATTGGATAGGATCTAGTATCACATTATGTGATATGTTTTGTAGTCGAATCATACTTATGCATTGTGGTTGTAACCTTTTGACCGCCTTACATAATAACAAAAACAGCAAAGATTTATGGCAATACTAAAAAAAAGGAACAATATAACAACATAGTAACATAGGCATCGTAAAACCATATAATTGCAAATTGGACATATCCTGATTTGAATATTGTTGTGCTGTATACAATGAGCAAGGTGACGCATCTCTTAACAATTCTGATCCGTAACAAGACCTAGATCTTAAGTCCTAACTACATTGTGTTTTAGAATTCGTGCCTTAGAATGACAGCTTGACATTTGAATACATAACGATCTTGATTCTGGCGTCACAAATTTAAACTTAACTTTAGTTTGGTTCTCTCTTTCCTATAAATAACAAGAGGAAGTGATAGATGTTCGACAGGTCTATTCAGTTTAAGAGCGGTCAAATAGGGTTCATAACCGGCACAGTATATATTTGACAGCTCTTAAAGTAAATAACTCGTAAATAGATAAAACTATATAGAGCCTTGATAAATTAGACGCCACACAGTCATTGCTGTCAAATTTGCACTATATTAGTTACAATCAAGTGGAATAATTTGACAGGTCTAATATATATTTCATCGCTTTCTCATGTTCTCATTTGAAAAGAGCGAGTGAAACTAAAATTAGATTTTTGACGTCAGAATCGACGCCCATAACAAATACAAAATAGTCTATATATTTTACCAAGTAGTAAGATTAACACTTCAGCGAGTTTCCCTCTTGGTAGTTACCATCTATTTGCATCGATCTTGTGCAGTTTGCCACCGGAGCAGTAATGTGCAAGCATATTATGCACTTCCGTATGCCCTACTTTCTTACAAATATTAATATTACTAGCTGCTGCACGCGGTTTCACCCGCGCGGAGAATTGAATTTCATGGGTTTTTATTTTTTTGCGCGGAATCCTATTTCTTTTTCTAAAATAAAAGTAGCCTAAGTTGTAACATCAGCTATCTGCCAGTGAAAGTCCCGTCAAAATCGGCCCTACTGTTTCGAAGATTACCCGGAACAAACACACAGACAGACAAAAATTTTAAAAATATTTGTTTTGTTATAGGTACCGTATGTATATACATTCATATGCATTTGGTAAAAAGCTGTTATTTTGATATTACAAACATACACTTCAATTTTATATATTTATGTAGAAAATGGACTGTTGGACCTGTGGGAAACTCCAGGCCAGTGAAACCGCGGCCAGCAGATAAAATAAATACGTTAAATATACTTACTCAATTATTTTAAATAAAGTTTTTACCAACCAGATTAAAAAAAGAAACATTCAAAATACGAAATACAATATTCATAAGTTGAATTTTTAATGATGTTTTTTTAATACAAGGAAGTAATGTTATTTAAATATTTTTTGGAGTTTAAAATACATATTATTAAGTAGTATTTGTTTTGTCATAATGATGGCTCAGTGGTGGTAAGGTTGTCTGTCGATCCGTGAGACAAGGAATAATCCTTTTATTACAGTACTTACTACTCTATGGCTAGAATGATCCATTTTCTTGCAATTTTCTCTGAAGTGTAAACACAATGACACTGATATTTCATGATATTTGACAGCTATCGATTAAAGTGATGTCACCGACATTTTTTTTTAAATTGGCTCCACGTGGTTTTCCTATTTAGCCAGTGTCAAATTTATATCAAGATCTAGTGTATGAAAGTATGAAGAAAGTACTAAAAGCCACTTCTTTAATGGTATTATTTTTAAGAACCCGATAACACACTGTGCTAGAATATTGAATTTACATAATTATACATCCTGTATATAAATATCTACCATCCCTTTCTTAGGTTCATGAAAAAGAGAGCTAGAATAAGATTTGGGCTTAAAAGCACCCGTCGAGTTTGTCAAGTCTTACATTATTGTACAAGCATAGAAAATTGTGGTATAGGTACTTTTTAATATTATTTGGTAACGAGACGAGCTGGTCGTTTGCCTGATGGTAAGCATAACGCCGGCCCATAACAATTGCAGTGCCACCCAGAACTTTGACACACAAAGGCCTGCGTGGCACTGCAGTACACTCCATACCACTAAGGGATACGTAGTATCCCTTAGTAGTTTGTGGTACACTCGTTACGCTAAGACATTAGGTATAGAGTCTCATAAGCCCAGTAATTTCACTGGATACTCTGCTCATCAAAACGGAACACAGTAATGCTTGCACACTACTGCTTGGCGGCAGACTTCACTCACAAAGCGGTGGTAGCAACCCAGACGGACACTCGCAGAAGAGTTAGTCCTCCCATTAACAAAACTTCCATTAGATGAATAATACTGAATTCAATCAGTTGATATTAAATTTTATTGCAGATCTAATATTACATCATAGCCCGGTCAGTCAACTGTGGTTTAATTAAAGTTTGTTATGAAATACCTACCTTTAAAGGAAGATCTTCTCATTTTATCACCTTTTTTTGGCACGTATCTTGCGCACACGGACTGATTTGAATATTATATCCACAAAAAACAGTTTGATGTCTCTAGTCACTCGCACAGTTAAATGGACTCTATAATTACACCGTCAAACCGCTTGGGATACAGAGTGCCAAAGAAATAGACCTACATACAGACGCTCGAAAAACACTACCCTCCTACCTTCGACAGTCGAGTAAAAAAACAGTTTTATAATCTTTGATTATTGAGTGAAACTAATAGCAATTAATAGTTAAAATACTTAGGGTTACCCAGTTGCATATCCGTTAGGTATTTGAAGAATTACGTCCAAGATCTAGACAAAGCGCAGCTGCGTTCACTTCATGTTTACAGATATTTTGCAATTAGGGTTATCAAGACATGCATTCTAATCAAAATCACTGTGCTAATTCACATCAAACGAATACTTTATCGAATATATAATATACCATTTGAACATTAACGTTCCGTGTTTTGTGTGCTCGTGGCACTTGCCAATGGAAAAGAGGGACCTGGCCCTAACTTCGATGAAAATACCGGGATGTATGACAATTCAGCCCCCATTTTTCACATTTAAGGGGCAGAATCCGGCGCGCCGCTATCTCCCTCGCGCATCTCAACATTTTTGAAGATAAACAATCACTTAATATAATTATGAAAAATCGCATTCGGTGAAATTGCTGACAATGACATTACAAATATTACACAAAAATTTCATTTTGTTCCATTCATGTTTTCAAACCTAAAAATGGGATTTTATGTTTTGCCCATTTTCATGTATGAAAACTTGATCGGATCAAAATGATACTTTTGCCGTACCTTTGTAATGTTAATGCCAGCAATTTCACCGAGTGCGATTTTTCATAATTATATTAAGTGATTATTTATCTTCAAAAATGCTAAGATGCGCGAGCGAGATAGCGGCGTGCCGGATTCTGCCCCTTAAGTGTTCTTTCATAAAATTTCTATTCAAACATTAAAATAATTTTCAAAATCGGTCCACAATTACATTCATCAAACATTATATCACATACAGTCAAACATATAAGGTTTTATAACCTCCTCCTCATTTTTCGAAGTCAGTTAAAAACCCATAGCTATGTCACTGCTCTATAAAGCTTATTCTCTTCTAATGCCAACATTCAAAACTAAAATTTATAAATCAGTCGGATTATAGCAAAATATTAAATAGCGAGGACTCGCACTAACCTCAACACTCAAAATTATTTATCCTAATATGAATCGGTAAACAGACGTATAACTAATTGTCGCTTTAAAATTCTGAAAAGTTGCCCATGGCCGATATTTTGAGAATTTTAAACGATCTTTTAATTAAGGTCAAAGCTGACAAGTTTTTGAAATTATAGAGGAAACTATTTAGTTAATGGCTACGGTCACAGTTTAGATAAATATACGTTCTATAAATTTTAATTCACACTAATAGTAAGTGATATATAGTGTTACCACAAAAAAAACATTTTTAGACGCCATATGTAACTAGACAGTGTCTAAAGATAAATGTCAAAAATGATTAGAAATGTCACAACAGAATTGAGATAGACAATGGTTAGACACTACTTAAATCAGGGTTTGTGGTTGCACATATTTAAATGCGTGGCTAAAGAATGTTTAGGAGTTAAACACAGGTTTAAAGCGTGTTTAATTTTTTTGTGGTAAGACCCAATGTTTTGTGATTGTGTTCCCATGACTAAATTTTGACAGGGTCTTGTCTCTATTTAGAAGGGAAATGTTAGATTATTTGCTGCACAACATGTAAAGCAACATGCAATGCAATATTTTACATACGATATAATGTGTTCACGCAGGTTCACTGCATTTGAAATGGAAAGTGGACGCGATAGGGGCAGCTCAGACGCTCATGCAAACGTACGTTTGCTTGGGCGTCTAAGCTGCCCCTTACATATGCCAATGAGTGACTAATATAGAAACCACCTGACACTAACTTCGATTTAAATCTGTTGTGCTTCTATATTTTGAGTCTCAGAATATTTTGTTAGTGGTAGGACTAACTCATCTGCGAGTGTCCGTCTGGGTTGTTACCACCGCTTTGCTCGTTAAGTCTGCCGACAAGCAGTAGTATGCATACATTACTGTGTTCCGGTTTGATGAGCAGAGCAGCCAGTGAAATTACTGGGCTTATGAGAGTCAATATTTAATGTCTCAGGGTAACGAGCGCACTGCAGTGCCGCGCAGGCCTTTGTGTGTCAAAGTTCTGGGTGGCACTGCAATTGTTATGAGCCGGCCTTATTCTTACCATCAGGCAAACGACCAGCTCGTCTCGTTACCAAATAAAATAAAAATGCGAGCAAATCCGTGAGTACCTAAACGCTAAAATTGTATCTAATAATTAATCTACGCCTTAGTTCTGGCTTCACATCGATCACGTGCTAGCAAAAAACTAGCAAAAATAATAATTCATCACAGTGATAATAATTGTTATAATCAGCATTATGTCAGTTATAATCTAAGATAGTGATCGTAATGGCCGATAGTAGGAAGTGCGGTAATACATACATGTATAAATCGATTGTTTACGTTAATGTGACAACCCTGACGACAAGCGCAGGCGCAGGCGACCGGCGGCGTGCAACAAGGCTGCACGATATTTGGGTACATATCTTTTGGATAAGTGTTAATTTATTGTTCAATTTTTTACTCAACTACACAGGAAAGCAACATTTTTGATGTCAACAGCTGTATTTTTAATAATAATAATAAACGCTTACACTCATACCCCCGCACTAGGATTCCCTGTGTCGCAGGTGGCATGGACACACACACAGATACACATCACAAACATCCAAGACCCGAGAACAAACTTTATGTTTACACAAAATCTGCCCCGGCCGGGAATCGAACCCGGGACCCCTCGCTTTGCAGGCAGGGTTACTACCAACTTAATATAATGAAATCGCAAAAGAACACCCTAGCTCAATTGACATTTTTGACCAAAAATTAACAAAATTCAAAACCAATTTAAAGAAGATTGTGTTCACTGCTTACAGTGATGATAATACCTAATTATTGTACTTAACTTTCAATATTTATAATTTGTTACCTACAATCACTTTTGTATTAGTATAGTTTCTGCTAATGTAATATTAATCATGTTGTATACACATATTTAGGAATATGGTCTGGTTCATAAATGTAAACTTTATCTAACTATAATATTATTGACTGTATTCTGTTTTGTGTATGAATAAATAAATAAATAAATAAAATAAAAAACTTAGCTACGGAGCCGTCAATAATTGTAAGTGTGTTTATTTGTTTGTAAATAATTTGTAAGTGTGTTTGTATGAAAGTCTATTCGAGGTGTATACTAAAATATTGTACTACTAGCTGCTGTCCGCGGTTTCACCCGCACGGTGATTTTGGATTTCATGGTTTTTATTTTTTTGCGTGGAACCCTAATTCTTTTTCTAAAATAAAATTAGCCTAAGTTACTTCTTGTAATATCAGCTATCTGCCAATGAAAGTTCCGTCAAAATCGGCCCAGCCGTTTCGGAGATTACCCGGAACAAACAGACAGACAGACTAAAATTAAAAAATGATTGTTTTGTTATAGATACCGTATATAGTATATACTTTACAAACTAGCTGCTGCCCGCGGTATCACCCGCGCGGAGATTTTGGATTTCAAGCGTTTTCTTTTATTGCGCGGATCCCTTATAACATCAGTTATCTGCTAGTGAAAGTCCCGTCAAAATCGGCCAGGCGTTTCGGAGATTACCCGGAACAAACAGACAGACAGACTAAAATTAAAAAATGGTTGTTTTGTTATAGGTACCGTATAAACTTTCATATGCATTTGGTAAAACGCTGTTATTTTGATGTTACAAACAGACACTTCAATTTTATTTATTTGTATAGAAAAACGCCTACGCAAAACGCCCCGCGCTTGTCAACGATCAGCCTAATCTTTTTAACATTTTTTATTTACACTAACACTGAGAATTTACTTTATTCGCGAAATTAAGCATTATAAATAAAATTATAGCAACACAAGCGCCTGACCTTATTCACAGCTATTGTGTTCAAAGCTACGATATGGCGTGATTCTGAACACCGCTGACCACTTACCTTCCTTCGGCGATCCATCTCGGACTGTACTATGTAATTAGATTACTTAACTATGCCAATTCAGATTAAAATAATCGGTAAAATATCTATTACTTGATTTAACAATGGTAATGACATCTTGGCGTGATCGCAAGTCGGTGAAAAGTACTCCTACTACAGTTTGTAGTCGATAATAAACGTTTTCATCCACAATACCGCAGAGCTTGAAAACCAAGGTTTTCAACCAGTGTGGTTGCCAGTGATGACTTATGGCACTGAGACGTGGTCTCTTACTGTTGGCCTCATCAGCAAGCTCAAAGTTGCACAACGCGCTATGGAGAGGGCTATGCTCGGGGTTTCCCTGCGTGATAGAATCCGAAACGAGGAGATCCGCAGGAGAACGAAAGTCACCGACATAGCTCTCAAACTTAGCAAGTTGAAATGGCAGTGGGCAGGCCACACCGCTCGCAGAACCGATAACCGATGGGGAAGAAAGGTTCTCGAGTGGCGACCACGAACCGGAAGACGTAGTGTAGGACGGTCCCCCCACTAGGTGGACCGATGATCATGTCAAAACCGCGGGGAACCGCTGGATGCAAGAGGCGAGTAGCCGATCCAAGTGGCGTTCTATGGGGGAGGCCTAAACTATAGTAAACTATGTAAAGCTGTAGACAAATAAATAAATATGTCTGTAGATTATCCGACTGTGTTTGTACACTGTATGTGACTGTGGTTAGATGTAGTCTTTATTTATGTATTAGCTAGTTGATAAGGGATATCAAATTGTCATTGCATTCGGAGACCTCGTCTTCCTCAGAACAGTCCCCGACAACAATGGCAATTTTATTTATCCGTTTAGGCAGCTAGTAAATGTAGGTACCTTACCTAATATACCATTATACTTACCCTGCTCGTCTCGTTATGCAATAGAATAAAAAAAAGAAATATTTATATGGAAATTTGCTTAGTTTATGTTGTGAATAAATCGAGTTAATAATAGTGAGTTAAGATATCTAAATTCAAAAAGAATAAATTCATCAGTACCTAAAACTTAACAACTGCCAAAAACTGTATAAAATATTTGCCTAGTAATTTTAGAAGTCCTCTAACTTGTGGTAGAAATAATTGAAAACTCAATGAGATCTCTTTCAAAAGGAGGATTGGATACGCTCTAATGTCACGTAAGCAAAACTGGACAAACACAAAAAAAAGAAAACAAAAAAAAAACAAACTTTTACTAACACATACAAACACTTTTCTAACATCGACTTATTTTGTTTTAGAAAAAAAATGAGGGTCAAATTAGCTACTGATGTGGTGTGCTTAGCGCGGTGCGGTGTGTATATATATATTTATATATAAGGAGTGAGTGGAGAAACTAACTAAGGCAATCAGAGTAAAGGACTAAACGTGGACCTTTTTTCCTCCATTTTTCCATGTCAAGCTGTACATGCAATGACTATGGAAGCCCGGATCCCAAAGTACACGCTTAGAGATTTGTCTATGACATCCTTAGTCTTAGGATCTTCAACACTCATTCACATAGTAGTTACGGACCCCCGAGAGAGCTTCTAGCGGATCTGTACTGTAGCAACGCGGGCGTGTAAATTTCACTTGCGCGATGCAGGTCGCCGGTCTTATATTTGATTAAGCGAACAGGAACTAATGTAAAACTGTGTTTTTGTATTACAGAATCATCTGTCGCTATTTGTAATTGTATAATAATATGCTTTGGAGCTTTATCACATATTTTTGAGAGCTTTTCATGTATTTTTTTTTGTTTTTGGGTAAGTAACTCCATCTGTTGAATAGTTATTAAACCATTTTAATATTTCTGAATTACAAATCTACCCGCAAAGTTTATCGTTTATCTTGATGATTGATCTTGATCTACCCGCTTGAACTTAATCAAGTGTTGTTATTGTTACTTAGTTACTTGCACAAAACAGTTAAATACTAAAAAGACGTTTAAAACTATATTTTGTGAAGTTTGAGTGCTACAGTTTCTGCCAGTGGTGCAAGTGATAAATTGGTGATATAATAAAATCGTGTGATATAATGTGATAACGTGATATAATAAATATCGAGCCATGGTAATTGCAATTCTGCGCACTGCACTGTTTTAGATGGAAAAAGTTGAAATCCGTGTCGCACTGTGAATGCGATTTCTACAACACTACTGGTATGTATTACTGTAGTATCCACAATACTTTGCGACAAACGCTGTTTTTTAAACCTAAACAAAATTGTCATAAGAAATTGCCATCTCATAAGTCCAGGGCCGGATTATCCATAAGGCAATATAGGCAACTGCCTACAGGCCCAGCACAGAAAAGGAGACCCGCAACCCGAAAAAAAAATGGAAATGTTTCTTCGAGTGAAAATTAAATTTGAAGATTTGTATGTAACAAACCCTTAATGACAATGTTGTTAAATTGCGTTGTTTTTATATTATAACGTCATATTTCAGAACCCATTTCAAATTATTACAGCATAATTTTATTATGGTTAGAAAAGGGGGCCCAAGACGTGCGTTGCCTAGGGAAATGGTTAATCTGGCCCTGCAATATGTCTAGTAATTTCACTGGCTACGTAGCTCATCAAACCGGAACACAGTAATGCTTTCACATTACTACTTGGCGGCAGACTTCACGAGCAAAGCGGTGGTACTAACCCAGATGGACACTCGCAGAAGAGTTAGTCCTCCCACTAACTAACATACATTTAGTAAAAAGCTGTTATTTTGATAATACAAACAGACACATTGCTAGTATTCTATTTAATATGGCTGGTATACTTATAAAAGGAAAACTAAATATAGTAACAGATGGGTACCTATCAAACTCTTTTACAATGCAAACGTTATAAATGGTATTTTCGTTAAATGTAAGGAAATTTCCACTTAACAAAATCTATAAATATAAAAGAGGTAAAGCCAAGAAACTGAAGCCTTAGCACGAATCTGCGACAAAGTATTCATAACGTCATAGCTGTTTGTATTAAATTTGTATGATGAACAATGTACAGTAAATATTTTTTCAAAACCTTTCTTCGCTGTAGTGAGGTGAAAAATTGTGATTTGCTCGGTAGCAAACTTATTTTACGTCACGTACATTTGAAACTTATATATTTGAGACAGTTATAGGTATATTTCCAAATGAGTCATTTTACGGGAAATTAGTAGAAGTGTGTTTTTAGTTTCTAAGTTATTTGTTTATAGGTAACTACTGTGGTTACCCGTGGACATGTCAACAGGAATCGTGTGTGTTTTGTCGAGAAAATAAGTAGTCCTGTCATTCTCAGATTCACAAAATCATCACGTTGCCCGTTGCTGCGTAGTGCGTAATTTTTTATTTGCGTCGAACACTTTCAGTCGACCACCAAAATAATTATTTAAAGAAGAGTCGACATTGGTGTCAATTCTATCATTTCATACTTAAACTAATTTTAGTTTCGCTCTCTCTCTCTTTCAAATGCATAACATGAGAAAGAGATAGAATATATTTTAGACCTGTCAAATTAATCCCCTTGCTTCTGTCTAGTGTAAATTTAATGGCAATGAATTCAGTGGCATCTAATTTATCAAGATCGAAAGATATTTGACAGCTCTAAAACCAAATTTAGATCTGTCAGTCAATTTCCGTCTCTTTCTGATGTTATGCATTGGAAAGAGAGAGAGCGAAACTAAAATTAGTTTAGGTATGTACTAATGATAGAATTGACACCAATATAATACTATACTTTGTTCCATGTTATGATACAATATGCCATATTGTTAGTTAGTATACTAGGCGAACCCTACGACGCGACGTGATAGGATCCAGAATGAGGAAATCCGCAAAAAAAAAGGTCATCAACATAGCACTTAAATTTAGCAAGTTGAGATGATAATGGGCAGGCCACATCGGTTGCAGAACCAACAAACGAAGAGCAAGAATTGTTCAAGACGTAGGTAGTGTAGGCCGGCCACCACGGTGGATCAACAACCTTTTTTTTATTATGTTATTTGGTAATGAGACGAGCTGGTCGTTTGCCTGATGGTAAGCATAACGCCGGCCCATAACAATTGCAGTGCCACCCAGAACTTTGAAACACAAAGGCCTGCGCGGCACTGCAGTGCGCTCGTTACCCTGAGACATTAGGTATTAAGTCTCATAAGCCCAGTAATTTCACTGGATACTCTGCTCATCAAACCGGGACACAGTAATGCTTGCACACTACTGCTTGGCGGCAGACTTCACTCACAAAGCGGTGGTAACAACCCAGACGGACAATCGCAGAAGAGTTAGTCCTCCCACTAACAAAACCTGGTCAAAACATCAAAGTCAAAGTCAAAGTTCTTTATTTGCCAGAAGCAGGTATACATAGTACGATGGTAAAATATAAAAAGACCCAAATACATTCTACCACTACAAATGGTGTGCAAATGTTTGCAATAACAAATAATAATAATAATAATTCTTAACAATATGTATTAATTAAAATCAATTATATTTTCAATTACATCGGGGAACAAGAGAGAGGATGGAAGCAAGAATCGAGTTGCCGGACCAAGTGGCGTCCTGTTGGGGAGACTTATGTTCAGTAGCGGACGCCTTCCGGCTGATAATGTTGGTACTGAGTATTTGTACAAAACACGAAATTGTACCAACTGCTCATAATTCGTTTGCACAAGACGTTTTTTAGCGCTCAGTTAACAATACGACTTGTAAGGTGTTGTCTGTCCATTGATAGTCCAAATGTTTGTATTATATATACCTACGTGTTTTAAAAAAAATTAACCTTGAACTTTAATACATATACGAAAGATTTATACGTATGGTACTGGTTTTTGTATAACTGGTTCTCATGATTAGCTTGTTTTAGAGATGTAACATAAGAATGTGGTTCTATAAGACAAAATTAACAAAAGGGAACACTGAGAAATAATATATGATAAATAGTAACAGCACGACGCAAAAACAATAATATAGTTAATCTATGCTAGGGGCAAAATATTAGGTAGTATGTAAGTACTTTTTTGTATTGTTTTGATTAGTATTTCAACACTACAATTATCATTGTGTCGATGTGGTAAAGTTGCGCACGCTCAGCTTACAATAGGGACTGGCTACTGTGCCAGTCAGCAGGACTAGGAGTGATGGATAGTTTTTTTTAATTTGAAGGAGGCTCCCAAATGAGTACTAGAAATAGTAACCAATCACGCACAGTAATATCATAGAACATATAATAATACTACGTAAAAACTATGTGCTTAAATCCTAAAGCAGAAAATGAAGTGCAAGTCTCTGCTCAAAAGTGTACCATGGTTTTTTGTTACAAAGTGAAATTATAATTTCTCAGGACCTATACCGCAAGTATGTTAAATATGTAAAAATGTTTTGATGCTTGTTTTGAGTGGGCGTTACACTTTACGTAAACTTGCCAGCTTGCCTTATTATTTTATAGTCAAAATAAAAGAAACACTGATCACACAAACTCTCACACTTTGCATATTTCTTTTCACCGTCTCTGTGTCAAGGTACTAAAAAAGAAAGCCGTCAACTTTATTGTGATACCTAATTTAGATTCAAGTTTCCCCAAAAAATTAAAAATATCTCGGTTACCCGGCCATGCAGATATGTAGGTATTCGATTTACATAGTATAGTTTTAGACCGCGTCTTCGCACGCGTGGAATCGGGATCAAGGTAGTGTTACTTCGACATCTATATACTCTACATAACAAAACTTCATCAAATCCATTCAATAATTACGGAGTTGTATTACTACACAATACTCCACGTTAGGTACTCCTAACGTGGAGCAAGCGCAACCACGGGCAGAAGCTAATCCTACTATATATATCTTAGTAATATTATAAATGTGAAAGTGTGTTTGTTGGTTTGTTGATTTGTTGTTTGTGCTTCTTTCACGCAGTAACGGAGCAACGGATCGACTTGATTTTTGGCATAGAGATAGTTTATGGACCGGAGAGTAACATAGGCTACTTTTAATCCCGGAAAAATGCACAGTTACTGTGCAAACGCGGGTGATAACCACGGGCAAAAGCTAGTAATAATATTATAAATGCGAAAGTGTTTTTATTGGTTTGTTGATTGGTCCTTTTTTCACGCAGTAACGGAGCAACGGGTTGTCGTGATTTTTAGCATATATATAGTTTATTATGGATCACAGAGTAACATAGGCTACTTTTTATCCCGGAAAAATGCACGGTTACTGAAGGAACGCGGGTGAAAACGGGATGAAGCTAATATTTCAATAAAAAATAGCCCAAGGATAGATAAAGTGGGTTTTATCGATTTTAACTGTCAATTTTATCGAATTTTATTTATCGAAAAGATCCGTACTTGCGCCGCTGGATTAGATCGTCTTGAGCGATCAGACTATCCATTGCTACTGATAAGTGTTATTTTCTTTTATATTTAAAATGTCTCGTTAGATACTACAATACCATATAGTACCTACAATAATAAAACCTACACCTAACAAATATACTAACACCTGGACAGACGGTGCGTCAGGCCTATAGATAACCTAAATGTACCCAAAACCAGTAAGAGATGTAACGGAAAAATTCAAGGCACACCTCGTTTCGTATAAAACGATTTCTTTTTAATTCCGTTATTCCGTACTCGAAGTCCTAAAGATGATATAAAACAAAAAATGTTACTATATACCTACCTTACTTGTTTTATATTTTTTTGTTTAACTTTTTTTTAGTTTTATTTTTATTACTAGCTGCTGCCCCTGGTTTGAAAGGCAAACCAAGAAACTCACTTTCGACTTTGTAACAATAGATTGTTTCAGCTTTATAGTATTAGGTCACAGAATAGATAGTTCAGCTTTCGACACATGAATAGGACGAACCCTAAGTTCCCGTGAGTGCCTTAAGAGCCGGTTTTTATACTTTTTGATAACGAGGCGAACTGGTCGTTTGCCTGATGGTAAGCATAACGTCAGCCTATAATAACTGCAGTGCCACCCAGAACTTTAAAATCCAAAGTCTTGTACGGTACTGCTATGATGCGCTCGTTATCTTGGGACACTAGGTATTATAAGCTCGGTAATTTCACTGACTGTTTTGCTCATAAAATTGGAACACAGTTTTGCACATTACTGCTTCGCGGCAGACTACTCGAGCAAAACGGCGGTACTGGTGTGTATATATTATCAATGAAACCACCGTCTTGCTTCGTAGCTAGTTTATTACTGACCAGGTACCCTCACACACACACAGAGAACATTATATATAATTCAAATTCAAATTCTGAGGTTTAAATAACTATAAATATATAACGCCCAGCCATGCATATACCAACACCAAATCAGCAGGGTTATTCACAATTCAATCGAAAAGATTTCTGTTCGGATCCACATTCTCCGTCTCTGTCATCCTGAATGTCTCAGCCATCTGACTGAGGCGGGTAATGTTTCCGAACGGAAACATGTTCGATTGAGTTGTGACTACCCCTGCTCGATTCCTTGTGACATGAAATACGAGGTCCATATAATACAAAGACGAAACAAATACTTGCGCTTTTTTTAGTGCTCAAAATATTTGGAATTGAATCCGCAGCAACCCTTACATGCTAAAGAAGTTGAATCCAGCGACCTACCTACCAACTATACCCGAGCAAAGATTTCGCCAGCTGTTATCGTTCATTCTTTGGAATGATATATTATTTATTATGTCATCTCTATTGTGCTCAAGTCTATTCAAATAGGTCTTATAGCGGTGGAGTGGGAGGGAGGGCACATTAGATGCTAATGCATATTTGCGTTTTGTAGTCAAGATAAAGATGGTAGATGGTTTTGCAACAAGCGCGGACCAAGAAAGAGACAAGAACATGAATACGGCCGGCTAGTGTTGTCTCTTTCACTCCCTCCTAGCCCTGGCTAGGCTCAAAGTGACGACTGCTCCGCTACATACATCACTTACACACCACCACATATTTACCGGGCTTCTGCACTGAACATTTGAAAATTATTTTTTTGAGTAAAAGTCGTAAAACTGGTGGTGCATCAACCATGCATTAGCGTCTAATGTGCACCTTATACATTAGCATTATTTTGTGTATGGGACAGGAACACCGAACAAGATCATAGAAGAATAATAAATAATTTAGATAAAACAACTCTAACCAGTATCGCTATTACCAGCGTATCAGATCAAACATGAAGCTTGCTTGAACTTTTATTAAAAATGTAGTGTTTATAATATAATAACATACAATTAATGTATAACATCCTAGTAAAAAACTAGGTAAGTTACTACGTTAGTGCACCAATATTTTCTTTTCACTCGGAGCTCTGGTTTCTGAAAGAATTATATTTCACCTGCTCAAAATAGGCTAATGCACTTATGTGTAGAGGAAATGGTTTAGGTACTTAGTTAGCCTGTTAGAAAAATAAAAGTACATACATATATATTTTATAGGCACATTGGTTAATTTTTGTAGGTTTGTATTTAACAAACATGTCGTAGAAATCAATACAAAAATCAATGACTATTTTATAACTATATAATATAACTAGCTTATGCCCGCCTAAAAAGTAGCCTATGTTACTCTCCGGTCCATAAACTATATCTATGCCATAAATCACGTCGATCCGTTGTTCCCTTGATGTGTGAAAGAAGGACAAACCAACAAAACAACAAACCAACAAACACACTTTCGCATTTATAATATTAGTAGGATAACAATGGTGTCAATTCTATCATTTCATACCTAAACTAATTTTAGTTTCGTTCTCTCTCTTTCCAATACCTAACATGAGAAAGAGATGGAATATATTTTAGACCTGTCAAATTAATCCACTTGCTTGTGTCTAGTGTAAATTAATGGCAATGAATTCAGTGGCATCTAATTTATCAAGATTGAAAGATATTTGACAGCTAGATCTGTCAGACATCTTCCACCTCTTTCTCATGTTATGTATTGGAAAGAGAGAGAACGAAACTAAAATTAGTTTAGGTATGAAATGATAGAATTGACACCAATATCTGTTTTCTGACACGGTTCTGTGACGCAATAAAGTACGGTTCTTCTTAAAGAACACAATTAAACTATCTATGTATATTGTTATGTATAATGCACTAAGTATTTATGTTAAGGCTTATATAGTAGCTAAATAGTTTCACTTAAAACGTTTTTTTGGCAAAAGCAGATAAGCTTCTGGCACTGGAAAAAATATATGACACTATTCATCATATTACCACAAAATCTTGTTGTGATCAAAACTATTTTTTACCAAATTTAGAATCGTAGATAGTATAGGTTCTGGAATAACATATAGGCTAACATATATGTAACGAATATGTTAGCCTATATGTTAATATAATACTATGCGACGCGTAACCAAAATGCTGGTAACTATTTGGCTCAACGGATCAGCATTGCGGTTCAACGAGGCAATGCCGCCAGCATGCTGGGTACGCTTCCAACTGGTAGTGGGCTAGAACATTTGGATTATAGGCCTTCTTGGGCTTGTAGATTATCCAACTGTTTTTGTAGATAGCTAGTTTAGATATAGTGTTTATTTATGTACTAGCTAGTTAATAAATATATAATACTATATGTAAATTAATATAATACGGAATAACATATATATATATATAAAAGGCAGGCGGAGCCACGGGCAGAAGCTAGTAATAAATAATAGCTGGAATTGGACACAACATTTTCAATTTGTTTGATTTGATTTAAACTTCCTAATTAAAATGTCATCAGAATCTAATAATGATTCGGTTAATGTTACTACAAAGTATGTGTCTAAAACTAACATAGGCAAAGTAGCTGCTTATATCTCTAGACGTTTTTATTTTTAACCAACTTTTAAAAAAGGAGGTTATCAATTCGGTGGGTATTTTTTTTATGTTTGTTACCTCAGATCTCTGTTATTTATGAACCGATATGGAAAATTTGGAAGAATATACTTTCAGATTGGTCCCATATAAATTTCATCAAAATCGGTTCAGAAGTTTGTCACTGAAGTCGGTCCGTCACTTTTTTAAAGCATTTTTTTTATCTATTTATTAGTCCTTGTTTTAATATAAAGTAGGTTTAGACAGCATAGGTTGTAGAGAAAATGAGTTTAATTGTATCAAAAGATACATTCTTAGTTCGTACGTCTCTAGAGTATTAATCCTGAAAAACTTAAACATTTCCGGAAAGAAAACGATAAACGAACTAAGCGTAAAATAATCGAGAAGTCATTTTATAATCTCTCTTTAAAAATGCGTGTTGAATTTATATAACACGGTTTAAACTAACAGAAAATATATTAAAATTTTGTTATTCTATTAAAAAAACATCACTTTTTTATATATAATTTTTAATGCATACTTTAATTAATATAAAATTCATTTGTTTTATTTATATAATTTCAAATTATATTTTCTATCTATTACATTCACTGGTTGGAAGTGAATATTAAAAAAGTGAAAAAAAAACCCCCAAAGACGTACAATTATTATCGACCCCTGATCTAACAGCGATTATAAAATTACAAAAAAAAAAATAAGAAAAAAAGAAAGAAAAACGTACCTATAACATAAAACAGGGCGATTCCCAATTTCCAATCCATTTTCATTTCTTCAAATCGACGAGCCACGTTACTTCCGCGGTACACTCCTGATAAGACCTTCACTCACGTATAAGCCGCACAAACTGCCTTTATATTAATATCTTGGCTGTGGCGACTTTATGACGTCGCTTAGGAAAAAAGTTACTGATAATAATGAGCCTGTTTGTAACGATACCAAATTTTTTACTAACTAGCTGCTGCCCGCGGTTCACCCGCGCGGAGATATTCGATTTCATAGGTTTTATTTTTTGCAAGGAACCCTAATTCTTTTTCTAAAATTAAAGTAGCCTAAGTTACTGCTTGTATCATCAGCTATCTGCCAGTGAAAGTCCCGTCAAAATCGGTCTAGCCGTTTCGGAGATTACCCGGAACAAACAGACAGACAGATAGACAAAAAATTTAAAATGGTTGTTTGTTATAGGTACCGTATATACTTTCATATGCATTTGGTAAAAAGCTGTTATTTTGATATTACAAATAGACACTTCAATTTTATTTATTTGTATAGAAGATTCCTATATGTGAGGCACCTTTTCTACTGTTGTGACGTCATGAATGTTCTTAATATCTAACTGAAAATCTGAGACTGGGGTCAATGACCTGAATGTGCTGAGTCGGGATTTATTCAGGACATCACAGAATATTGCATTATTATTTTTTCTTTTTTTTTGTTTGTTTATTTTATTTTAAAGTTATATGAAATCCATGTTCTTCCTTCGTTTCTTTTATGGTGGCGTTCCAGATCAACGCCCTACATTAGGAGAAATGATAGGGGCAGCTTAGACGCTCCAGCAAATGTATGTTTGCATGAGCGTCTAAGCTGCCCCATAGGATGTACGAATACTTTGCGCTTTTGTTACTCTGCGCAGTGTACGCAGTGTCACGTGTAAAAAAATATCATAATACAATTCTGTCATGATTAGGTACTTTACTACGAACAATAGAATTACATTGTTACAAGTTCTTACCCATCGCGCCAGTTCAGTACCACCATAGGTACACACGTTCTTGGACAATTATGATAAGTTGTCGTATGTACGTATATCCGTACTATAATGAGCGCGAAAAGGTGTAAGTTTGTTGGTTTGTTGGTCAGTTGGTTTGTCCTTCTTTCACGCAGCAATAGAGCAATGGATCGACGAGATTTATGGCATACGCAATTAAAGTTTATGGACCGGAGAACAATATAGGATAACATAGATTACATAGAACAACATAGGTAGTATTTATTCCAGAAAAATGCATGGTTCTTCTGCATATGCGAGTGAAACTGCGGGCAGAAGCTAGTGTTTATATAAATGGTATTTTAATTTTACTCCCAGTTCTTCACCGGCCTGGTTATTTTTCAAACAATGTTGGGACCCCAGATTAGTGCATACATCTAAGTTTAAATTATGAAATAATTCATTGCGAATCGTTTCGATGTGTGTCGCAAGTGGTAAAAGAGAATCCAATGGAAAATTTACGTTCCATAAACAATTTACCTCATTTAAAAAGGTGTGCAAATATTAAATTGAAACATGGAGTGTAAACATGAAAGTAACAATTAAATCCATACTTCCATACTATAATATTATAAATGCGAAAGTGTGTTTGTTGGTTTGTCCTTCTTTCACGCAGTAACGAAGAAACGAATCGACGTGATTTTTGGCAGAGATATAGTTTATGGACCGGAGAGTAACATAGGCTACTTTTATCCTGGAAAAATGCACGGCTCTTGTGGGAACGCGGGTGAAAACCGCGGGCAGGAGTTAGTGTGACAAAAAATTGATATTCAGAGCTGTCAATAAATTAACAGCTTTCAATGTCAATATTTTTTTTAATATTGACAAGTTGATTTAATTTGACAGATCGCTTTGACGGTTCCTGTGGAAACGCGGGTGAAAACCGCGGGCAGAAGCTAGTTAATATATATACCGTGTGAAGCTCGATCACCAAGCTAGTAAAGAAAAAAAGCGTACAACTTAGATATAACCTTGTAAGAGAGGCGTCAAATTTTAGTTGACTATTTAATTTTAACACAACATATTTTACAAGGCCATTTTGCACGCGCGGCGTAATGTGGTATGGCTGTCATTTGGCAACTCGTTTTGCATGACAATCAGGGCCGGATTATACATAAGTCAAAGTAGGCAACTGCCTAGGGGCCCCCGTACCCCGGGAAAAAAAATGGAAAAGGTTTCTTCGAGTGAAAATGAAATTTGAAGATTTGTATGTTTTTTTTTTTTTTTTTTTAAATGTTATTTGGTAATGAGACGAGCTGGTCGTTTGCCTGATGGTAAGCACAACGCCGGCCCATAACAATTGCAGTGCCACCCAGAACTTTGAAATACAAAGGCCTGCGCGGCACTGCAGTGCGCTCGTTACCCTGAGACATTAGGTATTAAGTCTCATAAGCCCAGTAATTTTACTGGATACTCTGCTCATCAAACCGGAACACAGTAATGCTTGCACACTACTGCTTGGCGGCTGACTTCACGAGCAAAGCGGTGGTAATAACCCAGACGGACACTCGCAGAAGAGTTAGTCCTCCCACTAACAAACCCTCAATAACAATATTATTAATATTGCGTTGTTTTTTATATTATATCGTCATATTTCAGAACGCCTTTCAAATTATTATAGAATAATATTATTATGGTTAGAAAAGGTGTCCCGAGACGTGCATTGCCTAGGGGCCCCGACATGGCTAATCCGGCCCTGATGACAATGATTTAAATATACAATCTTTATTAGTCGCATGAGGCTGTTGAACTTTGTCTCGAGCCTTTTCTTTCGGTTACTTGGCAGAACTGAGATTGTATATTATCTAATTCTCAGGGTAAAAGAGCACAGTGCAGTACTGAGCAGGCCTTTGTGTATCAAAGGTTTCGGCACTGCAATTATAGACCAGCGTTTGTTCTAAGTTTGCACTAGTTAAAAGGTGTAAATTGTAATAAAAACCTTGTAAAAATAGCAGTCTGCTGTCGAGAAAAGTGTTCTCATAAAAGGTGTCTCAAGATGTCACAGTTGGATTAGCGGAACAACCTTCATACCTATGAATAACACATCTTTCATGTTTCTACTATGCAGGCATTATTAACATTATATCGTTCTCGACGTCAGGTATGTTAATGTATCTTAGTTACCGATAAGGTTTCTACGCCGAGGTTTCGTGACTGACATTCTTAACTTTTATCATAGTAAGGGCTCCAATGGGATATTCAAGGGCGCTCGTAAAACATCTAAGGCAACAGCGGTTTAAGTTTGTAGAGTTTGAAAAAATGGGCTACTAAGTATATGGCACTTTTTCGTACCCGATAGGTCAGGTGCTATCTCGCCTTGATCCCGTTTGATCTTAAGCGAGGATCGAAGTTGGAGGATACATAATAATTTAGATTAGAAGTCGTTTTCAAGTGGCCAATTCTAAAATATACGGCAAAAACACATATAGGTATACCTACAAAATGTAGGGTTTTAATGAAATACTTAATTATAATAATTATTAAAAAATTGTTTTTATAGTGTTAAGGAATTTTCAGATTTTAAAAATTGTATTGTATTGTCAATCTTAAATATTTGCACGTCTGCTTGCAGGCTGAATACACAGACCCTATATTTTGGTTATGACCAAGAAATTTTACTGTATTCTGGCAAATAAATTGTTTGATTTGATTTGATTAATGAGCTGCTGCCCGCGTATTCACCCTCGTGGAGATTCCAACGAGAACTGCGCATTTTTTGGGATAATATTTACGAAAAAAATCACGTCTATCCGTTTCTCCGTCGTTGCGTGAAAGTAGGATAAACAAACACACCTACAAACACACTTTTGGATTTATTTTAGTGCGGATCACATACTAATCTTTGAGTTTTGTTGATGAAAATTATGTCCTTTTCGTCTGCCTATTCAGAACTGCCTCACATAACCAACGACATTTATATAGTACATATAAATCAATGCACATAACACCTAAAGAACATAAAGAGCGAGTGTGGCCGAGCGGGAACTCGTGCGACTTTCAATCCGACGCACCATAGTTCGAATCTCGACTCGACTTGCACCAATGACTTATATCAAGTAATGTGCGGATTATTCACACTCGCTCTAAAACGGTGAAGGAAAACATCGTGAGGAAACCGGTATTTTCGAGTACCACAAAATTCGAGGACATGTGACATCCACCAAGCCGCACTGGGCCCGCGTTGTGGATTATGGTCCATACCTCTCTCTCTGAGAGAAGGCAGGTATCCCAGCAGTGGGAGCGTAAGATGCTGATAATGATGAATGGTGATGACCTAACACCTTTGTGAAACTAACAGCACCGAAAACCTAAGAGGTTGATTCAACGTTTTGTAGCCTAATTTTAGGCCAGACATGATTTCTTAAATCAACTAAAATAAAATTGTTACTTAATACAGATTAATTTAGCACTATAAATTACTTGATTTTGTTGAAGTTTGTGTTGCATTAACCTGTTTTTATGGTAGAAACCACTTATTCCAAATTAGTATATTTTATTTTGCTGAATCAAATAACGTGCTATACTAGTATTAACATAATTTAATGTTTACTCAACTATAATAGAACAAACATTCAATAATTCTACTATTGAGTTTTTCTGTGACCAGTGCTTGGCAGATACTCTCGATCGAGAAGACAGCACATAAAGCCTTGACGAAGGCTACACGTAAGAAGAAACGTTATAAATTCTACTTCAGTAAGTATAAATAAACATTTACTAAAACCGCTCATTTAGATATTAAGCGACACAGAAACTGTTACAATTTTTGTTGACACGATTCGAGATTCTTATCAATAACATAATATACATATATCTATGTTTTAAAACCAAAATTCGCTGAATAATAAACTGAAGTAACTCACCTGCGGTCGCCATTTTCAGTTGTTTTCAGAGCACAGTGTGGTCTAGGACTACCAGCGTTAACGCCTTCTTCACTTAGAAGCCTAACAAATGCTGTAATTAGGTTAGTCACATTATCTCTATCTTCAGCACAACAAAGTTAACTCTTCAGTCACTTAAACTATATTTAAGCTAAATTGAGTTTTGTCTCTAAGAGATGTAAGGTTATTGATAAAATTACACAATCAAAGTCCGTGAGATAGTGCTGATGTCAATTTTATTACTAGCTAATTGTTTTACTATGACTTTCTGACAGTAAAAATAGTCAGGGTAATTATGTGTAGTGTCGCAATCTCATTTGTATATTTAAAACATTGCTGTGATTTAAACTCTTGACAATAAAAATATACATTAGGTACTCTGTTAGTGCCGTAGGTACTAAATAACTTTTTCAAATGCGTGAAGGCAAATGCATGTATTATACCAGATAACGAGTATAAGTAATTTGGAATGATTTGAATGGAGAGGAAACCGCCATTTTCTTGCTCTGCATCATGCGCTGAGCAAGAAAATAGCACTTACCCCAATATTATGAAATATTTTCTCTGAAGCTCACTGATTCTGAGGCCTGCCTCGACTCCATGCTAATCGAGTCTATAGGGTATCACATTTTTTATCAACTTTCTAGTCTGCCTCTGCTTATTTTTAATCTTAGAGCAATCAAAACCTACAAAATTGGCGGCAGATGTAGCCTGCGTAGACTCAAAAGTTGAATAAAAATAACCAAAACCCATCGACTGGAGTTTTGGCGGGAATGCGAAAATGTGCTGTTGTTGATTTTGTGTTATTTACTAAAACCTATGTTTTATCGAGTGTTAATGTGTAATAGTGGTGGATTATTAACGATTAAGTGTTCGGAGACATGCATAAGTGAAAGGAAAATAGTACAAAGATGAAAAACATGTATTATCGTATTCTATTCTCCATAGAAGCATTCAGTAAAGTATCCACCGCTTTACTGAAGCGTCACTTCAACTCGACCGCGCCTAGACTAAACTTTAACGTGACTTTGACGACATTCATGCACCAAAACTAGAGATTTATTATAACTTTACACTGGCTAAATACGCAAATGGCGTGAAGCCTAAATAAAAAAAAATTCATCGACTGAGTCGAGGTAGGCCGGAGTTTGCGTTATATGGTACAGAGGTAAGGCGCTAAGAATACAAAGGTGTTTCTTGTATCGTATTGTATAATTTATTCATAAACAATATAGATTATGTTTTTTTAACATTATAACTTATTAATTTTATTTCAGTAATAAACAAATACACACTGTGTTTGAAATATTAAATAAATTGTGAGTAAAGTTGAATTTCAATCTAAAAAAATATATATATATCGGAGCAACGACGTCACAGGCGAGCTTCATGGACGGTGTAAAATGACAACAATCAAAACATGTTAACTTTGGTTTACTAATTAACGTTTAGAACCATAAATTACTCATTGGATTGTTAATAATTTCACTTAAACTTTGATTAACTAATTAATGTTTGTGAACCATTAATTACTCATTGAATTGTTAAAACTAGACAAATGATTGTAAAACTGAACAAATTCACTGTAAACACAATTTTTTAAAAGATTGCCGACAAGTTTCTTGCCCATTCTTCTTGTACGGCCTATTACTTGGAATGGGCGCCTAGAGTCATTTATTTTAACTATCATGAGTGCTCTCCTGGGCCCCATGTTAATAAAAAGTAATGAATTTCAATTGAAGATTAAAATCTAAAGTAGAATGACAAGATCTAACAAGTTTTATAAAGATTCTTTGTCACAATCTGTTTTGCTATAAATACGAGCGACCGACTGTTGGAAAAAGCAGTATTGCGCCTACCGTCGGACCGTTCAGATCTCCCATATAACCTTGCCGAAATAAATGGTTGAGATAAATCGAGCTTCTACGAGTTTTCTTTCTACGAGGGGTGAGCGGTCACCATGATGCTGAAGATGTTGACGTCACCGGTGGTGACGTCACCGTTTTTAAAAAGACCCCTGGACTCGCCGCCCCGTCATCAGAAGTGGGATTGGAACGGAACAACCAAGCTTTCCAATCCTAGCCTTCTCACCCGCCTGTCACCTGAAGTACCAGCATAGATGGAGTGGGATTGGAACCTAGCTTTCCAGTCCTAGCCTTCTCACCCGCTTGTCACCTGAAGGACCAGCACAAATGGGCAATGCAGCCGAGCCCAGTCGCAGCAGAGGTCCCCACATCAGACACCAGCTCCTGAAGATTATGCTGACACACCACCGTATTGGCGAGAGATGACCCATCACTACCAGCTCCTGAAGATTATGCTGACACACCACCGTGTTGGCGACAGATGACCCATAACTACCACCTCCTGAAGATTATGCTGACACACCAGCTGCGTCCGTGGTATCTACACGAACGGGCCAACACGTGCAACCAAACCAAGAAAAAGGCGATGGACACACGACATCAGAATACAGGTGAATCGTAACTTTTTCTACCATATTTTAACTTTAGACTTGCATGCGCATAAACGCAACTTACAACTTACAAATAATCCAAGAGATTACTTCTAATTTCACGAGATTTCTTAGTTTCTTGAGTTTTATTTTTAAAAGTTTTTCACGAGATACCCACAAATACCAAAAATCTACGAGTTAACCGTGTGCTGTCCGCGAGTTATCCCGAGGTATCCGCGAGTTATCCCGGGCAATCCACGAGTGATCCGTGAGTCAATCCAAGTGATAACCGTGAGTTAATCCAAGAGGTAGCCGCGAGTTAATCCAAAGAGATAGCCGTGAGTTAATCCAAAGAGGTGGCCGCGAGTTAGTCCAAGAGATGGCCGCGAGTGATCCGTGAGATGTCCGACGAGATATCCGGAGATATCCGATGAGATTGTCACGCGATTTCCACGAGATATCTACGAAAATCCATACCTAGTAATTCTAACCCAACTTAATAAAAAGGCCTCCAAATTTTTTCAAGTATGGCAGTGTCTTTAATCGACATCACAATTCTTAATTATTATTATCGCTGATTATTTGTCTTTGAGGTATTTTTGTGAATCTTGTGCAATTTATTCAAGGCGAAGTGCCTGTTTCTATGCTAGTTTGAAAACTTAGTGGCACTAGCGTTCATAATGTTGTTTGTATTCCGATACGCGTAAATGCGCGATGTGGTAGTTATTAAAATTCATTGACGATACTAAGCTTTCATTGAACTAAGATTCGCGGCGTTAGAAAGAGCGCGGGGAATGTTACAGATACGTGATATTCGGTTAACAATTCGGGATCTGAATTATAAAACGTAATAATTTTGAATCGTCGGTAAGACTGTACAAATTATTTTATTCCTTGTGTACCCTCTATTTTTGTCATTTTAAATTATTTTATTCCTTGTGTACCCTACATTCCCGTCATTTTCAGAGCCTCTGCGGACCACGGTCATAACAATAAGGCCCAGACCGCAGCATCGACCTGTATCCCATTTCCTTTAGAGCCTCTGTGGACCACGGCGTACAAGACCGCCCAGACCACAGCAACATCCCTGTCTCCCAGTCTCCATGTCTACGAGAATTTAAAAATCATGCAATGATGCGTGGAGCATTTGCATTGAACCTATAATAAATCTATTCATGCAATGATGCGTGGAGCATTTGCATTGAACCTATAATAAATCTATTCATGCAATGATGCGTGGAGCATTTGCATTGAACCTATAATAAATCTATTCATGCCATGATGCGTGGAGCATTGGCAAGAACAAATATACACTCTGCTCACATTCCCTTGTGCAGCAAATTTATTTACGTTTAACTACGAATGTTTGCATGTGAACTGTTATGTTTACAGAATATTATTAAGAAGGTACTAAAAGTTGGCTGATAATTTTGTTACGTGAATATTGTTTCACTCTAACATAAAGTTAAATCTTGACAATATGGAAAATAAGCAATGTAGCTTAATTTATGCAGTGATGAGAAACAAAGTTAACAGCTAGTGTACCGGTGTACGGGTACCTACCTCAAAACCAAATTTCTAGTTTTCAGAAACACCGTGCCTGGTGCAGAGCGCGCACCACCTGTCAGAATGGCCGAGTCGGCGCGAAGCGGGCTACGTCTACAGTGTTGAGCAGGGCAATAGGAAACGAAACTTGTTTACCTACTTTGATTAACTAAATGTTTACCTACTTTGGTTAGCTAAATAGTTTGCTCATTAGATTGTCGAAACTAGATAACTTCACTGTAAAGATAATTGATCAAAGAAAAGAAAGCAAAAAGAAAAAGAAAAGAAAAAGAAAAGAAAATAAAAAAAAAAAATTTCTTTTCTCTTAAGAATGCAAACTATTACTCTTGCAAACTTAACTGCAAGCAACGGTGGTTGCTTACAGATACCAAACTCAGAAGGAAACGTCTCATTGTTTCAGAACATAACTGGACTGGTGCAGAGCACGCACCATCTATCAGAATGGCCGTATCGGAGCAACGACGTCACAGGCGAGCTTCATGGACGGTGTAAAATGACAACAATCAAAACATGTTAACTTTGGTTTACTAATTAACGTTTAGAACCATAAATTACTCATTGGATTGTTAATAATTTCACTTAAACTTTGATTAACTAATTAATGTTTGTGAACCATTAATTACTCATTGAATTGTTAAAACTAGACAAATGATTGTAAAACTGAACAAATTCACTGTAAACACAATTTTTTAAAAGATTGCCGACAAGTTTCTTGCCCATTCTTCTTGTACGGCCTATTACTTGGAATGGGCGCCTAGAGTCATTTATTTTAACTATCATGAGTGCTCTCCTGGGCCCCATGTTAATAAAAAGTAATGAATTTCAATTGAAGATTAAAATCTAAAGTAGAATGACAAGATCTAACAAGTTTTATAAAGATTCTTTGTCACAATCTGTTTTGCTATAAATACGAGCGACCGACTGTTGGAAAAAGCAGTATTGCGCCTACCGTCGGACCGTTCAGATCTCCCATATAACCTTGCCGAAATAAATGGTTGAGATAAATCGAGCTTCTACGAGTTTTCTTTCTACGAGGGGTGAGCGGTCACCATGATGCTGAAGATGTTGACGTCACCGGTGGTGACGTCACCGTTTTTAAAAAGACCCCTGGACTCGCCGCCCCGTCATATATATATAAAATAAACAAACAGATTAATAGGTACTCGTACTTACACCTATTTAAACAAAAAAGTAATTAATTACAAAATTAGATTTCACTTGATGAAATAAAATAAAGAAAATGAATCAAAATTCAATTAAAATTAACATAATAGACCAAATTATTCCATATTAATCTTAATTGTAATAATCTTATTTAATAATTACGAGCCATAATAAAGATTTCTTTAAGTTTTTCAATTATACAAAATACATTAAGGTTTAAAAAAAATCTTCAAAGAAATACCTTTTTGCTATGAAATAAATTAGACTTACAAGTGTTTCTTTGATCTCTTAAAATAAATGTAATTACAATGCAATGAAATGACAGATTGTGAGCGGGCACTTAGTGATTACAATTAAATAATAATCGTACATATGGATAAAGTAATAAATAAACGGTCGAATTTGTAATTTAGGACTTGTAAAACATTATTAACTTCACCAGGGAGATTTTCTGTATCTTAAACCAATCACTAGATTTATTAGCAACTGATTTTAGAAATATACAATAGATAAACTAATTGTGATACGGTGTCGATTCTGGCGTCTCATTTTTAAATATAATTTTAGTTCCATTCTATCTTTCCAATAGCTAACACGAGAATGGGATGGAAGTCGTTTGAAGAATTATGACGGCTCTGTAGCTAAGGTGGTAGTAACCCTGCCTGCAAAGCGAGGGGTCCCTGCTTCGTTTCCCGGCCGGGGCAGATTTTGTATAAGCATAAGTTTGTTCTCGGGTCTTGGATGTTTGTGATGTGTATCTGTGTGTGTCCATGCCACCTGCGACACAGGGAATCCTAGTGCGGGGGTATGAGTGTAAGCCTTTACAAAAAAATAAATAAATCTGACAGGCCTAAAATATATTCCATTACTATCTCATATTCTTGTTTATGGCGTACCCAAAGGGAATATAACCACTATGTTTAAGCGTACCATAGCGTTTGTTAAATGGGCACTGCTCGAATTAACATAATTTCAACATCAAACTGTTCAAATATGACCACTACCCTGTGCCACTACCAACGATTGTTGCGCCGCTTGAGCCGCTCAGCCATAGAAACCGCGGCACAAATAAGGTTGTATCAAACAAATACCTTCATCATGACCGTCATATTGTCTTTGAAATTACACTAGGTGTATCTGTCAGTAGCCGTCATCTTTGGCCGTCATTTTGTGACATGTTATGTATCACAAATTATTTATGTATTTAGTATCTTATTTTATTGAAAACATTTGGATTTTGTGTAATATATGAAAAAGTATGAAGGTAAGCCTTAACTTTCCAAAAAATACGTGATCTATTTATATAGGTAGATGTATAGATAGATAAATTAATTATTTTCACACTAAATTACTGGGCTTATGAGACTTATGTCTCAGAATAGCGAGTGCACTGCAGTGCCGCGCAGGAATTTGTATTTCAAAGTTCTGAGTGGCACTGCATTTGTTATGGGCCGGCGTTATGCTTACCATCAGGCAAACGACCAGCTCGTTTCGCTATCAAATAATATTAAAAAAATATAAAAAATACCATTACCTATAGTATGTGGTGTGGTATGGTAGGTGGGTTCCCAAACAGTAACACCAAACTAGTCACACTGTGGCTTTACAGTATACACCTGGCTAGAATGAGTCCTGGTTTTCAGATGTGTTGGATTTTTCTATGTTCTATACTAGCTTCTGCCCGCGGTATTCACCCGCATTTCCCACAGGAACCGTGCTTTTTCTGTGATTAAAAGTAGCCTATGTTACTCTCCGGTTCATAAACTATATATATGCCAAAAATCACGTCGATCCGTTTCTTCGTTACTGTGTGAAAGAAGGACAAACCAACAAACAAACTTTCGCATTTATAATATTAGTAGGATTCTATTGTGGAGTTAGCGTGCTTCACCATCATTAATCATCATCATGTGAAAAATATGTTGCTAACCTGTTCTTATTTATAAAGATTATTGGTAAGACAATAAATGATCTTGGTAGTGAGTGTGGCCGAGGGGTAACTTGTGCTTGACGCACCATAGTTCAAATTCCGACTCGACCCCGCACCAATTACTTATTTCAAGTTATGTGCGGATTTATTACACTCGCTCTAAAATGCAGGAAAACATCGTGAGGAAACCTCATGTTCACGACCCACAAAATTTGAGGACATGTGACATCCACCAAGCCGCATTGGGCCTGCGTGGTGGATTATGGACCATACTCTCTCTGAGAGAAGGCCGGTATCATAGCAGTCAGCGAGTAATAGGCTCATGATGAATTAAGGATGTTGGGTGAAGTGGTTTTCAGAAACCACTCACGCATTTATAATACGTAGGTAGTTTAGAAGGACACATACTACGGATTATCGTCACCGACCGTGAGAAAATGCGCTGTAGTCTTTAACAAACTGAATAATAATTATTCTTCCTCATTTGAACTTAAGGGCAGGATACGGCGCCTTGTTTTCTCGCTCGCGCATCTCAACATTTTTGGAGATAATCAATATTTTAATATAATTATGTATAACCACATTCGGTGAATTTGCTGGCATTAACATTACAATGGTATGGCACAAGTATCATTTTGTTCCGATCTGGTTTTCATACATGAAAATGGGCAAAACATAAAATCGCATTTTTAGATTTGAAAACTTGAATGGATAAAATGAAATTTTGGTTAAACTTTTGTGATGTTATTGCAACTTCATCGAATGCGATTTTTGATAACTATATTAACGTGATTGTTTATCTTCAAACATGTTGAGATGCGCGACAGAGAAAGCGGCGCGCCGTATGCTGCCCTTAAGGTACTGACCTACTGACATGTCAAATTCAATTTGAAATAACTATCCAGTTGGCATTGCAAACAATCAGTTCTTTTTATAATAGGCTATACTTTCCTGTCATCTGATACAAAAGGCAAGTTATTATTTTGTCCTTATTCTTATACTCTTATTAAATAGCCCCCAACAACTTATCAGTGTGTTCCAATGGTTGTGCTAGAAAACCAGTTTTATATACCACTTGCTGCTGTCCGGAGTTACACCCGCGCGGAGATATTGGATTTCATGGTTTTTATTTTTTTGCGCGGAACCCTAATTCTTTTTCTAAAATTAAAGTAGCCTAAGTTACTCCTAGTAACATCAGCTATCTGCCAGTGAAAATCCCATCAAAATTGGTCCAGCCGTTTCGGAGATTACCCGGAACAAACAGACAGACAGACAAATTTTTTAAAAATGGTTGTTTATTTATAGGTGCCGTATATACTTTCATAAGCATTTAGTTAAAAGCTGTTATTTTGATATTGCAAACAGACACTTCAATTTTATTTATTTGTATAGATAAGTAGAGAGCTCAATAGTTATGATCACGTCGTTATTTATCTGATACGAGTGGCTTAAACCAAGATTAAACTCGTTCGAAGTTGATGAGGTCTAATTACTGCGATCGTCTTTATGTTCTGACTATAGCCGCGGATTCATTCGCGTCGCGATTTCCACAGGATACTTACTTGCGTTTTCCCGGAATAAAAAGTAGCCTATGTTATTCTCCGGTCCATAAACTATATCTATGCAAAAAAATCACGTCGATCCAATGCCTTATTGTTGCGTGAAAGAATGACAAACTAACAAACCTACAAACACACATTCGCTTTTATTGTTGTACGGCTAGGGATGTCTAATTTGAATGATATATTCAAATACATAATAATATACATTATACAATTATACATAATTATTAAAATACATGATTCAAATACATATTATAAATGTATGCCTATGCCCAGTAGTGGACAAGTGTAGGCTTAAGATGATTACGATGCAAAGAAAATAACTATCAATGTAGTTTTTTTTTACATTTAAGATTTAACCCGCGGCTTCTGACGGCTCCGTGGCTAAGTTGGTAGTACCTAACCCTGCCTGCAAAACGAGGGGTCCCGGGTTCGATGCCCGGCCGGGGCAGATTTTGTGTAAGCATAAAGTTTGTACTCGGGTCTTGGATGTTTGTGTCGTGTATCTGTGTATGTCGATGCCACCTGCGACACAGGGCATTTTATTACGGCGGTATGAGTGTGCAAGCGTTTATTTATTTAGTTTTGTTGTCTATTTTATTTCTCCTGCGTGATACATCTGTATAAGTTATAATCTTTGGGTAAATATTCCGATGTGGTATTGTACTGCAAAGTAAAAGCGTAAAAGACTTATAAACCTCTATCCATTCATCCTCACAAACTTTCGCGTTTATAATATTAGTAGGATTTCAATGCCCGTTGCTGAAACAGGTAAGTAAACACCGTATTATGACACAGATGTTTCCACTTCAGGCAGCGGATAGGAAATAAGATCGATGTCCAACTGCCAACTAGCCTATTATCCCGGACAATGCAAACGTTTCAGCTGCCCGTGGAGCATCTTTTGTAGTGTGTGACTAGTAACCTATTTGTGGACTACGCGCGTTGAAAAGATAGGAAGTTTCCTTTAATGGACTCCATTTAAGCCTTTATGATTTGTCAAATAACTAGAAGTAAAATAAAATTATTCTTTTTATTATCGTAATCGATAATAAAAAGAATAATTTTAGACTTGTTGAAGCATTTTGTATGTTATGAATAGAATTTAAAAACATTCGTTCAACATTCTTCTTTGTTCAATATACAAATCATACATCACACAACATCATCATCAACCTCTTACTCTCTCCCTGCTGGGTTACCGGTATTACTTTAACCTTACATTGAAAATTCGTACTACAATTTTCAATGTAAGGTTAAAGTAATAATTTTTTTTTATGTGTTTTGATAACTAGATTAGCTGATCGTTTGCCTGATGCCAAGTATAATGCTGGCTAATAATAATTGCAGTGCCACTCAGAACATTGAAACACAAAGGCCTGCGCGGCAATGTAATGCGCTCGTTACCCTGAGACACTCAAATCACGTCGATCCCTTGCTCCGTTGCTGCCTGAATAAAGGAGAAACAAAAAAAACAACACACCAACAAAGATACTTTCGCATTTATAATAGTACATATTGTTTTTTCCAGTCCGTCAAGCCTTTCCCTCGGCAGCGTACGATATCACGTGTGGAGCACTCCTCGAAAGCAAGCGGCCTGGACCACACCATCAGTTCCCCTCAGATATCAGCGGAAGTCGGCTACGCCAGTAAACGTGAAAAAGGTTGTGCTCAAGAAGTGTGCGAGAAGAACCCGCTAGAAGGATTATCAGCTTCGGAATCTAATTTGGTTGGTACCTACATAAACACAATGTGCTTCGTATTAGACGAGCGGGTCTTTTACCTGATTGTAAATGGTTTAGTTTAGCTTTTAATTTTTATTCTGTATAATATATTAGTTTTATCATTGTTCTAGGAAATTCTAGTCGTATAACGTTTTGATTAAAATTATGTTGATCTTTAAACTAAAGGAAAAAATTAAAATATATGACCAAATCTAATCTAATTTCTTTTAATATATGACCATCTTATAAGAGTATATACAACGTGTCCGTAGACAGTAATGAACATATAATAAAAAGAATTATAAATATACTGTAAGAGTGCAACAGTTTCAATCTATTTACCTTTGTTATTTGGTTAAGTTGCCTGTATTCTACTAACGGTACAAATAAACTTTATTATAAAAAAAAAACTATTGTATCTGACAGCTACAACGTTCCAATTTTTGCAGACTGCAAGATCTGTCAGTTATAACGTTCCAATTTTTTCAGTCTGCAAGAAACAATGATCCAAGAACAGAGCCACCAGTGCGCTTAGAAAAGATATTAACACCTGGAAACCAGCTCAGCCCCAATAATTCTGGAGACATGAGACCTTTGAGCCCTAAGAGAGAGGACACGAGGAAATGTTCTAGAGGTCATAGGGACACAGGAAATATGGGGCAGAATAGAAATGTTGGAAAATATGGCCATATTGTGAAGAAGTCAGGTTTATGTGATATATTCTGTTATTGTTAATGCTTATCGCACCATAATACTTTTGGTAGGTACCACTTATAATTCATTTGTTATATTTTGAATATACACACCACATTTTTTTGTACAATATGTTAACAAGACGATCTATCGTTTGCCTTATGGTAAACAAAAAATCTAAAAAATAATTTAGTCTCTGTTCCTTTCCAGTGATTATTTTTTACCTTCATTTGACTTGCGTAGTAGTTTTTTGTTTGGAATAAAATAGTACCTTGTATTTATGTATTCCACATGACAGTTCTATGACTGCAAAGCAAGAAGCCCCGGGTACGATCCTCGGCCGGGGCAATTTTTGTGTGATGACCATTAAGTTTGTTCTCAGTAATAATCCTATTGTAGGAGTATGAGTGTGTAAGAGTCATTTATTTATTTGTATACAGGCTGAGTTTGTATTGGTATGTTATCCCGGAAAGGGGTCAACTCCTGGAGGTCAACAAAATTTGTTTAACGAGTTTTTGAAAATCGGAATATTTTTCATAGAAGAAAAGACATTTAAAGTTTACGTCAAAATTCAGCCCTAGATCAGCTGCTTCACTTGAACTATGTTGAACTATCATAAATGATGACCCCGCCTCCTCCGGGAGGGCCTGGGGCGTCGGATGCGGGGGCATCAGGCGTCCCTCACCTTTTATAGGTAAGGGCCCTCCCGAGGCGGGGGCGGCGCGTCTAGCGTGGGCGCGCCGCTCGAGCCGAGCGGGGGAGCAGAGCTCACCGCGAGGCGGGTCCGCCCCTGGGGGCGGACGACGGCTGACGGGGTTCCGCGTGGAGTGCGAAAGCGGCACCGCGACCCCGTCCCACAGCTGATGCCGTACAACGTCCGGTGTGGTTTTTGGTGGGTAGTCCGCTGCGCAGCGGGCGAGCGGGAAGCCCACACTCCCCCCGTGACCGAACCCAGGCACGGGGGGGCTGGCTCATAAAGGAGTTTTCCCACCGGTTACCAAAAAAAAAAAAAAAAAAAAAAAAAAAAAAAAAAAAAAAAAAAAAAAAATCATAAATGATGATGTTGATTAGAAGAGTCTTGAAAAAAAAAACAGAAAATGCCGCGCACTCCACGATGGAAATGAGTTTAATTTTTTGGATGGAAATTTTGGATGACGTATTTCCAAGGAAGATTCTCACAATTTGTCGACATCCTTGGTCCTAATCACCCCTTCCGGGATAACATACCAATTCAAACTCATCCTGTATGTTTAAATTTAGGTTATCCTCAAGGCTACGACGCCGACGATCCTTTGTCTAGGCAGATCCGTGAGATCCACAATGAAACGCGGAAAAGTGCTCGCGTCATCCGAGACTCCAGGGCGCGGCTTCTCGAAATACAGAAGGTGAGATATTACTTGCCTTGCGCCCATTTTGAAGCGATGTAATATCACCCATCGTTGGGCATGGGCTTTGATTTCTACAAAGACTTTATGCTTTCGGCGAAGGAACGATCTTCATTGTACGACATTAGCATCATGGTGGTAGATCATTTTCTCGCGCTCGCTTGGCTATCTTCAACCGTCAAGTGGAAAATCGATCGTCTAACACCTGTCGGCGTGATTTGAGACGCAGTTCTTTTGAGAAGCAGTTCTATTTTAGGTAGAGCATGCCACCATCTTCGACCACAATAGCACTTACGATCAGCTAAGACAGCGATCAAATTGTTCGGCATGAACGTCTATATCATGCACTGTGCCTTATTTTATATATTCTTCTTCCCATTTTTACACACTTTCTTCAATTGATTGTCTTCTGCGTGTATCACAACAAGATCAAAGAGAACGAACATAGCAGCTTTAAACGTCGCCAGAACAACATCATGGCGCTTAAAATTTGCTCTTTAATCCTTTGGGTATATTCAGAAAACATCAATCAATGAAGCTGACGTGAAAGAATTGGGTGAGCGGAACGAGCTTCTGCTCAGAGAGATGGAACGGTTCGACAGACTCACGAAGAACATGCAGAAACTGGTGGGAGCTGAGGTCGTGTCCCAAGTGAAGAAACCGAAAGAGGAACCAGTGCCAATTGAGTACATTCCAGGATCCACATATGGTACGATGTATTCGTATTTTTAAAAGAAAGTTCAAAAGAGAGAAGGTTATAACCAAATGTTGGCAGATTTTGGAATTCCTAATGTAGCAGTTGTGTGTTTAGGAAAATCGTTTTGTTTTCGTCAATGCATTCCAAGCTTTCCATTCAAAATATGTTTAAGTATTGTGTATCATTTCAAATCGAGGGGTTCAGTACCTCTTTACTGCCACATGTTGGAACCTGTAAAGATTTTACGGTTTTTTGCACTTGCAGAGCCAGCGGTCCACCATGAGATGAAGATGAACCATCCCACCGTCGTGCTATCGGCTGGAAAACATCCGTCTCAGCTGATCATCTCCGACCAGCTCAACAAGAGCAAATCAGTACGTCATTGACACTCGCGTTCCAGACAATCTGGACAGCTTAGCTTACCTTGTATAATCGCAACTTGTAATGTACATTTATTTGAAACATTTTAGGGCAAGAATGAATGTAAAATGAAGGTAAAAAGATAAATCAAATATCATTTCAAAAAATCTTTTGGTTTGTAAGGCTTCGTTGTAGATGCCGTTTTTGATTTATCGAATTCTCATTTCGATAGTTTAGGTTTTAGTAACATCTTCCAAAAGGCCCAAGATTAAAATGTCTTCCCAACCCTTATTTTGTACCGCAAAACCAAAAATAATACTACTGAGGTGGTGCTCAATTTGTAAACCTGTTTTCGTACCACGTTCAGTTTATACCTCAATTTTTAACTCCAACGATACCAAAAAAAAAACATCAATTCTATAGCCAGATTATGTCCTAGGGCAGCGGTTCTCAATCTTTTTTGGTGACGCAACCCTACAATAAAACAATAGTTTTTATTAAAAGTGTATTCTTTATTAATAAGCATCATTAAAGTACCATGAATTTTTTTCTAAATTCTTGCGGAACCCCCCGCGGACACACTTTGAGTATCGCTGTCCTAGGTTATTTCAATATCAAAATCCTGAATGTCACGGATTTTAATGCCTGAATATTGTTACAAGTTGTAAGTCATATTATGTCAGAGATTTTTGTGGTTAAATTTTACCAGAAATTAAACTTTTACGTTACTTGTAAGTACATGATTTGACTCATACTAAAAATTGTTTTCAATCAAACATTTTGACACTAATTTTATGTAGCCTATACAGTTTACGAGATAAATAAAAATAGCAAAATATACCGATTTGAATAAAGCCGAGTTTCTTTTGAAGGAGATCGACTTGTCGCGGAAACTGAGCGAGAGTTACGACATGCAGGAGAAACTGGTAGCTGATAACGCCGACTTGGAAGTCAAGAGGTGAAAACACTTTTTTTATGTATTCTGTAGACGTAGGAGTCCGTGCTTTTTAAATATTAAATAAAATGCTACAATCAATTGCTTTTCAATAGCAATCAATTGATCCTATTTGACTAGCACCGACATAGCAATGAAGAATTTAAGCGTTAAAGAATTTAACTACGATCAAATTTATATCATTATGAACATAGACATCACGTCTTAGAACCTAAGATAAATATGTGTGTTGCACAGATTTGTAATATAGTAGGTGTGTTGTGTTTCTGCACGAATCATACATTTTTAAAATTGATATAAATTTTTAATGATTTGTTATAAAAGAAAAGAACCTATATTATATCTAACTCCTAAAGCACAAGAAACTTGGCTTAATTAAACGCAAGTCTTAAGTTAGAAATGACTCTAGTAAAGCAGAGAGTGACGGAGTGACCGTAATTTTGGAATTCGTGATGCTTATGTTGTGGTGCATTATGGTTTAAAACATAAGAAAAACTTTTTTCTATACTTCACACACTGGCCACTAAAATGACAGTACAATGAATTCGTAAATGGAACAACGGTACAATATGGCATCCGTTTTTCAAACTTCATGTGTCACTAGTATGTCAGTTTCAACATCAAGACATCAAAACACACAAATTATGATTTTTGTTAAATAAAATTATTAAATAATTTTCGGAAACTCCAAAAATGGATAAATACAGGTACGTTGATACTTTTCAGATACATATTATATAAAGAACTGATGACGAAGGATCAGAATCTGGAAACATGTAGGGCGCAAGTGAAAAGGCTTCAGGGAGAGCTTAAGATGATGAGCAAGGAGAACAGCCTCCTTCACGAGAAGTTGAGTAAAAATAATCCACAGGTAATATATCATTTGTAAATTGTATACTTCGCACGATCAGAAGATTCGCCTTCTGACTTGTGGTCACTCATGAAACCGTTTCTATTATTTCAAGGCATAAAAGTACCTTTGCTGTAGCTTGTTGCATTTGATTCAGCATTTATTGAGTTTCAATTGCTTAGAGCCAGATGGAGACAGAACAGTACAGCACTGGTCTGATATGTGTTGGAAAAGCCGGGTTTCCATTATTTATTTATTTATTTACCATGGGAAACAAACAGCTTATATCTAAGGATTATAGTACTATGACTGTAGGTACAAAAAAGCCTTAAATAGTTTACACTTATAGAATATCAATATTATAATTATAGATTATGCAAGTAGCCTGCATGCAAGGTGCAAGTTGCATGCTACTTGAGTAGTGAAAACATAAAACTGCATGTTCCACACAAGCCGATTTTCACCTTGCACCACCATCACGCGCCAAGCATTACTGAGTTCTGGTTTGATGAGCAAAGTAACTAATTAATGAAAAAAAAGTCCCGTGAACCCATTTAATATCTTGTATATTTATAAAGTAAGAGAGGTGCGCGATAAAAATTGTGCATACACAATTCAATATATTTAAATTTGAATTTGCCCATTGCAGGGTGACGCAACTTCGTTAAACGATGCTAAAGACACCTCTTGCACAGAAGAGACTGAGTTCTACAATCAGGTGATTACAAGTTGAATAATTTCTAGATTGTAGTGGCTAAAAGCCATATTGCCCACGGCATTGGGCGCTAAAATAAAAAAAAAGATCCGTTGTACCTACATACAACAGAGCTTGTATATACAACGTTCACCCCATTAAGCCTGATTCAAATTACTGTGTCGGGGTGTGTCGTGGCGCCACAGAAGTATATCGAATTCATTTAAAGGAAAAGATCAAGACACAAGTCACCCCGGTACAACAACACATTACTGAACGTAAGCTACTAAACGTATGAATTCTGTACCATTTTGTCGCGCCACAACTCACCCCGACACAACTAATCTGGCTTTACACAAAGGACTGTCATTTTTATCATCATAATATTCGCCTCGAAATTAATCGTAATCCATTTCATCTTTTTTTCTTGCTTTACCATGACCATCTCGATTTAATTAATAATAATTGATTAATTCGACAGATCGCAAGTTTTTCGTTCAAAAATGAAATTACTGGGCTTATGAGACTTAATACCTAATGTCTCAGGGTAACGAGCGCATTGCAGTGCCGCGCAGGCCTTTGTGTTTCAAAGTTCTGAGTGGCACTGCAATGGTTACCATCAGGCAAACGACCTCGTCTCGTTACCAAATAACATAAAAAAGATGCGTAAACTTGCGTTAATTATTATAATTTCATTATTATTATTCTTAGTACATTACGCGTCAAGGTAAAACATGTCTGAAACATGTAAAACCGCGTTCCAGAGCTTTCAAAGTAAACTGATTGCTCGGATATTACCCGACAAAAACCGATACACCAATCCTTCTTATGCAGTAAACAATTTTTATAACTAGTTTATAGAAAGCTGTTGATATTCCTCAGTGCACAATTAAAAAAGCTTTAATTACAAATTTTTCGGTCATTTGTATTTCAGTTATAAGTAGGCTGAAAATAGTAGAAAATGCCTTCAGTTTCCTTAATGTAACGATTTTTTATCTTTCCATACATTTTAAACTTTTCTACTTTCGAAAACGAATGTAGAAAGGGACGTCCATGACCAAGTAGATTTTCCTTGAAACAGCTTTGTATTACCTACTCTAACCTATCCTTAAATTTTATCATCTTGAATGTTAACATTACAAATCCAATCTTGAAATAAGTGTTTTGTTTTAACTGATTTGTGTGAGCACCATTACTGATTCCTGCCATGAGTCGTGACTAAACTGTTACCTCATATCTCTGTCGTTTATAAACCGATTTGGATTTTTTTATTTGAAAGGATATATTAGGTCGGGGAAAAAGTCTTTTCGCATTATAGTATGTATGAACTTGTAATAAAATCTCTTTGGCTATACTATTTGTATCTGGCTGTTTTTGGTATCATATGAAAGTTTAAATTTTAAAGAACATAATTCCAAATTCAAATTAGGAAAATGTGTGATTTTCATTTGTTTTTCGTACTGTCAAAATGAGTGAATCTAATGAAGAAATTCGATACATTTTAAAATTTTACTACAAAAAAGGTAAAAATGCAACGCAAGCCGCGAAAAAAATTTGCGATGTTTATGGACCTAGTGCAGTGTCTGTGAGAGTAGCACAAATTTGGTTTAAGCGTTTTCAATCCGGAAATTTTGATCTCAAAGATGCACGTCGCTCTGGTCGCCCTATTACGGATAAAATGGATGCCATTTTTGAAAAAGTGGAACAAGATCGGCATATCAGTAGTTACGACGTAGCTGAAGAACTGGGAATTGACCACAAAGCAGTTTTGGCGCATTTGAAAAAAACTGGGTACACAAAAAAGCTCGATATTTGGGTACCTCACGAGCTCACTGAAAGAAACCTAATGAACCGTGTACTCATTTGTGATTCTTTACTACAACGTAATGAAACCGAACCATTTTTGAAGAAGCTGATAACTGGTGATGAAAAGTGAATCACGTACGACAAGAACGTGCGAAAAAGGTCGTGGTCAAAGACCGGTCAGGCTTCACAGACTGTGGCGAAACCCGGGTTAACTCGTAACAAGGTGATGCTGTGTGTGTGGTGGGATTGGAAGGCCATTATTCATTATGAGCTGTTACCACCAGGCAGGACCATCGATTCTGAACTCTACTGCGAACAACTGATGAGATTAAAGCAAGAAGTTGAGAGAAAGCGGCCGGAATTAATCAACAGAAGGGGTGTGGTTTTCATTTTCATGGTTTTTCATGATAACGCTAGACCTCACACATCTTTAGCCACTCAGAAAAAATTAAGAGAGTTTGGCTGGGAGGTGTTAATGCATCCGCCGTATAGTCCTGACCTTGCACCTTCAGATTTCCACCTGTTTCGGTCTCTTCAGAATTCTTTAGGCAGTGTCAGGTTAACATCACGAGAGGACTGCCAAAACCACTTGTCGCGGTATTTTGATCAGAAGTCCCAAAATTTATATAGCAATGGGATCATGTCCCTACCTACAAGATGGCAAAAAGTTATCGAACAAAATGGTACCTACATACTTTAGTTAAATGTAAATAAACTATATTAAAAAATGTTTTGAATTTTCTTAAAAAATACGAAGAAACTTTTTCCCCGACCTATTACTTTCAGATTGGTCCCATAGAAATTTCATCAAAACCGGTTCAGTAAATTGTCACTTAAGTCGGTTCGTTTCTTTTTTAAAGCAATGAAAAAATTACCCACCGAATTGATAACCTTCTCCTTTTTTGGAAGTCGGTAAAAAATGACGTGCTCTCAATTATCCACAACACCATGAAAATTAAAAAAATAATAATTTGATACACAGTAATTTTCCAGAGCTTTAATTAATTTCCAGGACACAAAAAACTTTGACCCTGACACAGCCAAGGAACTCGCCGAGAAACTAAAGAATTACAAAAACTCTAAACAAGAATTTGTAAGGAATATGTTGCATTATTTTATATTTTGAGAAACAAATTACCGTATCTTGGTTAAGTTACGCTCCGTTTTTGTTAGTGATGGGACTAACTCTTCTGCGAATGTCCGTCTGGGTTGGCACCACCGCTTTGTGAGTGAAGTCTGCCGCCAAGCAGTAGTGTGCATTACTGTGTTCCGGTTAGACGAGCAGAGTAGCCAGTAAAATGACTGGGCGTATGAGACTTAATACCTAATGTCTCAGGGTAACGAGCGCACTGCAGAGCGCCAGGCCGGCGTTATGCTTACCATCAGACAAACGACCAGCTCGTCCCGTTAACAAAAAACATAAAAAAAAATCATTAGGTTTTTAGTACTAAAGAATCTAAGACAAGTGCGGTGTTTTTAGGAAAACCAATTGGGAGAACTTGAGCTCGAAGTCCGTAACATTCGCACCGAGATGGCCGATTCAGCATGCCGCGGCGCGGGCGGCCAGAATACCTGCTTCCAACAACCGGTAATGTCTCAATCTTTAAAGCCCGTTGGTCGTGTGGTCCCGTCATCGAGATACTAACCTCAAGAGGTTCAGTGACGTTTGGTTTGCACGAAATAAATTCCAACATTTTTGCCTAGATAATTATAATGCGCTTTGATTGGGTGAGCCACCACCTCGCGTCGATTCCCCGTGCGCGTTGATACGCTGAGTGCTGGTATTATTTATAGCAAAATCAATACATTGTTGTGAGATCGGATAGTACGGTATTTCATCTCTCGGGGTTAGTATCTCGATGGGTCCCGTCTTCGAATAGTACCATCTTATCTCTTCCCGTAGATGCCGTTATAGCCGGTTATCTTCACACTTTTTAGTCGTTATCATTTGTTTCAGGGAGGGGGGCCGCCTGTGCCTCCGATGACCAGAGCTGTAAGTATTAACTTTCTTTTCCCACTATTCTGTTTAGTCAAGGATTGTGTGGGAATTAAAACGAAGTAAACGAGGTAGGTAAACTGTTAGTGGTAGGACTAGCTCTTCTGCGAGTGTCCGTCTGGGTTGTTACCACCGCTTTGCGAGTGAAGTCTGCCACCAAGCAGTAGTGTGCAAGCATTACTGTGTTCCGGTTTGATGAGCAGAGTAGCCAGTGAAATTACTGGGCTTATGAGACTTATTACCTAATATATCATAACGAGCGCACTGCAGTGCCGTGCAGGCCTTTGTGTTTCAAAGTTCTGGGTGGCACTGCAATTGTTATGGGCCGGCGTTATGCTTACCATCAGGCAAACGACCAGCTCGTCTCGTTACCAAATAACATAAAAAACGGTAGTTATTTTGTGAAATATTTTGATTTTTCTTATTTTAGTGTGGCGTTTGTCCCCCATGCCCGGCACCATGCAACCCTAATGCACCCCCGGTAAGCTATCATTTATTGCACCATGTTGTTTTTGATCTTGAGGTTTCATACCAATTTTTCGATAATAAGCAACAAGTATTTGTGATTTGATTTCTTTGTTAGTGCCTAGATAAAGAGAATCTTGGTCTAAGGGTGAAATCAGACGGTTCATTCTTTGTTCACTTCCATCTTTCATTTTGCATCTCCCACTCAAAGTGACACGTCTAAACACAAAATGAAACAAAAGCGAACATGGAATGGAAGAAAAAGGGAATCCTCGAGTGAATATTTCTTCGAGTGATCATTCCTTCGTGTGATCATTCCTTCGAGTGATCATTCCTTCGAGTGAACCGTCCAAAATCACCTTTATATTATTAATCGAGCCTAAGGCGTCGTTAATTTATAAATTTGGTGCAGACTCCAGCCGAGAAAGAAGTACAAAAGCTGAGCCTCCAACTGAAACAGCTCGAAGAGAATTTCAAGACCAAAGTCACAGAGGTACCTATTGTAAATTATAACGTCTGAACACGCGCTATGAAGCTAGCCCGGTTTAAGATTGGTTTTTGACAATTGTGCGAAATATCAACAATAACTGGCTGTGGCTGGTGAACCCACCAGATCAGCAATTGCACAGGTTTACATAGTCAAAATATGCTTGATGATATGTGAGTGTGCAGTGTCTGAGGGCAATTATATTACATACCAGCCTTGCCCCGTGGCTTCACCGACGTAATAAATGTAGCCTAAGTTACTCGTTATAGCATCAGCTATCTGCCAGTGAAATCCCGCCAAAATCAGTAACATAAAAACAAATTATTTATCGCTACATGACTATTTTCTATACATACTTGTCCAAAAACGGAAAATACCTCGGTGGATGCAAACCAATGACAACCAATGACATGATGCGAATTTGAATGTCTATCAATGTCCTTGTTAGCTGTCAAGTTTATTTAAATTTGGACAAGTATGGAAAATGTTCGAATACATACATTTTAAAATCTGAAAGTGTATACATATTACTTCAGCTGACTGTACATAATCCACCTGTGCAGCCTCCACACCGCAGGTTCCAATTCAACTGATAAATTACATCACTTCAACGTAGGGATTATTCTCTCAATAGAATACGAAATTCATGGATTTACCTCATTCGGTTAACGTTTCCATTTCAAAGATGCAATTGGAATTGAAAATGATTTACTAAGTACTCAGTGTTTAAGGGATTGTGAATGTATGTATTAAGATAATGTCGGCTTTTTTCATCGGCTTTGTGGCTGCGAAGTCAGCCGTCGTAAATATTACGAATTGGCAGATGGTGTTTATAATTCCAGATTTAGAACTCTTTATTTTCATCGTTTTTTAACCGACTTCCAAAAAAGGAGAAGATTATCAATATGGCGGATATTTTTTTAATTTTTTTTTTTAGTTTGTTTCCTCATTTCGCCATCATTTCTAAACCGATTTCGAAAATTACTTACATATACTTTCAGATTGGTGCCATAGAAATTTCATCAAAATCGGTTCAGTAGTTTGTCACTGAAGACGGTTTATCGCTTTTTTGTAAGTTGCACTTCACTGCAGTGTGGAACAAATTGTTTTGACTTTGTGACTTTTCTAGTAGGCGCTCTAACCTTTACCTAATTCATCTGATAGTCTTTCGGCGTTCATAAAAAAACAGTATCAATTGAGATACAAAAATAAGTATTTTAAATACCCGTTTTCTAATTTTGACCCCAGTAAAATACCCATTTTCTTGCTAGTTTTAGATTATTCCAAGATATATTTAAAAGTTAGGTCGAAATATCTCAAAAATTAAAGACAGTCTCTTGAAACTAGAGCGGTGGTTACCTACCCTTGTTGTCCGATATCAAAAATACACCCTGTGGAGATATATTGTAATATATTCATTGAATGTTATGTTTTACTTTGTTCGAAGACCACCCTTCTTGGGATAGATAGAGAAATAACCTCTTTGAAACACCCCAATGCAGAAAACTAAAACAACTTAACACTAAATGTTAAGTTGTTTTAGTTGTAACATTAATTATTGAGAGATTGCTTTAAGCCTTAAAGCAATTTCTTGCAGACAAAAGTCCTTATGTAGGGAGGGGAACGAGGAATAAAACTTTATATACTTGGACGGTGGCTTTAAATTACTTTGTTTAATCTATACAAATAAATAAAATTGAGGTGTCTGTTTGTAATATCAAAATAACAGCTTTTTACTAAATGCATACGAAAGTATACACAGTACCAATAACAAAACAACCATTTTTTAAATTTTTGTCTGTGTGTCTGTCTGTTTGTTCCGGGTAATTTCCGAAACGGTTGGTCCGATTTTGATGGGACTTTCACTGACAGATAGCTGATGTTACAAGGAGTAACTTAGGCTACTTTAATTTTAGAAAAAGAATTAGGGTTCCGCGCAAAAAAAAAACATGAAATCCGATATCTCCGCGCGGGTGAAACCGCGGGCAGCAGCTAGTAATAAATAATATTATGCACAATAGGATTGCGTTTGAAAACTATCTCACCTGCTGGTAAGTGACGATGCGGTCGACGATGGAGCCCGCTTACCTAGACGGTACCTATTCACTCGTGACTTGAAGAAACTTAAGTTACAGCGAACGGAAACACTCAGGCAGGGAGTTTTCTCCTTTGCAACTAATAGACAAACTTATATACATAAACCAGATAAGCGCTTGCCATTGGGAAGTTTCCTAATAGTTTTCAGTGACTTGATGTGATGTACATTTTAAGCCAATATTAAGACCTATAAATTTGAATTTTGTACAGCACAATGAGTCTGTGGAATTCCTTAGAGAAATCGTTAAATCATCTAAACCTATGTAGGGGTTGGACTAACTCTTTTGCGAGTGTCCGTCTGAGTTGTTACCACCGCTTTGCTTGTAAAGCCTGCCGCCAAGCAGTAATGTGCAAGCATTGCTGTGTTCCGGTTTGATGAGCAGAGTATCCATTGAAAGTACTGGGCTTGTGAGACTTAATTCCTAATGTCTCAATGCAGGGTAACGAGCGCACTGCAGTGCCGCGCAGGCCTTTGTGTTTCAAAGTTCTGAGTGGCATTTCAATTGTTATGGGCCAGCGTTATGCTTACCATCAGGCAAACGACCAGCTCGTCTCGTTACCAAATAACATAAAAAAAAAACCTCATCATAATCCTGAATCACATCCTCTAACTGATATCTTTTGTGCAGTGTGCGATGCTTCGTACAGAATTATTGAAGAAAAAGGAGGAACTTGAGAAAGAAAGATGCCAGCACCGCGAGGTACAGAACAGGTTTAGAGAGCTGGAGATGAAGTACGAAGGTAAGATTTGAAAAATTATTACTTTTAACGTTATTATAATTTTGTAGTGTTAACCGACACTAGCGGATGTTCAAACATATATATACATCGCAAAAATTTCGCTTCCAACAGGATTCGAACCTGCGTCTTCTGGTTATCTAGACCAGACGCCTTAACCAACTAGGCTATGGGAGCAATCGATGTTGACTGCGAGATTCTTGATATGATGTTTTTCTTTCCGGCTTAGGCGTAGCTCCATTTAGCAGACCTCGGTTTGTAGCGATTGCCCACTCCAATGTGATACGTTACAGTACCAATCAAATGGCGAGAGATTTTGCATTATTTAAACTTTAATTTGATTGGTACTGTAACGTATCACAATGGAATAGGCTCGCTACAAAGCGAGGTCTGCTAAATGGAGCTACGGCTTATAAGCCGGAAAGAAAATTACTTTTAACATTGATGGTTGGTAACATAAGTGCGTATACATCGAAGCTGTACGGTGACATCGGTGCAGACTGCTGATCTGCTCGATTTCAACACGCTTTCTCTGTCCTCAATAGTGCAGTAACTTTCTGACCAAAATCAGAATTCACAACAACTGCATTTAAACACAGTATTTATTATGAACAGCAAATACCTACTCTCTCTTAATCAACTTTGATCCGCTAATAAACTGCACAGTGCCAGGAGCCATAATTCTAGTGAAGCTCTTTATAGGCACATTTGATGAAAAAAGTAAAATTAGTTTTGGTTAATAATAATAATTCATTTATTTCAGATTAAATATCCATATTCATTTACACGCAATTAATAAAATTAAATCTATACAAAATTAAAATAAGAAATTAAATTATACAAAAGAATGAAAAAATAACAATTAATTAATACCTAAGACTATTTGCATCCATTTGGACTGGAGTGGGCAGTCAGTTCGCAGAGCAAACATCCTCAGAATGACGTTGATGGCAATACCCGGGATTGCATTCCTAGTTGAAAATTTTGATTGTGCAATCTGAATTTAATTTATGTTGTGCTGTTATGATTTTATGTAGAGATCAAAATCAATAAACGTTTAGGCATGATGTTTGATTATATGCTCGATATTCCCACAGTAGTTTCGCAGTCTTACGAACGTTGAATGACTCGTTTGGAGGTCGGACATAAAGTCATTTTTCAATTAGTCCAATGTCATCAGGACGTCGCGACCTCTGCTCCTTGCCGACAACCTGCCGCCCTGATGACATACGCGATAATGCTCCTTATTACCAGATCATTAACAGTTAATCTCGATTTGAACTCCGATGAGACGTTAACGTAGACTGAACAAATTGGTACAGTTGGCCCGTTATTGTGAACAGTTCCTGCAGGCGAAGCAAGATGAGTAATAAGGGGGTTAAAGAAAGGTCGATAGTTGCAGACGTCTCCAAGTGGTGCTATGATCATTGAACACACGAAACATCCGAAGAAAGGTGGGAGCTCGTGTTGCGATTCAAGACATTGCTAAAAAGCTGAGCTAAATATATATTGAGGCACTGAGCTCGGCTTACTGCTCTTTGCATTCAATTGCAAACTGCTTGAAGCAGATAGTCATTTCGCGGCCTACGTATAACCATGGACATAAGCTGCTAATTAAGTGTAATAGTCATATATAAAATAGGATATATAGATTATAGCCATATGAAAAACATTGAAGACTGAGGGTGCTGTTAGGGTCAGCAGCACAGATTATTTAGCCTGTTGATAGCTCATAAACATAATTCCTCATACAAAAATATCTCACCGGCGCGGGCAGGGGGCGAGGTAATATTCTATGCTTGCAATTGGCCGATCATTTGGATGACGTAATTTAGTGATGTGGTACGACTACTACTGAACAGAATAATATCGATAAAATTGAATAGGTAGTTAGCATCGCATTCTTGATTCCCTGACATATACGATTAATAATAAATTATTATATGGAAAACCTAGACAATACATACTTACTTTATAAATTAATCTATAATACTACTTATAATAAAACTCCAGGTCACATATTTTTTGGATGGCACTCCTAGATAATAGTATAGATATACTGAAGCCAAAACTGTATTTTTATTTTTGTCTGTCTGTCTGTATTTTGGCCACGCATCACGTCGAAGCTACTGAATGGATTCCATGACTTGCGATGTATGGAACCAATTCTCTTTTTGAGTCGCTTCTATCCACTTTTCCTTTATTTCTGGGATGTCTGGAAATCTAACAACAAAAAGCAGAAATACTTTAAAAAAACCGGGAACCTACTTCGATGAAAATATCGCGATATATGAAAATTCAAGTCACATTTTTTCATCTTTAGATGTTCTTCCATAAAATGTATATGGGACCATCTTGAGATGATACACTTTCAAACAACAAAAATAATTTTCAAAATCGGTCCGCAATTGACGGAGAAATCAGTTAAAATACTTAAAAAAATACATACAGTCGAACATTTAACCTCCTCCTCTTTTTTCGAAGTCGGTTAACAAATCCAAACGAAAGGTTATTATTTTTCCAAAATAATTAATAATAGTATATATATTAATTGTAAAGTATACATTGAATATCGATAAGTTATAAGTCTGCACTCGTACTCGCAGTGGCGAGTAGTGCATTTAAATAGTTCGTTTTCGCATGAGGGGAAGTTGTATCATTAGTCAACAGGATTTATAGTCTTTGGCCAGCAGACAGCTTAATATACTGCTGGCCCTAACAGCATCGGATGTCACTCATTTCATCATTTCAGTTTAAAAATGTCATGTCTGGATATAAATGTCTGCTTTTTTACCGACCAGGTCTCGCCCCGGTAACGAACATGATGTTGGGGACCAAAGAGCAAGCATTTGAGCAGGAGGTAAACGTGCGCGCTCTGAAGCAGTGCTATCGTGAGGCACGTGAGGAAATAGACGAGCTCAGAATGCTCATGAAAGAACAGAATGACCAATTACAAGACTACAGAGTTAAAGTAAGTATAAGAGTATCCATACTACCTCCCCGTCAGCCGTACTCTGTTATTTCAGGATCGGTAGGTCAAGTTGCTGCGCTTTGGCTTCTCTGAGCTACGTTCAAATTCAAAATGCTTTATTCAAATAAGCCCCAAAGGAGCACTTATGTAAGTTAAAATAAATGACTTAACAGCGGGCCACTGCAACATTCGTCTACCTGAATGACAGACTAAAACTAATGCTGTCTTTATCAGAACATAATAAATGACAATGACACCAACAGACCCAATCCGTGCTCAAAGTCAACGAACCTTCCACAAACCCACCGTGCCTGTTCCAAATTGGTATAGGCCGAGCAAAAAGAAGGGCAAGAAACTCGTCACGGCATTATTTTTCAAAAAATAGTTTTTTTACAATGATTCTAATGCTAACAACTAACAATTTAACGTTCTCACACTTGTTGCAGATATTTGCGTTTGCAACCTTCTTCCGCCAAAGAGATGTTTATATTATTTGATATTGTTTTGTCAGTGTAGTTTCTCTTGTATTTATGTGATTTAAAATATAGATTAACTGAAAGAAAATAGTCCACATAATCTGCATATGATGATTTACGCTCAATCCCTATTAGCCAAAGAAGGCAGTTTTTACTTTTTCCGCAAGTTTGTTGAAACAAGACAACCTATTTATGGCTAGACATATTTATACATATAGTAAGTAGGTACACTCTATCAGCGAAAACGCATACAAAGAAAGCGTCAGAAGCACGTAAAAGGATTTGATTGGATTTGAGATAGGCAAAGAGGAAAGAATAATTCTTTATTATTCTTTCCTCTTTGCCTATCTCAAAAGGGATTCGGTGCGATATTAATGGAATCACCTTCACAGCTTATAGATATTTGCTGGATCAAAACGCCACAATAAACTAAACTCTTGATGTTCTTCACATGGGTGGAATTTTGATGCATGGACGTGGATTGTCATTTTCTAATAATAAGTAATTAAGAGGTCCTAATCCGCCATCCTTTCTATACAAACGCTCGTACGTTATTACAGTGTTGTACCAAAACAAGCCTTAAGGCCATTTTAGCGTTCTACTTAGGCGGGCCGGGAAGGGGCACCTTAATTAAATAGTTCGATTTTCAATAAAACATTTTGCTTTTTAGTATCTTCAAGCTCAGCAGCTAGTAGAAGAGCAGCGTCGGCAAATGGATATGATGGACATGGACAACACCAGAATCAGTGAACAGATAAACCTGGAGATTCAACGAGTTAAGGTACTTTGACTTCAGGAGCTATGCTTTATCAATAGCTCTTGGAGACTACTCAACCATAGAACATATAATAATAATACACAAACTGAAATCGTTTCTTACATTATATTTTGAGTTTAAAACTGTAGTAAATTACATTTTATCCTATCAGCGGCGCAAGTACGGATCTATTCGGGTCGATAAAATTGACAGTTAAAATCGATAAAGTGGGTTTTATTCGATAAAATTGACAGTTAAAATAGATAAAGTGGGTTTTATCGATTTTAACAGTCAATTTTATCGAATTTTTTCGACCGAAAAGATTCGTCCTTGCGCCGCAGTTGATTCAGATTTATTCGTTCTTTTGTATTCGATCGTCAATTTAGCAAAGGTGTGTTTTTAAACAAATCTATATGTAGTTTTTGTCGCGTATATGTATTTCTATACTATTATCATCCAATAGGGTTGTCGATTCTAATTTTTTTATGATGTTAATCTATTCGATTTCTCATGAGAATCAAATGTCTATAACGAAAAAATGGAAATCGAACGCTAGAAACGTCAAAAATGAGAGCCAAAATCAGGCGTATCTACTGAGCGGTAAAACGTCCTAAACGATCGGCCTTAACGCGTAACGTCACATTCAAAGCTGCCCGTAAAATTGTACTAAAACATATATTTTGTTGATTTTTGCCCTAAGCAACTCCTAAATATTTCGGCATCAGATTTAGGCGTCTCCTAAGGTTGGTGAATACGGGCATTTGCGTACTAAGTACAACTTCATCTAATCCCGTGATCATCACGGTTGTAAGATTACCTACTCATTATTCCAGGAGTATGAACTAGAAACGCTGGTCCAGTGCGTATTGAACTAAAATATAAGCACTTTTATTTTACACAGTTGAAATTCCAAGAGAAGTTGCAAGAGCTTGCGCCCATTCCCGATCTACTGAAGGCTACGCAGATGCGGCTGAAGGACGCCCAGCAAGCGCAGGCCATCGCTGAACATAATGCCGAGCAGCTTGCCAGAGAGCTCAACTGTGCTAGAGAGAAGGTAAGGGAACGTTTAATATTAGCTATGTGTGCTGTGTACAATGCGATTAAAATAAAACTAGGATCGCCTTAGCGCCATGTTTTGACGTCACAATTAGATTTTTACAAAAGTAATGTGTTAAACCGATAACAGGAGGGCAATCGCGTTAAAAATTATCAACCAAACCGCTACTAAACCACAATCGCATGACAGCTTTTTGACCGTTTCGTATCGCGCTAATAGTTTTACCAAAAGTTGAGACGTATCTGGACAACAGTCAAATGAACGGCAATATCGAATTCCACACGCCTGAACCGAAACTAAACCACAGTAGGTATCAAACCACGACTAAACCATAATTGTACGCTGTCATTTCAAATTAGCGCGATCGGGGCCCTGATTCCAAATCTGTTAGGTATCGATTGCATTTCCTACACAATGAAGTTCAATTTTCATTGCATTGACCGAATAAGTGATTTGAACCGTGGCGAACGACTATTAAACCATTTATATATATATATGTTAAAATAGTCTTCGTTCCATAAACCAGTCGAATAGTGAGATGATAATATTTACTTCATATTGAAGATACGGCTTCGTTTCATTTTAAAAAAATCAAGAACTCATTTAAATTTTTAACGATACAAACTGTCAATTTTATTTATCGAAAAGATTGGTACTTGCACTGCTGCTACGTTACGTCATAATGTAGAAGCTAGTAAGCTTCATTTCTACTTCCAGGTGCACCAGCTCTTGCACAATAGTTTGAAGCCGACGGAGAAACCGCCGGAGCGCAGTAACGATGAGAAGCAGATGGCAATGCTGCAGCAGAGGATCGCTCAGCTCACTGAAGGGAACGTGACGCTCAGGAGCGAGATAGACCGACTCAAGTGAGTTTTAAAACGAATAAGCAACGAGACGAACTAAGTTTCTCTCATTATTAAAAGCTTTTATTTAACTTGCAATGTTTGTTAATTTTGCAAGATGAATTTGACAAACTTCCCCTTTTATTGAGCTGAAATTTTATGTACATACTAGCTGCTGCCCCGCGGTTTCACCCGCGTGGAGATTTTGGATTCCATGGTTTTTATTTTTTTGCGCGGAACACTAATTATTTTTCTAAAATTAAAGTAGCCTATGTTACTCCTTGTAACATCAGCTATTTGCCAGTGAAAGTACCGTCAAAATCGGTCCAGCCGTTTCGGAGATTACCCGGTACAAACAGACAGACAGACAAAAATTTTAAAAATGGTCGTTAATATACCCTTAAGTCTTATCTCTTTCACTTCTTAATAATTATGATCTAAAAACAGAAAAAGTAAACAACATAAACTAAAATAACTAAATAAAAAATGGTTGTTTTGCTATAGGTACCGTATATACTTTCATATGCATTTAGTAAAAAGCTGTTATTTTGATGTTACAAACGGATACTTTAATTTTATTTATCTGTACATATGTAAATCGAATGACGATGCAATTATAATATAATGTTTCATTCGTTATAAAGTTTCGGAGCCGGAAGGTGGTCACGGGAACCGAAACGACGTCGACGTAACCTTTTGGGTTCGTTTGATTTCGTTTGATTTGTCTTTACAAGTACCTTATATAAGGTCCAGGGCCAGCTGTGAGGTGGCCACAAGATTACAGTCCCAATTTTTTATAAAAGCTTGTCTGGATAAATATGTTGTTCCACAAAACTTAAGCATATTCGATTGATTAGACTCGGACTATTATATCACAAGAGTTTGACGATGAGGTGGAAGATGTTGGATGCGTCAGGCTCGTTTTGAGATTGCTCTCAAGTGCAGCTTTGAGAACATACACCTATAGGTTCTTGGCGACGGATTTTCATATTGACCATTGCTAGACGAGCTCTAGAAAATACCCTACCCTATTGAAGAGTAAGCACCGTAAAGGGCTTTTTAACTGTAGTGCTATTTAAGGCTAGATCACTATGGATCCGTATAGCTATAGGCGTGCAAGTATACTGCGTTCTAACGTACCTATGGAACTGTTTGAGACATGGCACACCGCTTTCGTGTCGTCCACATAGAGGCACGTCCACATAGACGTAAAGCGGCGTGCCATGTCTTATACAGTTCCATACATTACAACGCAGTGGCGTGCACATCTATGTACATTGTGCACGTCTGTATGGATCGGTTGTGCTCCGGCCTTTAAATACTGCAGTTTGAGTATGTTAATTTCATTTCATTTCATCATTTATTTATAAGATTTTTTTCTTACACGTCAATAGCTTATTATATTATATTACACATTATTATTTCAATGAATATTACAACAATTATTGATATTAGTACCAGGTTAGTGTGGATCAATGAACTTATCTGCAAAAAATTCACGTACGTCGTAGTATGCCTTGTCAAGCAGTAGCGTCCTGAGCCTGTTGGCGAACGAGCCGGGACTCGGCGCATCAGTGATGCTCGCGGGTAGGGCGTTATAAATTTTGATCCCAACATAATCCAACTGCTTCTGGGACTTAGTGAGTCTGGTTGTAGGTAGTTGGAGTCGGTGTCTCTTTCTTGTCAGGTGGTTGTGGGAGTCCGCCCAAGTAGGGAGCTGCTCAAGATTGCTTCTAATGTACCTTGCAGCTTGAAATATGTACTGAAAGGGCAATCAAATATGATGTTCCCTTTCAACATTTAGTTTCAGTTCCGAGGGATATTAATAGCAAACTATTACTAGCACACAAGTGCTAAAAAAAACCAGATGGATTAAACCTGTTTCCGAAGTGAATGCAAATATTGGCTCAACAAAAGTGTCACGAACTAACAGCACCGCCGGATTAAAAGTAAAAATTTTCCATCAGTTTTGTTGACTATGGTAAAACGTTTCAGGGTTAACGTGATTCGTATGGAGGAAGCTGTGCTCGCTAACGAGAAACGTCTGCAAGAGAAAATGCACGAGTGTGCCCAGCTAGGGGGCGAGTTGGACCGCGCGCGCGACGAGGCGGCGCGGGCCTTGCAGCGCGCCAATGAGCGCACCGAGACTATACGCAAGTGAGTACGCAACAATTATAAACTAACTTCTGACCGCGGTTCCACTCGCGTTCCTACGGGTACTGCGCATTTATCCGGAATACAAAGTAGCCTGTGCTACAAGAAGACAAACCAACCATCACACCATAATAACCCAATAAACACACTTTCGCATTTATATAGTAGGGATAGGGATAACGCTTACATACTGATACCCCTGCACTAGGATACCTTGCATCACAGGTGGCATGGACAGACAGATAAACAACACAAACATCCAAGGCTCGTGAACCAACTTTACGCTCAACAACAAAGTTTACCTGGCTGGGGATCCAACATGGGGCTGCTGGCTTTGCATACAGGGTTACTACCAAATTAACTAAGGAGCTGTCAAGGGGGAAAAGCACAGGATTGATTAAGCTTCCACCAATGTATGTTAAAAATGTATCAAAGGAAAATGAATCATTTAAATCAATTTCAAAATTTGTATGGTAAAAAAATGTTTTGTTTTCCATCAGATGCATGCAGACTAGTATAGCAGAGTTAGAAAGACAACTGGCTTCGGCCAGAGCCCAAGTGAGAACTGCTGAGAAGGATCGTGAAGAGGTAACTAAGCCAGGCGTCCATGACAAAATAGTAACACTAAGGCTGAGATTTAGGGTAATATTCAGAGACGATTCTAAGCGTAGACTTTGGCTTCCATATGTCAAAACTGTATAGAATTTTGACGTATGGAAGCGTGAGTCTACGCTTAGATTCGTCTCTGGATCTCAGCCTTAGAGACGAATCTAAGCGTGGACTCACGCTTCCATACGTCAAAATTCTATACAGTTTTGACATATGGAAGCCAAAGTCTACGCTTAGAATCGTCTCTGAATCTTAGGCTGAGTTACATACCTGTAGCATCAGGCGCGCGTACGCAGCCAGATTTGTTTGGTTTATACTCAATAGATCAGCATTTGAACACCATATTGCCTGAAAGGGATTAGGGGGGTTACCTCCACAGCGATAGGTCTTCGGCAATTGATCTTTAACTTGAGCGTGGTAGCTAGCCAGGCCAGTATTAGACCTGCCCTGTCGCCGTACGATAATTGCATCACGACGTTTTCTTGAAATGAAAGCTCATTCATATAAATATTATAGAATTCGAACCGTCGACCTATAGATAGGCGGACGGGGTCACTACCATTGAACTGTCATCGTTTCAAATCGGTGTCGAAAGTGTTTGCAATTTTCTTCAATTAGCTGGAGAGAGAGAGAGAGGTAGAGAGAAAGGAGAAAGAGAGAGAAAATGGGAGGGAGTGTCCACAACGCGGGGCCAGTGCAGCTTGGTGGATATCGCAATTTTCTCGAAAATTATTAATCCTCTGATCTTCAGAAACTGTCCGCTTCTGCAGATTATTCTTCGTTTGGGTAATAGCCAATAGGGTTTGAGGTGCAAGTACAGATTTACAGCTTCTGATCTTTCCCACAGATTCAATGCCGCATGCAATGCCAGATCAAGCGCCTGAATGAGAACTTTGAGCAAGCCTCTCTGCGCATACTGGGCCTGCAGACGCAGGTGCAGACCCTCAGGAGAACAGCCTCCAGCACCGGGGAGGGTGACGGCATGGATGATAACCAGGAATGCGCCTGCAGGACCTTCTTCGATAATCCTTAATTATGTTCTGGTAACACTAAGCCGTTGCTGGGGATAGTCTCTTTTGGGTTAAGGCCGGATTTTTCTACTATGTAAGTACATAGTGGAAAAAACGTCGCACGGTGGATAGGTGAACAAAGATAGATTCGGGTGTTGCTGATAGTAATGTATCAACGCCAACAAGAGACAAGAGGAAATTAAGTATTAAATTTTTTACCGCTATTTACAAGCACATTGAATCATGTTTGATCTATTTTGCGCTGAGCATAACAGATATAGAAATAATAGCTACGATTCGGTATTAGTTACATTTAGCTCTCGCTGATCAAACAGGGTCAATATGAGCGAGTACCTGTTAAAATAGGAAACTTTTTGTTGTCTATCTCTTGATCGTTTCCTTTTATTTGTGTATTAAGATACACCGTGCGACGATTCTTTCTTCCATCAGATTTTTTTTACCTTTTGCATTTTGCATTTATCGCAGTTTAGAAGTGAACATCTTCAGGCCTTTTAAAATATTAATTGACATTTCCTAACATTATGTATAATACATAATTTGAGATTTTTTATTTTGATTGCTAAATATGGTTTTACATGGTGACGTTGTATTGGCTGTTTGTGAATTGATATTCTTAATCCATAACACATGTTTATTAATCCATTAGTAAATAAAAGTTGTTGTAATGAATCAGATTTTTATTGCTTAACTCAATAATTCTACAAGAAACCCTCAACCTTAGGTAGGTATATGCATTCGCGTACATTATGTAGGAACAGTATCGGACATACGATGTGATACTGTCGCAACTAGGACAGGTGGATAGGTGGACAACAGCTGGACAGTGACACGCATTTATTAATCATTCTCGCTGCTCACACGCATGGACAATACTTAACACAATTTGTAAAAGTTCTGCCGTAGTTCCCCAGCAGTAGACTGTGAATCGTGAATCCACTTGTAAATACTCCGACACTGACTGACCTAACACTTTAAACAATTTTCATATCTTTTTCTAGAGACCATTCTGGAGATCCTTTAGATTCAATAGTGATTGGTCACAATTAACGGTCCACTGCTGGGGGAACGAATTAGACCTTGCATTCACGTTCCTCCCATTAGAGCAGGGATGCACAGACTTATTAAGACTAGGGGCCACTCGGGCAAATTATGAACTGATGGCGGGCCGCCAGAAGTATAGGTAATTAAAGACAATAAAGAATTGATAATTATGTATTAAAATTGAAAAAGAATTTATTTACCGACGCATGCACGGCGCACCGATAAGCGCACTTAAGAGCGCGCGCGCGAGATTCAAATTACTTTTCGAACATATTTTTTTTTGTTTTATTCTGGAATAGAATTCAATATTTTTCGAATGTACGAGAGTTTTATTTTTGCTGTCGGCGGGCCACCAGTATTCGACCGGCGGGCCGCATGTGGCCCGCGGGCCGCGGTCTGTGCATCTCTGCATTAGAGGAACGAAAGGGAATATAATGAAAAAAATATAAAAAATCCTTCGTACATCAGTCACAAATTTTTTTTAGTGCTTGCACCTTTTCCGCTTCCGGTTCTGATTCCACCTTGTGCGTGTTTCCTGCGGTAGCGAAGCAGGAACGCAGCGCCTCCTGCGCGAGGTGCGTCTCGCGGTGTGGTGGTCTAGCTACTTCGTGGAACACGTCGATAGCAGCACAAATGGTGCTGATTGCTTCTTGGGGCCGTTCGGCGTTCATCAGCTTAGCACCTCTCTAGAAAAACAATTATTGCATTAGCGCTGCTGAGATTCTGTCTGCACACTCTGAACTGCAAGATATTTGTGATACAGCCATATAATTTGTGGATACAGCTAAACCCAAAATAGTGGCTATTACACCTGGGCCCTATTTCTTCTTCTTCTTCAGATTATGGCTTTTAAACGTTGCTTGACGTTTTTCTGCCAGTGTCAAAGTGAGGCCAGTGTACGGTATTAATAATTGCCCGGTTACAAAATATGGAACATTGAAATATAATTATAGAAAAAAAGGTTTAAAGACATAACATTTGTTTATAAACGAATATTATTAGACTTAATAAAATTACATAAAATATATAAAAATGGAGTAAAAACATATGAGAGAAGAAATTTAAAATTAAAAGGACGAGAGACGTCAGAACTTATGATATCATAAAGAGAAAATGATAACTTAGGACAGCAGAAGAAAATATGGTCTAAGGTTCCATCATCTAGACCACACTCACAGCGAGAATGGTCCCTGACCCTAATTTTGGCTAGAAAAACTGGAGTGCAAACATGACCCAAACGGGAACGAATTATAGTTGAACAAACCCATTTATCAACTTTTTTATACTTAAAAAACCACGGTCTAACTGGGATATAAGGCTGAATGTCACTGTAATGTCTACCTTTGATGATTTTGGACCTGTTCCAAACGTTGGACCACTTCTCATAGAGGAGTTTTTTCGCTAAAGAACGTAGATCATTTGAAAACCCTTTGGAGTAGGTGTCCAGACCAATTTCAACGGCTTGTTTGGCATAATTGTCAACAGTTTCGTTACCGTCAATTCCGCAGTGACTGGGGATCCAGGCGAGAGCTACTTTGATACCAGAATTGTGACATCTATACAAAATTTCTCTTATTTTAAGACAAGAGTGTAATAAATCTTTAGACCGAAATGGAAATTTATTAATGTCTTGCAAACAACTAAGAGAATCAGAAAATATAATAGATTTATTTAATTTATGAGACTCTACATATTTGACAGCTTCTAAAAGGGCTACTGACTCACCAGAATAAACTGATGAGTAACGGGGGCATTTTTGACTCAAAACTATTCTGTATTTGGGGATCCAAACAGCGGAACCAACCGATCCGCTATCTGATAACTTAGACGCATCTGTAAAAATAGGCACCCAATTTGGCCAATGGCGATTCAAATTATCATGAAAAATTTTATCAGCGCCAGGGGAGTTTTTATCAATACCAAAGTGTAAAAGTATATTAGGTCTAAATATTAAACAATCATAGGGAACACTAAAAAGAGGGTGAATAGGAAATTGGTAAAGCGAAAAGGGCATATTAGAAAGTTTATTAAAAGAATTCAAAAGACAAGAAGGGTCTTTATGACGCCAGTAATCCGATGTACGAACTAGAATAGAAAGAGAGTGAAGCTTATTTAAAAGTGGGTGGCATGAAAATTGAGCAGCTTGAAAAAAAAATCGATCACAAAGGTATTGCCGACGGATAAAAAGGGGAGGCTCAACACATTCCACCTGAAGAGCATTTGTGGGAGAAGATTTCATAGCTCCTGAAATAATACGAAGACATTTATATTGGATAGAATCAAAGGATCTTAACGAAATTTTACTGCAAGGTTCCAAAAGAAAAGTAGCATAATCAAAATGGCTTCTAATGATGGCATTGTACAAAAGCTTTTGACAGAATGGATGTGAACCCCACCAAACCCCAGAGAGAGCACGAAGAATATTCACATTCTTTTCACATTTATTTTTTATGTAATCTATGTGAAAAGAACCCGATAACTTGGAGTCTAAGATAAGACCCAAAAATTTTGCTTGGTTATTAACAGCAAGGCAATAGTCGTCAATTCGAATTTGAATATCTGGGATTAATCTCTTTCTTGAGAATACAACCACATTACTTTTATCTGAAGCTAAAGACAGGCCATGTCTTTTTAACCAGTCATTGAGATACATAAGAGCTGTATTAAGACGAGATACCAAATCAGAAATAGAGTCCGACGAATAATAAAGAGCTATATCATCCGCATATTGAAGTATATCACAAAATGAATCTACACTTTGGTGAAGGTCAGAAGTGTACAAATTATACAATAGAGGACTTAAGACTGATCCTTGAGGAAGGCCCTTCCAAACTAATCTCGGCGAAGAAAGTGTATTTTGAAACCTAACCGATATGAGCCTACCTATTAGAAGGCTAAATATAACATGAGTCATCCTCGTTGGCAAACTCAGGTGAATCATTTTTTGTCGGAGGACATGAAGAAGAACATTGTCATAGGCACCTGTAATGTCTAGAAAGACACCAACCATAGTTTCATTCCTAGAAAAAGCCAGTCGAATATCCGAAGTGAAAACACCAAGACTATGAGTAGTACCAAAACCTTTCCTAAATCCAAACTGAGACTTGGATAAAATTTCCCGATGCTCCAACAGCCACTCCAGTCTGTTTTTAAGCAGATTTTCAAATATTTTAACCATTACTGAGGATAACGCAATTGGTCTATATGACAAAGGATCTGATGGATCTTTACCTGGTTTTAAAATTGGTATTATTATTTGATGTTTCCATATTTCAGGAAAGTCACAATTTTCATACAATTTGTTTAAAATGTTCACAAAATATTTTTTGGTAGATGCGGTCGACCGACATATAAATGAATATGGAATTCCATCTAAACCTGGAGAGGAGTCTTTGAGATGACTTAATGCAGCACAAAGTTCATCATAGGTAAAGGGACCATCCATAGATGAAGGAGATGGGTTGACAGGAGAAGTAGAAATAAATTCTTCAGAAGGTACAAAAGGAGGAGCTAACTTGTCAATGAATGCTTCTAACCAAGAAGTATCATTACAAGGCGAAGGATGAATATCATTTCTAAAATTACGAAAAGCTTTAATTTTTTTCCAAACAACAGAAGGAGGAGAGCGGGGAGAAAGGCTCTCACAGAATTTAATCCAGGATATTTTTTTTTTCTTTGATAATAGCCTTCTAGATCTAGCTAAAACTTTTTTGAAGAGAACAAAATTGTCCATGGTAATATTGTCATTGAAATAATCTTCAGCCTCATTGCGTTCTTTGGCAATAGAGGTACACTCCGAATCCCACCAAGGAGGAAAAGGGATTCCAGAACAAGGTTTTTTTAAAGGGATGGTAGAATCTGCAGAAACAATAATAGCATTAACAAATTCTGAATAGAGGAGTAAATAATTTTGTTCATCAACAGGAGGGAGAGCAGCAACTTTGGAGTCAAGAATAGAAGAAAATTTGTTCCAATCTGCGTTAGCAAGTCTGTATTTCAAAAGAGGAGGCATAGGAGGAGAAATAGAGTACTGAGAAGAGGTAGAAATAAGTATGGGAAAGTGATCGCTCCCATGAGAGTTAGGAAGAACAGACCAAAACAGTTGGGACGCCAGAGAGGGAGAAGATAAAGACAAATCTAACGCACTGGGATTTTGTAGGGGCGAGCCAAAGCGAGTAGGAGAGCCATCATTCAGAAGGCATAAATTTAAATCATCCATGAGATCAATAAGATTAGTAGAAAAAGAGTCCGATACATTGCAACCCCACATTGGATGATGGCAATTAAAATCACCAAGGATGATCAAGGGAGAAGGAAGGGCAGAAAAAATGGGACAAAGTTCTGAAATAATAGAAGCACTAGGATGAGGGATGTAAATAGAGACAAAAGATATATCTAAGCATCTCACAGCAACAACATTAAAGTTATTGCTATGAGTAGGAAGAGGAAGAAGAGAGTATGAAAAAGTTTTTTTAACGAGGAGGGCGCAACCTCCCCACCCGTCGTCACGATCATCTCTGAAACAGGCGAAGCCAGGCATTCGAAATATAGTGCCAGGCTTAAACCATGTCTCAGAAATGGCCGCAACGACGGGTTTATATTTATTAAATAAATAAATAATTTCAGGTTTTCTGGATCGGGCACTCCTGACATTCCATTGAAGGAAGCAATCCATGCTGAGTATTAGTAAGTGAAGAAATTTTTTGCAGAATCTGCAGGATGTTGTTCGGTAGGGCGTCGTCAAACTTAGAAATCATGTTGAGAAGAGTATAAGCCATCAACTCAAGAAGGTTGTCAGATGGAGAAGGAGGACAACTTTCCGAGCTGAGACAACAACCATCGGGCATTGAAGGGGGGGGAGTTGCAATTATAGCATCGTGAGCAACTTTGTCATAAGATTTGCCTAGAGCTGGAGAGGTGCGGCGAGGAATTATAACAGATTTTCTGTAAGATTTTACGTCCTGAGCTGAAATATTTTGAACAATTGGAGCTGGATTAGACTTAACCATATCCGCATATAAGCGGCGGTTAACCGTGGGGACTCGAGCAGCTGCCTCGTTATATGAAATATTTTCTTCTGATACAATAGTTTTAATTAATTTTTGTCTTCCTTGTTCGGGGCACTTTTTATTAGTAGCAAAGTGCCTACCGGAACAGAACAAGCACGTAGCTTCATCTTCTACAATTGAACATGAGGAGCCAGAGTGAGGTTGAGCACACCTGAAGCATCGCAATTTGGATCGACATGTAGTTTGGATATGACCAAATCGGCAGCAAGCCAAACATTGAATAGATGGCAGTTGATATGACTCTACAGAAATCGCCGCATTATAGCAAAATATTTTTTTTGGGAGAAGTCTTCCTTTGACAGTGATTGTAACTGTCTGGGAGGGAACCCACACAGGTTTGTTATCTACGAACGTTTTTCGGTTTAATCGTCTCGCTTTAAGAACAGGGCCACAACCAGGAGGGCATTCCAGAGAGTTCACTAGCTCTTCCATAGACCATTCTATGGGAATACCTTTGATAATACCCGTCCGGGTAATTTGGAACACCGGAATTTTAGCTTCGAAGTTGTTCAAGGACAAAAAAGAGCTGTCAAGAAAATTGTTTGCATCTTTCATAGATTTGAATTCAATCGAAGCTTTATTTCGACCAATAGATTTAATTCCGTCAGTAGCAATACCACAAACTTTATTTTTGAAAAGCATTTGGGCCAGCTTTAAAACTCTCATTGAAGTGCCTGAAGAAGGGTCAGAAACCATTGTCGCGACATGAACGAGATACGGACCCAAGTCCGTCTCATCAAAACGCAGATCTTTAGTCAGTTGAAATTCAGGGACAACATAAATGAGTTGAGTCGATGAAGCAGGGTTTATGTTAGTTTTTTTAGGAATAGAGCTGTCATCATATGTCTTATGATCATGAGGTCTTTTCCTAGTCTCCGACGAGGAAGGGCTGATCATGAAGTCATCCAGAGGGTCGTCCGGGGGGACGTCCGGAGGATCACTCCACAAATCGGAATTAACACTCATTTTTCCGAAGAAAAATGAGAGATTTCAAATGCGCATTCAATTGTTTTTTTGTAATGCAATGAAAAAAATGTATGAATTTAAACCAAATTTTAGAGAATGATTAATTTACCGAACACGTACACTAACCAACACAAGCCACACTTGTAAGCAGTTCTTGATAAAGCACAGCGTAACAGAAGCAGCCAATTAATTTGTTATTAATTTTTCATTTCACAAATTTTCAAACATAACCGCCATCTTCTTCGATAAATATTCCGCCGGGCCCTATTTAATAAAGCTGACAATCCGACAAGTCCGACATATGTCAATAAGTGACAATTCGACAGTTTTTCTGTTTAATAAAACTTACAGGTGACAAAATTGTCATGCTGGAAAATTGACAAATTTGTCACGACAATTTTCTTATTGTCAGATTAAATTTGACTGTTTTTTTGACATATGTCGAGTTTTTAGATGACAAATATGTCAAGATTTCACCGGTCGATTTTTGACATATTTGTCAGTTTATTAAACAGCCTAAGCGCGTCAATTCTATAATTATGTAATTTTTTGACATATATGTCGAATTGTTAGCTTTATTAAATGGGGCCCTGGCCCATACCCTATATAATTTGTGCCTAGCCCTACCAGCTTGTCCCCCTGGCGGAGACAAATGTTTTACTGTAAGGATGGCTGGTTGCCTGGGTCATTTGTCTGTGAAAGTTTATTCAATGAACTGGCTACCAGCAGGATAGCTGGTAATTTGAAACATTCTGCGTGTAGACCATTTTTCCCCTACTTTTTCCCTGGTAGTCCCACTGCACTAGAGATCAGTCATTTTAACGGTAACTTTGAAAGCGGCCGCTAGATCACACAACATACGGTAGATGCTTAGTTACAGATTTTCATCTTCAGCTTTCACCCTAAGGGGCAGAATCCGGCGCGCCGCTATCTCGCTCGCGCATCTTAGCATTTTTGAAGATAAATAATCACTTAATATAATTATGAAAAATCGCACTCGGTGAAATTGCTGGCATTAACATTACAAAGGTACGGCAAAAGTATCATTTTGATCCGATCAAGTTTTCATACATGAAAATGGGCAAAACATAAAATCCCATTTTTAGGTTTGAAAACCTGAATGGAACAAAATGAAATTTTTGTGTAACCTTTGTAATGTCATTGTCAGCAATTTCACCGAATGCGATTTTTCATAATTATATTAAGTGATTGTTTATCTTCAATAATGTTGAGATGCGCGAGGGAGATAGCGGCGCGCCGGATTCTGCCTCTTAAACTCAAGCTATAAGATTACTCAGAGATATCTCGGCGAACGATCACATCGCCACAGATTTATAATCACCTTAAGGCAAAACGAGTCGTTCATTTCTCCATACAATCGTATTTGGGTTATTACTCCACTACTTGACGTTTTAAGTCCAAAATTAAGAATAATATCGATTTATCTCTTCATTATCTAGGTTGATCTGCTAATTATACAGAAAAAAAATAAGTGGCTTAAAAGTAATGAGCCTTCAAACATCTGTATTTTAGCACATATTTTAACGCAAGTTTGGACGTAAATAAATTACAAAAGAACTAAGAAAACTCAAAAATAAAGAACATAGTAACAAGCTTTAGTTTGTCGACATTTCAAATAACTTTGGTTTGACTAAATACATTTAGTAGTTTTGCCGTAACACCCCAAGTACCAGAAGCCAATTCGTACATTTTTGCGCGCCGATTTTCGAGTCGAACCATCACGCGTCTCACGGAAATTTTACCACCCTGGCGGGGAGAGGAGGGAAGTGTCTCACGCACACTACAGTGCCCGCTGTGTGCTGCTGTGCCATTTCAAAGTCACGAAACACCGCGATGTTTGTGACAAAGTACTGTCTCGCGCCAGACGCGGTCGACCGGCCGGTGCGTGCGGCGGCATCCTATATAATTTGTAGGCGGCATTACGAACAAGCAAAGGTCAAGGTGATCGACCGAAGACGTAAAACGATTTACGATATGCGTATTATCATAATTGTGTTCTATGATAATGCCACCGCCCGCTATATTGGATTCAGATTTCTTTGCCTAAATTGGATGTTTACCTATGCTTGTGAATTTGGACTTTGCTGCGTTAGAGAAGTGTTCTGTGTTTATTTTTGACTTCAGTACAACAATGGCTAAATCGTATTTTTGTAATAATATTACCTACCTATATCTTTTTCAAATACTAATAAATAGAAATCTATTAATAGAATTTAAGTAAATAGATACTTATCTATTTACGTAGAAACCTACCTATTATTATTCGATTTGTTATTATTACATATTGTGTTAGCACAAAACCAACTTTTAGACTCATGTTTAGCTAGACAGTGTCTAAATAAAAACGTCTATAAAATGATCTATACAAATAAAATTGAAGTGTCTGTTTGTAATATCAAAAATATAGCTTTTTTTACTAAATGCATTTGAAAGTATACACGGTACCTACCAACAAAAACACAATTTTTAATATTTTTGTCTGTCTGTCTGTTTGTTTGTTCCGGGTAATATCCGAAACGACTGGACCGATTTTGACGGGACTTTCACTGGCAGATAGCTGATGTTATAAGGTACTCCTACTTTATTTTGGAAAAACAACTAGGGTTCCGCGCAAAAAAACCCATGAACCCAAAAAGTCCGCGCGGGTGAAACCGCGGGCAGCAGCTAGTTGTGATATAAAATGATTGTGGTTGCTCATATTTAAACACGTGAGTAAGCCATGATTGGGAGTTAGACGCTGTTTAACACATGTTTAGGGTGTGTTTTTAGTAAGACTAAGACCGATATACGGTGTTATGTTGTAAGTACTTAGGTAGGTACTTATGTACTTACTGATAACTGAGTAGGTACGTACCTACTTATAACCACAGAATAGATAATAGCACAAGTCTATAACCTACCTAGTAAGTACATACGTACCTACTTGAACTAAAACCGCGTTACCACAAAAACTATTTTTAGACGCTGTTTAGCTAAACAGGCGTCTAAAAATAGTTTTTGGTGGTTTTGTCTAGCTAGACAGTGTCTAAAAGTTAAACAACGCTACACAACTTTCACGAGCAAAATGATTAGAAATAATCATAACGGCTTGTACGATGAGTATTTATTCTATGATAAGGTCACCGTTATCTTCTAAAATGATTAGAAATGTCACATCAGCGGCGCAAGTACGGATCCTTTCGGTCGATAAAATTCGATAAAATTGACAGTTCAAATCGATAAAGTGGGATTTATCGAGCCTCGAAACAATCGACAAAAGTTATCGAAAAGCTAGGTCGAATCCAAAGAGAATATACAGCTACTACAATACTTTATGATCAGACTTCGGTACTCGCAACATTCGATAAATTTGTCGAACCGACTTCCGTACTCGCGCCGCAGAATTGAGGTAGATAATGGTTAGACACTTCTTAAATCAAGGTTTGTGGTTAATTACTTATTTAAACACGCGACTAAGGCATGTTTAAGAGTTAAACGCTGTTTAATACTTGTTTACGGTGTGTTAAACAGAGTTTAACTCCTAAACATGCCGTAGTCGCGTGTTTAAATATGAACCACAAATCGAGATTTAAGTAGTGTCTAACTATTGTCTAACTCCACTCTGTTGTGACTTTTCTAATCAGTTTAGAGGTTTATCTTTAGGCACTGTCGAGTTAAACAGGCGTCTAAAAGTTAGTTTTTGTGGTTACACGGCTTATGTTGAAATATAAATAAAAAACCAAAATAACCATGGCTTTGCAACAATTACACATATACGAGGTAAGTATTTACACGCGCATCGCAGTTTGAAGAAAAAAACATCTAAAAAAACCTCTAAAATCCACTAAACGGACGAGACCGGCACTACGACCAGACGGTCTGGTTTCAAAGCGACGACTGCTCCGCTTTACGCTACATACATCACTTGCGTACCACCGCTTATTTACCGCAGCGTCTGTACTGAGTACGCAGTGGTTGTGAAATAATTTTTATCTTTCGTAGAAGCGAGAGTGAATCGAGAGCGGTAACTTGTGCGACTTTCAATCCGACGCACCATAGTTCTAATCTCTACTCGTCCCGCACCAATAACTTATATCAAGTTATGTGCGGATTATTGACACTCGCTCTAAAACGGTGAGGAAAACATCGTGAGGAAACCGGCATGTTCAAGAACCACAAAATTCGAGGACATGCGACATCCACCAAGCCGAACTGGGCCCGCGTGGTGGATTATGGCCCATCTCTCTAGAAAGAAAGAAAGAAAGAAAGAAAATACATTTATTTCTCTTTCTCTGAGAGAAGGCCGGTATCCCAGCAGTGGGAACGTAAGAGGCTGACAATAATAACAATAATAATAGTAGGTAGAAGCGGGTGTTGTACTCGGACTAGATTTCCATCAAGCGGCAAGCCCCAGCCACAACCTCAATAGACGATACGATATGCGTCAAGCGGAGATCGTGGTTTTTCCATGTTTTCTCGTGGTTCGCGATTGATGCTTATCCATCAATCATGAATTAGGTGTGAGGACTGCCTTAGCGTTCGGACTAGATTTCTACCAGGCACCACCTTAGGCAGTACGTTATGCGTCAAGATCACCATTTTGGTTTTTCCATGGTTTGCGCGTGGTCCGTGATTATGCTTTGCGTCAATTCATTGCGTCTAATAGCCCTTTAGACCACTTATTTTATATACATATACGTTTTTTTGCCGTAAAAAAACTACGGTTATTTCGCCGTGAGTAGATAGATAACTTTACTGTACTCGTTATATAAAAAAGCTTTATATATTCATAAAAGTTCATAAACTAGCTGCTGCCCGCGGTTTCACCCGCGTGGATATATTGGATTTTCTTGGTTTTTATTTTTTTGCACGGAACCCCAATTATTTTTCGAAAATAAAAGTAGCCTAAGTTACTCCTTATAACATCAGATATCTGCCAGTGAAAGTCCCGTCAAAATCGGCCCAACCGTTTCGGAGATTACCCAGAACAAACAGACAGACAAAAATTTTAAAAATGGTTGTTTTGTTATAATAGGTACCGTATATATATACTCTCATATGCATTTGGTAAAAAGCTGTTATTTTGATATAACAAATTTTTTTTCTGAAGAGATAGGGTGATCTTATCCGTGTTACCCGCACGGCCACACGGCCCTTCCTGTGATGATGATGGTGATGAATAATAAAAATGAATGAAATGAATAATATAACTCTGTAGGTAGGTCGATACGAGTAGGTATCTACTAATATTCAATACAGCAAATTATTTGAATTTACTAGCTGCGTCACGTGATAGAACAGAATAGGTAACAGTTAGTACTACGGCGCGCTGAATTCGTGTTTGTTTTTGTGTTTGTTTTCTCGGAAACTACTGCATGATTTTCATACCATTTTCACGAAATGGAAGAGAGATCATCCGAGAATGTGATAGGCTATAATCTAGAATTTTTAATTAGCTTTAAAAGCCGTCTGGCGCCATTGTTTTGTGTTTGTTCGGGGTAATCTATAATAATTCAGAAAAAATCGTCCCGTTGTATAGTTTCCGATGCTTGCGCTGGCCATATATTTATAGCTATAGGTATGAAAATTATGTATGGAAGAAATGCCTATAATATCTAACTTGGTGTTTCAAAAAAGAGTTTAGGTAGGTACCTTTATTATATTTAATTACTCATTTATCGGTCGCTCTGGCAATTGAATTACAGTAGGTATGAACCTATGTCTTCTATAGCTAGGTATAAGAAGTAGGTGAGTATGATAAAATACGTACTAAGCAATCAGTAAAACACAAAGGTGAAAGCATAGGTAAGCAAAGCATAAGTAGGTAAGGCTTTAGGCTACCCACCGATCTTTCTAGAACATTTTCTGTGAGAGTCCATTTGGATGAGTACCTAGGTACCTATTTTACCTCCGCTTTACTTGAAATCCTCCGGCGACGACGGCGGCGCCCGGCTGCGCGGCGCCACAGAATAGGTAAGAGTTAGTACTTGGGCCCGCTGAATTCTACTTATTATAGTTATACCTTATCACCTATATTTACTTCTCATTTATTGGTCAGTACAGTGGCATGTAGGTATGTACACTACCTATGTCTCGTATACTAAAATACCAGCCATAGTCAGTCAACTTTTTCAAAAATGTAAAATAAAAAGCATGACCGACTGAGATAGGTATTCTTCTTAGAAGATATTCTGCGAGAATTCGTCTGGATGGGTGTAGGTATACGGTCTATTATAATAGGTACATAGGTACCTCCGGCCCGCAGCGCAAGTACGGATCTTGTCGATCGATAAAATTGTCAATTCAAATCGATAAATTGGGTTTAATCAACTTTTTATATAATTTATCGAGCCTCGATACAATCGACAAAAGTTATCGAATAGCTAGGTCGAATCCAAACGAAATATAAAGCTACTACAATACTTTACGATAATACTTCGGTACTCGCAACATTCGATAAATTTATCAGTTGTTACGATTCGACAAATTTATCGAACCGACTTCCACACTTGCGCCACTGCACCGCCCGGACTCCGGTTCGGCGCGCGGCCGGCGGTAGTCCGGCAACGCCGCGCGCCGGCGCGCGCCTGGCATGCAACGCCGCGCGCCGGCGGGCGGTAACGCCGGTAACCCGGCATGCAACGCCGCGCGCCGGCGGCGGTGGCCCGGCTACCTAACCTTTGCTTTGATTATAATTCTATGCGGCGGCGCCCCGATTAGGTAACAGTTAGTACTGCGGCGCGCTGGCTGTTGTGATGATATTTGTCAAAAATTCTCCCCATCATTTCTGTTGTCATCAGTTTCTGAGACGTGAGCTGACCATAATTATAGTTAGAGCTATACGAAAACAATGTATGGAAGAAATATTTCCGTTGAAGAGATCTATAAAAAAGTCCGAGATAGCATAAGTATGTCTATCTTTTCGGGTTGGCTCGCAATTCGCGTTTTTATGATTTTGAAATTTAGCAAAAAATGGTGCTTCGTTTGCAGCCGTGTTTCCACCTACACGATATTCATCCTTATCTAAATAAATGCGTTTATCATCGAGAATGTTTCATCGTGACCAATATAGCCGTTGACCTCGTTCGATTTGAATGAATATCTTCAGAGATATCGGGAAATGAAAATAAAGCGGCGACGCGGGAATTTTTTATTGGTCGAAATTTTTTATCGCCTTTTTAATTATTTTTTTACTTTTTGGAAAGTTTCGCGGTCCTCTACAACGTTGGTTCAAACACCCCCCACCTAACTGCTACCGTTTACGAGATATTCGCTTCTACTTTTTGTATGGCGGCCATGTTTCGTTGTTCGGGACCCATATTTTACAACCCTCAACAACCCTCGCCTACCTCTTACCGGATTTTTTACCAGGTGGTAGAACTAAACGGCTCATCCACACACCGACGAATCGTTATTATTTCTGGATTTATTTTTTCAGTGGCACATTTTCTTCTAGAATTATATATCCGTATTCAAAGAATTCAGCATAGTATCTATTCATGTGCGCGCTCACGAATGGTGAAAAATCACGGCTCATTCATTACGTACGTGCAAAAAATACGAAGCCGTCAATGTTGATTTGTTTGAATTATTGCGTCAGCTCGTCTGTGTAAAAGCATGAAACTACTCTCTGTTTTGTCATAATCATCATCATCATCAGCCAGAAGACATCCACTGCTGAACATAGGCCTCTCCCATAGGCAGACCCCAGGCACACGTGTGCAAACGTACGTTTGCTTGACGAAATAACAACGCTTGCGGCCCATGGAAAACCAAAAACCATGGAAAAACCACGATCCCCGCTTGACGCATATCGTATCGTCTGGTGTCGTTGTAGTTTTGGCTGGATGGAACTCTAGTCGGCGACGGTTGCTTCGCACGGCACCCGCTTGTACGACCTCCATTCAAAACAATTGTTACACAACCACTGCGTGCTCAGTGCAGACGCCACGGTAAATAAGAGGTGGTGTGCAAGTGATGTATGTAGCGTAAAGCGGAGCAGTCGTCGCTTTGAGCCAAGGCAGGTCTTCGAGACAATATTGCCGTTCTTGTATATTTCGTGGTTTTGCGTATGCAAAACCATCAAAAAACCACGAGCCGCGCTTACACGTGTAGTATCTCGTAATTCGCGCTTGATGAAAAAGCATGGATATTCTGACAAGCAAACGTACGTTTGCATACATGTGTCTGAGGTCTCCCATAGGACGTCACTTGGACCGGCTAGCTGCTACTCGCCTCGCGCATCCAACGGTTTCCCGCGCTTTTGACAAGGTCATCGGTCCACCTAGTGGGGCCGGCCTTTGTGCTTAGAAGTTTGAGTAGGTACTGCAATCGTTATGGGCGGGCGTTATTCTATCAGAGTAATATAATTATATGTGTTATACCATCAAGAAAATGACCAGCTCGTCTCGTTATTCAATAGTATAAAAAATATGGTCGGTTACATAATACAGTGTACGTGATAATAAATATATACCAGCTACTGAGTACGTTTCTATCCTACTAATATTATAAACTCGAAAATTTTTGAGGATGTTTGGATGGATGTTCATTACTCTTTCACGCAAAAATTACTGAACGGATTTTGATGAAACTACAGTACGTAATATAGAGGTTATACATCAGAATAACACAGACTATAATTTATAAAGATATTGTATTTGTACCTAAGCCAGGCGGGCGAAGCCACGGCCGGAAGCCAAGTAGGCTATATAACGTACTTACTAGAACTATAAATGTTGAAAAGTACCTTTATGTAAACAAGTCCATGTAACAAAAGTTACATCGATCATGAAAAAAACCACGACAGTCCTAGCTAGTGTCGCTCGGGATTATGTAAGGATTCTAGCGATACCACATACATCGAAATCTCACCGAATCACGTATGTACGTGAGTTTCTTTATTCCACCAAAACTTTTGTGCAGTTTTTTGTGTTATGTTTTTAGGGTTCACGTATGTTTGTATGTATGTATATACAATCACACTCATTACATTACTCATCACACTCATTACTCATTACACTCCTTTTTTGTGCAGTCGTGTAATTAAATACCTACTTATCTAAACGAAAGGTCATCCTGGCAGGAGTATGGGTGAGACATTTTTTGTGTAGAAATGAGTGATGAGATGTAGGTACCAATGTGTGTGGGGTCGCTGACCCGCGCATTATATATTATAATGACTTGGAGGACTGTTATAATACTCGTAGGAATCACCTAAAATTATTAAGTTATGTAGGTACTTAGGTAGGTAGGTAGGTAGTTACCTACCTTACAAATATACCGCCTGACGTAGGTAACTACTCCCGCGCTGGCAGTTTTCATTCGGAAGTTATCGTCGAACACATAGGTAGGGTACTGTCTGTTACCTATAATATACAAACTTGTTATTGTCTATAGTGTACAAGTTTGATTGTTGAGAATAAAACATGAAGAACTATTAGATATTACTACCCCTGTACAGTACAGTTACTATACCCCGCGGTTTCGCTCACGTAGCCTAAGTTACTCCTTGTAACGTCAGCTATCTGCCAGTGAAAGTCCTGTCAAAATAGGTTCAGCCATTTCGGAGATTACACGGAACAAAGAGACTAAATTTTTAAAAATGGTTTTGTTTTATGTACCGTATATACTTTCATATGCATTTAGTAAAAAGCTGTTATTTTGATAATACAAACAGACACTTTATTTATTTGCATACTTAGATAAATTTGTTTCCGAAAATAACTTCTGCAGATTTCTACGCTGTCCAAATGCACGATTATTTTATTATGTGATGATGAGGTTGAAAATTACACTGCTTTCTTTCTCAGACTTCAAACTATTTCCACACCAAATTTCTATAAAATCCGTTCAAATGATTGACAATGATGAAAAGTATCCTGTGTTCTTTCACAGGCTTCAAGCTATCTCGAAACCAAATTTCTTCTGTTCTATAGATCGACAATTATGAAAAGTGATGATGTTGTTGAAAAGTACCCTGTGTGTTTTCTCGCGCTTCTAGCTATTTTCACACCAAATTTCATTGGAATCTATACACATACATACATATATATACATAAATCCTGTCCTACTCTTCCTACTTCCTATCCTACTAATATTATAAATGCGAAAGTTTGTGAGGATGGATGGATGGATATATGGATAGATGTTTGTCACGCAAAATCTACTGAGTGGATTTTGATGAAACTTTATTTACTTACAGTAGATAATATAGCTTATTACTATGTTTGCAGCGGACTGTAGGCAAACCAAACAATTTACAATTTATACTCAAAGAAGCAAACAATGAAAAATGGCGCGCGCGGCGCGATGACCAAACGAGAGCTCAGAATACATAATAGTACAAGTAACAAAAGCGAGCGCCATCACACGAATATTCACGAAATTTCTTTGAATGAAGAATCGCCATTCATAAGATCACGCATGTGTGCGTAGAAGCGGCAGGTCGCGACTTTACGAGAGTGTGTAACTGTGTATGCGCGAGCATTAGCTTCGTACTACTCATAGCTGCAGAGCCTTACCTTGTCCCACGAATGTTAGACGAAATAGCATGCATTTTAGCCGCGCCCACCGATGAGTTGGAGGGTTGGGCTCGTAGGCTCTTAATTAACTTTGCGGTCGGCTAGGCCAAGTAGACACTTTGAAACAAAATGAAAATGAGATAAAACCCCAATAGCTGACCTGATACTCCGCGACGCATCCGTCCACGGTCTGCAAGTTGATCTTGACAAGCTCTGGGTCAATGCTGACGGAGCACTTTGCACAGCGGCTTGGCAGACGCGCAGGGTTAACTCGGAATTTCCATGGGCAGGATATGTTGGGACACCTAACGTACGGGTAAGAATTTAGCTTCGAAATTTGCTGCACTGAATGTAAGTTGGGAATTATTATAAATTGAGGACACTATAATTTGTAACAGAATGACTCGCTACCACGTTCTTACGATGGGTTATCTTGCAATTTTCACATACTACCACAAAACTTGTGTGATACCACTTTCCCATTTGTGATAAACGTATATTTTATAATATAGTATTAGAGATAGTGCAGTACCATGTGTAGAGGTAATGTACTTTTTAGTCTAGTATTCGTTACAAGGCTTTTACCACTTGGTCTCACCAGCTTATCCTTATCAAGACATTTCTAGGCGAGCATAAACGTGAAAGTGGTAGGAAGTGTAAGAGAAAATCTAATAACTGACAACTGAACTAAGATATGCCACGATATTCTGGCCTCTAGTCACATCAGCTTCTCGTATCCAATGATACATTGCGCGTGATCCAACTGCATAGTTCGAGACGGCTTACTATATTTCAGCGATCGATCTCGAATTTTGTATTTAACGCTGACGTAATTAGAGCTACAATGTTGAAGCCATTAAATATTTAAAACAAGTATCTTGGGTCATGAATCGTATGGAATATAGTTCTCGGAGAAATCCTTACCTCAGATAGACTTGCCCTTCAGACATCTCCTTAAGAGTCGACCAGTCTTCTGTACAGGCAGGGCACTGACATTTGAACCAGTAGCGACAGGCCAGCGAGCGCTGTCTTTCTCTCAGAACCCGCATCATGAAATGTGGCCCATAGTTTTCAGACACCACTTCACCGGGTGACAGCGGGCGTGTCGCGGTGAACACTATGTTACGACCATCAAAGTACCTGTAGACAATATATTCAACACTAGCTGCTGCCCGCGGTTTCACCCGCGCGGAGATAATGGATTTCATGCTTTGTTTTGCGTGGAACCCTAATTCTTTTTCTAAAATAAAAGTAGCCTAGTTACTCCTTGTAACATCAGCTATCTGCCAGCGAAAGTCTCGTCAAAATTGACCCACCCGTTTTGGAAATTACCCGGAACAAACAGACAGATAGACAGGCAGACAAACATTTTAAAAATGGTTGTTTTGTTATAGGCACCGTATATACTTTCTTATGCATTTGGTAAAGAGCTGTTCATTTGATATTACAAACAGACACTTCAATTTTATTTATTTGTATAGATTTTATAATTCCGTGATATTTTATGGCACTGTAGTGTGTAACGGTTGTTAGAGTATTCAAATCGAATATTCCATTTTAGGAGCAAGTAAGTATAAACAAGCTCAGCTAATGCTGGTTAGTAATAAATGGACTATACCTAGATACCGCTGGATAGCACTCGTGGTTAAAGAGGGCGCCGGTAGGGTAGATCCCCACCGCCACATACACAGGCTTCGACCCGCTGAACATGTGCGGCCCTCGTAGCGTTTCATACACCTCGTGGGCATTGAACTGCAGCAGCTGCAGGTTGCGGACAATCAACTCACAAATGGACGTATGTGCTGAAAATAATACATCAACGGTGGAGATTTTCTTAGTTGTCCAATAATGTCATCAAACACGCGGCCCGCCAACCAATGACATAGCAGAAATTCAAATTCGAATCATGTCATTGGTCAGTGATCGGAGCACTATTGCTGTTATTACCTAATTGGCATCTGTCGAGTTACATTATTAGACAAGTATAGAAAACTAGATATTTCGACGTAGGTACGCTGTAAACGTTTGACAGGTGTCTCAATTGCTGCTTAATAGCAATAAGATTTGGCTGAAGCTGGTAGTACGCTTCTGCTAGTAGGCGATCGGTGATACATTTTCTATTTAAGAATGGTAGATAGGTGAGAACTGGAAAACTGCCTACCACCTTGGTTAGATTACATCACTGAAAGTTTGAATTCATCCTAAGAATATATCATTTTGCGAAATAAGTATGCTATGGTCACACATACCTTTATCAACATTTTCTTGGTCACACTTCTCAAAGAAGCCAGCCTTTTTCAAGCACTCGCACAAAAACTTGCCCATTACAACCCTTTTCAGGTAATCTTCCCCTTTTCTCAGATCCCAGTGTGTGCATAACGAATATATCTGAGCAGCTTTCAATTCCAGTTTTTCCTCGAAGCTCATTCCATTTTCCGCATTAGGTTCTACGTATTCTTCTTTCAAATTTTTTTCGGAAAAGTTTTTGAGGCCCTTTTTGGAACGATTTAACCTTTCCTTTCTGCTCTTCATTCTTGTTTTCTTCGCGACGCCCTCGACATCATTGAGCGCAGTTCCTTCCACAGTCTTAATTCCATTTGAAAGGTATTTTGAATGTATCGATAAACTTGTATCGAGACCGGCTTGTGTTACCATCCGGAGGGCTATGTGGCTTAATATAGACATTCCAGATCCTAAAAAACACTAATTAGTTATAAGAATTAAACACTTAGGTAAAAATAATTTAAGTAGCTATTTAAGTAACATTTTACCAATGAAGAGGTCTAGAAACTGGCATTCATATGTGTGGTACGTAGAGACAGCGGCATCACGACATTGAATGCTGCAGAAAGCGACTCCAGAACATTTTGGGCACCAAATCGGGGCAGAGTCTTCAGAATCTACCAATCTATTCAATAAAAATAAATATAAAGATTCTGTTTTTAAATAACTAATCTGTAACATTTTATTACATAGTTTAATCAGTCAAAAGCAAAGGCAAGCGTGCGGCATCTTCTATTTACTGTTACTCAATCTCTACTTCCCTACTAATATCCCTACTATCCCTACTACCCTAATAATCCCTACTACCCTAATAATCCCTACTAACCTAATAATCCCTACTACCCTAATAATACCTACTATCCCTACTACCCTAATAATCCCTACTACCCTAATAATCCCTACTACCCTAATAATCCCTACTATCCCTACTACCCTACTAATCCCTACTATCCCCAATCCCTACTTAATATTATAAATGCGAAAGTGTGTTTGTTGATTTGTTAGTTTGTCCTTCTTTTACGCAGTAACGGGGCAAAGGATCGACGTGATTTTTGGGATAGATATAGTTTATGGACCGGAGAGTAAACGGCCCTTTAACTTTACTTTAGTACGGCTACATTTTATCCCAGAAAAATGCACGGTTCCTGTGGGAACGCGGGTGAAAACCGCGGGCAGAGGCTAGTAATAAATGAAATGCAAACTTAACATGTATATAGAGTAAAAAGTAATCGTATAAGTGTCACATGTGAACGTATACTTTAAAAAATATTATTCCCGTACATGCGTTGAGTAATGGTAGATTACCGGACATAAAGTACTCATTGAGCATTACCGCACTTCAGTAGTGCATTGAAGTTGCGCAGGTTATATAACAATCGGAATATCTTGAAACCGAGCCTTACTTATGCTTACCACCAGGCAAACTCCGGTTCGTCTCGTTATCAAATAGTATAAAAATTTACAATATTCATTTGATTTGTTTTTCCCACATTGGAAAAAGAGAAACAAACCAGGACTGAATCGCCCTGGTTTTTTCTTTTTATTCTATTGGCTCACCTTGGACCGCAGTCTCGCCTAATGGTAAGCGACGATGCGGTCGAAAGTGTAGCAGAACTTTTCCTTTTCACAAAGGGAGTTATAGTAACACCCTGATACACATGACATCCTTATTTAAGATCAGCCGGGATATGGAATTGTTGAAGAAAAAGAAGCCGCGTTGATTTTGGTTTGGTTCTGCATGGCGTATTATGAACTTATCTAAAACTAGGCAAGTTCCAGGCAGTCCAATTGACAGTCGTTAATGGAAGCTTAAGAAGCTGGAAAGTTGCGTTTAGTGAGTTTTTTATATGAAATGACCAGGCGGTTCAATGTACCCTGTAAATTGACAGGGAATAAGAGTTACCTACTAGACCTATACGTTGGCATGAACACTCATAAGAAATCTAAATAAAGGCTTGAAGCCTTGTAAAATTTACTGGTTTAAGTAGGTTTCTGATAATCTGATTGCAGCAACTAACTCTACTTATGGCAAATTAAAAGTATTAAAGGCACGTTTATCGTTGAGAAAGTGTTTTTTATAACCGTGAAAAGACACTTACCTTTTAAAACAGTTCAAACAATGAGAGCCATAGTAGTCCGAGAGTAGACATGCAGCGTAAGGGCTATCCACTAGCAAAACGTCGCCAGTATTTATAGGAGAATCTGCCACGGCAAATCGACCCTAACGATAACAAAAATAAGTTAATAATATATTAAGTTACCTTTTTAGTCTAGCCGCACATTGAACCACCGAACGATGGCCAGTGACGCAACGACAAGCTGCGGACAAGATTTTTCAAACATTTCTACGGGATCGGCGCAAATTGAGCGTTCGATTGGACGCGACTAAGCAACGAGCTGAGGCGATGGCCGTGTTTAGCTCGCCTCCTGCGCACACTCTCCCATAAACGCCGGCTTCTCTCCTATACCCGCACAAAATAGAGAGAGAGCAGAAGGAGCACTTGGCGCACAAAATAGAGAGAAAACAAAAGAAGCACTTGACGCACGAATAGAGAGAGAACAGGAGTGCACATGGACCGAGAAAACAAAAGAAGCACTTCACGCACAAAATTGAGAGAAAACAGGAGTGCATATGGGCCGGTGTTATGCTTACCATCAGGCAAACGACACGCACGTCTCACTATCCAATAGTGTAAAGAAAAATATAGTTACCTTATTCATACATTGTAACGGGATATTTATTGGAACATGATCCTTGCAATATCGGGTGCTCATCGCTCAATAATAATCATGGTAAATATACCGTTATTACAATGTATGAATTACGTACGTGAGAACATTACTGCCGCCCCCAGCCTTTCAGTATTAAAAAAAACTTTAAAATTGGGGTTCGTCGGAAAGCGTTCTATAATGTCAATGAAATTATTCGTTCTAAAAATTAAAATATTAATTATTATGCATAATTATTGTTTACATAATATTATTGTGAGTAATTTTATTTTAATGTTCTTGTTGACGTATAATATTGTTATTATGAAATAAATGATTATTGATTATTATTATTAGTAAATAGCCGTGAAATCTTTAACAGTGTAGGTACCTTAGTTTCTTCTTCACATATTTTGAGTAGTTTGGATAGGGAAGGCATGTTTTGTTTAGCCCCTCCAGTCAGAGATATACCTGTACACAGACAAATTTAAATTAATTTACTGGGAGCACCATTATTTTCCTATTTGGGCGCTGTCCGGCCCGCGAGTTAATCCGGCCTCAGACACAAATCAGAGACTGTGAAAATAAAATATAAAACTATACTATACAAAAAAATATATATTTTAAATTCTGTGCGAGTGTTTTACTTTATTAGGTGGATTTACTATCTCTATACTCGTATAGTTCTATGCTTCACAGACTAAACTGGCGTGCAATGAAATAGGGAATAGGTACTTAGAAAAACCACAATAACTCCCAAACTATGCAATATATGAAATTGAAATAAAAAAACGTATTGTATATTTCATATGGCGTTAAATGAGATAGTTTTTGTAAAAAATACTTAACATTTATTTTAAAACTAGCTGCTGCCCCGCGGTTTCACCCGCGTGGAGATTTTGGATTAATGGTTTTTATTTTTTTGCGCGGAACCCAAATTATTTTTCTAAAATTAAAGTAGCCTATGTTACTCTTTGTAACATCAGCTATCTGCCAGTGAAAGTCCCGTCAAAATCAGTCCAGCCGTTTCGGACATTACCCGGAACAAACAGACAGACAGACAAAAATTTAAAAAATGGTTGGTTTGGTATAGGTGCCGTATATAGTTTCATATGCATTTAGTACAAAGCTGGTATTTTGATATTACAAACAGACACTTCAATTTTATTTATCTATATGGATAATGAACCATTTTGACTATAAAACAATGACATATAATAAAAAAATATAAAATTAAATAAAAATAATACCTGCAAAAATGTGCAAGTATTCTATTTAATATCTGGTATTGGCATCGTTGGTTTCAAGTACAGTTATTGTGCGGTTTTCCAGTCGAAGGCCATCGAAAGAAAGGTTTTTTATATCAATTTCTCGTTCACATACAATTGATTTGGGTACTTCTCTTGCTGAGAGTTAAGAAAACTGCAAACTTATTTAGATAAAAAACTCTTACTGATCTTATCAGGTGGATGTTTTGGTGCAGCACTGTAGTCCAATGCCTCGATGTCTTGGGTCAGTTGAGCTTTCGCCTCTTCGTTCGTTCCCAATAATCTCCCAGCGAGTTCGTACGACACTTTTGCTCTTGTTGATTCGCCAGCACCTTTTAAAAATGAGATAAAAAATATTTTGATTTGCACAATGTTTAATTTTGCACGGTTTTCTGAAAGAGATCGCTCTAAGCGATAAGACCGCCAATTGTAACGCTTATTGTTAAATTGTTTTAATTTTTAAGTTATCTGTATTGTGGTGTTTCAATAAAGAGTTAATCTATCTATCAAATGTTATTTATCCATACATATTATTCCAGTTTTTCATTTAGTGTTTACCAGTTCTACATACTGCTTACTTAAAAGTATTAAAATGTTCTTATTTTTATATAATAATTATCTTATACAAATTCCTTCTTGAATAAAGGGATGGCATTGAATGATTAGAGCTAAAATATTTATTTTTAAAATATGTTTCATTTCTATTCGATTTTCGTTTTACTTTTTTCATTCCTATTGCTGGTCTAAAAGCTTTAAAAACGCTAGTTTTTTTATAATCAACCTTTGTAACAGTGTCCCATCCGCCAATAGTACTGCGCACGCATTTTCGCTGGAAGCCGCTCCTTCAAAGCCAGTTTCAGGTCTTCCAGAGCGGGTTTAGGAAGGTTGCAGAGCAACAGAACTTCTGAACGCACCCATAGAGCCAATGCTAAGGATACGCCACCTTCTATTACTTCTTCTTCACCTGAAAAAACAAAGGATTATCGTGTAATGCAGACCGTAGACGCTTATGCAAACGTGCGTTTGCTTGTCAAAATAACAACGCTTTTGCACCAAGCGCGGGTTACGAGTATCTAGCAATCCGCGCTTGATGAAAAACCGTTATTATTTTGACATGCAAACCCACGTTTGCATAAGTATCTACGGTCTGCATTAATAGACTAATCGGATAATTCATTGGATCAATATTGCTGTAGACTCAGTTTATTTACATTCAAAAATTTCCTAAATCCCTACCACATTGTACGAAATAGTGATCATTTTGGAAATAACTTTTTCCCCATCAAGGAAGTCAAATATACAAGCTGTAGTTTTAAACAAGTGTCAAATTAACAGACTCCATACTGTTTTTTTCGAAACACGAATTACCAATAAATGTCGTTCGTTCATCTTTAGCCTTCTCGTGCTTCACTTCGAAACGTAGGGCAAGATTCAGATAGGAGATTATAAAGCACTAACTTTAGCTTCCATACTTTAAAACCGTAAGAATTTTGACGTATGGATTGGGGAACCAAGAGTCGATGCAACTACTGAACTGCCTGATAGTATTTTTGCAGTCAGCTAAGGGTTTTGATATAGCAAGCGCTATGGCCTCCCGCCGGACGTACGTTCAAAATAAATATTAATCTGGGTACAAATCATTTGAAACACAATACATTTTACTTACTCTAATAATACGTTTAGTTTGTTTATTCCGCATAGATACATTTGATTTTTGTTTCGACTTCCGGCACAACCCTAAAGTTACACAATAAAATGTTGCTCGAGCAGAAAATTAATCTTACTGTTTAATTCATCTAATCAAAGTCAACATATTTGTTGAAGAACATAATTATATACGCGTCGGTTATACAAACGCCATAACATCTTGAGATAAACTTCGTTGTTATGTTGAAAACTTGAGGCGTATTGTATCCACGCTTTTTGTGAAGAGTTTTCTTATGTGTATTTTTTCCTTATGCTATACTTACGTAGGGTTTTAATACCTACCCCTCTATAACCAGTCGGCCGTGCCGTTAGCTTCCGTAACTTCGTGTTGCTAAAAGCTTATGAGAAAGCTCAATGTATGGATTGCGGATGAGAGATGTTTATAAATGCTGATGTAACAGATACATGCGCTTTTTTATGCTATTTGGTAATGAGACGAGCTGGTCATTTGCCTGATGGTAAGCATAACGCCGGCCCATAACAATTGCAGTGCCACTCAGAACTTTAAAAAACACAAAGGCCAGGCTAATTTATCAAAGATTAAAGATATTTAAATAAATAAATAAATAAACGCTTACACTCATACCCCCGCACTAGGATTCCCTGTGTCGCAGGTGGCATGGACACACACAGATACACATCACAAACATCCAAGACCCGAGAACAAACTTTACGCTTACACAAAATCTGCCCCGGCCAGGAATTGAACCCGGGACCCCTCGCCATTTAAAAGATCTAAACCTAAATTTAGACCTGTCAAACCATCCATCCCTTTTTTAAAATATAATTTGTTTCAGATTTCTGACTACAAACGTTTCCTACAAATATATTTAATAGCTACAACTATCTTATTATGACAATCAAAGAAGGTATAGTTTCGGAGAGTTTCAATAGCAAAATATAATATATAAATCGTTAGTGGGAGGACTAACTCTTCTGCGAGTGTCCGTCTGGGTTGTTACCACCGCTTTGCTCGTGAAGTCTGCCGCCAAGCAGTAGTGTGCAAGCATTACTGTGTTCCGGTTTGATGAGCAGAGTATCCAGTGAAATTACTAGGCTTATGAGACATAATACCTAATGTCTCAGGGTAACGAGCGCATTGCTGTGCCGCGCAGGCCTTTGTGTTTCAAAGTTCTGGGTGGCACTGCAGTTGTTATGGGCCGGCGTTATGCTTACCATCAGGCAAACGACCAGCTCGTCTCGTTACATAATAACATTAAAAAAAAAAATCGTAAGATTAACATCGTACCTGTCATGGTTGCTCTGAGAACCGCTTGACTAGCCAATGCTAGTGCCTTGGTGTTATCCCCTTCCTGTATAGCCTTCTGCGCAGCACCTCTGCGCTCGATGGATACCCTTACGTTCTTACCCCGGTACAGGGGTTGTATCCTGGAGAGCACCTCGGTTAGGGCACTCATGATCTGGAACAACATATACAGCATGAGTTTGAATTAGTATGTTATCTCGAAAAGGGGTCAATCTACAAAAACATTTGTTTTACGAGTTTTTAAAATTCGGAATTTTTCATTGAAGTACCTAATGTTTAAATATAACATAGTTTAAAGTTTACTACATTTCTACTACAGAATATCCGGGCAGCCCTAAATCAGCTGATTCATTTGAACTTTGTTAAATACTGATGTTGGTTAAAAGAGACTTGGAAACAATTCCAGAAAATGCCGCGCACTTCAGGTTTGAAGTGTATTTATTTGCTTGTATGGAAATTTGAAATGACTTATTTTCAAGGGAGATTCTTACAACTTGTGGACAGCCATTGTCCTAATCAGAGAGTTCCACTCCTTACCGGTACGCCCACAGATCATTAGAAACTAGATCTCTATGGGTACGCGAAATGAATGCAGAAGCAAAACGCTTCGTGCGTAAAGAAGGATTATCAGCGATGTATTGATGTCTTCGACTTTTATTAGGGCTCATCTCTCACAGGCCACTGCGCTATAAACTATCACTATATAAGAATGGAGCGACAGACAGTCCTCTGTGCCGGGGCTGCTTGCTGGAAACGAGACTGTGGAACTCGTGATATGCCATTGCGAGGCCACAGAAGAAATAACAATTACCACCGGAATGCGTGAGCAGCTGACGCAACAACAGCAGACGACTGACGTTCAGACATATAGTACCACATCAATGCTACTGGGGCAGCTTTGCCAGCGCCCCAATGCCGCACTCCGTTACATAAAGGAGTTGGGCTGGCTTAGGGGCACCTTAGACGCCTCAAACGTACGTTTGCTTGAGCGTCTAAGGTGCCCCTTAGGTAAACGCTGGCAGGGGGAAATGCACAATACACCCCAAGCGGGACGTCAGTCATGCAGGCCTTATCGCCTCGCCTAGAATTAGAATAAGATGTATTGATGTCACTTTGCCATTTGTCAGATTGTCAATTATCATCATTAAGTGCAATCTTCATAGCGAAAACTTGAGGCGATAATAGACTTCGTTAATATAGCAAACTTTGTTGTTGGTTCTCTTTTAACTATCTAAACGTCCTCAGACATCATAAACCGACTGATCCCACTACGACTAAGTATCAAAGCAGGATATAATTATTAGATGCGAATATTAGACCTCTGAAAAAAAAACGGTAGAAAATAAGAACAAGGATGGGCAGAAAATATCAGCGAGTAGAGCTTTGCGTTTATTTTACAAATCAAACAAACAATTTCACTGTACAAGCGGCTAACCTCATCACTATTATTCGTAGTACATACATTTTTCATCACAAATATTATGTTTTCCATTCGTGAAAACATATTACGGCTTTGTATATTACCACCTGAACTCTGTATCCAAATTCTAAACGTCCTAAATCTCAACAGTATTCCGTAAAATTCTACTTTACGCCTTTAAACTGAGAGTTTAAAGTTGTTTCAGAAGCAGTTTGCTTTAAAAGTTTTTTATGGCACGAATGGCAGTTCATTAAGAGTAGAGCTGTAAAAGTGTATTGGTGTGACAATCGGGTCAAGATTGCAGTTGTTCTCGTATGGAGGCTGTATAAATGAGATGTTTAGTACGGAGCGATATAAATGAGCGTTTAGTGCTCTGTTTTAGTTCTCAAATGAACGCTTAAGCCCCGAAATCATGTAGGACAGAGCTTTATATTGTGCTTGGTTGACGCAACCATAGACCAACATTATTAGGGAATCGTTAACATTTTAGGAGCGCTAATATCAAATAAATCAAATCAAATCAAATCAAATTATTTATTTGCATAAAACATGGTGTTATAGTACAGTTGTTTCATTACAAAGATTTTGCGCAAACATGTTTTTTTGCCATAATGGCGTGCAAATTTTAAACAATAGTAGTACTTATAAAACTTTAGAATTAATGATATTTTAACTAAGATTATATAAAGTGAGTAATTTATAGTTTCAATTCCAGATATTTTAACTTATGGTTCAATACACGGAAGATTCACAATAATAATTATATTAAATAATGACAATACAGGTCCAAAACAAAAGAAATATAAAATGACAAATTTGTATTACTACGGTCATGAATGTCAATTGATCTTTAACTGAATTATAATTATACCTATATGTCAAGAAAAATAATGTAAATAAAGTCAATATAAAATCATTAAATAATGAAACAATGTCAGGAGTCAGAACCAGCCAGAACAAAATGTAAGTTTACTTTACATCTTTTTCCAGTTGAAAAACTCATGGACAGAGTAAAAGCACTTATCGATTAACCATTTATGTAGTCTGAATTTGAACACGTTGAAGGTCAAGTCTTTCAAGTCTTCTGGAATATTATTGAATACCTTAATTGCCATAAAATGGGCATTTTTTTGAAGAGAAAGTTTACATACTGGCAAAAACAAACGAATATTAATTTTGTTACGTAGCTGACGGTGGCGCGTCTCCTCATGCTTCGTGAAAAGCTCAGAGTGTTGTTTGACAAATAAAATCAAGTGTTTAATGTACATAGAAGGGACAGTTAATAGTTTGAGGTTTTTAAACAAAGGTCTGCATGGTTCCAAGTAATGCGCACCACAAATCGCGCGAATACATTTTTTCTGCGCTCTAAATGCTCTATCTGAATCAGTGGAATTTCCCCAAATGATCAGACCATATTGTAGTACAGAAGCTACGTAACCATGGTATGCAAGGAGTGCAGCTTCCGTCGAAACTACTTGTCTTATTCTCTTGAGAGCGAAAACAAATCTATTTAGCTTTAAGCAAATTGTGTTTATATGTATTTTCCAGTTACACATATTGTCAATTTCGATACCAAGGAACTTAGCAGACTCTACTTCTTCTATTATGTCACTTTTATATTTTGCGCGCAATAACTGAGTCGTAGAATTATATGTGTGAAATTGCATCATCTTAGTTTTTAATAAGTTAACTCGTAAATTATTTTTATTCAGCCAGTCAATTACATTTTCTATCGTGTTATTTACCTCCTCTTCAAGTTTTTGTTTATCCTTGCATTTTATAATAATAGTAGTATCATCCGCAAAAAGAATCGATTCATAAGGTGTGCAAGATGGTAAATCATTGATATACAGTAAGAATAACACAGGTCCTAAAATGCTACCTTGGGGAACTCCATATTGGTTTACTTTAAAATCTGATCTAAATGATATTTTATGTGACTTATTGCACATGCTAGAAATCTCTGTACACTGATGTCTGTTATTTAAATAGCTGGAAAACCAGTCAAAGGCCGTTCCTCGTACTCCATATTTATAAAGCTTAGACAGTAATCGTTTATGATGAACAAAATCAAATGCTTTGCTCATATCAAAAAATAGAGCCACTGGGTGGTCTCCATTTGTAATACCTTCTATAACAGATTTTACTAGCTTGTAGATTGCTAAAGTTGTTGACTTCTTTTTCCGAAACCCATTTTGTTCGGGTCTTAAAATGTCAAATTTGTTCATAAAATCTAGCATTCTTTTAAGCATAGCCTTTTCTACGATTTTAGATAAAATGGGAATCAACGTTACTGGCCTATAATTATCCACGTTTTTAATATTGCCTTTTTTGTGGAGAGGTTTGACGATAGATGATTTGAGTCTCTCAGGAAATACTCCATCGGCAAAAGACAGGTTGACAATGTGGCTAATTACCGGCGCTACTGATGTAGCACATCTTTTTAGTAGCCAAGTAGGTAGCTCGTCGTAGCCCACGGATTTAGAGTTACTAAGAGATTTGATAATTCGCAATATTTCATCTGCAGAAGTCGGTGTTAAAAATAAGCTAGATGGACAGCTATCGTAAGACAAACCATTGGTCGCATGGGAGCTAGCCGCATAAGGTTTTAGTGCTGCAATTTTTGGTCTGTTTTTTTTTTATTTTCGCAAAATTGCATTTAAATACTATTTTCATATTGATCATGATAAGTAATTACTCTGCCGAGATTCAATAGTGATAAATCAGTCAATATGTACCTCTTCGTTCTCCATTACAAATGTGACTTTTTTCCCTTCTTCGATCTTCTCTAACTCGTGCAGCCACTCGGGGCTGGCCATAGAGACCAGCTCATCCACCAGGCTGATGAAGAAACCCTTGGAGTTGGAGCAAAGGGTGATGTCGCTGCAATTCGCCGCATACGTCGGGTCTACTTCTTCGTATATTCGCGGCATTTTGAAGCCTGAAATATAAAATGGAAGTTAGAAAACGGGGAAAAACCTCACGGCTTTTGAAACAAATTTCGAAATCCAAAATCTTCAAACCTAAATAACCAATTTCAATGAAATCGTCCATGATAAGCATGATACATAGGTTGGCATAAGTTGCAGAGAAAATTTCTAAGACAATTACATTACAAGTAATCAGTGACATTATGAGAGTTAATACCTAATGTCTCAGGGTAATGAGTGCCACGCATTGCAGTGCCAAAAGTTCAGAGCGGCACTGCAATTTATATGGGCTGGCGTTGTGCTTATATCGTCAGTCAAACAACCCAAACGTCTCGAAATCCAATAGTATAAAAAAAGAGTTTTCTCAACATATAGTTCCTATAGAATTAAGACGAAAAACTTGGGTAATAAATCATAATAAAGTCTAACTTCGAAGCAAAAGTTTATAGTAAAAAATACTCAAGCACGAGTAAAAGTATTCAAAACCGGCAGTTTTCAGCACATTCAACTTTTAAACTATCCACACTCACAGATTTTAATGTTAATAAGGATCATAATTCTCTATCTAATAATAATTATTTATGTAATGAATACGCTCTATTTTTACGTATTGCTCTGACAATTGTAGTATTTATGCTACGTACCAGGAAGAGGAGGCGTTCCGGTTACGGAGAAAATGTCACTGAAAATCACTTTTAATTACTACTTTTAATTTAAAACTTGAAAGTATGGCAACATTAGTTATTACTTTCATTTGTATAATTATTATTAATAGAGAAGTTACCTGAATTGTTTACTGCCGCCACCGCAGCCGTGATGCGCACGCGCCGCTCGTGGCTAAAATTAAAGCAGAGCTGGACATGCGCCGCTGCTGTTCTATTTTAGATGCAAAGTGGACTAAGGCGCCCTCTACCGGACTGCTCGGTTAATTTTAATGGTTAATAAAACGGCAGTTATTTTCTAGTTAATTAATAGCGGTCATTCCTATTTTGAGAATGAAAGTGTGGTGTAATTAAAAATACAAAACTTACTTTGAAATATTATTATTCTATTTTTTTTTCAATGGGCTTTATTAGTTTTTTTGTGTTGTATTTCAGCGAGATGAGCTGGTCGTTTGCCTGATGATAAGCATAACGCCAGTCGCCAGCCCATAGCAATTGCACCCAGAACTTTGAAACACAAAGGCCTGCGTGGCACTGCATTGCCCTGACACACTTACTTTTTTTAAATCAAAGCATTAGACATTATAACGCTTCATATCCCTTAGGATTCCCTGTATCGCTGGCAGGATGGAATGTTCACCGCACAAAGTTTGCCCTGGCCGGGAACCGAACCTGGGGCTACTACCAACATAGCCACAGAGTGGATGTTTTTGTGAATTTTATGACTTATAATAGTTTTGAAAAAAATAAATAACATATTTCAACACGCAATTATTTATTGCAATATTGTACCACACAATATAATATTTAAAACTATGACCTCAATAGAGCAACATGAACTGAGAAATCGATCCATTTCAACAATTCATCATTAACTGTTAATTAAATAGCGATTAAAAAGTGATTCATACTATTAAACTATTACAAAAAAAAACCAAGTTGCTTAAAAACGTGCTATATATCCATATCTATAGGTGGTAGAACTAACTCTTCTGCGAGTGTCCGTCTGGGTTGTTACCACCGCTTTGTGAGTGAAGTCAGCCGCTAAACAGTAATGTGCGAGCATTACTGTGTTCCGGTTTGATGAGCAGAGTATCCAGTGAAATTACTGGGCTTATGAGACTTAATACCTAATATCTCAGGGTAGCGGGCGCACTACAGTGCCGCGCAGGACTTTTTTTTTCAAAGTTCTGATTGGAACTGCAATTGTTATGGGCCGGCGTTATGCGTACCATCAGGCAAACAACCAGCTCGTCTCACTATCAAATAACATAAAAAAATATTCATTTTGTTATTCATTTATCCTAGTACAAAGAATTGTACTATTCAGTATCCCAATTCGTCCATCCAAGGCTCAAACTCAAAAATTTATTGATACAACTTTATAATTTGAATAGTTCCGAAGCCGAATGTTCACGAATATCTATTTTTTCAGGTCAATTAAAAAAAAACAACAACAAAAGGGATGGTATCTACTGCATCGGCTTGTTTGCAATAACATCCCGTAAATCCGCATTATTATAAAAAAGAAACAATAAGGCTTCTGAACGAGAATGGAAAAGCGGTAGTGTTTTCGTATAAACACCCTTCGTTCGGAAGGCTTCTATTATTTTTGTTTATATTGCACATTTTAAGCGCATTGCCTCCGCCTTGGAAGTGCCCTACCTATGATAGATGTGGGACGGAGGAGACGGGGATCTATGGGTACCTCGCCCCCCTCTTAGCAAGCGCCTGACACATTTTAACCTGCATTTTAACTTGGTAATTGCTATGAAATTTTCGACAGGTACTCATTGCAATCATAGGTGTTATTGTGCGATCTTGGGACGATCCTGGAAAGCTGTCTACCCATCAAAGCCATCTAATATTTCGTTAATTGCCATTGCAATAAATGTAAATCATGATATAGTAGATAAATAAATTTACATAATTATATCGTACTATAAAAATAATAATATGAATGATTATATCGTATAATTCGATCTGATGTGTACACCACTAACAGCATCATGTTTGTCATACAAGTCCGGTCCATCCAAAGGTTGTCTGGTAGAAATCGCTTTAAGCGATAAGACCGCCCAGTGTCCGACCATGTCTTTTTTCTCTATAAATATAATTTTTTCTTGTACTAATTTGGTGTGCAATAAAGTGTTATTGTATTGTACGTTTCCGTACATACAAAAGAATTGTTTTTGAACTGGACCCATCGGATGACAACACATTGTGCAATTATTCGTTACATGCTATTAAATTACATAATTTTGTGAATTTGTAAACATTGTCTTTTGTATAGTTTACTGGGAAACTGGAAATTAATAATGCCTAATCACCTAATAGTGCCGCGCAAGCGCGCAGGCGTTTGTGTTTCAAAGTTCTGAATGGTGTCACAGAATAGATAGTAGTACAAGTGCTGCTGATAATTGCTATAGGGAGGCAATATATTAACCATCAGCCAAACAAATTACTCGTCTTTTTAACATCAACATGTGATATAAAAACGCTAACTGAAATTAATCCTAACAACTATAAAATAAAGTAATAGAATTATCTGAACTATAAAGCTATATGAAAACAATTTAGAAAATTATCTCGATGAAGAGGCGGGCTGTCCGAGAGTAGTACTAATTAGGTAAAATTAAGTTTCCTCTTATTTTCTTACTTTTAGCAGGTCCAGCGCTTTTTAGTCAAGATTTTAGTCACCTGCGGTCTAACCGAATTGCCAGTCGATTTTCGCCCCACGGCAAAAATCGCCCGCATTATATCCTTCATGTGGCAAATGAAACTAATGCAAGGGTAACGTTATTGAGAAAGCGAGACAGCTGCCTGTTCCATCCATACAACAAGGAATAATTATTTAAGAAGCTCATTGAAATTTGGTACATCTTTTCTTTCTTTCAGCGGTTCCGATGACGCCTTCGACGCATCCATTTTGTTAGTGGTAGGACTAACTCTTCTGCGAGTGTCCGTCTCGATTGTTACCACCGCTTTGCTCGTGAAGTCTGCCGCCAAGCAGTAATGTGCCAGCATTACTATGTTCCGGTTTGATGAGCAGAGTAGCCAGTGAAGTTACTGGGCTTATGAGACTTAATACCTAATGTCTCAGGGTAACGAGCGCACTGCAGTGCCGCACAGGCCTTGTGTTTCAAAGTTCTGGGTGGCACTGCAATTTTATGGTCCGGCGTTATGCTTACCACCAGGCAAACGACCAGCTCGCCTCATTACTAAATAACATAAAAAAAATCCAAAGCAGACGGTTTTAAAGAACAGTGACTTCGATACCCCACTTCTTTAACTAGTTTATTTCCAACTGAAGATGCTCTTCAGGATCTAACTTAGGTACAATCTTTTTGCAAGTAACTAGAACTAGAACTAGTTTTTAAGTAACTAGAAGGCATATATAAATAGCGACCAAACGTCATAAATACGGTCATTGTGTATCACGCGAGGTTTTCTCGTACTTGAAGGTGCTAATTTTCTCCAAGCGGCCATCGTAACTAGAGCTCTGGTAAGTGGAACCAGAATTGGACAGAATTCTATACAGGCTGTTACAATCAGATTCATAGTACAACAGTAGGTATTGCATTACAGTAGATACAACAGTAGACCGTTATTGTAGGTACGTGTATAGTTGCGTAGAGTATTATTATAGAAGGGCACGACAAACTTGACATGACAGATAAACGGCTTCGTCATGAACATCTGCTTTTAACCTATTCAAAATTGATAAAAATATGGAAGGTCCCAGTATATTGGCGTTATTCATAAGACCTTCAAACTACTGGGAAAAGTGGAGCAATCAGGATATATCTATGATATCTAGAAACCATATTGTGAGCAGAACACTAGCGTGATTGCTTGACTAATTAATTATAGAATTTTATTGAATGAATAGGATCCCATCTGTACTACTCGTATAAGTAATAACCGTGCATTCTAATTGAGTAATTAATAATTGGTAGTGGAAACGTTATTGAGGTGCTTACTCTCCCTGTCTCTCCAAACTAACTATCCAAATAAACATTGTCCGCATTTGTTTATATGGCTTACTGATTAAGGAATTAAAAGAATAACATTCACTTGTACAAAATAATCTTTTCTTTATTTCCTGGCTTCTGTGGAATGCAAAATAATCCTATAGATTGTCAATTATATTTTGTAACTAGCTGTGCCTCACGGCTTCGCCTACGTAGCCCAAGTTACTCCTTGTAACATCAGCTATCTGCCTATGAAAGTCCCGTCAAAATTGGTCCAGCCGTTTCGGAGATTACCCGGAACAAACAGACAGACGGACAGACTGACAGACAAATATTTATAAAAAATGGTTGTTTTGTTATGGGTACTGTATATGGTTTCAAATGCATTTAGTAAAAACCTGTTATTTTGATATTACAAACGGACACTTCAATTTTATTTATTTGTATAGATATAGATGCGGACCAGCTGACAGCTGTCATTATGATCATAAAGCATGCATATTATGGATTCGCATTCTCATATGCGAACCCATTTGCGCTTCCTCCTACACTTGCTAACGAATGTCTCAGTCTTGCTTGATTTGACATTTGATTTCTTCTTCTTCTTCTTTCTTTATTTCTTGGCTTCTGTGGAATGTTAGCCACAATTGACATTTGATTTCATTGATAGCTTAGAAAACCGCGAATACAGAGAAAACTTCGCATAACCATTATTCGTGACAAAGTCCGCAAAAAGTTATAAAGTTATAAGATTAAGTTTAAAAGTGTGAAGTCCACTAAAATGTAGAGTTATATAACATTTATGAGTTATATCTTTTTGAACGAACTTCCATCGTTGTTTCGCGAATTAAGTTCGTCGCCTGTTTAGGATGTCAATTTTACTCCATTTTTAGACCAGTTTTACTCGATGTTATAGCTTTTAAATTTTAACGTTAAACTGACAATCTTAAAGTATTCCTAATTAATTAATTATATTCATTAATTCTACTATTCTAAGACCAACTCCAGGGTGAAGGTGATAAAAAGCATAATGCATGGGAGTAGCGCCACAGAGAGACTGCAGCATACTTCTCAACACCCTCGTCAAAGTTGCCTCTTACGTCGCTAATTATACTGGGGTCGCTTGTGAGGGCCCGTTCATTAGGTGGCGAGTCAACACCTGCCTACATATTTTTACATGAGGCGGAAATGGCAGGTGCAGGAGTCTCATTTCATAAATCAGTTTAAAGTCACCAAGACTTCAAGCTCTAGTTGTTCTCATTCATTCTCCCAACTCATAACTTACTAGCACTTGAATTTTATTAAAAATGACCTCTGTGACTCGTTTGGTGTGACACGTTGGGAGCCCACCCTTAATCAATGGTCCGGCCACAGACCCAAGAGTTAGTTTACAGTTTACATAATAATAATAGACTATGTAAGAATAACACGTGGACAAGTCGCGCATGACTGATAATAACAACAGGCTTCGCGCTTACTATTGAGCTAAAAACCTTCTCGACTCGTCACTTAGCTGTAAAATAAACATATCAAAATATTGTAATGTCATCACTTGTTTTTTTTTTTTTTAACTTTTTTTTTCTTGTTTTCACTGTCGCTATTTATTTTGCGACATCTTTCTTTACTATTTCGATTAAACTTTTTTTTTTTTTCTTTTTTTTCTTCATCACTTGTTAACATTCGTGTGGATCGAGATACTTTCTAATCAATGTGTAGAGCATAGAGAATGTTTATTGGCATAATATATATAGAGCAGGAAACACAGTGGTTTTTTTTTGAGATATTTATGTCATATTTCTACCACACTCGCTCTGAAACGGGGAAGGAAAACGTTGTGAAGAAATCCGCATCTTCAAGAACCGCATTATATTTGACATGTGACATTCACCAAACCGCACCGGGAATTTAACCAATGGGGGATTATGGTATCCACTATCTGAGACAAGGCATGTATACCAGCAGTGGGAGTGGAATACACTGATGACGATAATGTTTAAAATTCCTGGAAGGTGGTACAACTAGGTGAAATAAGGGGCATGTGGGCCACAGTTCAAATATGTGTATTTGGTCTATGACCATAGACTCGGGGCTAGCTTTGTTGTTTTCATATTTTCAAAAACATTCCTTCTAATTTTTAAAATAAATGTTTCTGACGTTGCAGGAGGCGCTGTTACTGTGTGTGAAAATTGTGAGACGTAACCAAGGCTTCGGTCATCTTAGCGGCGAGTAAAATGCTGCAGGCACGTTTTCCGTAAAAAGCGAGCGTGGCCGAGCGGGAACTTGTGCGACTTTCAACCCGACGCACCATAGTTCGAATCTCGACTCGACCCGCGTCAATGACTTATATCAAGTTATATGCGGATTATTGACACTCGCTCTAAAACGGTGAAATAAAACATCGTGAGGAAACCGGCATGGTCAAGAACCACAAAAGTCGAGGACATGTGACCACCAAGCCGCTCTGGGCCCGCGTGGTGGATTATGGCCCATATCTCTCTCTATGAGAGAAGGCCGGTATCCCAGCAGAGGGAGCGTAAGAGGCTGATAAAGTATGTTTTCCGTCATGTCGTACAAAGCGATTCGGATCCACATTCATTGTACGCACCGCCAAGGAATGGAGTTCTTGGCCGTCTTTCTTGTTTCCTTTGAAATGTAACATGAGTATCTTCAAGGCTAGAGTGAATATGTATCTTTTAAATTACGTGCTCCATCTTCGGCCACATCTTCGATTACCATCAGGCGAGTTCGTGGCCAAACGTAGATTTATTTACAACTAGCTGCTGCCCGCGGTTTCACCCGCGTGGAGATATTGGATTTCATGGGTTTTATTTTACTGCGAGGAACCCTAATTAAATTAATTAAAAGTGAAGTGAAAACAGCCAAACACGCTACTTTGTAGCTCTGCTCAAGATTTTGCAAATTCTTAGAACTTACGTATCGTTATCGAACAACCGTACGGTGTCTAATAACCAGGATATGTAAATTACAGTACACGTTGTCTAAATCTTGAATGATATGTTTTTTAACCGACTTCCAAAAAAGGAGGAGGTTATCAATTCGTCGGGTACTTTTTTTAAATATTTGTTACCTCAGAACTCGGTCATTTATAAACCTATTTGGAAAATGAAAGGGTATACTTTCAGAATGGTCCCATAGAAATTTCATCAAAATCGATTCAGTAGTTTGTCACTGTAGTCGGTTCTTCGCTTTTTTAAAGCAATTTATTTACAAACATTACTTGAATATCTCCGAAAAAAAAATTATAAAAATTAATTGCTGGTGGTCGCCTTTTTACCCTGCTACAGACAACCCTAAAGTAGGTAGAGACTGTAGACTGTAGAGCATAGCTAAAGCTAGTACCTTTTAATGGTTTCACAATATCAAACATTCACTCCTGAAGTTACAGTGGCAGTGATCTGGTATTTTTCTGTACAAAAAATATGAAAATTTATCTTAAATTGGAAATGTGATTAGATTTTGATGTGTTTGATAATTCGCGACGATAGTTAACTGACTTATAATGTGATAATATTCACAATCTATCTGCTCCAGCAATCGAAATTAGCTCTAGGGTTAGCCTGTCCTCGTTGATTAAAAAAGTCAAGTGCGCGCAGCTCAGGTGTGGTAAGCGAGCGTCATTTTAGTGCACGATCGCGTTAAGGATGACGCGTCGCTTATCAGCGGTTATCACCCCGCGAGCCTCGCGCCTCAGTCGCGCGTTCGTGTCCGCTGCGTGCGCTCGTCGCGCGCGTGCCCGCTCCGCCGCCCGCCGCGCTCGCTCGTCCGCTCCGCGAGACGCGCTCGGCGCATCCTCCCAAAACCCGCTCTCCCTCCACCCGCGCGCGATACACCAGTAAGTAACCACGACTCACCCCGCCGCACGCGCACCTTTTTCCGCCGAGTAAAATGGATTTGTTTACTGATTAATTTTTTATTGTTTAACGATTACGCGATATTAAACCGAGAATTTCTTTCGTGAGTCATGGAAACGTATCAAGGTCGACTCATCCTAATGTAAATTTGTCTCGTCTTAATGTATAAGATCGGATATCGTTATCGCTCGTTAGCGAGGTGGAGGCGTCCTGTGAAGCCTGTGTGCGGTGCGTTTCGTCACGGTGCGGCCAGAGGACAAACATTGCGTGAGAATCCAATCGGCGCTAACGCCGCCCGCGACATCCCTGACCGCGTACCTCGCCATTCAATATAAATGATCTATTCGAGGTAACACATTTTCAAGAGTGCTGTGACGAGATCGAGTCACGTTTACGAGTTACTATTGTTCCACGCCGCGTGTAGTGTAGAGGCAAATCTTTGAATGAAGCCTTTCAAAGATATTAAGTTGCGTTGTTGCATAATCGTAGTACTAACTGTGAATGGCCGCTGATGCGCTGAGTAAACAAGGACAAGGCTTTCAGCACCTAATGAGGGAGCTCAGGTTTGCGTACCATTGAGGTTTACAAAGTAACACGCGGTAGAGTCAACAGAGAGTTTGCTTGTGTACAAAAATCGGTCAAGTGTAAAGTATCGGGGAGCTCGCGAAGCGTAAAAATTGGTTTTGATTTCGGTGTATTGTTAACCGTAAAACAAGTAAATTAGCCGCGGCCGTATTTTGTTTCAATTTCTCTTACAATAAGCGCGTTTGTTTTTAATATCTTCAGTTTATTATTTGTTTATTTTCTATTATAAATTTGGTTCAGTGTATTATACAATCTATATGGACAGCTGACATACTAACCGGGAAATTGCCTGACGTGACTACGTGCTATATAAATACTACAGGTAAGCACAAATTATATCTACTGTAAACCTGTTGAATAATCTAGTGGGCTGTTGTAGGCTTATACATAGCCCAAATGTTCCAGCTCATTACCAGTAGGCAACATGCCCATGCCGGATGTAATGTTCAGTTAAATTAAACGTCAATTTTTAGATCAAATGAGTGTTTACTATGTTTCCGGGATAAAGAGTACTCTATGTTGCTTTCCGGAATTTTGGAAATATTATGAACTCCTGGCTCCCACAGACCCAATGTTTCAACACTAAACGGCTCAAATATGTAGCCACTCCCGAGGTTAGCATATTTGCGCCGCTTGAGTCGTTCAGCCGAAGAAGCCGCGGCGCTAGCCCTAATTTGTGTCCCAGAAATATGAGATGATGCTAAAGTGTCGATACAAGCCCACACTAGGGGCTGCCCAAATTTCCAAGGAACGAGCGTCATTCCGTAAGGCCTTTTACCATCGTCACGCATAAGACCATTCGGTTCGAGAATCGCTGCTACATTGGCGCTGGTAAAACCTCGGCGGATGATGTCATTAAGGCTGGCGTGACGGGATATTTCACCGGCACTTCTGGAACACGAGAGGCTGTGATGATCGAGCTGATCGACAGCAGTACCACACTGGCAGCGATGGGCACCTCGCACCCAAACGCAAGCAAACAGCAAGACAAAAAGCAGATGGATCTAATAGGTTACCTGTATTAAAAGAAGAGACGGTCTGCAACCAAAGCCCTGATTCCCACACAGAAACTGCAAGAAGACGAGCACAATCTGCGACACTGGGACACGTATCTAAAATACCTGTCCGCGCTAGATCGCAGAGCGGTCGATCCCACAGCTTCTGTGAGGACAAAACCATAGGGATCGGTATTAGGGCAAGCCAACCTCCAAGGATTTTTGGCCTCCGTCAAGTTAGCTACTTCAAAATGACCTAAGGAGCAAGTGTATTTTCTGTTACTTTATTCGCACCATGGACAGGGGACAAAAACGCTGGTAAAGCAACTACAATAACGCCGGTAGAGCAACAGGATCGCCGGTAGAGCAACAGGAAAATAAAAATACTTGCATACATAAAACATTTGCGCGGTAGAGCATTTTCTTTTATCGCCTAAATGTAAACTACAAATTTCATTGCTATAATTACACATGCCTAGTAAACTGTTTGTTTTGAGTTTCGAGGGTAGACCGTTTAATCATTATCGTGGAACAGTGTTGATACATCTGAAACTTAGAACAAATAATTAATATAGCGAAAATTGGTTATCCAGTTGTTGAGAATTATAATAGACATGATCTCTCTTGGCTCTCTGCAAAGCTTTTGATCTGCTGCTTATTCAAACTCAAGATTAATGCTCGTTTTCATCAACGACAAATAAGGCGATGCCTTACTTAGGAACTCCTAATGTAAGCAAAGTACTAAGTATGAACCGTTAGAACACACCTAAACTGAGCTATATTAAGTGATTGTTTATCTTCAAAAATGTTGAGAAGCGCGAGCGAGAAAGCAGCGCGGAGTATCCTGCCCTTAACGCACACTCAGTAGACCTAACTATTTAAACCATTGTTAATTTTCGTATGCTTTTCATCAAAGAGATCTTTTTGTGATGAAACCATTTTATGCATTGGGGTCCTCTATTATGGCAAACCTCTTCTCGTTATGAAGGAGTCATACATTCAGCAAGGACATCTACCGGCTGGTGGTGATTATTATTCGTTTTTATTTTTGTTCTCGATAAGGTATTGTTTGATCACTGATCTTAACTCATCCGATCTTAAGTAACAAACACTTCTCAGTAAATTTTTGCTTCGAACATAGACAGGTACATATTTCACCAAGCGACAAAAGTCGAATAACGCTTGTGTAATGTAAACAACCAAACGAAATTAATACTATCTACGTACTAATTTGTAGAATAGTTAAGTTAATAGTTTTGATAATTAGCAGTTGGTAGCGCGCAGAAACAGTTGCTCGCTTTAGATATCTACTGTGGCGTATTTTAAGATCCAGCACCCTGGGCCTGCAGGCCCCTCCGCCCTGCCGTCGCCGCGCCGCCCTGTCAGTATATACGACAGCCCGCGTCTTGATGTCTATCAAACTTACTCCCACGATCCCCCACGACCACCTTACGAGATTTAGGCTCTTAATAATAAACAGTGTTAAACGGTGGTTTAGTTAAACTGTGTTTTGGCTTTGTTGTTCTTTGACAATTTTAAACTGAATCGAAAGAGACAAAACACAGTTTAACTAAGCATTCAAGCGTTTAACACTGTTTATTAATAAGAGCCTTAGTTAGGTACCTAGGCTTTTTTTAATTTCTTCTGCATGCACCGCCTCGCGGCCTGCCGCCTCGGTCCATGGCCCTTTTGGCCCTAGGGTAAATACGCCCCTGGATACCTACCAATAGTACTCATTCTGTGCGCATCATTAGTTGCCCGATTAAACCTGTCTAAATTTTGTATCATTAGCCTTCTTCTGTCTATCTTTGCTTCAGCGGATTATGTGTCTTAGGCCTAGTCAGCGTATTACGATGAAAATCGTGCGACTATTGTTTGCAATATTTATGACGTAAGAGCCAAAAAGAAAGTACACGCACTACTTATATTTACGAGTAGAACAAAATCGCATGCGAGCGTGCGTATATTTTTTATTGTCAAATTTTATATTTGATCACGTATTTCTCCTAAAAGGTAGTGATTTTTGATTATTTTTTTCGTTGAATAAGGTATAAGCTCTTTCATTTAAAAAAATTTTAAAATTTCATTTTACTTAGTTTACATATTAGGTTGGGGAAAAAGTCTTTTCGCATTATAGTATGTATGAACTTGTAATAAAATCTCTTTGGCTATACTATTTGTATCTGGCTGGTTTTGGTATCATATGAAAGTTTAAATTTTAAAGAACATAATTCCAAATTCAAATTAGGAAAATGTGTGATTTTCATTTGTTTTTCGTACTGTCAAAATGAGTGAATCTAATGAAGAAATTCGATACATTTTAAAATTTTACTACATAAAAGGTAAAAATGCAACGCAAGCCGCGAAAAAAATTTGCGATGTTTATGGACCTAGTGCAGTATCTGTGAGAGTAGCACAAATTTGGTTTAAGCGTTTTCAATACGGAAATTTTGATTTCAAAGATGCACGTCGCTCTGGTCGCCCTATTACGGATAAAATGGATGCCATTTTTGAAAAAGTGGAACAAGATCGGCATATCAGTAGTTACGACGTAGCTGAAGAACTGGGAATTGACCACAAAACAGTTTTGGCGCATTTGAAAAAAACTGGGTACACAAAAAACCTCGATATTTGGGTACCTCACGAGCTCACTGAAAGAAACCTAATGAACCGTGTACTCATTTGTGATTCTTTACTACAACGTAATGAAACCGAACCATTTTTGAAGAAGCTGATAACTGGTGATGAAAAGTGAATCACGTACGACAAGAACGTGCGAAAAAGGTCGTGGTCAAAGACCGGTCAGGCTTCACAGACTGTGGCGAAACCCGGGTTAACTCGCAACAAGGTGATGCTGTGTGTGTGGTGGGATTGGAAGGCCATTATTCATTATGAGCTGTTACCACCAGGCAGGACCATCGATTCTGAACTCTACTGCGAACAACTGATGAGATTAAAGCAAGAAGTTGAGAGAAAGCGGCCGGAATTAATCAACAGAAGGGGTGTGGTTTTCATTTTCATGGTTTTTCATGATAACGCTAGACCTCACACATCTTTAGCCACTCAGAAAAAATTAAGAGAGTTTGGCTGGGAGGTGTTAATGCATCCGCCGTATAGTCCTGACCTTGCACCTTCAGATTTCCACCTGTTTCGGTCTCTTCAGAATTCTTTAGGCAGTGTCAGGTTAACATCACGAGAGGACTGCCAAAACCACTTGTCGCGGTATTTTGATCAGAAGTCCCAAAATTTCTATAGCAATGGGATCATGTCCCTACCTACAAGATGGCAAAAAGTTATCGAACAAAATGGTACCTACATACTTTAGTTAAATGTAAATAAACTATAAAAAAAAATGTTTTGAATTTTCTTAAAAAATGCGAAGAAACTTTTTCCCCGACCTATTAGTTGCAATTTATATTTACCATATTGGCTATTAGCTGCTACCGGCGCGGCGGTTCCTCCCGCGCAGAGATATCTATTGGATTTCATGGGCTTTAATTTTTTGCGCGGAACCCTAATTCTTTTTCTAAAATAAAAGTAGCTTAAGTTACTCATTATAAAATCAGCTATCAGCGAGTGAAACTCCCGTCAAAATCGGCCCAGCGGTTTCGGAGATTACCCGGAACAAACAGACAGACAACATTTTAAAAATGGTTCGTTTGTTATAGGTACCGTATATACTTTCATATGCATTTGGTAAAAAGCTGTTATTTTGACAAACAGACACTTCAATTTTATTTATTTGTATAGATTGGAGTATTGAAGTATCCATAAAAGTTCACAGGCAGAGTTAGTAACAATCATTTATGCTATTTGTTACTTACAGTAGTACAGTTCACTTTGAAATTATAATTTGAGCTGTTTATATAGGCGTTGTATTCATGAGATAATAAGTAGTTCTAGTGTTTAACCGGCCAATTTCCATTTGTAAATCTGCCGAGGCGCCTGATTTTAGCTATGATAAGAGGCAGGAACCTCGAAATATTTAAGTGCTACTCTGCTTATCATATCTTTGTTTCTCCTCACCGATTTACATCACGGCGCCGCGGCACCTTCTATTTGCCTTTCTACGCGATAATGGCGTAAAGCTTGCACCCCGTCATACTATTTTCTGTCTTACGCAAGGGAATTAAGATGTTATTTACCGGTTCGCCTTTTTTGTGTTGTTGTGTTTTCGGTCGGGGGAGAATTAGGTCACGGTCACATAGGTCGGTCGCTTCCAAATCTGCCGCCGATTTGTTTTAAGTTAGCTGCTACTTGACATGCAAGATGGTTGTTGCTTTGTTCACTGGAAAACTCGAATAAATCACAATTCGTGTGATCCTTCGTGTCACATAAATAGTTTACACACATACTACGTTACAGGGGGCCAAGCCAAAGAGATTCCAATATATAGATAGAGGCGGCATAATTATCTATGGAGATATTGTGTTCTAGATATCCATACAATTATTGACGCACGCATGTCCCGCCCGTCGTCGGCGCATTTTTAAAGCCCGACATTTTGGTTTCTTGTCCAGAGCGAGTTTTTGAAGTGGCATTGAAATCAATCGTGCGACTAAATTATATAAAAAATAGTTCTATAGAACTATTAATGCAAGTGAGACGTTGCGTGTGATACAGGCTACAATGGCAAAGTGCTGTGTGAAGAGCTGTGGCTCGACATTTGACGCCATTTTTTTTTTTGTTTCGGCGCGCAATACTTACCTTTATTTCATATCCTCTACTTTTCTTTAATCATTGGGTCAAGCACGCTAAACAACTGACATTGCGATGGCAGTGGCGCCATTATCACAACTGCAAATTGTACCAAAAGTCGGTAATGTCATATCTGTCAACTATTATTGCCGAAGGGAAATTGATATCATAATGATTTACCAAACTGCCAAATTAGCGTAATGGTGATGGCCGAACACCATTGTGGCTAGTACGTTACCAAAAGTGTCAGTTGTCACAATGATCGCAAACCATTACTATTTTTACCATTGTGGTTTAGTATGCTTGGGACCCTGATATTTTATCCTACTAATCCTACTAATATTATAAATGTGAAAGTGTATTTGTTGGTTTGTCCTTCTTTCACGCAGTAACGGAGCAACGGATCGACGTGATTTTTGGCATAGATAATTATAGTTTATGGACCGGAGAGTAACATAAACATAACATAAAAAAATGCACGGTTCCTGAGGGAACGCGGGTGAAAACCGCGGGCAGAAGCTAGTACAAGTTATAAGAGCCGTGGTTTCACGCAGGTGGAAATTTCTACAGAAGCCCTGCAATTTTCCTGGTCAAAATAGCTTTGATCACTCTCCCTGCTTACAATTTATCTCTCTAAACAAAAACATATTGGTCCGTTGCTCCGTTGCTGCGTGAAAGATGGATAAATCAACAAAGACAATAAGAAATATAAGCCAAGGTTTCATTTTGCATGTTAATAACTTAAATTATAAAATAATTATATTAAAATGTTTTATTGGAAGTATATTGTAAAAAATGTCTAAATTTTAATAAACAAATAAATACTGTACGTAATAGAAAAATTAAAAAATATAAAAATGTATTTATTGTTAGGTAGCATTAAGTAATGCTATTATATTATTGTTTAATGAACAATAAAGCAATGTTCTTTAAACAAATAAAAAACCTACTAATCTACTACTATACTAAAATATGCTCTGCTTTGCAAAATCCGAAGTATATTCTTCCATAATTATATATTATACAGTATATCTTTATGAAACGATTTTTCATAAAGTTGATAAGGATAATTAAAATTGGGATGGCTCTAGTTACTTTCACAAAATTACCACCCTGACTGTATTTCCGGGTACGGCAGCCTCGTTTGCCGTTATACGGCTGCCATGTTGCCTTCCGAGTTCGATATCATAGCACTTTTTACTTATTAACACTTTTCTACTAGGCGGGAGGACTAACTCTTCTGCGAGTGTCCGTCTGGGTTGATACCACCGCGTTGCTCGTGAAGTCTGCCGCCAAGCAGTAGTGTGTGAGCAATACTGTGTTCCGGTTTGATGAGCAGAGTAGCCAGTGAAATTACTGGCCTTACACCTAATGACTCAGGGTAGCGGGCGCACTGCAGGGCCGCGCAGGCCTTTGTGTTTCAAAGTTCTGAGTGGCACTGCTATTATTATGGGCCGGCGTTATGCTTACTATCAATCAAACGTCCAGCTCGTCCCGCTATCAAATAACATAAAAAATATTTCTATTAACTTGATCTGTACCTATGTGTATGAATGAATCTTATCATCTTGTATTTTTTTAACTACACAGGTAACTCTTTATTGTACACCAACATAATACAAAAGTGAAGATAACCAAACAAAGTATAAATTCAAATTCAAATTCAAAAGTCTTTATTCAAATAGGCCCCAAAGGAGCACTTATGAAAGTTAAAATGACTCTATCAGCGGGCCTCTGCAACATTCATCTACCCGAATCACAGACTAAAACTAATGCTGTCTTTATCTGAACATAATAAATGACAAAGACACCAACAGACCCAATCCGTGCTCAAAGTCAACGAACCTTCCAGAAACCCACCGTGCCCGTTCCAAATTGGTATAGGCCGAGCAAGAAGAAGGGCAAGAAACTCGTCACGGCAGTCTTTTTAAAAAAAGTAGTTTTTTACAATGATTCTAATGCTAACAACTAACAATTTAAAGTTTAGTAGTCGCCAGGAGGCTCCTGAGCTGTTTGCCTCCATGCATCCTTGTCATCTACATAATCCTTAATTTTATAATACGCTTTTTTAATTAATACACTCTTGACTATACGCTAACATTTCTTTCTTAGTAAATACAATGGGCGGTCTTATGTTGGAGTATCTCTGTCGCATATATTTACATATTCGCGTTTGTTGTCTAGCATCTTGCTTCGTCAAAACACGGTTTAAATTTCGCCAACAGTTGTATGCATTGTTCATTGAAGGCATTTTTTTGTCTATGAGTCAACATAGTGTTAGAGAAGTACCTACGAAAATATTTTGAAATATTTCTGTGTATGATACAGTCAACAGCCAATTTATAATCCGTCAAGCTTGCTCAGACAGGCGGATGTACAAGTATCTACTGATCGAATATAGGGTTGTCCCTAATTTTTGCCCGATTGGTGACCAAAGACCATGGCTTAAAAGCTAGTTTAGTCTTTTATTTATTTACACCTATCGGAAAATGGTTAGACCAATTAATAAAACTCATTTAGTACTGACAAAAAATATAAATACTTTGTATATTGATGTTTGACTATTTTATTATTTTTTTATCTTTGTATTTTGAAATTACATATTGTACTCAATCCATACAGATAAATAAAATTGAATCGTCTGTTTGTAATATCAAAATAACAGCTATTTACTAAATGCATATGAAAGTATATACGGTACCTACCCATAACAAAACAACCATTTTTAAAATTTTTGCCTGTCTGTCTGTCTGTCTGTTTGTTTGTTCCGGGTAATCTCCGAAACGGCTGGTCCGATTTTGACTGGACTTTCACTAGCAGATAGCTGATGTTACAAGGAGTAACATAGGCTACTTTAATTTTAGAAAAATAATTAGGGTTCCGCGCAAAAAAATAAAAACCATGTAATTCAAAATCTCCACGCGGGTGAAACCGCGGGGCAGCAGCTAGTTAGTAATAATTCTGAAATTTAATGTAAGTATCTGTTTACAAATATTCATCGAAATTATGTGTTACTAAACTAATTAAGTATGTACAATGTACATATTATTATTATAATTTTTTTAATACCCTCAGATTAGACAAACAAGGGAGTATGCCAGTTCGCGTTCAAAATATTTCTCCGTTTTTTTTCCTTTTTTCACCATTCCGCTAAACCCCATAACACAAAAACTGTGTAGTACAGCACACCTACTCATTTTTTATGCCAAAACAAAGCTTTTACGAAATCCACGCTTGACGTAAAAGCGTTGTTATTCTGACAAGCAAACGTACGTTTGCATAAGCGTCTACACTGCCCCTAAGGCGCGGTACAGCGGTTTCGGTCAAACTATAGTAAACCATTTTCCATCGTTATCTCATATACAGCTTCGTAACAAGGCCATTGTATAACACAAAATCAAGAGATAGAAAAAATTACCACACGTATAAATAAGAAAAAGTGTTCCAGGCCGGTACACGCTATCGAACCCGCGACGGAAGATAAGATCTGATCTGTCGGGCCCTACTAACCTTTTGAACCCTAACTCATCTCCCCAAACACGCCTGTATCAGCAGCAGCCCTACCACGGCATATTTATATGCCGGCCGTCAGAGAGCAATCTCGCCAGCTATTGTTTACTTTAAACCGTTTTAAAAACGAGTATAAATTGTACAAACGTTAAAATGTTATATTCTTGAGTTATTATACAAACATTCGTCTTGTAATCATCATCGTTTATGCTTTATGTTTCGATAGCCACATAATTATGTTGCTATGATTGAGATTCTTTGAATTTAGTTGTTAATAATTGGGATGTTGACTGATTTTGGGAAAGTGTTTAAAACGATGCGAATGGACCTAATATAACCCAAAATACTTAAAATTACTTTTTGAATACAGCTAATACTTAAATTTTCATGTATTTTAAATGCCATTTCAAGTTTCGCTCCAAAACGCCAATACTGGTTACGTGGTCGATGTGACGTCACGCGCTTAATACAATTCATGGCACAGATAACTATATTCACAGACATCTCTCTAAAATACTAGGCAGAAAGTGCAATATACTCATTCCGATTGAGCGAGTGACGTCACACGCGTTTTATGTCACGTGACTTCGGAGTGATGTGATTACATTTTGATTATTAAATTAAAATTAAAATTAAAAATAAACAAAAAATATTGTATTTTATAGGATTTCTGTCACAAAAACTACCGTTTCGCGGCAAAATTATATTTTTATTTAAATACAGTCAATATTTCATTTGAACCCATTGTGGCGAATATTTGGTAGGTGGTCTGGACCTCGCACGCTGAGCCGCACCTGACCTTTTGGTTATTTTTTAGTGCTAGTCTGCTTAAATAGTGCCCTTAAGTTAAAAACTGTCGCTAGAAGCTATGATCATGTGTTCCCGCAGGCGCACTTGAGAGTCAGTCCCGGTTTTAAAAGCTTAGCTTACCAACTTCGACCCCAACGCTCAAGTAAGTAAGAAAATGGTCAAACGCTAAAGGAAAAAGAAACAGCAGTTCTAGTCAGTGGCGTATTTTAGGATTCAGCGCCCTGGGCCTGCAGGCCCCGCCGCCCTGACAAAACTCAGTTTAACTAAGAATTCAACCGTTTAACACTGTTTATTATTATTAATACGAGCCTTAATTAGGCGCGGCTTGCATCGCCCCTCGCAGCAGCCGCCCCGGGCCGTGGCCCTTTTGGCCCTAGGGTAAATACGCCCCTGGTTCTAGTCCTAAAATCAAGCTCTCTCCCCACGCAACTCCGGTGACACTCTATGTAGTTTCACAAAACAAAATGTCCATAAATAAGGAGAACTACTTTGTAATATATATCGCTTGCAATTAAAACCAGGGAACATTTAAAGTCTTATTTTATTTAGTGCTTTAATAAAGTTGCTGCTAAATTGAACTCCTGGTAATAATTTACAGTGAGACGTGTCCAAAGACAGCAACGCTCGAGCTTTACCTATAAAAAAGAAATCTCAAATAGTATTTTTGATACGAAAAAGCTTTTAGCAGTTTTAACGTAATCTTACTTGAGATTTCAGACTTATGCTAGAATCTAGGTTTTTCAATTATTAACTGGAGAATTAAAACCGAAAAGTCTCCGCACACTCAATAATTTTAGCATCAGACATTTTGGCAACATAAAAAAAATTATATATAAATTGTAGTGCTACCCAGAACTTTGAAACTAAAATTTCTGCATCGCTTGCTTTAACTTCGTTACCCTTAAACATCGTTTAATATAGCATGTTCCTTCAGTACTTTCTCCAACTACATATTTTCCAGGTTCGAAAGCTAGGTTTAACAGCCGATGTCAAAATTCTCTTTCAAATAATTCGAAGTTAACCTCAGTAAAGTTCTAAGTCGGCTCCGTAGCTAAGTTGGTAGTAGCCCTGCCTGCAAAGCGAGAGGTTCCGGGTTCGATTCCCGGCCGGGGCAGATTTTGTGAAAGCATAAAGTTTGTTCTCGGGTCTTGGATGTTTGTGATGTATATCTGTGTGTGTCCATGCCACCTGCGAGACAGGGAATCCTAGCGCGGGGGTATGAGTGTAAGCGTTTATTTATTTATGTTTGTTAAACCTAGTTCATAGTTAAACTTCCGTTTAAAATGGTCGGTGAACTCCGCCCTTAGTGTTTATTTTCACCAGTAAGCCAACCAGAAGAAAATCATTAAAATGTGTCGCAAAATTTCAAACTAACTTTTTTCATAGAGCAATAGTTTTTCTAATACAAAGAGAATGTAAATAAAGTAAGGTCTTCGTTGAAGTTTTTCTTTGTAATTCACTCAGGACTAGGCGTCGCTGGTATAACTTAATTAATTTTACCTAAGCAATTTTACAGAACAAAAGAACCATAAAAGGCTTGTAATTACAAATTTACTAAAAACTTTAAATACAAGTAAAGGCTCCCACTTTTTCTCCTACAATCGCGTATTATCAAAAGGAACGAGAAAAAAATAAGCTATTCAACTTTTATCTTTTTTTGTATTTTATAAATTCCTTGAGAATATCACACCCGAATTGTTAGACAATGGTTACAAACTACTTAAATCAGGATTGGTGTTTGCTCATCAAGGCATGTTTAGGAGATAAACATTGTTTAACACAGGTTTAAAGTGTGTTTAATTTTTTGGTGGTAAGACTGATGGTAATAACGAAATGATCTAAGGGTTCCTTTTTTCCTTTTAAAGTACGGAACCCTAAAATATATATCTACGGTATTTTCTTAAAATAACAGTTGTCTGTCACAGAGACTAATCAAATTCAGAAGACTCAAATATGTGAGAGGCAAACAAATAAAATGTATTTCCTGGTTTCTTTGTACAAGCCTGCTTTGCATGGAAATGGAAAACTGTGGTTTCCTTACGCTCAGCAGCCACCGGGCTAGTCAAAGAGTCAACCACAAATTGCACTTGCTCTGGTAAATCCTTTTAAGTTTCTCTAAGTATATTATATTCAAATTCAAATTCAAAAGTCTTTATTCAAATAGGCCCCAAAGGAGCACTTATGAAAGTTAAAATGACTCTAACAGCCGGCCTCTGCAACATTCATCTACCCGAATCACAGACTAAAACTAATGCTGTCTTTATCAGAACATAATAAATGACAAAGACACCAACAGACCCAATCCGTGCTCAAAGTCAACGAATCTTCCAGAAACCCACCGTGCCCGTTCCAAATTGGTATAGGCCGAGCAAGAAGAAGGGCAAGAAACTCGTCACGGCATTCTTTTTAAAAAAAAGTAGTTTTTTACAATGATTCTAATGCTAACAACTAACAATTTAAAGTTTAGTAGTCGCCAGGAGGCTCCTGAGCTGTTTGCCTCCATGCATCCTTGTCATCTACATAATCCTTAATTTTATAATACGCTTTTTTAATTAATACACTCTTGACTATACGTAATAACACGTAATAAGTAAAATACGTAATAAGTAAAATAAAAGCTAAACGTAGTAATATATGATAAGCAAACTTAAAATTTAGTACCTACACTGGCTGTGCCTCGCGGCTTCGTCCACGTAATAAAGTCAATAAAGTTTTATAATGTTGACCAGTTGATTTAATTGTTGACAGTTTAAAAACATATAGAGCCAATAGCCTTTGTACCAGTGTTTTTGTTGTCAAGAAAATATTTCCAGTTCAGTGGGTTTTGACCCTTTGGCCTTTCGCCTTGGGGTATGTTTTCTCTAAGGAACTTCGTGTACTTGTTATGCACGTTATGCATCGTACTTATAACGTGTGCTTAGTAGTAATAACTTCAGTATGCAAGCAAGGAATGTGAATGCACGTCGTATATTTAAAAACTTTGATCAAAGGAGATGGTATTAGATTAATTTCAATATTAAAAGTTGGAAGATTAACTTCAAATCTCTCTAGCATAATGATGTAAGTGATGTTAAGTAAATTTGTGATAATTAAAGATGAAGTTCCCAGATTCCCATTATTTGCTCAGATAAATCTTGCTTCATTTTAAAGTTCACCTACTAGATAAAAGATACTAAAATGCCTAAAAAATATAAAAATCTTTCTCAAGAGATATTATTTTATGCAATATAAACCACGGCGCAAGCAATGTTATTAACCATCCACTTAAACTAACTATCTACTATCTACCTATCGAAATATTTCACTGGCTATACTCTGCTCATCAAACCAGATCATAGTAATGCTTTCACATTATTGCTTGACGGCAGACTACACGAATTTGAAAGACAATCATAGATAGCATTGACGCATAGTTGCCAGTTGGTTTGTCTTCTATAAAATAGTGTCAAATATTACATGACTACCTACACCTTTCCTACCTTCTAACTTAGCTACAATATCTAAACTATACAGGGTGAGTTTGAATTGGAATGTTATCCCGGAATGGGGTGATTATAATTACCATGGTTGTCCACAAGTTGTGAGAATTTCCATAGGAAAAACGTCAGCCCAAATTTCCATACAAAAAAAATTGCTTAAAAAAAGCGACGAACCGACTTCAGTGACAAACTACTGAACCGATTTTGATGAAATTTCTATGAGACCAATCTGAAAGTTTACTCTTTCAAATAAAAGAATAATTTTCCAAATCGGTTTATAAATGACCGAGAACTGAGGTAAAAAACATAAAAAAAAATACCCGACGAATTGATAACCTCCTCCTTTTTTGGAAGTCGGTTAAAAATAAATTCAACTTGAAACGTGAAGTACGTGGCATTTTCTGAAATTGTTTCTAAGGCTCTTCATCATTTAACAAAGTTCAACATAGTTCAAGTGAATCTGCTGATCTAGGGTTGCCCGGAAGTTCTATTGTAGAATTTTGACGTAAACTTTAAATACCAATTCTTCACTAAAAAAGTTCGAATTTCAAAAACTCGTAAATCAAATGTTGTTGACCTCCAGGAGTAGATTGACCCCCTTTCGTGATAACATACCTATTTAAACTCAGCCTGTATATTGGTCAAACCTATGTAGGCAACTGTCCCAAAATGCTAGCAGAATTACCACGTTGAATGGCAATACTTAATCTCTGAGCGAAGTAGAGGCCAGAATTTGGCTCTCGTGTGGCTTCGACCAGACGCCCTTACATGACTTAATTTCCCCATCCCCGTTCTACCAACAGAGAACCGACGGCATTTCGACATCAATTTATTCAATCTATGAACCATATAGTACGTACAGTGTGGCATATACCTCCACCTTCAACCTTTAGTATGCGGACACCTAAAGAACGGAATATATTGCCCAATTCAGTGTTTTCTGAAAGTAATAGGTTATACCATCAAAGCAACAATCTGGAACTCTTCAATGTGCAAGCCTTACTGTGTTCCGGTTTCCAGCAGAGTATCCAGTAAAATTACTGGGCTTATGAGACTTAATACCTAATGTCTCAGGGTAACGAGCGCACTGCAGTGCCGCGCAGGCCTTAGTGTTTCAAAGTTCTGGGTGGCACTGCAATTGTTATGGGCCGGCGTTATGCTTACCACCAGGCAAACGACCAGCTCGTCTCGTTACCAAATAACATAAAAAAATAGATTAGGTATTTACATTACCTATATCATAGATGTTTACTATAATAAGCTGAGATTGATTGACGCTAGCCCATCGCAATAAAAAATCAATTAACCACTTAGGCCTTGTCCAGAGTGAACGCGCGGTGACTATAGAGCTGGCGCGGACGCGGTGAAGGGAGCGGTGGCGTTGTATTGCCACAGAGTGCCGTGAGTTAAAATGTTATATTTTGAATTTAGAACAATCTGCTACCCGAGAACGCAACGCTGTGTATCTAGGGCTATCCGTGTGGCCGCAATGTGGGGATAGGTCCGTTTGAAATTACCGCCACTTCACTATGGCTACATTACGGTGGTTTCTTACGTTTAATATGACGCGTCCGCCGTCGCCACCACGTTAGGCTTGCACTCTGGACGAGGCCTAATTATAGCTACTTTTTAATTTTAGTAGAATATAAAAGCCTTACTGAGATTCAGTGGTTATAAACAGAAGCAATACAGGTATCAATGTAGTCTCAAATAAAGTTCGTTCTTTGTTCGTATTGTACTGAGAGAAGTAGACACCTACATATTTATATCGTTCGAGTGCACTCAATAATGAGAGTGCCTAAGTGCCATCGAGAGTGAAACCACAGCTAATGTATGCCGAACAATTAATGTACTTTATATTACATAAAATTGTTATATAAATTTGCAAGGACTCCACTTCACTCCAACTGCTTTGATTTTTCTAAGAAAAAGTAATAATATTTTTATTTTGCAACGACAAAACTGTATAGTGAACACCTTTCAAATACATCGAAGAAAATGATACAATTTAAAAAGCTTCGTAGGATAGCCTCACACTAGGATCACCTGTGCCATGGGGTTCAGTCACTTCCCTTTTAAGGCTTAGTACTTCTAAACAACTATATTAAGAACAGAGCAAACATAAATTAAAAACAATAAAAATCAAGCAACCATCTCAAGTTTACTATGTTGTTTAAACGTGTGTGTGTGTTTGTATGTGTGTGAATGTATATAAGATATACCTAGTTAGGCATGAATACATGATTTAGTTTAATTGGTTCGTAGAAAACTCGATATCTACTGTTGTGTTGGTACATTTATCAGACAGCCCAAAACGCTTTGAAATTCTAAGCGCTTATAAAGGTCGGTGTTTAGATCTGTCGTATTTATTGATTAAAATTATACTAGCTTCACCTATTTCGTTTTCGGCTTATATAGAACGCGTCACTTTTAGTCAGCATAAAGTTAATGACGGCTCCGTAGCTGAGTTGGTAGTAACCCTGCCTGCAAAGCGAGGGATCCCGGGTTCGATTCCCGGCCGGGGCAGATTTTGTGTAAGCATAAAGTTTGCTCTCTAGTCTTGGATGTTTGTGATGTGTATCTGTGTGTGTCCATGCCACCTGCGACACAGGGGATCCTAGTGCGGGGGGTAAGCGTTTTTAACAATTTATAAAGAGCTTAAGTGTTTAAAAAAAATGAGTGGTAAATACTATAACTATTAGACTGACAATTAAACAACTTCAGTTTGAAGGGCTAGCTAATAAACAACGTAATCATAATGAATAACATTATGTACCTATATATCTAGTTAGCTTTGAGTGTATATTATTTCTCTGAATACCAACAATTCTGTTCCTAGCTAGAAATTTACTAGGTGGTAGGACTAACTGTTCTGCGAGTATCCGTCTGGGTTGGTACCAATGCTTTGCTCGTGAAGTCTGCCACAAGCAGTAATATGCAAGCATTACTGTGTTTCGGTTTGATGAGCAGATTAGTCAGTGAAATTGCTGGGCTTATGAGACTTAAATGTAATAAATGTTTTGAGCATATTTTTTCCCGTTAGGGTTAAAATCGCAAATGTTTATGTCCCTTAGCGGTACGCATAATACATCTTGAAGAAAGACGCTTCGTTCATAAAGGTGTATCCACCATGTATCGATGGCGCTTGGCTGAAAGCCTGATCGTCCGATGATGGAAGGGGGATGGGGGAATTAGATAGTCTAATGCCACAGCACACTCATCGAAATGTATCCGAATAAAAACCGATCAGCTAGCAACTCTATGGGGTAGGCTAGACGCTCAAACAAACGTACGTTTGCATGAGCGTCTAAGTTGCCCCTATGGCTATGCTCAAGGTGGACAAGTTTGCGTGCCACAAACTGGGTGCCGTCTCAATCACGGCCACTCAAAATGCCATACAAAATGTATGAATAATCTTGTCCGCAGGTTGTGGTCGCATTGGTGCCCGCTTCGGGGGCCCAATGTACGGCTGCACTTAAGGTTTGGTATACCAATCGTTTGAAAAGTGTTTCTGTGTTACTTCACCATTAAAAGTTTGGTTTTTGTTAATGGATGTTAATAATTCATTTCATATGCCGGAAAATAGGTTATTTCGCAAACTTTAAGCCGCAAAGATCAAAGTTACATTATCAGTACTTGCGGAACCTTCAAACCTTCGTAACGTTTTAGTCCCTAATTCGGTGACAATTTTTTTCTGTTACGATTTATCTCAATGAATTTATAAGAAGAAACAATAAAAACATTTGAAAAGCAATGGCCAAGTGGTACAATTATGTTTGGGGTTTGCTGTCAAAATAACCATAGTTTAGCTACAAGCGTGGATTACGAGGTATGATATGCTCACGCGCAGCTTGAAATAAAACCATGAAACAACCAAGGACAGCAACACGGTCAGACAGTGCTGTCTCTTTCACTCCCTCAAAGCCCTGCCTGGGCTCGAAGCGACGACTGCTCCGCTACATCGTTTGCGCACCACCGCCTATTTACCGCGGCTTCTGTACTGAACACGCAGTGGTTGTGAAACTATTTTTTTGAGAGAGTTTTTCGTGGTGTTTCCATGGTTTGAGCATGGTTTGACGCATAGCCACCAATCATGCATTAGCGTCTAATATGCCCCTGTGTTACATATATCAAAATGCATTGAATTACTTTTGTAGCGCTCATAAAGTACTCATCGTTCTTAACTGTTCAGCGAAGCAAAGTTCTGCCTTGGATGGGTGACTTACAACTGACCGGCTCAGTGCTTCGGAGCTTACGTTAAGCCTACGGTCCTATTGCATTACCGGCTAACAATCTCGTCTTCTTTTTAGATTACAAACAGATTAGAACTAGCGGTCACTAGTCTTCGTGTGGAAGGAGTTGTCAAGACTTTTCGCTTCTTTTCGTTTTGTAAGAACTTGTTTCCTGACATGACAACCAGCGAAAATTCTAGACTATTCCTTCCAGCCGAAGACCTAGCGACCACTGGTCTTAATCTAGTTGGAGTCGAAAACGAACACGAGATTGTTAGCCGGTAAGGCCCCGGGTTGTTATCGTAGAACAATAGCCGTTAAGCCTTCGGACGGCTTAACATTTTTTTCTCTTCTGGCCATATATATGTCTAGAAGAGAAAGAAGTCGCCGGAAGGAGCGCTTGTTTAGCATATATATAGTGGAAAGTTGTCACATTTGAAATTCCTCCCCAGGGCCGGATTAACCTTATCGGGGCCCATTGGCAATGCACGTCTCGGGCCCCCTTTTCTAACCATAATAATATTATGCCATAATAATTTAAAATGCGTTCTGAAATTTAGTGAAATAAGACGTTATAATATAAAAAACAACGCAATATTAATAATATTGTCATTGAGGGTTGGTTACATACAAATTGAATTTTCACTCGAAGAAACATTTTCAACAATTTTCCGGGGTGTGGGGTAGTCTGTGCTGGGCCTCTAGGCAGTTGCCTACTTTGCCTTATGGATAATCCGGCCATGTTCCTCCCTCAATTTGCGTACAGACCACATACAAAAAAAGAATAAATTCCTGTTTTAATTTTAGAAGGTGGGGAATATCTTTTTGAAATTCGAATTACCTTTCAGGAGCGGGCAGCGGGCCCTTGTTTCGCGCACGCGCTGCGCAACAGATTGGCTGAGAGCTGAGGGCTGTGGAGCAGCGGTTCGCGAGTCCCGTCGGACGGTGCCGCTCCCCGCCATCCATTCGCGTAGCGACCGTCTCCTTGAGTGGTCGCGTCCCGATGTAGGGCGAACTTGAACAGTGACGATTTCGCGCGTTATTTCAAACTATTCCCCTCTTCGCTGGTGTTTGTTCGAGATTTCGGTAAGATACAATTATACATTAATTTTTGCTTGTGTGTTTTGTTTTTATGATGCTTTTTTATCTGTTTTTAATTTAATCTAGCTATTAAGTTTTTATTATTTTTAAAATTTTTGTATGTGGTCGGTGTTCTTTTTATTTATATTTTAGTACTTACTTTAATATAAAGGAAAATAAAAAAACAAAGATTTGGCACATACTAACAGTAACAAGTAATTTCAATTAAACTAAAAAATTCCAAAATATTACTTAATTGTTACAAAATCTTCGAAATATAAATAACAATTCAATTGTTGTTTTTTAACGCCTGCACCGATTTGCTATTTTTTCAATATGTTCGTAAAAGTTGTAGTGAAATTGAAAAAGTTGTCCTGAAAACAGAAAAATTCGGGAAAAATTAAATGTGCTTGTGTATACGGTTTTTTTTGTATAAGACCGTAGCTCAAATGTTTTTGAAATTTGAACAGGACAACGTTGTTTCTGTACCTGAAGGAAACAACTTCTAATTTTTCCCTCTAGTATTTTAATAATAATTGGGATGTTGCATGAAATACAAAATACATAATTTCTGTCGTAATACAATTTTAAGAAGATCACATTAACACCCATAAAAATTAAATTCCCAAAAATATATAATTTCCACAAAGATCGAACATTTTCCCAAATTAAACTATTTTTTCAGAAGTCCATTAGTTATTTAAATGATATCGTCAGATGGTTTACATTTTAATTAATCAAATAATGTATGATAACTATTTACTTAAATGCAGTTTTTCAAGGCCAAATCAACAGAATGCATGTTTTAGTAAAACTGTACGGCCCGCGTTGAACAAGTGACGTCAGATGTTCTGTCCAATTTGTATGGCGCGTTTTAGCGCTCAGTAGATACGCCTGACTTTGACTCTAATTTTTGCCGTTTCTAAAGTTCGATTTCCACTTTTTTTCGATATAGAAATTTAATTCCCATGAGAAAACAAATTGATTGACACCACTAAAAAAATGGAGTCAAAACCCCTATTTGTTTATAGCGTTTTTAGAAAAATACTAAAATTTAAGTCCCGAAAAATATAGAGTAATCTTTTACATAAAACATTTTAATGTTCCAAGCTATTAAACGTCACGATGAATTTCACCCCGGAATTATTATTTTATGAGATACAATTTTTACTATGTACTTTAAAAAAACATAAGTAATCATTACTCTCTGAGACTGACCGCTTCAATAAGAATGGTTTAATGATTACTTAAGCGAGTCCTTAGTGTAGATTTATAAAAGTTCTCCTTGACCGCTAGTTGAACGGCGCCGTAAAGTCTGGAAAAAAAGAGTAACAACGTTAAACAAACCCTAAACCCATGTTAAACAGCGTTTAACTCCTAAACATTCCTTAGTCACGTGTTTAAATATGAGCAACCACAAATCCTGATTTAAGTAGTGCCTAACAGGTTATCTAAGCCCATTTTGTTGTGACATTTCTAATAATTTTAGACGTTTATCTTTAAACACTGTCTAGCTAAACAGGCGTCTAAAAGTCTTTTTTGTAATTACACTTCAAGATTATCAAATGTATGTAACCGTGTGATTTTGCAAAAATATATGAAATTCATCAATGTCAATCCAAATAAATACATTAAGTTTGTTTTGATTTCAAATTGCAGCATAGGTAATATAATTAGATTTATAATTTCATTTAAAGCTTCACTTGCAACAATCCAATTATTCACTAAAATTGGATTCGGATTTATATTGGCTACTTGGTAATTTATTCCGTATGTGTACTCATTTAATCCTAGCCCCAAACATAATTATCATCGAACTTTAAGTTCTCATCCACCTTTAGAATTAATTAATGAGCTTAATTGATATTTCATTTTAAACTCCTTATTAACATTTTAAAGTAATTTGTTATATTTCTTTCAAAAATTCCTTTCTTCCTTTGTAAAAATATAATAGGAATTATTTGGGCTCCGTTATTGTTGGAAAAATTCAATGTTCACTATTACGTACTATACCTACGTACCGGGAAAAAGAACTTCTCGCTCGAATTTGTTTTGCTATAGCTATTAGGTACCGGGGGTTCTTCTGGTCGAGGGTGAAAATGTACTATCGCTTACCAACAGGTGGTGTGTCAAACGAAAACCTGCAATAATACAAGATAACAAAAGAAATGGTTAACGAATGCCACAGGAATGTTTAGAAAAAACTAGTAATTTATTGCAAATATTATGAGGCTTAATATTTGATTATCCACCAAGAGGATAAAGCTATTATAAATGAAGAGGATAAAGCGGTGTCTTACGTCACGGGTGGCTTATTAGACCCTGAGCGTAAGGGGCAGCTTAGACGCTCATGCAAACGTACGTTTGCTTGAGCGTCTCAGCTGCCCCTAACGAAGGATTCTAGTGCCGTTAGCTAACGAGCGAACCGAGGGAGTTATGTAGAGTCCTGAGTGAAGCGAGGGGTTCAAGGGGTCAAGAGCTGAATACTCTATTTTTCATACCTTCTGCAAGACAATCATATAATTTGTGGAGCCAATTTAAAAAGCCAGGGCTACATAATGCTGCGTTTTTTTTTTGGTGTGCCTGTGGTGGCCAGTTCTATTATAGCAAATAAGTTTTTATTACAATGCCCGTACGCTGAGTTTTCTTTCAAATTTTAACCTCCTTTCTCGGAAATTCCCTTGGGATTTTCATACAACTTTCTCTCCCTAGGGATTAGCAATTGGTCATTGTAGGTGAGAAAAATCATTTTTCTACTTGAGATTTACAAAACATAAGTATAACATAAACATAACATAATCGCTTACACACTCATACCCCCGCACTAGGATTCCCTGTATCGCAGGTGGCATGGACATACACATCACAAACATCCAAGACCCGAGAACAAACTTTATGCTTACACAAAATCTGCCCCGGCCGGGAATCGAACCCGGGACCCCTCGCCTTGCAGGCAGGGTTACTACCAACTTAGCTACGGAGCCGTCGAGTATAACCAAATACCGTAGTAATGTTTTTCTCCTTCTGTTGATGAAAGACATGTTTGGTAATTGTCCTTATTTATTCTGTCCTTATTAATCCGGAATTAATAAGAACATTTTGTTCGAAGGTTTTGTAACACACAACCTTGATTGATTTTGTATGTTTATACTTTCAAATAGAACAACCGAAAGCTTGACGGCCGCTATTAATTATTAATAACTCATATATAATTATTTGTATTTTCTTTCTAAATACGCGCAGCTTTTCTATTAATATTAATTTGATATTCAAAAGAATTGCTTGAAATTATTAATATCAGATTGCCTTTCGGGGAAAACGGGGATTGCCTTTTGTTAGTGGTAGGACTAACTCTTCTGCGAGTGTCCGTCTGGGTTGGTACCACCGCTTTGTGAGTGAAGTCTGCCGCCAAGCAGTAGTGTGCAAGCATTACTGTGTTACGGTTTGATGAGCAGAGTAGCCACTGAAATTGCTGGGAATGCTGGGCTTATGAGACTTAATACTAAATGCCTCAGGGTAACGAGCGCACTGCAGTGCCGCGCCGGCCTTTGTGTTTCAAACTTCTGAGTGGCACTGCAATTGTTATGGGCTGGCGTTATGCTTACCGTCAGGCAAACGACCAGGAGGGCAATCGCGTTAAAAATTATCAACCAAACCGCTACTAAACCACGACCGCATCACAGCTTTTTGACCGTTTCGTATCGCGCTAATAGTTTTACCAAAAGTTGAGACGTTTCTCGACAACAACTGACAGTTAACGCTGTCAAATGAACGGCACTATCGAATTCCACACGCCTGAACCGAAACTAAACAACAGTTGGTATCAAACCACAATCAAACCATAACTGTACGCTGTCATTTCAAATTAGCGCGATCGGGGCCCAGCTCGTCTCATTACCAATAACATAAAAAAAAGATGCACGATGTACGGTAAACGGACGCAAAGCGTGCGTGGGGGTGGGCGCTGAAGCCGGTGCGGAAGTGAAAGCGGTAGAGGGCGTGGGGTGCATTGAAAGCGGATGTTAATGAGCTGTATGAGATCTAAGCCGGTTTATTATATAGTGGCTGTGGAGTCATGTGCAGAACCAACTAATCCGTTAACATTGATACCATTTGACGGCTCCGTAGCTATGTTAGTGGTAACCCTGCCTGCATAGCGAGGGGTCCCGGGTTCGAATCCCGGCCGGGGCAGATTTTGTGTGAGCATAAAGTTTGTTCTCGGGTCTTGGATGTTTGTGATGTGTATCTGTGTGTGCCCATGCGTCCTGCGACACAGGGAATCCTAGTGCGGGGGTATGAGTGTAAGCGTTTATAATTATTATTATATTATTACGTTGATTCGGAAAACTAGTTCCAATTCCAAGTTTAGGGTTAGTGACCTTCGAGCTGAAATAATATTTGCATTAACTATCGTCACTGAATTAGAGGTCAAACGCTAAGAAACATGAGATGAAATAGCCAAGCGATATTTTCGACCTAGGTTTCGAGCGTGTTCGACGCTCTTCCTCAGGGAGTGTCTAATATCTATATCTTAGCTGTACATAATAATATGTGTAACTAGCTGCTACCCCGCGGTTTCACCCGCGCGGGGATATTGTATTTAAAGTTTTATATTTTTTTGTTCGGAACCCTAATACTTTTTCTAAAATAAAAGTAGCCTAAGTTACTCCTTGTAACATCAGCTATCTGCCTGTGAAAGTCCCGGAACAAACAGACAGACAGACAGACAGACAGATAAAAATTAAAAAAAATGGTTGTTTTGTTATAGGTATATATACCTTCATATGCATTTAGTAAAAAGCTGTTATTTTGATATTATAAACAGACACTTCAATTTTATTTATTTGTATAGATATTTATTCCTAATGTTCTAGCCCACAAACAGGCTAAGTAGTATAAAAAATATCGTTCAGAAATTGGTCCACAGATGTCAAGGCTCTTGAATATTTATGTACATTGAAATAAAAGGCGGGATGAAATAAAAATATCATTACTTTTTCATTTGATAAGCTCACATAAAAGAGTAAAATATTCTAGTTCAGAATTATTTGCTTTGCTCTAGTTGTGGTTCTATTTTCAATATTCTACGCTCGCCTTAAATTATATTTGCTATTTTTTAATATGCCTTTATATTAGCACTAAAAATGTAATATAACAAAACTTTGAGAAGAGAGAGACTTAATACCAAAGGCCTCAGCGCAATGAAGTGCCGCTTAGGCCTTCGTGTTTCAAAGTTCAGAGTGGAACTTACCATCAGGCAAACGGCCCGCTTAAAAATAAGCTCCTTGCTTGAAGTTGGTCAAACATGTATAGTGTTAACACAAAGAAACATTTTTAGTCGCCTGTTTACCTAGACAGCGTCTAAAGATAAACGTCAAAAATTATTAGAAATGTCACAACAGAATTGTTTTAAACAACGGTTAGACACTACTTAAATTAGGATTTGTGGTTGCTCATATTTAATCGCGCTACTAAGGCATGTTCAGGCGTTAAACAGTGTTTAACACAGGTTTAACGTGTGTTTAATTTTTTTGTGGTGATACCCCTATTATTTACTTTACGAACACGTGTGAGCTTTAATTATATTAAATATCGTTCGAAATTACGTTCGCTAGAAGAACTTCGTTTTAATACAAAGTCTAAATAATTAAAAAAAAACTCATATTCAAATCTACGTTACTAAGTAATTATTTACTTTAGCTTGCGTATCTTATACAAAAGAACAACGAACAAAAGAGAAAGGTACATTAAGTAAATTAAGTTCCATAGAAGGTAGAAGCCTCTAGAATGATATTGAATATCGGCGACTGACTTCGCTTACTTACTCTTTGGGATTACGAAACATCTACTAAAGGATTACTCAAGTTATTTAATGCAGATAATCCAGAATTTAATTATTAGTACAGAACTAATCGCACGAAGTTGGGTAGATTGTTCAACAAAAGGATAACGTTAACTGAGTCGCTGAACTTTACTAGACACTATAATACGACTATAGTCGAAGTTCACTGAAAGCGCTTTAGTAAGGAGTAGCTGCTGCCCGCGGTTTCACCCGCGCGGAGTGGATTTCATGGTTTTTATTTTTTTGCGCGGAACTCTAATTATTTTTCTAAAATAAAAGTTATCTAAGTTACTCTTTGTAACATCAATTATCTGCCAATGAAAGTTCTGTCAAAATCGGTCCAGCCGTTTCGGAGATTACCCGGAACAAATAGACAGACAGCCAGACAGAGTTTTTTTTAAAATGGTTGTTTTGTTATATGTACCATATATCAGTGGGAGGACTAACTCTTCTGCGAGTGTCCGTCTGGGTTGTTACCACCGCTTTGTGAGTGAAGTCTGCCGCCAAGCAGTAATGTGCAGGCATTACTGTTCCGGTTTTATGAGCAGAGTATCCAGTGAAATTACTGGGCTTATGAGACTTAATACCTAACTTCTCAGGGTCACGAGCGCATTGCAGTGCCGCGCAGGCCTTTGTGGTTCAAAGTTCTGGGTGGCACTGCAATTGTTATGGGCCGGCGTTATGCTTACCATCAGGCAAACGACCAGCTCGTCTCGTTACCTAATAAAATAAAAAAATAAAAAAACTTTCATATGCATTTAGTAAAAAGCTGTTAATTTTGATATTACAAACAGACACTTCAGTTTTATTTATTTGTATAGATATTACAGAGATTACAGTAAAAACATTTGATAATCTCTAATGCTGTCCATAACATACGATGGCCGTGACAAAACCCAACAGTTAATTAGAAGTCAAAGAGAGTGTTAAAGTTGGGAGTAGTTTTTTTTATCTACAAGTGACCGACTACAATAGGCTTGTCAGATCGTTTCCACTTTGTTAAGTGCGTTTGAATTGGCCGATATCGTACGCGTTCAATAAAGGACCCTAAGAGAGGACAATATAATTAATAACAGTAGTAAAGTTTGGCACAAATGCTTGGACACACTGCCTAACATAAACTTGCTCTTAAATTATGAGACAATATTATAATTGTATATTTATTTATTTATTTTTAAGGAAAACCAACCGGTATTACAATAACTTATAAAAGTAACATATAGCAGTATCAAGTAAAATACTGGTATTTTATTGTGTCAGTGCCAAACTCTCAAGTGTTATGTTAGACTAGCTGCCGCCCTCGGTTTCGCCCGCGCGGAGATATTGGATTTCATAGTTTTTATTTTTTTGCTCGGAACCCTAATTATTTTTCCAAAATAAAAGTAGCCTAAGTTACTCACTGTAACATCAGCTATCTGCCAGTGAAAGTCCCGTCAAAATCGGTCCAGCCGTTTCGGAGATTACCCGGAACAAACAGACAGACAAAAAAATTAAAAATAGGTTGTTTTGTTATAGGTACCGTATATACTTTCATATGCATTCGGTAAAAAGATGTTATTTTGATATTACAAACAGACACTTCAATTTTATTTATTTGTATAGGTAAGGCAATAAGAGAGTAGAATCAAAATGACTTCTTTAGTTCACTAATTATTCTATAAAAAGATATTATTAACATTTCTTTAAAAAAATACACTATTTGATGCAATTAGCAAATCCTTCGTTGTAATTACTAGAAAATGTACCTACTTAAGATCTGATATCAAGTACTTACTTGTACTTGTCAAACGAGTAACAAATCAAACGGGCTCAAAGGAGCCGCCTTCCGGCTCCATCATCGCCAACTCTGTGACATCAGTTACGTACCATAAAGTGATTATTACAAGACTTTGCTAATAAAGGTGGTGTTTTAAATATGCTGGTATTATAAACACCAATACATTTTGACGGAGACACTTGTCGTGGGACAGTCAGAGTGTTGGCTTACCTCGTAATCTCACTAAGGCTAAGATTCAGAGACGATTCTAAGCGTAGACTTTGGCTTCCATATGTCAAAACTGTATAGAATTTTGACGTATGGAAGCGTGAGTCCACGCTTAGATTCGTCTCTGAATTTTGACCTTAGAGGCAAGGAAGAAAGGCTCCGGCTCGAAGGACCAAAAAAAAACTAGTGTGTGTGTTACAGTTTATAAGATGTGATGAGTGCCAGGAACAGGAAAGGTTAATGTAGGAAACAAACCCAATGATAATCGTTCTAACACTGATTTATTGTAAAACTACAATGGTTTTTTTTTTCCGTAGTAGCCTTACGTTTGACCACGATCTCACCTAATGTTAAGCGACGATGCGGTCAACGATGGAGCACGCTTGCCTAGAAGAAACCTACTCACTCTCGTCTTGAAAACTCTCAAATTATAGCTATTGGGAAACACAGAGGCTGGCAAAGAATTCCACTCCTTAGCCGTCCGTATAATGAAGGTTTTAATAATTATGTAAAATGACGTATAATCAAATGTACTAAGTGAGTAATTAGCGAGTCATTGCTACTGTACGGTAACCCGTACAAATACCATTAAAATCCAAAATTGCATGAAACATAATAGTACATTACGATATTAGTGCGTAAAGATGTTATAACCAATACGCACGTATATCGTACGACGTTTTTTAACACACTTGCGAGTAAACAGGAAAAAAAACATTTAAATAAACTCAATCTGTGAATGCACACTGTTGCTTTCCCGCCATTTTACCAGCGCGCTTGAATAGCAACAGCGCGCTGCTCACTAGCTGGAGTGGTGCGGCGGCGATCGGTTCCATATTTGAAATGGCAAATAATACTGTTATGGAATTTGTATGGACTATAACTTAACTATTAGCTTTGATAACACACGCGTTTTTTATGACCCGCTTTACATATTTAAAACCGGTGGAATTATATCAGCTTTACGAGAGAGGGTGTTAAAAAATAAATATTACATATTTGTACGATCATTTCTTCGTGAACATGAAGCTTGTTAACTGACTTGCATGTACATTGCTGTAAAAGCCTCATAACTCTTGAACACGCGTAGTTCGTAGAGACTCCTTATATTGAACTTAAATATACAGAAAATAGAGTTGAAAAACATCAAGGCGTTATGTATAGAGACGTATATAAACGATAGCGTGGGTTAAAGTGCTACCTCTTATGAATCCCTTCTTAGCTTTTTGACAGCTTGATCTTTTTATCATATACTAGCTTCTGCCCGCGGTTTCACCCGCGTGGAGATATTGGATTTGGTTTTATTTTTTTGCGCGAAACATTATTTTTTTCTAAAATTAAAGTAGCCTAAGTTACTCCTTGTAACATCAGCTATCTACCAGTGAAAGTCCAGACGAAATCGCTCCAGCCGTTTCGGAGATTACCCGGAATAAACAGACAGACAAAAATTAAAAAAAATGGTATTTTTGTTCTATGTACCGTATATACTTTCATATGCATTTAGTAAAAAGCTGTTATTTTGATATTACAAACAGACACTTCAATTTTATTTATTTGTATAGATAAGTTGAGGGTACTTGTCACATGCTGATAATAATAACATTGCTACTGTTTGATTGTATACCTATTTGAACTGATTTTATTACTTTTCTTCGGTAATCGCAAAGTATGCAATGATTTCATTACTTTTCTTTTGTGATCGCAAACATGCCAAATGTTCATTGAAAAAGCAACTTAACTCTGAAGTTAGTTTTAATGATATCTAAAGTTACTTGGTAGCAATAGTGATAGAAGGCACTGTATGAGAAATAAATAATAATCGGAATCAGAATAATCGGAGCTCCAACTTAAAGTTAGATTCGTTGCTTATACGGTTGAAGGATTCAGGTTGTGGTAGAATGAGTTTTGTACTGCCATCATATAAATGAGAAAGAGTTTTTTTTTCTCCTTACACGAATCAAGGGAGCGATGGCTCGAAGTGATTTTTTGCATAGATGTACCGGTGTTTAATAATGCATTGCAATGCATTTAACTTTGTTAAGTACGTGTCACATTCGAATGGCGAATGATGACACACAAAAGTAAAAAAAAATCATCATCATCATCAATAAATAAATAAATCAACCGGAAAACGGCATCGGTTCCTATGAAGAGGGAAGTTTTGCCTTTCCACACGTTGGCTCCAAAGTCAGGTCAGTCTCAATGCCACTCGTTACGTTGGCTCCACACGTCGGTTCCAACGTCCGCCCCAATGCCACTCGCTGAACGTGTGCTCGCCACGCTCGCGCCAACATTGGGGTACTGCTATTTTCTATATCCACACGTTGGCTGAATGGCATTGGGACCGATGTTGGGGCCAATCTGTGGAGCCAACCTAATACACTACGCTTGGTGATCGCAGTAGAATATGATGTTCACAGAAAACAAAATTGAGTTTTGGCGGGAATGCGAAAATGTGCTGTTGTTGATTTTGTGTTATTTGCTAAAACCTGTGTTTTATCGAGTGTTAATGTGTAATAATGGTGGATTATTAACAATTAAGTGTTCGTAAACGTGCATGAGTGAAAGGCAAATGGTACAAAGACGAAAAACGTGTATTTTCGTATTCTATCCAAAACTCCACAGAAGCTTCAGTAAAGTATCCACCGCTTTACTGAAGCATCACTTCGACTTGACCGCGCTTAGACTAAACTTTAACGTGACTTTGACGACTTTCATGCACCAAAACTAGAGACTTATTACATATTATTATTATTATTTATATAACTTGACACTGGCTAAATACGCTAATCGCGTGGAGCCATAAACAAAAAAAAAAACAAAATCAAAACGCAATGATTTACAAAAAAGTTTGTAATCTCGAGATACAAAATAATTAGCTCAAGATTCAATATTTCGACACAAAAAACTGATGAAATTGTTGATGAATCTTCTAGCTCTTTTGAGGGGCACTTGACTGTCCGAAACGGATGCGAATAATTTGATAAATTGAATTAAAAGGGGACCTTGTGCCGATGGAAACGTCAGTCCCTTCCTGAAGAATTTATTAATTCATTTCAGCAGTTAGTTGTGACCTGAGCCTAAAGGCTGGAAGATACTGGCTGATTTGTTTACTGATGTTAACGTATATTGCTAGTATTAAAAAGTATATGTATAAAAGTGGCAAGTAATCATAACGGAAATTGATATCTGTTACAAGAACAATAATGTGATTAATTGATTTTACAAATGTAAAGAAACACTTGTATTTTTAGCCATACCAATAACCGAGTTTTACTAACAAAACTATAAACTTCAAAGTGGACGGCCATCATCGATAAACAAAACAAAAATAAATAACAAGAGTTAAAAAAAACACGATTGCCCTAGCCAGTGTCACTCGGGATGATGTAAGGATTCTAACGATACCCCATACATCCAAATCTGTTGACGCAAAAGTTATGGTGGAATAAAGAAACACACATACATACATGCACCTAAAAACATTACACTTCATTTTTGTGCAGTCGTGTAAAACGAAGAAACAAGTAACTCTGCGATATGTTTTTATTTAGTAATGTGGGTATAGAAGTCTAAAAATATTCACTGCAACTTACGATGATAGACAATAATCTATTATTTAAAAAAAACAAAATTGCTTTAAAAAAGCTACGAACCGACTTCAGTGACAAACTACTGAACCGATTTTGATGAAATTTCTATGGGACCAATCTGAAAGTATATCCTTTCAAATAAAAATAGAATTTTGCAAATTGGGTCATAAATGACAGAGATCTGAGGTAACAAACATAAAAAATACCCACTGAATTGATAACCTTCTCCTTTTTTGGAAGTCGGTTAAAAAGAGCCATCGTATATAATTTTATGTCCTAAACAATGCGTATAAAGCACTACATTTTGTATTACTAGATTGTCGGTTTTCGTAAATATATTTGACCGTGGCTCACAACCTACTAATTGATGATCCTGATTCTCACAACTTTGGTCCAAGTTTCAGGCCCTTTGTTTATAAATATTTCTAGTTTCGAAAGAGTCCTCATTAAAATGCTGAAACTTGGCTCAAAGTCAGGTGGAGTTGGCGAAGTGTATGAATTATAGAATGGCAATCAGTTCAGTGAGGTAGTTGGCCTAACATATTTTAGTTGTGGTTTAATGGTTCTATTATAATCACAGACTATATTACAAATCTGTGATTATAATAAAACTCTTTCTTTTCTTTTTTTAATTATTGGTAACGAGACGAGCTGGTCGTTTGCCTTATGGTAAGCATAACGCCGGCCCATAACAATTGCAGTGCCACTCAGAGCTGAACTTTAAAACACAATGGCCTGCGCGGCACTGCAGTGCCCTCGTTACCCTGAGACATTAGGTATTAAGTCTCATAAGCCCAGTAATTTTACTGGCTACTTTGCTCATCAAACCGGAACACAGTAATGCTTGCACATTACTGCTTGGCGGCAGACTTCACGAGCAAAGCGGTGGTGCTAACCCAGACGGAAGATATAGAAGAGCTTACTAAACCCTGTTCATCTAATTGACACTTGCAAAAGCTTAGAAAGAGATGGCAACTCGATTGATTAAGAAGCCAATCTGAGTGGTATCAATATCATCAAAGTACTTAACTAGTTCATTAGAAAAATATCATAAACTTTAAGACTTAAAAGTATGTTACCTTAGTCCATGTATTTAGTAAATCATTGTTTATAAATGGGTTAGTGTAGTTTCTGAATAACCATATATACGTCGTTATCGTTACCTGAGTTTTTCAAACTGCCCAGAATATGATACAATCTCGTAGTTCAATTTCTAGTAACTCCTAATCCGTGATTGCATTCAAATTGTTTCATCGACACCTTCCTAGATAAACCACTTTAGAGCGCCGTACTTATCGGATTTGATTCCCGATATTGAGCAGATATAAGCGCATGTATAGCGAGCGTGGCCGAGCGGGAACTGGTGCAACTTTCAATCCAACGCACCATGGTTCGATTCTCGACTCTGCCCGCACAAATGACTTATATCAAGTTATGTGCGGATTAATCACACTCGCTCTAAAACGGTGAAGGAAAACATCATGAGGAAACCGGCATGTTCAAGAACCACAAAATTCGAGGACATGTGACATCCACCAAGCCGCACTGGACCCGAGTGATGGATTAGGGCCCATACCTGTCCTCTCTTAAAGAAGGCCGGTATCCCAGGAGTGGGAGCGTAAGAGGCTGATAACGTAGCGCATGTATTTGTTCCTTATCCAGTTGCTATACATACAGGGTGAATTTTAATTGGTATGTTATCCCGGAACGGGGTGATTAGGACCATCATGGTTGTCGATAAATTGTGAGAAAATCCCTTGAAAATAAGTCATTAAAAAAAAACACTTCAAAGGTGAAGTGCGCGGCATTTTCTGGAATTCTTGCTAAGTCGTTTCTAGTCAATATCACAATTTAACAAAGTTCAACATAGTTCAAGCAAATCAGTTGATCGGGAGCTGCCCGGAAAGTATATGTAGTACAATTTTGACGTAAGCTTTAAATGCCTTTAAAAAAATTCCGAATTTCAAAAACTCGTACATCAAATGTTGTTGACCTCCAGCAGTACATTGACCTCCTTTCAGGATAACATACCAACATAAACTCAGGGTGTATATCCTCTTTGGTCCTGATTCCGTAGAGACAGAGAATTCTACTTAGGGGTCGAAAATATATGTAAAAATGTATATGTTTTTTTAACAGAAACATTAATTATTTCCCCTTACTGGTCTTAGGACAGATTCTGGTTTCGCCAGGTTCTCGTTACGATGGAATCTGTTTTCGACAGATTCCTAGTTCTCGCCTGGCTATCTACTATTCTCATGTTACAAATCGATCGCCGAGCACCTATCGTCGAGTTTCAGCATCTGTACTTGACAGTCAGTCCTAATGGAGACCAGCCCATCCTCGATCATAAATGCTCTTAGATAGTAGCCAAACGCCAATTTTACGTCTATCGAATTTAAAAATAGTTCTTGTGCACACTCATCAAAATACAATATGTCATACTCCACTTTACGCCTGAGTTTGAAGCTCTGCAACCACCAATCAATCGATCATACCGCATCCAATCACAGATCGAATGAAACAGTGGTCAAACGTGAATATAAAAAAAAAACTGACATTCTTTTCAAAAAATAGTTTTGACAGAAAAAAATAGCTTTTATCTTTTAAGAAAAATCGAATATTCCTGAACGGCCTCAAATATGACCTAGGCTGTATAAATGCAAAGCAGGCGAAATTTGATTACAGTTCTTGCATAGTAATGCAACGCTGGGGACTAAACGTGAAGAATAGACTGTCCTTTGTTTATTGCTCCTATCCTTATTTTATGCTGTTCTTTTTGGTTATGCATTTCAAATTTGTTACTTCGAGAGCAAAGCGTTACAGAGGTATTGGATCCATTTTCACTTCACATCACTCATCAACACAATCATCATCATCATAACCATAATAATAATCATCATCATCATAAGCTAACACCTCCGGTGTTGAACATATATCTCTGGGAGAAAATATAGGGGATAGCCATAAGGGGATAACGCACCAAGTTTGGCAGGCGTGTTGGTGAATGCAGTAGATTTTGATGCTGACCGAGGGGCTGTCCATACTGTAATTGTGGTTGCTCATATTTAAACACGCGACTAAGGCATGTTTAGGTGTTAAACAATGTTTAACACTGGTTAAAAGTGCGCATAACTTTTTTGTGGTAAGACCGAGAATAGATAAGTATCGATTAAATCAGCTCTAAGATACACAACTTTGTGTACATGGTCGAACTTTAGCCTTCCTACACATTAGGTATTTCTAAAACATTCAAAATGTCTCTAAAAATAAGTTTAAAATGAAATATCTGTGTTATTTATACACGTATAGTAATAGAATTGACAAGACTTACGTATTATTTAATGACAATTAGCCTTGCTGTGGTGCATTCTCGATTAGGCATCTAATTTTGAAGTAATTTCGCTTTTTGGAGTTTTACTCAAACTTAGTGGCCCGCGCGATCGTCCTTCTCTTTTACATCAATGCAAACCGACAGTGTGTGCAAAGAGGACAGAATGATGAATGTCATTGGCTCGGTAAAAAGTAAAGTTATTTAAATCAATTTCGGCCTCATCCTCCGACATACCTCATACTGTTTTTCCTGACGCTATTTATTACTCTCGTCCCTTTGCCGCCAAACATACGCCCTTTTTTTAGCACAAGGAAATACATGTGAAAACATGTTTTTTTTATGTAATTTTGTATCTATTTGCGCATGAATTACCATCCCGTAAATATTGATTTACTTCGATAATTCATTTGAGCAATCGTTTCAAATTATTCCAGGTAAATTGCTGAGTGTTTTTTTTGTATATATACGAGTAATACGAAGGCGAGTCAAATAGCGACCAGAGATTTATTTTATTTTTATTTCATTTTATTTTTCTTACTGTACATATTACATATTTTAGTTACTGTTTGAGAGATATACTGAGTGAAACGATGCTTTGGTTTGTGTGTTGGGGAAAACAGGGTGAGAGCATTCATACGATAAATTAGATCTATTTATCACGCGAAAATCTGGTTGGGGCAATTTTGTACCTCAACCACAGTTTTTGGGCCATAATTGCTTTTTGTGGACCAGAAAATGTAAGGGAAATACCAAATGCTTAGTTCTCTTTCATGCCCTTGTCTCATTTTTACACGGGGTTGGCGCAGTACATCTTTATAGACATACTACTTTTTTAGGTTTTGGCAATTTGTCACAGCCGGCCGCCTGCCTGATTCCAACCCTGCTTTGGAATCCTAATACAAAATACTACTAAATAATATTTTGAATAAGAAAAGCATTCACAATATATTATTGAGATGTTTCCTTGAAAACTGTGAATAAAATAATTAAAAACGATGAACAAGATCCAAATAAATATATTCGGAAATATACTATGATGACTAGCTTCTGCCCGCGGTTTTCACCTGCGTTCCACAGGTACCGTACATTTTTCCGGGATAAAAAGTAGTCTATATAACTCTCCAGTCCATAAACTATATCTATGCCCAAAACCACGTCGATCAATTGCTCCGTCACTGCGTGAAATAAGAACCAACCAACAAATCAACGAACAGACAAACACACTTTCGCATTTATAATATTAGTTGGATTAGACTTCTAATGACTTATACAGGTAAATCTGTATGATATCGCATAGCCTGTCACAAATGCCAAGCTGTCGAAGTGTTATAAGTAATGCTCTTCATATAAATATATCTGGAAGACCTTCAAGTATCCAAATCGGCCAGTGGCATGTGCCCTTGACCTTACATGGGTTTTTGCAATATAGCCAAAATATCCACGTGAGTTGAGACTTGCAATCTAAAATGAACTTTATGCCTCTCTAAAATAGGTCTGAGGAAGTTTAATAAGGCTCGTCTAAGCGCAATTTTAGACCGTAATGTAATAAAGTCGAAATAATCTATTATTAAAACTTGGGACACAGAAATGTCTGGTCCGAAGTTATTTTCTACCAAGAAAGAATTATAAAAAGATAACAATTGCTTATAGTCAATTCTAATCAACTTTCAATTACGCCTAACTCTCATTAAAAAGTTCTTTGGATACATTTTTCGTAGGGCTCAGTAAGTAGGTCATTGTTGACTCAAAATACTGGCGGGAAACTTCTCACTTTGCCTCCCTATGGAGGTAAAGTAATTTAAAAATCGAACTAGTCCCATGTCAAAAAATTCCATTGAGCCCACTTTTTCTTTTCTTCGACCATATCCGTCAAAACTTTTTAGTCTGTGAAATGAAGTTAACAACTATGTAAAACCTCTGTGGCGTGAGCCTTGTGGCGCTATGCTCATTTTTTGCGGGAAATTAAAATTGAAACTTTTTAAACACTTTCTGAGATAAAAGCTGGGAAATATAAGCAAACTGATTTTTCTCAAAACTTTTTTGTCGTTTGGTGAAAAGTACATTTTTTACACCGCCAAACTATTAGCGAGCTATTCGTTTCACTCGTTAGTCGCTAAAATAACTCGTGTGTAAAAGATCACCTACACCTTTTGTGTATCGATCTACTATTCTCGTACACGTGTGGAGCTTGTTCACCGTTTTCTAGTGCGACAGTGACAAGACAAATTCGCAAATTACGTTACTAAGCAAATGTTGTCTACAAGGTATCTATGTGGGACCAATTTGCGCGTTCTTCCCCCAGCGATATTAGTTCGTAGATAATTCTGCGTACGTCTACAGGATCGTCCATCCCGCATTTCCTCTTTTGTTGTTTATATTTTGTACAGAATTCCAAATACAATTGGTTTTTATATTTTGTTGAACGTTCTGTTTTTAAGTACGAGGTATTAGACTTCTATGTTTGGCGGGTTTGTACATTCGACTAATTTATTTATAGGATGCGAAACATACCAATCGAGATTGAAAAGAATAAAACATTTACACAGGGATAAAGTGACAGAGTGGTAATTTACGGGCTGATTTTTGTTTCATTTAGAAAGGTTTTTACGGAACATCTTTTAATAGGTAAGTTGTGATGATATATTCTGAAGACAGATGGCAGATATATAATATGCATATGATTTATGAGATGTACTAAATGGTGCACCACTAGGAGGCGATGATTGGTTGAATCCCAAAAGTAAAACTATCTCTCTCTCCCTTCCTGCCCTTGTCCCTTTTTTACATTGGGCCGACGCTGTACGTTTTCCTGGGAATAAAACTATCCTGTCATTAGTATTAGTTATATATAAACAAATTCAATACAACACAAGTTGGATTGAGTCTGTCGTCACAAGCGCGTTACAATAGTAGATTACACCAGGGATAAAAAGGGGTTTTACTTCGAGGGACGAAGTTAGATCTCGAAAGCAGCGAAGAAGAGTAGAATCCAGAGCAGAGCGAGGGATAGAGGGATCGAGATGAAAGTTTTTCACGAGTTTTGTACTTTCCTTTTTTATCATTGACTACGAGAAAATAAATAGGTAGTAGTATAGTATTTATAGTTATGAAATTATAGCTTAATTTAATTAAAGCTTAATTTGTCAATTAATTGTGAGTGAAAGTGAGTTTTATTCACTGTTATCACGACGAATTGATAACCTCCTCCTTTTTTGGAAGTCGGTTAAAAATAAGGCTTAGGTTTGAAATGCCAGAATCGACACCCATGTCTCAAAAATCGTTAGTATATGGCCGCTGCGGTACAATCCCGACTCGAGTTGGCAGAAGACCAGAACCTCTTGAAGTGATCAGACTAAAATATATTTTTCTGTCTGAAAACTTTGCACTTAATTTGTGAAGGCTATACGATTTCGGGTCATGTTCAACATGGCCGAGTAATAGCGACCGATATGTGGGTTGATCTTTCTTGTTACATAGTTAATTATTTTCCAAAAAAATATGAGAAATTCGTCAGCATAAACTAACTTTACATATTTATTACTACCTGCTGCCCACGGTTTCACCTGCGCGGAGGTATTGAATTTCATGGTTTTTGTTTATTTGCGCGGAACACTAATTATTTTTCTAAAATTAAAGTAGCCTAAGTTACTCCTTATAACATCAGCTATTTACCAGTCAAAGTCCTGTCAAAATCGGCCCAGCCGTTTCGGAGATTACCGGGAACAAACAGACAGACAGACTGACAGAAAGAGAAAAATATTAAAAATAATGTTTTTGTTATAGGTAGGTACCGTATATACTTTCATATGCATTTGGTAAAACGCTGTTATTTTGGCATTACAAACAAACACTTCAATTTTATTTATTTGTATGTATAGATGTCGCACAATAAAAAATATATAATATCCACGAAGAACCACGAAATCCAATATCTCCGCGCGGGGGCAACCGCGGGCAGCAGCTAGATAATTATATATTTTGTATTTCATGCAACATCCCTATTACCCTGATGGTATTCTTTAAGGAATTCGTCACAGCTTCCTGCAGATTATGATAAACGTTTAACTGAGAACTCATTGTTGTTCCGACGTAGGCTTGTATGCGTTCAGTGCGACCTTGACCTTACTGGCGGGTTGCCAGGCCCCTTAACAAGAGGGGTAGGTCAGCCTGGTGCGTACTAGGGGAATAACATGATACTTTATGGCTACATAATTGTATGTTAGCGAGTGGGCGAATGTGGAGTAAGAATGGAAGATGAAATATACACTGTGTTGGTACAACCTTTTTGAATCTATAGCATTTTATAGCAAATTGACGGCGTTGTTTCGTTGAATTGGGTAGTTGCATGAAACACATAAATACTGTGGTTATACAGGTTTAAGAACATTAACACAATAAAAATGAAATTCACAAAAAATATATAATTTCCACAAAGATACTGGATCTAAAACTTTCCAGAATTTAACGATTTTTTGTATCATCAAATAGTAATTTAAACTATACTATCAGATTCTTCACATTTTAATGAATAACAAATGTATGACAACTATGTACTTAAACGCAGTTTTTCACGGCCAAAATAAACGAAATGTGTGTTTTAGTACAACTTTACGGGCCGCGTTGATCATGTGACGTCACGCGTTAAGGCAAATTAGTATGGGGCGTTTTAGCGCTCACTAGATCCGCCTGACTTTGGCTCTCATTTTTGACGTTGTTAGCGTTCGATTTCCAGTTTTTTCGATATAGACATTTGATTATCATGAGAAAACGAATTGATTAGCATCGTAAAAAAATGGAGTCAACATCCCAATTGTGATGCTGATTTGTAGAACAAAGATTTTGATTACGCGTCGCATCAACTAGCCCTCAAATGAAATTATGAACATATTATCACCTCGCATCTGTAACGGACCCAATATCCTATTACTAAAGGGTTCAAATATGCAATCACTGCCTAGGGTTGCACGTTTGTACCACTACAGCCGCTCAACCGAATAACCTGCGACGTCAACCCTAATTCGTTTCTCAGAAAGCTGCCAAAGTGTTCACGTAAGCATCCCACAGTAGGGCTGCCCCAATCTTTAGGATATACGCGTCGTTTCATCACGTGTTTTACTATTGCCACGCATAAGACGATGTTGAAAATGGATACAACTAAAAACCTTTGGGTTTATTTTAGTGAAGGAAATTGTTGTGACGTAACCACAGCATGATGGTAGGCCATTTTCTAGCGGTCGTCTAGCTATCTACCACATTCAGATTGATAATACATCGTCAAATACCTATTCGGTGTGTTGGCGTTGCGCTTGAGAGCCAGACCTTACTAGGCCTAGGTTAAGGACGATCTAGTCGTTCATTTCTCCATACAACCGTACTTGGGTGATTACTCCACTACTTGACGTTTTAAGTCCAAAATTAAGAATAATATCGATTTATCTCTTCGTTATCTAGGTCAGCCTGCTAATTATAGAGAAAAAAATAAGTGGCTTAATTAGTTAGTTAGTGGCTTAGTAATGAGCCTTCAAACATCTGTATTTTAGCACGTATTTTAACGCAAGTTTGGACGTAAATAAATTACAAATGGATTACGAAAACTCAAAAATAAGGTACATACTAACAAGCTTTAGTTTATTGACATTTCAAATAACTTTGGTCTGACTAAATACATTCAGTAGTTTTGTCGTAAAACCCCAAGCACCAGAAGCCAATTCGTACATTTTGGCACGCCGGTTTTCGACTTTTCGGTTTTCGTCGCGACTTTACGAGAGTGTGTAATTGTGTATGTGCGAGCATTAGCCTCATACTACTCATCGCTGTAGAGTCTTACCTTGTCCCACGAATGTTAGATGAAATAGCATGCATTTTAGCCGCGCCCACCGATGAGTTCGCTCCATGAAATTTCATTCATGTTTTACCAAAGAAAAAAGACACTACGACAATGGCAGAGCCTTATGTTGGCATTTTCAAAATACCGAACCAAGTTTCCGAAGAAAATTAACGTGCTGTAATTTCCTAGACATATAAAAGAATAAGGAAACTCTTCTTCGTAAAGTTACTTCTTGGTTTGCTAGCTACTTAGCTGTCTTCTAGTGAGCTATGAAATGAAACTGATAGAGTTGACAAAACAGCCCTGAACTTTGAGAGCTATTGTTTCCATACCATATTCGTAGCTATTAATGAAAGTTCCTGAGCTGTGTGACGGAAAATACTTCGCAACTGTTACAACAAACAACAACAAAAACACGGGGGAGTGGGGAGTGGGATAAGCCCAGTAATTTCACTGGATACTCTGCTCATCACACCGGAACACAGTAATGCTTGCACACTACTGCTTGGCGGCTGACTTCACTCACAAAGCGGTGGTAACAACCCAGACGGACACTCGCAAAAGAGTTAGTCCTCCCACTAACAAATTGGTAGGTATCAACCCGAAATTTTTGAGATGGTGACTTTCTTTCGGCTTACAAGCCTTAGCTCCAACTAGCAGCGAGTAAACCTTACTATCATCAAACTTTACTCACATTTCCTTTACAAGTTCAACAATTAGTTGTTCGACATGCCGACTAGACCTTTGTGGGTCTTAATTTAACCCAAAACTTTGTACTAAATCACTTTAAGAAACAAGTAACGGAGATGTTTCTTATATAACATTAATATGTCGATTTTAACTTTCTTCGGTCTTTCGCAATTCTCAGTAAATTGGTCGCAGAACTCTAACAAAAACAAAGAGAATATACCGCCTACCGCACGTTGGAACCTGATATTGGTTCCTAACGTTCCATTGGTAGCTGGTTAACTAATTACGCAGTAGCTCCAGTGCTATGTAACCTAAGACGAGTATTGGAACATAGTCTATTTAAAGAAGCATAAAATAAAACGTTAGAAGGAATACTACGCGAAGAAACCTAAATAACACGCAAAACGAAGGCTGAATTTTTAAGGTTTGGAACCAAAACAGCCGAAGGAAGACAATAAAATTTGCTAACTCCAACATTAACTACATCACAATAGGTACGACCGCAGGATGTCCCATATTCTCCCGTACTTACCTTGCAAAGTGTAATGACATTTTAGTAGAGGTTTTTTTTTTTCGGGCTATGTTCCTTTATTAACTAGCTAATACATAAATAAACACTACATCTAACCTAGCTAGCTACAAAAACAATTGGATAATCTACAAGCCCTAGTAGGCCTATACATAATCCAAATGTTCTAGCCCACTACCAGTTGGAAGCGTACCCAGCATGCTGGCGGCATTGCCTCGTTGAACCGCAATGCTGATCCGTTCAGCCAAATAGTTACCAGCATTTTGGTTACGCGTTGCATCAATAAAACGATGTTTTTTATTGATATGCATTTATAATTACTTCCTATATTTTTTAAGTACCCAATGAGCGACATGGTGTTCGAATATTGAGCCCCTTTACATTTACATCCTGTATAATAGCATAACGCACACCCAAGTATTTGGGACATCTGTGTATGTTTTAAATTTCATAACTGTTTTCAGTTGCTGCAAATAAACACCTTTTGTTTCTTTCCATTCTACGTCAACAAGATTTATATCCCTGAAAACCACTCCTCTGCCAACAGAGCTGAGTTATCAAGCTTTTGTGTAGCAGTTTATGTTTTCTTTTATTTTTTGAAAAGAAAAAGGTGTAGGTGCTGGCACTTTAATTACTGGCAGGTAATTTAAAAACTCCGTAAAAACAGCTTCCGTACGAATCACCGGAGAATTCTGCGGGTTTTTTTTAAATGGAGTCCTGTTTTTGTGGAGTATCTCGATGAGGTTATTAAAATTACTTTTAGGGTAGTCTGTTAATTATCTTTTAAGGAATACCGCTACAAGGTAACTTGTATTAGAGCAAAAAAGTTGTTTTTAGCCCTCGAGGCTCTAGATTTTCGTTTGTTGGACTATATTTTTATAGAAGCGTCTTTATATTCCTAATGTCTGTGAGTTTTCATATAAATTTAACTTAATTTAATTTTAATGTGGCAAAGGCCGAATAGAATTTCTCTTATTTGTTATTAGTAGCAAGATTTGATTACAGCTTCACTTTTGTTGTGAGATCGTTAGATTATCGATTGAGCGTCACCGATTCAATATTCATGATTGTAATAATAAACTTAGCATAATTATACCAATAAGAATTCCTATTTATATATATTTAACCGTATTGACTTACGTGGTTTAATCGAGCTTCGCGACGATTGCCCGACCGGTTTCGAGGTCTTCAGTACCTCTTTATTTACCTGTACACGCGCTGCAACCAGTCGGAGCACACGCGTGTAGCTGCGATGATGAAGAGGTACTGAATAACTCGAAACCGGCCGGGCAATGGTCGCGAAGCTCTGTTGAACCACGTAAGTGAATTCGGTTAAATATATATAAATATGAGTAGTAGTTACAAAAGTTTTAATCAGGAAATAAGTATTCCTAGTGTGATAATTTATAGACTCCTAATTAAAAAATACAAGACAATTTGGTTTCTTCAAATTGGTGTTTTAACCGTTACCCAAATTGAGCTCGTAACTCTTTTGTGTTGTTTTATATTTTGTCATACAAAACCCATCTTCAAAACCCGCTTTTCATTTGAAGTGATTCCCTCGTAAAGTACAATAAGATTAAGTTAGGAAGAAAAAAATATCTTTTATGGTTTTGTTATCGGGTGTCTTGTCAGGTACTGTTGTTTCCGAATTTTCATAACGTGACCTGATGGAGGAGACCGCGGTCATAAATGCCTTTGTGATACATTTTATGAAGCTTTTATCCTCTCCAAACACTTATTTAATTAGCTCCCTTCATAATAGCATGTGTAAGGGGCACCTCAGACGCTCAAGCAAACGTACGTTTGCTTGTCAGAATAACAACGCTTTTGCGTAGCGCGCATTTCGAGTATCACGAAATCCGCGCTTGACGCAGAAGCGTTGCTATGCTGACAAGCAAACGTATGTTTGCTTGAGCGTATAAGGTGCACCTAAGGGGATATGGTGCGACGGGTGGGTAACGGGGAGAGAGAAACAAGAGAATACGCGGGATCATAATTGAAGGAAATTTAGAACAATTGAGTTATTCTCCTCCTTGTACGAGCTAGCGAGATTATTAATTGGTGTCTTTCCCTGAGGAATTTAAACTTAACGCACATGTGGATTAGCAGTTTCGACCTTAATCTGTTTGAATTAAGAATTAATTTGCTTTACAAACTACAGCATGTTTACACTGTAAATACGAAGTTTGTAATGGTTTTAAATTGGTATTTTAATTGTTACTGTTAATTTAGACTCCCTTGGCGCATACATGATTAATACAATGAGCTTTATTTACCTGTGCGAAAGAAATGATGACGAACCAAAATGCCGCTTTTTTAAATAATTTTTTCCTGATCGTAAGCGACTGTCATCAAAGATAGCGGATATGTTACACTTAGAATAAATCACCTCACTACTACTGAGATAATATGTAACATTTTTTCCACGCTTGAGTATACGTGATAATTAAAATTATTCACCTTCCAAGAACAAGTGTTAGTGGGAGGACTAACTCTTCTGCGAGTGTCCGTCTGGGTTGTTACCACCGCTTTGCTCGTGAAGTCTGCCGCCAAGCAGTAGTGTGCAAGCATTACTGTGTTCCGGTTTGATGAGCAGAGTATCCAGTGAAATTACTGGGCTTATGAGACTTAATACCTAATGTCTCAGGGTAACGAGCGCACTGCAGTGCCGCGCAGGCCTTTGTGTTTCAAAGTTCTGGGTGGCACTGCAATCGTTATGGGCCGGCGTTATGCTTACCATCAGGCAAACGACCAGCTCGTCTCGTTACCTAATAACATAAAAAAAAACATTGTGGTCAAAAGAAATCTGGTTTAAACTTGCTCCTTCTGTAAGTCAGTATACGTTATTGGAATAAGTAATTTACTAATTAAGTTTCCTTGCATTTCAATACCACTGTACCAGTTAATTTGATATGCCTATATTTGCATATATTATGCTTTACTTCGTTACAATGCTAACTTTATTAAAACCCCACTCAAGATGCATTAGCTTCGGACGATGAATAAATTAGTACCATTATTTTCATGGAATAAAGTTCCTTGGTAACTGATATAATGTATAGTTTATAGGTGCTTTATAATTAACTAGTTATATATGGTTTTAGATTACATACCTACTAATATTATAAATGTGAAAGTGTGTTTGTTGGTTTGTCCTTCTTTCACGCAGTAACGAAGCAACGGATCGACGTGATTTGTGGCATAGATATAGTTTATGGACCGGAGAGTAACATAGGCTACTTTTTATCCTGGAAAATGTACGGTTCCTGTGGGAACGCGGGTAAAAACCTCGGGCACAAGTTAGTGTGACATAAAATTGATATTGACAGCTGTCAATAGTTTTATAATGTTGACAAGTTGATTTAATTTGACAGATCGGTTTGATGGTACCTGTGGGAACGCGGGTGAAAACCGCGGGCAGAAGCTAGTGGTTTATAAGAAATCAAGTGATGTACACTATTGTCCATGACAATTTTTTTTACAATTCCTCTCCATTCAACGGTTGCCTATACGAAATTGCTTATAGCGATAAGGCCGACCATTGTACAACCTTTTTTATTTGTATGTAAATTGTTATTTCTATTGTGTTTTTTTGGTGTTCAATAAAAATTTTGTATTGTATATTGTATGATTATGTACAAGCGTAGCAGGCTTGGTACAATGTCTAAAAGTAGTTATTATAACGACGTTAAAATGTACATATCGCTTTTCAATCTTTTCTGAAATCTGTTCAATCATTAGAGAGTTCAGTGGAACCTAACACAACGCGAGGGTAGCTGCGGGAAAATGCTAGTAACATTCATAGATAGCTTATTGTTACTGATATATAGTTATGAATAATACAGGTTTCTAATTTTGTAAGATTTATTGGAATCTTATCAATATTTGTCCTTTCACTTCATGGAAATTGAGCCCTATGGGGTAATAAAGTTTAGTCCATCGATCTATTACTCTACAGTGGCTTTAAACATATACATTCACGATTTAATTATATTACAAAAAAATATTAAGAACAAAGGAAGAATATCATCTATCGATGGATTTCGTGCTTCTTATCTTTGCAGATACCCATTAAACTTTAAAATATCCTGAAAATAATTCGTCTAATGTATAATAAACGGCTCCGTAGCTAAGTTGGTAGTAACCCTGCCTGCATGGCGAGGGGTCCCGGGTTCGATTCCCGGCCGGGGCAGATTTTGTGTAAGCATAAAGTTTGTTTTCGGGTCTTGGATGTTTGTGATGTGTATCTGTGTATGTCCATGCCACCTGCGACACAGGGAATCCTAGTGTGGGGGTATGAGTGTGTAAGCGTTAATCGTAATCGTAATGTATAATAAAACCAACCTATTGATAAAGCGGTTCGTAGCGCTACACCGCATCCCGTAGCCCCTCTACGAGAAAGTTGATTATTCTACGAGTATTTATCATCGCTGTCACACATTATTTCCTGACGCACCGAAATCTCTCGCGCAAGTATATGATAGTGAAGAAGAAGAAGAATAAATATATTAAAGCAAACACGTAATGTCAGTGGTACAACCAGGAAGTAGGTGTTATTTCTACAGTTTCCCATTAATAGAAAGTGTAGCGGTGAACCAAAGTAATAATAGAGACGATTTCCAATTATGGGGGATTAGAGGTGCCCCTATTCATTGCGGTTGAACGGTGCGTGTATTTTCTGTATTTATCGATAAACCTTCCAGGGAATGGAATTACAATTTTGATACTTTGTGTGAATACATTTTACGTTAATGTATACTAAAATAAAATAGAGGTAAGAACATTCAAATTACTGGATAAGAATAACAGTAAAAAAACTTAAAACTTATTGCTCACAGACTTATAGAATGAGTCACAACTGACTAAGATTTCTGCTAGTGTCAGTTAACACTGTAAAATATATTTCATAAAGATTTCTGCTTTTAAGAAATATGTTGCCTATGAACATATCGCACATATGGCTATGAGCAGCAAACCTCAAACAAATCCTTGGGATTTTTCTATACTCTCAGTTGAATATATTACTTATTATTTATTTGTATATCCTTGTATATAGATGGCAGAGAAGTAACTTAGATTACGTGAGCGAATCCGTGGGGCACAGCTAGTACGCAAATAAAAAACAGTTCAACTGATTAGTTCATGATATATTTAAGCCTCCCGCTCTGACTAGTTGCTCTAACATCGTTACCGAAGAACCGGATCGCTAATTCCATTCGTAGCTCCCTTTTGAAATCAAAACGTATTTTCGGGCTCAGATTTTCCAATGAACTTTTATTGGTCTACCAATCTAGACTGGCCTTCGTTTTGGCTAGTCTGTAGTTAGGGAACATCAATCCGATTTCTATAGAATAAAATTGACGAACCTTTGCGGTACCATTTTTTTTCTATTTATATATATCGTTCATTTTTCTTTCATTTATGTTACTGAAGTATTTATCCTACATTTACATACATTTATAATATTAGTAAGAAGGAAGTAGGAAGTAGGACTAGCTTCTGCTCGCGAATTCATCCGCATTACCACAGGAACCGTGCACTTTTTAGGATATAAGTAGCCTGTTACTCTCCGGTCCATAAACTATAACTATGCCAAAAATCACGTCGATCTGTTGCTCCGTTGCTGCGTGAAAGAAGGAAAAACCAACAAACTAACAAATCAACAAACCGACAAAAAACGAACACGCTTTCGCATTTAATATTAGTAGGAATAGGAAATAGTATTTTAGCGTTATACAAAAATAAGTAAATAAATCTGCAATTACGAGCTTTCTCACAATTAAAGTTACGTTAAGTTGTGTTATATAACATTTTGAATGGAGAATCTTTAAAAAAACACTTTAACTTTTACTTTCGAATCTTCGACTTCTAAATTGCCTATTGTAAGCACAATCTTGCTATCACCGATCATTGTCGCTGGAATTTTGGCTCGGGTGCCGAATCGATAGCCAGCGCAATGCGGGTCACATGCTTTACATGATACTGTATATTTCTGGTGCAAGTTCATGGTATTGTTGCTTGACAGTTGACAGTGATTGCATGTGTCAGCTCACTCAGTGTCAAATCGTAGCGGAACTTTTTTTTTATATACTATAGGCTTGCGTTTGACCACTATCTCACCTGATGGTAAGTGACGACACCGTCGAAGATAGAGAACGCTTACCTAGAAGATACCTATTCACTCGTGACTTAAAGATCCCCAGGTTGTAGGGATCAGGGAACACAGACTCAGGCAAGACATTCCACTCTTTAGAAGTAAGTGAAATGAGTGTAGAAGCAAAACGCTTCGTACGTAAAGAAGGAATATCAACAAGGCATCGATGTCGTCTTGCCGTTTGTCTGGTTGACGTGGAAAGGGGAAGGAGGAACTTCCGAGTAGTAAAACAAGGCAGTAACTATTATCAACATTCGCTATCTCGCCAATATGGACTTACAAGCTAAGTTCAAAAGACTATTAAAAATAAAGCCTGCAGGACTAAGATTCGCTTGAACTTTAAACTTTCTCGAAAACTTTGTAAAATGGAACGTAACCGCGATAAAAAAAATCATATACGTTTCTATTAAGTTGCATTGGCCGTGGTTGCGAGATGACGAGAAATGTAAAAAACTAACACTGTTAACATCAAAGTGATGTGTGATGAAGCATTCTATTATGAGGAAAGAAACGTGGAATAGAATATGATTGCACCAAATAATTATTTACGTGATTAGTTAGGCATTGTTTATGAGCTTTGGTTAGTAAATAATATGTTTATTTACACAATATTTAACCTTTAGATTGTTAACAGTGTTAGACAAACATAAACTTTCGAGCTTTGTGAATAGTACATTAACAATTTCACAAAAATAAATATTGTTTTACTTTTAATTTCAGTTAAAGGTTTTTGTTATAATGACAAGTGTAATACAATAAATTCATTTAAATGAAAAAAAATGGCTTTTTGAGCAAACATTCTATACATTTGATGAATGTATTAAATAACATAATTCAGACGTAACTTGAATAATACTTTGTGTTGTGATTATACTCGTAGTTATTGGAATTTGTTCTTGGAATTTCTGATTTTTGTTTCATTTTACTGATTTGACATGTTTATTTTTAACACGTGTGCTTTGTTGTGTGCTTTTTGACCTGTAACATTTTCTGTTATGAAATAAATGAATATGAATAAGTACATAACAATTTTTTTATTCAAATTAACTAACCATCGTTTTAAAACAAAGACGGAACTAATTAACACAACAACGAACGCCATAAAGAACCGTCGAGGTTAGTTCTCATCTTGACTAATTTTGATAAGAATTTGTGCGAATAGACTTTTTCTCTCACTATGAATATTTATATGAATGATTTGAATTCGGGAGAGTTAAAAAATTGTTGATTTCTATCAAAAAGTATACTTACTTTTACTGTTGCTAGCTGTACCAGTCCACGTGTGCTCGTATATACGTACCACCTGTCATAATGTAAGGTGACGAGGGACGATATCCGGGAGCCAAAGGGGGAAGTGGGGAGGGGACTATACGATGGAACGCTGTGAATGCCCCCTTAAATAGATCGAATCGATTTATTTGAGGCTAATGTTATTCCTCTGGCAACACTAGCCAATTCTAAAAACTCTTTCAGTAACAGGAAGCTACATTTTCCCTGAGTGCTATAGGATTAATGTCATATTTCATCCTGAATCCACGCATACGAAACCGTGAGCAAAAGCTAGTTCCATTGTGATAATACTAGCTTCCGCCCGCGGTTTTCACCCGCGTTCCCACGGGAACCGTTCATTTTTCCGCCATAAAAAGTAGCCTATGTTACTCTCCGGTCCCAAAACAATATCTATGCCAAAAATCACGTCGATCCGTTGTTCCGTTGCTGCGTGAAAGAAGGACCAACCAACAAACCAATAAACCAACAAACACACTTTCGCATTTATAATATTAGTAAGATTAGTTACTCAGATATAACATTATCAATCAATTAGTTGCAAGTATTTAGTTTACGATATTAATTACTGTGAACTGGTATCACTAGGAAAGCTTAACATTTCAAAGGTAACAATTTGCAAGTGATGTAACTTTACCTATGGCATCTACCTTCCATGTTTGTATTCTCTCTTGCATGCGGATATCGTAGACAAGTGTGACAGCGAGGGAAATTATTTCCATTTACAGACTCCGTTTTCCATTAGAGAATAGGGTCAGTCTGAGTGACTATTAAATTGATATTTAGTATGGAAGTCTTTGTAAGCAAACCTGCGGTGAGGTTAAGGTATTTGCGAGAAGCATTGACGTGGACAAGACATGTTTTTTAATTGAAATATCCCAGCATTACCTACCGTCTTTTTACCGTCCACAGAGTATGAAACAATTATTAGTCAAAAACTGTTATTATCGTAATATTCGTAATTATCGAGTACAATAAAAATAAAATTGAAAACACACAAACATATTGAATAGGCTGATTTTTAGTAGTGCATTTCATAGACTAGGTAATTATAGATATTATCGATGAGTAGGGAAAAAAATAGTGTAGGTATTTGATTTTATAACGATTTTGGTATAATTAATAGGGCATAGTAAGATGTTCCATAGTAAAATCCCTGTTAGCGTAGAGAAATCTCACAGAATACGAAAATAATTTAAATCTTATTGCACTAAGAGATTATAGAAATCGCTTTGAATATAATTTTTAGAAGAATTCTCGGTCAATTTTGTAGGCAACAGCACTCGGTATTTCTGATATCTAGGTTTAGTTGATATTGATAATTGGCTAAGGACTGGAATTTACAAGAACCTATCAGTGTATTCTGCAAGCTGCGCTTAAGAACCAATTTTTAATTCCGATCTTACTTCTTACTAACAGTAAGAAAAACCAGACGATGTCCCATCTTTTCTCTTGTTCCTCATGCCCTACCACCTGCCCAATGGGAGACGCAGGATGCAGTAATTCTGGTGACCCACTTGGCAACTCCAAAGTAAAAGAGTCGATTTTTTTAATTGTTAACGAGGCGAGCTTGTCGTTTGCCTGATGGTAAGCATAACGCCGGCCCATAACAATTGCAGTGCCACCCAGAACTTTGAAGCACAAAGGCCTGCGCGGCACTGCAGTGCGCTCGTTACCCTGACACATTAGGTATTAAGTCTCATAAGCCCAGTAATTTCACCGGCTACTCTGCTCATCAAACCAGAACACAGTAATGCTTGCACATTACAGCTTGGCGGCAGACTTCACGAGCAAAGCGGTGGTAACAACCCAGACGGACACTCGCAGAAGAGTTAGTCCTCCCACTAACAAAATCAATGAATGAATGATCAATGAATCAATGAATATAACGCAAAGAAAATGTTAGAAAAGTCTGTATTGAAGTTGGCCCGCGTTCTATCAGCACGCTCGAGAAAACCGGTAGCAAAGCATACCTACACTGTTTTATAGAAACACTTCAAATCGTGGAGCACTCTAAATTAGATAATACAATGTAATGTGACAAAGGCGCGGACGATTGCAAGTCATATATTAAGATAATACCTTATCGCTCTGATCGACTATCTCGCAGCAATCGATCGACATTTACAACTTGTAATCCACGTGTTATCAGGCAACATCTAAAAATTAAGCTAACTGATAACAAACATCGATAAAGCGATCGAACTGAAAACGCTCGCTAGTTTCCGATTGATTTCGGGATACCGTAAAACCGATATTTTGTTGTGATCAAAAGAAGTTTTAACAAATTTACTGGGTAAAAAAAATATCTCAAAGTTACATCTAAAACTAAGTTTGAAATGAATTATCTCTGTTATTTATAAATGTATATAGAAAAAATTAACAAGACTTACGTATTATATAATGACAAAATATTTAGTTGTGGGACATTTTCGATTATGCTTCTAATTTTGCAGTTTTTTGGGATTATTACTCAATTTTTAGACGCGCGCTTTTTCTCTTTTACATCTATGCAAACCGACAGTATGTGTGAAGAGAACAGAATGATAAATGTCATTGGGGATACCGCCTTAACGTAATTTCATACATTGTAAAGGGATATGTAACTACTGTGATTATTATTGAGCTAAGAGCACGGATGTTTCGACACTGTTGCAAGTATCATATCGTGAAGTCATCGCTCAATAATATTCAGGGTAAATAACCCGCCACAATGTATGGAATAGTGAATAACCGTACAGAAAGTTTAAACAGTGTTTGCGTTAGCATATTGTCAACAAGTAAAATTACTTTTAAAAAGTGGCAACCAACTTCGATGAAAATATCACTTTTTATCCGTAGTACGGTACAGTTGTCCGGTCAACTGGACTACGGAAATAAAATCCATAGTTCAGTTGAGCGGACTACGGAAGAATTTTTATCTTCGGTAATCCTGTTGACCGGACCATGGTGGATCTAGTTGAAACGCGTTATATAAAATTTCATCCCCCATTTTTCCACTTTTAGGGGTGGGATTTTGTCGTAAAATGTATATGGGACCTGTTCTCTCGAAGACCTGTATATGGGACCTCTTCTTTTTGTCCCATTAAATGTATATGTGACCTCTTTCCAACAAAACAAAAATATTTTCAAAATGGTTCCACATTTAACGGGGACATCGGTGAATACAAATAAAATATACCTACATACATACATACAGTCGAACGTAGAACCTTCATTTTTTGAAGTCGGTTAAAATTATATTGGAGGGCACTGCATTAGAGAGAGTGAATGCTATTCGTGACTTGGGTGTTACTTTGGACGGTCGACTTAATTTTCGCGAACATATTATCTCAGTTTGTAAAAGTGCGAGTAAAACTTTAGGCTTCATTATGAGAACTGCCTCTCAGTTTCGAGATGTCAAGGTGGCTATTATGTTATACAACGCCTATGTTCGTAGCAAATTAGAATTTAGTGCTATCGTTTGGGATCCGCGTGAAGCTAAATATACTGTTCTGTTAGAACGAGTGCAACGGAAGTTCGCTAGATATATTTATAAGAGGATGTTTGGTTTTTACCCCTACCTCTATCCGTCTTTATTTGTATCAGGAATGGTTGGATTAGAGACATTAGAGTTCAGACGGAAGTTACTGCTTGCGATCCACTACTGCCTTATACTGCGTAATAAAATTAATAACCCAGCTATATTGGCAAGTATTAAGTTGTACGTTCCTAACAACTATATTCGAACGGGGCGTCGACGGCATCAGCTGTTCGCTTGTCCAGGGCCGCGCACCCATCACTGTGACAACGCACCTACACTTCGGGCGCTTGCTTTACTGAATGAGTTCACGTACGACTGCCAACATGTTGACATATTCCATGACAGTGTACGTAGTATTTGTAGTTATCTTAAAGTATATTTAAGTTATAATAATTAAAATAGTTAGCGCTTTGGTAAATACTGTAAGCTACCTATTAAGATTAAATAAATAAATAAATAAATAAATAAATAAATAAATTAGTTACACGGAAAAATTGGAGTAATAACTTATAAATCGTTGTTTCCCATGTACTACTTGATGTTCAATAAAGAGTTTAGTATCATAGTGTACGGAAGCCTAATGTGTGATGAGGTTTTTAAATTCATGTTCACATCTACTGCCGTTGCGCCGGTTCGTCAGTTACCAATTTCATACCCAAGCACGCATAAAATTAGACTGTATGCTCAATTTTCGGGAAAAGCGATAAATAAGCAATAAAATATTGAAGTCTCCTTACGCACTCTGCCGCCCGTCGGAGCTAATAAAATTACAGAGTTGTTAAATAACAAAAAGTTCAAAGGTACCGAGCGCGGCGCCCGCGTCCCCTCTTACGTTTCGGAGGCGATGTTTGACAAATATAATTACTGCTATCAAGTTTGGAAATATGATTATATCCTGATATTACGAATCTTTTTATTTACGAGCAATGAGTATTAAATGGCTGTAGGTTTTAAGTATTTGCGTATGACTCGGCGTGTTATATAACCGCTAATAATTAAATGAAATATATCTATACAAATAAATAAAATTGAAGTGTCTTTGTAATATCAAAATAACAGCTTTTTATTAAACGCATGGTAATCTCCGAAACGGCTGGACTGATTTTGACGGGACTTTCACTGGCAGATAGAGATAATTGATGTTACAAGGAGTAACTTAAGCTTTTAGAAAAATATGTAAGCTTCTGTGCAAAAAAATAAAATCCATGATATCAATATCTCCACGCTGATGAAACCGCGGGTAGCAGCTAGTTTTATCATAATTTTAGCAGGATAAAAAGTAACCTACTTTAATATACATAATGGAGTTACTTATTAGTGAAAGAATTTTTACAATTGGAGCAGTGCAGTGGTTCAAGAGAGTACGGTCACAAACAAAAAAAAACAATCTTTACTTCTTTATACATTACTAGCTTCCGCCCGCGCCTTCGCCCACGTGGTATACATCTTTATAATATGTAGTTTACGTGTTATTCTGATGTATAAGCTGTATTACTGTTTAGTTTCATTAAAATCCGTTCAGTCGTTTTTGCGTGAAAGAGCAACAAACTTGCGTCGATCTATCCTCACAAACTTTTGAGTTTATAATAAGTAGGATAAGATACGATGGTTATTATTAGCCACAGACCAGTAACTTTAGACACAGCATAATCCAAGTTTTGCATGAGAACACATGCTTTATAAAAGCAATTTTTAGTTAATAGAATATGGGTAAGCACTGAGTGGTATTTATCTGGGTTCTACCATGCTTCGGAGAACACGATAAGTCTGTGGTCCTAGTTGTCGTAAGATAATAGTTTGTAAGCCGCATCAGAAACCTTCGAGTGGCTTAAGGATGGAGCGGCCTGTATAGAAATATTGCGCTAGCTCGTCTCCACAGTCTCAGAAGCGCTCGGTTATCATTTATGGGCACAAAGCGCCCATTCTATTTGTCGCAAACGGCGACGTGCTACAGTTGAATTTCTAAGCTTATCCACTATAGAAACCCTCAATCTATTCGTCACCCTCAAGAGACGAGCTGGATTAGCTTTTCTACGCGGGCCGTCCAGTTCCTTTACGGAAAGGAAGACATAAGTATTCATTGATAATACCATGCTAAGCATACTCAATCGGTAAATGTCTTTAGATCTACAAACAAATATCTACTTATTGTATAGTAACAGATCTTATCTTAAGACACTCAAGATAAAATAACGATTGCTTGAAAAAAGTTGAATCACTTTTATAATCAATCATTTAACGAAAACATTGTCAAATGTTGTAAAAATGTTTTTGATAAATATTATATTTACTTGTAATGTTAATGCAATTTTGCGAACTGAGCGTGAAATGGAACGTCGTATCGGCCACTAACGATGAGTTGGAACGTTGGATTTGGAACTTTTGGATATCCAATATTCCTCACTCCACGTAACCCATCTAACCTTCCCCACACACGGGCGGTTTTTGGAACGTTGGATTGGAATGTTGTGGATTGGAACGCTCGTGCATGTACAAGGTAACGAGTCATTTGCCTGATGGTAAACAAAACGCCAGCCCATATTTTCAGAGTAAATAAGGACTTATACCAACACCGATTGGGATTGCTTAATAATAGAAGTAGTGTCATCAAATAAATTAATATTCTTCGTTTGCTTCGACTATAAAATAGTCATAAATATATAAAATAGTCATAAATATATAATTTAGTATCAAGTTAGTTCCATATCAAGAATATAAATAGGTGATAAGTATGCATGCGAAAGTAAGTTGGAGCTAAACAATGTATTGTTTCTATATAATGCAAGGAAATTGTATGCTACATCTATCAATTGATTATTTTGTTAGTGGGAGGACTAACTCTTCTGCGAGTGTCCGTCTGGGTTGTTACCACCGCTTTGCTCGTGAAGTCTGCCGCCAAGCAGTAGTGTGCAAGCATTACTGTGTTCCGGTTTGATGAGCGGAGTATCCAGTGAAATAACTGGGCTTATGAGACTTAATACCTAATGTCTCAGGGTAACGAGCGCACTGCAGTGCCGCGCAGGCCTTTGTGTTTCAAAGTTCTGGGTGGCACTGCAATTGTTTTGGGCCGGCGTTATGCTTACCATCAGGCAAACGACCAGCTCGTCACGTTACCAAATAAAATAGAATAAAATTTGATTAGCAGTACCTACAATGCATGCAAACCAGAGTATGGAGTGAAGATGAATGCAGGCCGGTGCTATTTGAACGGCTATTAAAAAATAATAAAGTATCGAATTATGCAAATTATCATTTTGAACAATTGAATAGCTATTAACTTTTTTGTTTTATGACTTTTAAATGATGAGATTTTTTGTTAAAGGTGAACTGAGTTTTGGACCATGCATGCTGTAATGATTTTATCTGATCTTTTTATTAGATTATTTAGTTCGCAATGACCTGGTAATGTTATTCTAGGCTAAACGATTTAAAAACTATGAAGCGGGAGGACATTTTTAACGAACTTTGTGTGCCATGACTAGCTGAATTTTTAATATAAATAATGTAAAGTAAAGTAAAGTAAAGTAAAAAATCATTTATTGACATAACTTTTTGTACAAATTATCAATGAACCCATAGGCTGCCGAACTAGTAAAAACTGTGTTTCAGCAACCAGTGGCTTCTCCCATCTTTAGAAAATATTATAATTATGTCGAATGTATTGTATAATATTCGCAAGAATTTTGAATTTGACTTTTATTTGGTACTAGCTGCTGCCCCGCGGTTTCACCCGCGTGGAGATTTTGGATTACTTGGTTTTTATTTTTTTGCGCGGAACCCCAATTATTTTTCTAAAATTAAAGTAGCCTATGTTACTCCTTGTAACGTCAGCTATCTGCCAGTGAAAATCCCGTCAAAATCGGTCTAGCCGTTTCGGAGATTACCCGGAAGAAACAGACAGACAGACAAAAATTTTAAAAATGGTTGTTTTGTTATATGTACCGTGTATGCTTTCATATGCATTTGATAAAAAGCTGTTATTTTGATATTACAAACAGACACTTCAATTTTATTTATTTGTATGTATAGAGTATAGATAAAAAAGGCAGAACTAATTCTTTCTGTACCACGCAAATCTATTTCTATCTAAGGAATACTGTATGTTGATGATGAGACAATAGCTAGATCTCCGGATGAAACAAGGGTTTATTATCTAATTGACGGCGTTTATTAATTAATGGGGATCAGTCGTAAACGTGTTGACATGGTAGCCATAAGCCTTCATATTTATGTACGTTTTATGGACACTTGTTTAACGTTATGTTTCAATATAAAACGGTTTATAGTCAACCATTAACGGCAGCACCTATTCGAGTGAATGCCATGTTCGGCTACGGTTTATTATAGGGGCAGCGTAGACGCTTATGCAAACGTACGTTTGCTAGTCAGAATAACAACGCTTTTTCGTCAAGCGCACATTTTGAAATAGTATCATGAAATCCGCGCTTGACGCAATAGCGTTGTTATTCTGACTAGCAAACGTACGTTTGCATAAGCGTCTACGCTGCCCCATACAGATCATAGAAACAAGGAGATGTGGTAAGGCATACGAAGTTGGTGCGAACGCATCAGGCCCAAAAAGGCCAGATACATTTAATCGAATTCACTTTGCAGACGGCTTTGCTGTCCCATTTTTTTGCCCGTGGACTATTAATAAGTTTATTTGTGTGGCTGTAAGTCTCTTAGTGTGCATAAAAATGAGTATGTGTGCCGTACTTACAGGTTTTGCATTAAGCGGTTTAGCGGAATGGTGACAAAATGTATGAAAAACGGAGACATATTTTGGACGCGAACGGGCATATCGCCCTTGTTTGTCTGATCTGAGGTTTATTCTTCTTATTCTTACCTTACACCTTATCATACTTTCAGAAACAAGCACTCTCGGTCTTAGTTGTCTTCCACGCATCGAGATACTAACCCCGAGAGATGAAATACTGTACTATCCGATCTCACAAAATTGTATTGATTTTGCTATAATATATATCAGCACTCAACGTATCAGCGCACGGGGTTTCGGCGCGAGGCGGTGGCTTAGCCAATCAGAGCGCATTATGCCTAGGCAAAATGGTAGAATTTATTTCGTGAAAACCAAATGTCATTGCACCTCTTGAATATAGTATCTCGACGGTTACACGTAACGGATGACTGAAGATATTCATGCGGTACATTCTGAGTGCATAGATCGTGGCGGCACTGTCCGTGGTGAAAACAAGGGTACCGCCGAACTCCTCACACAATATATAATGTGCAAACAAGATTCCTCCATTATTAAGGTAGACAGTTTAGACACAAGACCTCGGGATGTAATAAAGATGGATATGATAAAGTTGCAAATGATATAACAGATTACGTATGAGTAACCGTCAAAACGCTGTAAAAGCTTTACCGTAAGGTCGTCCTTTTTGATCAAGTTTTATTAAAACAAACAAATACTTTTATGTCATTGACGATCCAATTCATTAGCCGTTATGGTTTTTTATATGACGAGCTGGTCGTTTGCCTGATGGTAAGCATAACGCCGGCTCATAACAATTGCAGTGCCACTCAGAACTTTGAAAGACAAACTGCGTGGCACTGCACGCTCGTTACCCTGAGACATTAGTTATTAAGTCTCATAAGCCCAGTAATTTCACTGGATACTCTGCTCATCAAACCGGAACACAGTAATGCTTGCACAAATCTGCTTGGCGGCAGACTTCACGAGCATTGAGTCTAAAGCTAAATTGGCAGCAACAAATATGGGTACCCTAGCGAAGGTGAGGCAGTACTTCACACCGGACAAGTTGGTAAACTTATATTAAGCACAAGTTCGATAATATGTGGATTTTATTTCATAATTGGAAAAATATATTGTGGAGTATTAACTTAACAACAACGTTAAGAAGTGGAAACTCCTCGCCTAAGTCTGTGTTTCCTGATCGCTTTAACCTGATTTTGTTCATGTATGAATGAAACCTAGGTAGTAGGTATGCATACGAATGAATAGGTATGCCTATATAATCAGATTTTTTAGGCAATCGTGCATCATTATGGACCGCTTTGTCGCTTACCAAGAGCTGAGATAGAGCGCAAACGTTTGAACTCAAGCTTATAAAAAATAACAAATACAGAAAATATCAATATTTCAAGCCGTTTTATTCTGCACTGTTACAAGCTAATTCAATTGTGCGGTTCATAGAAAAACTTTAATACTAATAACTGTTACAATTAAATATATAAGGGGCACCCTAGACGCTCAAGCAAACGTACGTTTGCTTGTCAGAATAACAACGCTTTTGCGTCAAGCGTGGATTTCGTGACGAAATGCGCGCTTGACGCAAAAGCGTTGACAGTTACTTCTCACGAAACCAGCAAGGGGCTGGGGTAAAACGAAAAGAATGAGGTATGTCAATTCGTGATGTGTCTCTCAAGCGCTCAAACGCATAAGTAGGTATGCATAATTTAAATGTAAAGCGGCTCTTAGAATTGCGTAACCCAAAAATGCTTTTATGTCTTTTTTCTGCCTAAGTTCTTCCAGAAAAAAGCATGCAAATGATTACATTTAAAATAACTTAAGAATAAATGTGACGGTATTTTCATTCCACGAGCAAGCGAAAATGAGGCTTGCTTGTTCATTCATTTCTATTTAGAGGCACAAAGGTGTTTCATTTTACACAAAATGTGTCGTGAATAAAGTTATGTTCACTCAGTTGCAAATTTCAGACACGTGCTCTTGCATGTATGGAACACTTCCAGAAATTTTCCTTAATCCGGAAATCTAACAAAAGCTTAAAACCTTTTCTAACTTTGACGATATAATTTTCAAAGCCACTGGCAGATTTCCGGATTTCAAAAGTGATTTCGCGAAGTCCACTTTTTGTTATTTCCATTTTAAAATAGGTTTTACATAACTGTTCAAATCTTAAACTTAATACTAAACATTTACTTAGCCCATACTCAAACGTATTTGTAACAAAAATATAAGGTTCAGATCAAAGCACTAATTTATTTAAAACTCAAATAAAGTGTCGTATAAAATATACAATAGTGAATAAATAAATAAGTAAATAAATTAATAATCAATAATCAATAATACATCAATACAGCCCGCTGGAAGTGGATTAGCAAATTGCACACGGATTACAAGCATAGTAGGATGTTTACCTAATTGAGAATATCATATATCGTAAATTACATGTTATACAACAATAATATTATCTATACAAATAAATTTAATCTATATAAATAAATAAAATTGAACTGTCTGTTTGTAATATCAATATAACAGCTTTTTACTAAATGCACATGAAAGTATATACTACCGTAAGGGTACCCCCATATATATAACTAAACATCAATTTTTAAAATTTTGTCTGTCTGTCTGTTTGTTCCGTGTCATCTCCTAAACGGCTGGACCGATTTTGACGCGACTTTCACTGGAAGATAGCTGATGTTACAAGGAGTAACTTAGGCTACTTTTATTTTGGAAAAAGAATATTCAATAGCTTCACACGGGTGAAACCACGGCCAGCAACTAGTTATACTATAAAAATCATAACCCGCATACAATACGTCTTGATATGTGAATAATGCGATTCACAAATAAGTATGCAACAATATAATAATTCCTGGTAAACAAATAAATTAATAAATCAATCAAATTTTCGTTCTCATTTCTGCAAGTCTGTTAAAAATATAATAATAAAGAAAGGAAGAAAAATGTTTATTTGTAGCAAATAGGTACATTACAGAAAATAATTAACAAATATAATAAAGGCACACGTTATCCCAATAGCTTGGATAATATAATATATATTATTAATAATATTATAATATGATAATATTATTTCTTATTATTTTTATAAGCACATCGTGTTCCACTGCTGAGCAACAAATAAAGAAAATTATATAAATGCCTTATACAATTATACATACGCGAAACATAAAAGGTAAATGTGTTAGTGGGAGGACTAACTCTTCTGCGAGTGTCCGTCTGGGTTGTTACCACCGCTTTGCTCGTGAAGTCTGCCGCCAAGCAGTAGTGTGCAAGCATTACTGTGTTCCGGTTTGATGAGCAGAGTATCCAGTGAAATTACTGGGCTTATGAGACTTAATACCTAATGTCTCAGGGTAACGAGCGCACTGCAGTGCCGCGCAGTCATTTGTGTTTCAAAGTTCTGGGTGGCACTGCAATTGTTATGGGCCAGCGTTATGCTTACAATCAGGCAAATGACCAGCTCAAATAATATAAAAAAAAAAACATTTTTATAACACAGTGTACATTGAATGTCACTTCAAATTTTTATCTTTTCGGCCACTTACATCATGGAAACCGCAAGCCAAGCCGCACTGGGCCCGCGTGGTGGATTATAGCCCATACCTCTCTCACCGAGAGAAGGCCGGTATCCCAGCAGTGGGAGCTTAAGAGCCTGATAATATAAATGTCATGGAAATACTTTAGGTACATTTGCGTTGAAACATTGGGTCCGTGGGGGCCGGGAGCTCATAATATTTTCAAAATTTTGTCAGAGCGTTTGATTGATGCGACGCGTAACCAAAATGCTGGTACCTGTTTGGCTCAACGGATCAGCATTGCGGTTCAACGAGGCAATGCCGCCAGCATGCTGGGTATGCTTCCAACTGGTAGTGGGCTAGAACATTTGGATTATCTATAGGCCTACTAGGGCTTGTAGATTATCCAACTGTTTTTGTAGCTAGCTAGGTTAGATGTAGTGTTTATTTATGTATTAGCTAGTTAATAAAGGCATTTTGCGTTGATAAAGCGAAATACCAAGGCTCAATAGAAGACAACAGATGTATCGACTTGAAGGCGGGACAGGCGACGAGTCGAGACGTATTGGCAGCTGTCCCGGGTGTCACGGGGCTCCAAGAATGTTCTGATAAATCATACGTGACAAAAACCACTGCACTTCACAATGAATAATGTAATACGGTATATTTTTAAACATATTGTTGTCTGTGAACGAACTGAAGAGAATGATGACGAATAAATTAATGTATTATTTTTGGTTCACCGTTTTTCAGAAGGTTTTAGCGATTTATGGAGACGTTTGCTTTAGTGGTGTCTGTGTAAAATACTTTAGAAGCAGCTTTTAATTGCATCCATGGAAAAACACCTATTTTTTATGTTATTAGTTAACGAGACGAGCTGGCCGTTTGGCTGATGGTAAGCATAACGCACGCCCATAACAATTGCAGTGCCACTCAGAACTTTGAAACACAAAGGCCTGCGCGGCAATGCTGTGCGCTCGTTACCCTGAGACATTAGGTGATAAGTCTCATAAGCCCAGTAATTTCACTGGCTACTCTTCTAGTCAAACCGGAACACAGTAATGCTTGCAACTTACTGTTTGGTGGCTGACTTCAAGAGCATCTCTAATTCACCTCTAATTCATAGCAATGTATTTTTGCTGATGGTTGATTTTTGCTACGGTGGTAGAACTAACTCTAATATGATTTTCTGTTTGAGTGGGTACCATCGCTTTGCTTAGGCGTCTGCCGCCAAGCAGTAATGCAAGCATTACTGTGTTCTGGTTTGATGGGCAAAGTAGTGAAATTACAAGGCATACCTAATGTCTCAGGGTACGAGCGCAATATAGTGCCGCGCAGGCTTTAATGTTTCAAAGTTCTAAGTGGCACTGCAATGCTTTATGCTTACGGCCAAACGGACCACTGGTATCGTTATTCATTAGCAAGCTTTTTCATTTTGAATCGTTTATTGAATTATCTTATTTAATCATAAGACAAAATCGTTTAGCCTGGAATTGGCTGTTGATATTGATAAACATTATATGTCCAAAACATTTTCTTGAGAGTCAATTTTTAAAATAAATATACCTCTGGGTCGTACGTAATTTCCTGGGTATGTCCTTACCTTTGTTTTGTAATGAAATATCGGGATGACAAGTGGTTCTAAGGAAAACGGGCATTCAGAATTTCAGATATTACATTCTAAGGTACTTACTCGCTGAAGATAAGTATTTCAAATAAACTTGGATATATAATATATAAATATATACCTGTAACATAGAGCATATTTTTATTTTTGATGGTCTGCATAATCAAATAGCCCATATTCGATTGTAATGTTTTCCATAAGTCATATATTTTAAACTAGCTTCTACCCGTGGTTTTTACCCGCGTTCCCACAGGAACCATACTTTTTTCTGGGATAAAAAGTAGCCTATGTTACTCTCCGGTCCATAAACTGTATCTATGCCAAAAATCACGTCGATCCGTTGCTCCGTTATTGCGTGAAAGAAGGACAAAGCAACAAACCAACAAACGAACAAACACAATTTTGCATTTATAATATTAGTAGGAAGTAGGACTTGTAGGATTAGTAGGATTTATGACTGCAGGTTGCGACTTTACAATATCCAGATGTAGCGGTGATTCAGTGGGGTTCCTCTCGCGGTGTTTATAATAATTCAGAAGGCTTGGTTCTTGTTATATAAATTTAATATTAAAAAGGCGCGTAAAAAATGTCGGTTACATGAATAGACAAAGGTGAAGTGAAGTATGACAGTAGGTAGATGTCAAAATTGACTGTATGAATATAACGTTCACGTCAAATGTCAATAACGTCATTAGGATCCGCAACATGCCCCCGGCCTTGGAAGCTCCAGCTTCAAAGATTGTAGACGTTAATCTTCTTCTTACTGCCTGGCTTCTTCTTCCCGGAACAAGGGACATATTTTTGCAAAGCTGCGCCGTATGGTGCCGGACGCCGTTCGTATGTCGGCGAGGCGCGATACGCCGTCTTTGCCGCTGATAGTGTTGATAATTCGCCCAAGGGACCACTTCAGTGGAGGAAGTTTGTCATCCTTGATGATAACTAGCGTGTTTGGCTCAAGACTGTCCACGTTCTCTCTCCATTTGCATCTGGTCTGCAGCTCCGAGACGTATTCCTTCGACCAGCGTGCCCAAAAGTTGTGTCGGATTTGTTCCACTCGCTGATACCGGTTGAGCAATCGGTCAGGTTCGCCTCGCATGTCCTGATACACCGGTGCTGTGAGCGGACGACCAACCAGGAAATGGCCGGGGCTGAGAGGAAGAAGGTCATGGGGATCAGATGAGAGTGGGGATAAAGGACGGGAATTTAGGATGGCTTCTACCTGTGTTAAAACCGTGGTAAGCTCCTCAAAAGTTAAATGCGCGTTACCTATTACACGAGCGAGGTGTAACTTACATGATTTTACCCCAGCCTCCCAAAGACCTCCAAAATGAGCAGTGTATGGTGGAATAAATCTTAGCCTAATAGCTTGGCTAAGAGCGTAGTCAGATATATCAGATGAACAATCGGTTAAAAATTTAGATAATTCATTATTAGCGCCGACGAAATTTTTACCATTGTCGGAAAATATTTCGTCGGGCTTCCCGCGACGCGAAATGAACCGTTTTAAAGCCAGAATGTATGCCTCAGTGGATAGATCGCTAACTAGCTCCAAGTGTATAGCGCGCGTAACGAAGCAGACAAACAGACAGATATACGATTTAACGGTCTTAGCGCCTCTGCCTTTGCGATTTAATGTGAGTATCGGTCCCGCATAATCTACCCCGCAAAATAGAAATGGGTAGGTCGGACTCAATCGTTCCTTTGGCAAACTGCCCATAATAGGATTCAAAGTTTTACCTTTCAATCGCTTACACGCAACGCAATCGTTCACAATTTTCCGTGCAAGATTCCTCCCCCCCACAGGCCACCATCGCTGACGAATGTCGTACAGCAGTGCTTGAGGAGCGGCGTGAAGCAGACGTTGGTGCTCGTGTCGCATGAGCAACACTGAAAACGGATGCTTTGAACATAATAGAATCGGATGTTTTTTGTCGTAATCAAAGTTTTCAGAGTAGTTTATTCGACCGCCGACTCGCATTATTTTGTTGGCGTCGATAAACAAATTTAATTTAAAAAGACTCGGCGTCCCTTTTAACGATTGATTGTTAGAAATCAAATCGTACGCTTCGATAAAGGATTCTGTTTGCGAAAGCCTGGCTAGCCCCAATTCAGATTCTCTCAGCTCGTCCAAAGTGAGTACGCCTGATTGACGATTTACCTTGTTGCGCGCGTTATTAATAAATCGTAGTACATACGCGAAAGAACGTCTCATTCGTTCGAACTGAGAAAACCTGCTAAACGGAAATAGTTCTACCTTTTGTTTCGTGAGTAGAACATTTAATGCGCTTGTCTTAACCTCGGGAAGCTCGTCGCCCCGCATTATAGATGGACTTGAGTTCGAACCTAAGCTGGTGCAGTCGAAGTCACCATCGCGAAGGAAAGACGGTCCTTCCCACCAAAGCGCAGAAGATGTAAGGTCAGGTAAGGAGCACCCTCGAGAAACCAAGTCAGCTGGGTTGTCCTTTCCACTTACGTGTCGCCATGGTAAGTCCTTCGCGAGTTCGTTAATTTCAGTTACTCGATTTTGAACGAAAGTTTTAAGTTGGCTAGGTGTCATGCGTAACCACCCTAACACTATAGTGGAGTCAGTCCAAAACACTACACGTTTAAATTCACAGTGCAGTGATTCGCGTATTTTAGCATACAACTGCGCGCCTAACAATGCTCCACACAATTCGAGTCTAGGTATGCTGACCGGTTTTAACGGCGCGACCTTGCCCTTGGAGCAGAGCAACCTGACTGATGCGCTGCCAGTCTTATCGCTGACCGTTCGAATATAGGCGCAGGAACCGTAGGCCGTTTGCGATGCATCGGTAAAAATGTGAAGCTCGATGTAACTAACGTTAGTACCTATAACGTAGCGCGGTACTCGGATGTTTACGAGCGCCGATAAGCTAGCAGCAAACCGGTTCCAAGCCTCCGTGACGTCATGGGGCAGCGTGTCGTCCCAGTCTAATTTTAATAACCAAAGCCTTTGTAATAAAATTTTCGCGATCATGATAACGGGACTGAGTAAACCATACGGGTCAAATATTTGAGACACATGTGACAATATAGAACGCTTTGTAATTATTGTATCGTTTTTAAATTGCGTGTTATAATGAAGTTCGTCGGTTACGTTGTTCCAGCCGATACCCAACGTCTTACAATGGCTAGACTCGTCTAAATTTAACGATTTAATGCCGTCGAACATTTTCGATGATGCCTGATCACCACAATCGAAATTAAATACCCATTTGCGTAGAGGAAAGCAACCTGATTGTAAAACTTTGTATGTTTTTTCGCATAAATCAAGCAACTCGTCTTTATCATCTAGCGTGGTGATCATGTCATCTACGAAGAAATCCTCATTAATGACCCTTTTGACCTCGGGGTCACTGCAATCAACTGCAGTTTGCTTCAGACATCGACATGCCATAAAAGCCGCTGCCGCTGTACCGTACACGATACGGTTATGACGATAAATACCTATATTTTGACTCGGATCGTCGCGCCATATGATTAATTGTAAATCACGTTGTTCTTCACATATTTCAGCTTGCCTGTACATTTTTTCAACGTCCGCGCAAGCAACGTATTTATGTATACGTAGGCGCAATAGTATGGCTAGCAAGTCACCCTGTATGGGCGGGCCTACGAGCTGGAGATCATTAAGCGAAACTCCAGTGGTCGAAGCAGCACTTGCGTTGAATACAACGCGCAGCTTAGTTGTGGTGCTGTGCTCGCGTAATACACCGTGGTGCGGTAGGAAAAAATTAGGTACTCCGTATGATTCCACGCGCGTCATATGACCTAAGGATACATACTCGTGGATAAAGTCAGTGTATAGCCGTTTGTATTCGGGATCGCGTTGCAACCGTTTTTCTAACGATAAAAATCGGTTGAGCGCTTGCGGATATGTTTCTCCTAAGCTTTGTGTCGAGGACTTGAGTGGAATGTTGACGCAAAACCTTCCGTCACTATTGCGCGTTGTAGTTTTCACGAAATGGTCTTCGCACTCCTTTTCTTCCGCCGAACGCGTATCAAGAGGCCTAGGAAGTTCTTCAAGCTCCCAAAACTTGCGTAACTGAGCTTCTACCGTTTGAGAAAAATTACAATGAATGTGATTTTTATTTCGCTTTATATTTAAAGGACCTGAAACGATCCATCCTAATTGTGTATTTTGCAGGAAAGGACCTTTAGGTAAACGCATTTTTCCATCGCTTAATAAATCCCAAAACTTATCCGCGCCTATTAGGATATCGATGCTTTGAGACTCATGGAAATTCGGATCAGCTAGCTGTAAGTTTTCAGGAATCCCAAAATGTGCGTGTTGTTTGGGTATTGCTGGCAACGTTGACGTAATGTTCGGTAAAACAATACATTGCATTCGCATTATAAATGGGTTGGTTCGCGATTTGACTTCTATATCACATATTTGCGTAGACTGTGATACAGAATTGCCAACCCCGCGTATCTCGTGAGTGGACTGTATAAGTTGTGTGCCTAGTTTTTCGCATAATGATCGCGTTATAATACATCGCTCACTTCCCGAATCAAGGAGCGCGCGCGCCGTTTGATAATTGTTGTGCCTATCTTTTACCTCCACTAATGCCGTCGATAACAGAACAGGTTGCACACGCGCATAATTAGCACATAGAATATTGGTGTGTGTGCTTCCCGCATATTTGTTGCTGCTAGGGTCTACAGGCGGCGCGGTGAGGGGCGGCTGCATCGCTAAAACAGGTTTGTTATTCCTACCAGAAGTGGGAGACGCCTCGTCGCGACTCACTACACTATCTTTATGTAGTAGCGAGTTATGCCGTTGCTCGCATTTCTTACACGGGCCGAATCTGCATTCATTTACGGTATGCCCTGCGCGTAAACAGTTTTCGCATAGCCTGTTATCTTTCACGAATTTTAATTTAGCTTCTAAACCGTAATTAAGAAACCTTTGACATGCATACAGTGGATGGTTATATTGTTTGCAAATCAAACATGACTTTTTCAATTGACTGTGCGAATTATCGGTGGAGACATTGCAGTGAATTTTGTGACTACTTTGTGCGTTTGTGAATGGCTTTTTGTTAGTAGTGCTCGCGTGTGATACTTGCAATGTTTCCAACATATTCGCCCTGTCCTTGAGAAACGTCATTAAAACGTCTACCTTCAGAATCGACTTGGAGTCACCAGATTGTTTAAGTGTTGTGTTTTTATATTGTTCCCACTCGCGTTCTGTGATTTTATCTAATTTTGTGGCAACAATGTAAATAATTAAAGTGTCCCAGCTGTCTACTGGTTCTCCCAACAATTTCAAAGCGCGTAAATTCTTTAAAATTGTGTCTATTAAATGCCGTAAAAGATCTGGTGCCTCTTTTGTCAAAGCTTGGATGGTAAATAGTGACATTACGTGATTGTGTACGAGTAACCTGCTATTGTCGTACCTACTGAGAAGCAGTTCCCATGCAATTATGTAGTTAGCAGCTGAAAACTCTAGCGAATCGATCACCAACGCTGCACTGCCCTTTAGTGAGGATTTGAGGTAGTGGAACTTTTGAATGCTAGTGATGTGATCGGAATTGTGAATAAGCGACTGAAAGGTATCCCTGAATTCCAACCAATGCTCATAAGAACCGTCAAAGGTAGGTATCGCTATCGTGGGTAATTTTACTGACTTTAAGTCGCTACTGGGAGCTTTCTTGGAACTTGAATCATCTTCACTATCAAGCATACATTCAGCCCTAGCTAAAGTATTGTAGTAGCTATTTTCAAACAATTCTCGTTGGCTGAGTTGTTCATCGAGATCTACTTCTAAAACTGATTCTTCTAGCTGTGTTTGAATATTATTAAATTCCGAAAATAGACTAGAAGCTCCTTGAATGCGTAGCTTTAGATCTACTCGCGTTTGTGCAGGTAAAGGTACGTCTAATTTTACTGTATTTAGGTACTTAGAAAAGCGTGTAAGACGACCTTTGACAATAGCTCGCTTTTTGGCTAGCTCGCGTATTAGTTTGTTTGTCTCTTCGTCATCTGTAACCGACAACTTGTATGGGGATTTAGACCTAGCGCTCGGTTCTGTGCTCATTTTGGAAGTCTAGTAAAAGGTGGAGTACTCACGTTTGGCAAGTGGCAGTTATGCTGGCTGCGGCACACGCTGCTAGACACTGTGCAAACTGATGGTAGCTCACTGCGTCTCAATTACTGAAACAGTTTACCGCGGAATGAACACAAGAAAGGTTAGGCGTTTGGATAGGATGGATGGCTGGACGTACCGTTTCTCTTGCTAGATAGGTAAGCGTTCTTCTGGACAGCGATCCCTTGGTCGAATTCTTCGGAAAATCCTTGAATTGAATTTTCGAAAATTAGCCGTTGACACCGTGCGCCTGAGAGGTCTTGCGAAGGTCTTGCTGTTAGTTCTTGTGTATCCGGCTTCGAAGGTCCAAATTATGTAGCGGTGATTCAGTGGGGTTCCTCTCGCGGTGTTTATAATAATTCAGAAGGCTTGGTTCTTGTTATATAAATTTAATATTAAAAAGGCGCGTAAAAAATGTCGGTTACATGAATAGACAAAGGTGAAGTGAAGTATGACAGTAGGTAGATGTCAAAATTGACTGTATGAATATAACGTTCACGTCAAATGTCAATAACGTCATTAGGATCCGCAACACCAGATATTAAAATATACCTAAATACCTGTAATTATATTTTTAGACTGCATTTTATTTTTTGGCATTCTTCATTTCATACCTGAAACATTTTTTTATCCACGACGGAACGGAGAAGGTATATGCGTTTAGGGTGAGAGGTTGTTTGTTTGTTAGTGTTTATTCTACTTAATAACGAGACGAGCTGGTCGTTTGCCTGATGATAAGCATAACGCGGGCTACTTTGCTCATCAAACCGGAATATAGTAATGCTCATGCACATTTCTGCACATTACTGTTTGATAGTAGACTTCACTAACAAATCATTGAAACCAACCCAGACGGACACTCGCAGAAGAGTTAGTCCTACCAGCCTAGCACACATTAAAACTAAATTCAAGTCAATAAGATTCCGGGAAAAAGTCTGGATTATAACATAGACGCGTTTATGTCCGGGGATAAGGCATCATTATAACGAGATGTTTGGGATATTAAAAAGGGAACAAATTGCTATTTTTTATCGGTTCAATTGTCCCGGAAATTACTTAGAGAAGACTACCACAAAACAATGAGAAGTTGATATCAAGGAACTAAAGGTTTTTTTCTGAGAACTATTTTCCACTATTCGAACAAATACAATTTTTTATTGTAGTACCTGCGTAATTGTTCGATGACAATCATGAGTATTCAGACAATCATCTCTCAGTACTTAATTAACTTATGTACTTAGCCTCTTAGGCTGATATTCAGAGACGAGTCTAAGCGTGAACTTTGTCTTCCTTATGTCAAAAAGTAGTGCTTACGCTCTAATTTGTATTCAGAGACATTTGGAACACTACTTAAACTTAGCGTATGCTAAGCAAAGCCTGAGTAGGCAATATCGACTACTTGAGCCGCTCTCAAAACAGAAGTGGCGCCACCAAATGATAACGGTAGAAACCATAATAACCAAACATTGAAATGTCAAACTTCAAAACTAACATGTTTCATTTATTATAATATCAAAATAGATTTATAGCATTAATATTGTTGTTTCACTCACTCCAGTGACATTTTGTATATCGCTATCTTTGTTGTATTGCTATTCATACATAAATGATAAAACCGGTAAACGTTCCGGTGAAAAAATTAAAAACTTAACAGCCATAGATAACGAGAGTGTGATCTTAGCTTAGACCGTGCACGAACTTTGTTTCTGAATACGAATTCGATTGAGCGGCTTAGCCAATGCTTGGCTAAGACAATTCTTAGATCGTTTTAAGCTGTCGTCTCTGAATATCAGTCTTATTACTAAACATTTAGTTGAATAGATTCATTAATATAGTATTACAGTATAGTATCGTAGTACAGTATAGTATGTACTAATATGTATCTGTTACGATAAGTATTATATCTATTTGCACCACCGACCTCTCATACTCCATTAATCTCGTTCCATCCAAAGGTTGACTGGAAGAGATCGCTTTTAGCGATAAGTCCGCCCATTGTACTTTAATTTTTAGATCTGTTACTGTGGTTATTCTCTTAAGACTGGTGTACAATAAATAATTTTGATTTGATTTGATTTGATTAATAACTGTTCCAAACTGTGCGTTTAAATCCCGAGCATTGGTCCCTCGTGTTTTTTTTCAGCACCAATTACTTATCTCTTCTTTCGTAATCAGTGAGGCGTCAATTTGAGGCTGATCAACCGGTAATTAATCTTCCGTTTCTATAGTTTATTATGAAACAGAATATATGTTTGTATTTGCTAGATAGTTTTACGGTTGACTTCTATGTCGCGGGTGAAAACCGCTGGCAGAAGCTGGTATATATTATATGTATATATAAGTCCCTATGTTACTCTCCGGTCCATTAACTATATCTTTCGCCAGAATCAAGTGGATCCGTTGTTCCATTACTGCGTGAAAGAATGACAAACCAACAAACATACAAACACAGTTTGGCATATTACCAGCTTCTGCCCGCGGTTGTCACCCGCGTTCCCACAGGAACCGTGCATTTTTCCGGGATAAAAAGTAGCCTATATTACTCTCCGGTTCATAAACTATATCTGTGCCAAAAATCACGTCGATCCGTTGTTCCGTTGCTGCGTGAAAGAAGGACAAACCAATAAACCAAGAAACCCACAAAAACACATTCGCATTTATAATATTAGTTTGTATAAGTTTGTATATTAAAATGTGTCCATATTATAATACGACCATATTATCGTCACTTAGATGGTGTTAGTAAATTAAGACGTACAGAAAAATAAATAATATGAATCGCGATAGCATCGTGAATGCCTCAATAAACAATTAATTGGCCATTAGAAAAAAAATTCATAGAATCTAACAAATTGAATGTTAACTGCCTGATTATTTTTAATCTCTCAATCTCTTCAAACGGCCATGACGTTTGCGTAACTCGGCACTGCGGAAATACTTAAATCCGGCTGAATCAAAAATACTCTTACATTTCACTGGTTTCCTTAAACGACCTGATTTAACGGAACAATTGACAAAGGAGTAGACAGATGAAACAAAATCTTTTGAGTCAAACGACCCAGTTGCTTACTAGTAGTTGAAAACATACCTCTTTGTATATTGTATAACTATAAGTATATCCGTTCACTGTGGGGCACTGGACAGTGTGTTGTATATAATATATCCTAATCAATGATATACACACATAAGTAGGTAACATACATAAGGTTGTTCTTCAACTTCACGACTTATCGTGAAGTTGACCGATAGAGTAATGATGGGCTTACATTATCAGCCTCTTACGCTCCCACTGCTGGGATACCGGCCTTCTCTCAGAGAAATAGAGGTATGGGCCATAATCCACCACGCGGGCCCAGTGCTGCTTGGTGGATGTCACATGTCCTCGAATTTTGTGGTTCTTGAACATGCCGGTTTCCTCACGATGTTTTATTTCACCGTTTTAGAGCGAGTGTCAATAATCCGCACATAACTTGATAAAGTCATTGGTGCGGGCCGAGTCGAGATTCGAACTATGGTGCGTCGGATTGGAAGTCGCACAAGTTCCCGCTTGGCCACACTCGCTCATATGATGATGAATGATTGACTCAATCAATGTCTGAGGTTTGCAGAACTATATAAAGTAACCACGTTGATACATTTTTGACTTCTGCAATAGCCGTAATCGATTCGAAACGAACGCCGCGCCGTTTGTAGATTTCACACTGATACTGACATATGACTTAATAATAAGAATAATATTTTTATTGCAGACAAAAAAGCCCATAGTGGTATTAGTAACAAAATAACTTAGAAACTATGTTAGTAACACGAGAAGAGAAAAAAAAGAGAAACAGAATAATACATTTAAAAATAATAGAACAGGGGGACCGATTTTTGAATGTCACTAATTTGCAAAAGTCGTATTTTTGAAAGTCATACCCTGTATACCAATCATGCAAGTATTTCTCAGCTTTGATCACAGATAAACTTATGATTGTGTTCTATTTATTTTTATTTTTAAAGTTGGAAATTGTTTTCAAGTAAAAATTGGCACTAAATACTCGTATCTATGATATCGTTTACGAATGGGTACCCCATTAGGTATGAGAAGTTTAGTCACCCGCTGAGATTAAAAAATACGAATTTTAGTCACTCGGTGACATTCAAAAATTGCACCCCAGATATTACTGTGACACCATGCAGGCCACTGGCTTATGACGCGCCAAGAATTGCCGCATAACTTAGCGTCCGTCCGATGTTTTCAGCTGAAGGTCCTTTATACATCTCGACTATTTTATTTCATCTAATGACCAATGACACCTTGAATTTTGCACGAAACATCGTACGACGAGCAAAACGTAATATTTAACACGAGCGCGTGACTGTAATTTTAACTCCAATAGAGTGTGACATTTTGCTTCAGAGTTGAATGGATTGCATCTATTATCTTGAAATTTGGCAGAAAGGAACACTTAATTGTTGAAAAAATTGTTGACATTTATTTCGACGTAAAATAGTGCATTTTAAATTTCAAGTCAACCTGGAGTCTGTTATCTATATACTTATAATAAAACTGTAACAGGTTCAATTCTGTACATTGAAGATAATTTGAAATTTGTTTTTGTAGGGCACTCTATTTTCGATACTGAAGCCAAAGCTGTATTTTTTTCATTTTTGGCTGTCTGTAAACGTCACAAACGCACCGTGACATTCGTCACAGACGTTTGTCTGTGTAAAACGCGCGGAATGTCAATAAATAAAGCTATTTCGCCTAAAAAAAAATATTTTATCTGTCTCTTACTGTTGGCCTCATCAGCAAGCTCAGAGTCGCACAACGAGCTATGGAGAGGGCTATGCTCGGGGTTTCCCTGCATGATAAAATCCGAAACGAGGAGATCCGCAGGAGAACGAAAGTTACCGACATAGCTCTCAAAGTTAGCAAGTTGAAATGGCAATGGGCAGGCCACATCGATCGCAGAACCAATAACCGATGGGGAAGAAAGGTTCTCGAGTGGCGACCACGAACCGGAAGACGTAATGTAGGACGGCCCCGCACTAGGTGGACCGACGACCTTGTCAAAACCGCGGGGAACCGTTGGATGCAAGAGGGGAGTAGTCGATCCAAGTGGCGTTCTATGGGGGAGGCCTATGTTCAGCAGTGGACGTCTTCCGGCTGATGATGATGATGATGATCTGAGATTCACTTGAGTAACCGGTTGTATCTTTTGTTTCAGATCCACCGTGCACGTGCTGCATTTATTACTCTGTGACTTTAATTTAGTGCTCGTCTTTTCTGAAACTTTCTTAGTGAATATCAATGTTTAGTGAACTTTTCAAGTTCAACTATTTGTTTCCTGGCTTCTGTGGAATTAAGTGAACTTTTATCGTAGTAAACAGTGTAACCATGTAAAACTGACAGTGACAGTTAACAGTTTTGTGATAGAGACACAATGCTTGAGGAAGGTTAGAGTGGTGCGAGCGCGAGGGAGACAACATGTCGCTTCCCATGAAACGCTCGTTCAGCTCCGAGGGGGGTTCATCTTCTAAACGAGACTGGAAGATGAGGCTCAGTCTACGGAGCAGAAGTGGCCACAGTGTGGTAAGTTGTGATATATTTCTTATAAATTTACAGTTGTAGCTTTAGAGAGTTAATTGGTATTTGTCCTATTCTCACCTATAACCAGACCATCCACTACAATAATGGCCATTTTCTGGGTCGCAAGGATTTTCCTATAATCGTTGTTTTTATGACATAAAAAGGAAGAGAGTTTGGTTTTTCACGGTTACACAAAAAAGGAATGTAACATTTTTATGTTCTTTGGTGTCGATTGTTTAAGATCAGTATGTTTGGCTCTATTGGTCTACATATGCGACTATTTTATTGAATTACGTTTTGATTCCCTTAAAATTTCAGCACGTGTACTTAGTCCAGATTATTAAATAAAAATATAAAAAAACACGACAGCCCTAGCCAGTGTTACTCAGGATGATGTAAGGACTCTAACGATACCCCATACATTTGAATCTTTTCAGGCATTTAAAAGTTACGGTAGAATAAAGAAACTCACATACGTACATGAACCCTGAAAATATTACACTCCTTTTTTGGGCAGTCGTGTAGTAATAAAAAGCATATTAAAAGATTAAATGACTTTTCGATAATCCTATTTAAACATTGAAATGAAATGAAAGGATTAGGTGTTGGCATAGGCATTGGGCATGTGTTTTGCATGTATCCAGACAAACGTGTTAGAGCTGCCATTCAATATGAGGCTAACGATGATTGTCGTTGTAACCAACCTTGGAAAATGATGACACGTCACACGACATCATCATCATTATGATCAGCCAACAGCAAACCACTACTAGACGTAGGCGTCTCCCGAGGGACGCCACTGAGCCCAACTTTCAGCTCTTCTTCTCCAATATTGTCATCAAAACTTCATAAATCGTCGCTCCAGCTGTTCGCAGGATCTTACGACTTATCCTATCTGAAACAGCACTAATAAGAACGCATGAAAAGGTACCTTCGCTAGGCTGAGCGATGGACGGTATAAAAAAAATGAAAACACTAGTCATGATCGCTTTAAAAAAATGGGATTTTTTGTCCTCTCGTCTTCAGAGATCATTATAATATTTTAATATTTGACAATGCTGATTAATATTTAATGATAATTTGACAGGGATCAACCCAGTCAGTTAAGTATAATTCTTCATAAGAACAGTAATCTGATCACACAGTAGCTTACTAAAGTTGGGCTCATTAAAAAAACTAACGTATTTAATAAAATAAATAATGTAGGAACTTAAAACCATTCTTAAGAAAAATGGCCTTGATGGACAGAAACTTGTTCTCTATAAATATGAAGGCTCAATATATTCATTACGAAGTTCAAAACTAAAAAAACCAAGTAGACAAAAATTTGACACTTAATTTAGATCAATACAAAATTCTTAGAAAGATTTCCAGTTGCAAACGGAACAGTATTGTTATGATTGGTCTAGTCACTAGTGTTAGCAGAGGCACCTGACGGTAAACAAATCCGTCTGTCAGTAGTAGGTAAGTATAGTCACATGCGTTCGTCATCAACCGCTAGCTATTTTAGCTTATGTTATGACTTATTACCGTAACCTTGGAAATAGAATTGTAACTTTGAATACTAGACAACAAAAAAACTTGAAAAGTGCTAATATCATTGTGCAAAAAATGTAGGTGTAAATGGAATGTATCAAAAATGATACCGATAGTGAATTCTTGCGGAATGATTTTTATTATATCAACAAAATAAGACCAAATGAGAGCCCCCAGAAACAGACAACAGTAGTTGTAGAGTCACGGTAAGAATACCTTTGTCAGTTTCCAAATTATTTCCTTTATTACATAAGGACACTCTTAGTACCTTTTGATCTTACGGCAGCGAGCAGATTATTGTATAGAATACTGTTATTTAATGCAGTGATAACAAAGAATAAAACAGCATTCACCTTTGACCAATCTCTAGTTTATATCAAAATAAAAAGTTCTAAATGTGCGGGCTATTTAGAAAAATAAATTTAATTTATTTAACTGTCAAAGGCTGTCAGAATCACGTGCATCTCCCTGTTAATTTTATCTGTGTTCAAATATTATTATAACAGAATTGTTGGCACGGTAATGCAGTGCTTGTATAGACTAGACAAAAACGTTTAAGTAAGGAGTCTTAACACAAAACCACTGCTGCGCTACCAAAAATAGACCTTAATACGTGACGAACTTTTTTTTACTACGACTGTACATTCCCAAAATAATTATTGGTGCAAGATTGTGTTTTTTTATTGGATGGCTGGTTTTTGCGGCAATGAATAAGCAATATCGACGTGATTTTTTCCATAGAGATAGTTCATATTTAATGACCAGCAAAACAGAAGGATAATGTCTATTTTTACACGATTGCAAAAAAGGAGGTATGTTTTTAAATTTTGGGTTGATGTATGTATGCGAGTTTCTTTATTCAACCACAACTTTTAAATGCCTGAACAGATTAGGTTGTAAAAAACAAGCAAACCCAATTGCACCTTAACTATATTATATTGGTAAGTTATTTCTCTTCTGCCCAAATAAATACAACAAATGCTTATAAGGTTACTAACACCTGAATTGTATTTGAGTTGTTTATACTATGTTGTGTTTTTAGTAACACGTATGAAACCCAAATAAAGAATCACATTTCCAAAAACATGGTTTTGTTAGTTATAAATTATCATACTTATAGCATAGTATTATCATTTTGTACCATAATATTATGTTAGTAAACATTATAAATATGAAACAAAAGAATAACTTCAGAAACAAAATCTATCCCACTTTAATATCACGATACAAAATACAGAACTGTAATATAAATGGTTTTAATTAATTTTATTATTGAACACAGTAATTAAAATTGTTTAATTCCGTAAAAGATCCGTTTGAGAGAAACAAATTAACGGAAATTAGCTGTGGGGGCTGTTTTGATTAAAAATACACTAATTCCTTTCTTAGCTTTAATTTCTTCCTCGAAGATAACTTGGAATCGAACCGCCGTATCTGATTTATAGCCCTCAAGATTACAAGTTTCCCATAAATGAATAAGCACCAGTATCCGGATCTATTTTTACCAATTTTAACGGCAACAATTTCGCTGAAAGGAATTTATTTCCATTAGTCAAACCAAAAATACCTTTAACATCTTGAATGGCGCTCGCACTATTGTTTACTACACAGACGTCTCGCTCGTTTCAAGCACGTGTGAGGGAGACGGTAGGGAGTCAGATTTCCATAATGCGGGTTACAAAGGGTAGCCTCGTCATGGTCTGATTCAGTCTGTTTGGTCAGCACGACCCGTGGGATCAAAGCGACTCACTTTGTGATAGACGCGGCAATCTTTCGGAAATTGGCCTTGGATGTGACAAGATCGAGTGCCATAAATTAATTTTACTTTCGAAGAAATAAAGTACTGTGTCTCGTACTAAAAGTGGAAGTCAAAATACTTATGGAATCATCTTGGTGTGTCAATCTGTCAGCCGCAGACGTTTTCAAGGTCTTGATGGTAAGAAAGCAATGATATTGCGTAAATCGCTAAAACAGAATCGTATAAATGGCATGTCGTAGTTTATATTTACAAGAAAAAACACAAAAATGAATGGAAAGTGCTAGGACTCTTCTAAACTTTATTTAGTAGGTGATGCGAATCTTTTGTTTGAAGAGACAAGGTGGAAAATAAGTGATGCTTAAGGGGCAGCTTAGACGCTCATGCAAACGTACGTTTGCTTGTCAGCTTTTGCCGCTTTTGCGTCAAGCGCGCATTTCGAGTATCACGAAATCCGCGCTTGACGCAAAAGCGTTGTTATTCTGACAAGCAAACGTACGTTTTCTTGAGCGTCTAAGCTGCCCCTAACTCGATCTTCAAGCAGAATTATATCATTCAAAGTTTAGGTGGCAATGGAATTGTTCATGATGCTTATTTATCATGCGGACTGCTATAGTGCGTTTCGTTACTAATATTATAAACACAACAAAGAACAACGATAAACTTAAAATAATTAAAGCACAGAAATTTTAGGATAAGAATATCAATACAGGCGGTCTTCTTCATGACTTCAGGTAGTTTTAAAGATCTAGTTATCATTAGGGTAACTGATTACACATAATCTGATCTGCGGCGCAAGTACGGATCTATTCGGGTCGATAAAATTCGATAATATTCGATAAAATTGACAGTTCAAATCGATAAGGTGGGATTTATCGAGCCTCGAAACAATCGACAAAAGTTATCGAAAAGCTAGGTCGTATCCAAAGAGAATATAGAGCTACTACAATACTTTACGATCAGACTTCGGTACTCGCAACATTCGATAAATTTGTCGAGTTTTTCGGTTCGACAAATTTATCGAACCGACTTCCGTACTCGCGCCGCTGATGTCACATAATAGACAAGTACAAGTATTGCAAATTTACACACCTATTAGTGCAAACGGTGGCGCAAGTACGCAAATCCAAACGATAAATTTGTCGAATAGAAAAAGCTGATAAATTTATCGAATGTTGCGAGTACCGAAGTCTGATCGTAAAGTATTGTAGTCGCTTTATATTTTCTTTGGATTCGATCTAGCTATTCGATAACTTTGGTCGGTTGTATCAAGGCTCGATAAATTATATAAAAAATCGATAAAAACTACTTTATCGATTTGAACTGTCAGTTTTATCGATCGATAAGATCCGTACTTGCGCTGCGGGCGGGATAAAAGTATTACGTGCAAATACATGCTTGTTAAATATTCGATTCGATTGAATACGACGTTCTCAATATAATTGGTTGAAGAACACTCGATTTCATATTATAATCACATCTTGTTTACGTCTCTTCAAATTTTAATTTCAAATTCAAAATGCTTTATTCATATAGGCACCAAGGGAGCACTCATGAAGGTTAAAATGAATGACTCTAACAGCGGGTTTCTGCAACGTTCGTACTAAAACTAATGCTTGAGCGTTGAAAGGGTTATCATTGTCATAATCCCTCCATTCTTTTCTTATTAGCAAGTGGTTAGATCAGCCGTGCTAGCATGCGCGCCATGACTACATTTTGTCGATGCTTGTATCGTGCATTTATCTCATATTCGCACGAGAAAGAGCGAGACAAAACAGTGGACACAATTTTGCCGTGGTGTGCATGCTAGCCTGGATGATGACCCATGCACATGGTGAAACCAGTGTCGTTTGAACCCAATAAAATAATGAAATCGTTTGCTTGGTGAAAACGATACGGCTGGTGATTTCGTCATCACTGATCTCTTTAAAATTAAAACATCTGTCAAACCTAAAGACAAGCAATATATTGCTTGTGTCTCATTTGGGTACGTCATGTTTTATGTTAGAGAGAATATCTAAACCAAAACATTTATAAACTTCCTACTACTTACTAATAGTATACATTCGAAAGCGCGCTTGCGCGCGTGTTTGTGTTGTTTGTGTGTGTGTGTGTGTGTGTTTGTGTGTGTGGGTGCGTGCGTGTGTGTGTGTGTGTGCGCGTGTGTGCGTGAGTGTGTGCGTGCGTGCGTGCGCGCGTGTTTGTGTGTGTATCGTGGGTGTGTGTGAGAATGCTTGTTACTATGTATCACCGATTTAGATGAAATTTGGAATGTAGATAGTTTAGGTTCTGGAATAACACATATGCTATAAAGAACATAAACCACGTGAGAGAATCCGCGGGTGGAAGCTAGTATTAAACACAGTATGGCTACTAGAGGTTTGACCGATTTCTCCCATTACTGAGCTTGGATTGCAGAATGTATCAAATTTTGCAGAGAATTGATTGAACCAGAATGTATGCATCCCGACCTATATCATGAATTGCAAAGTTTGAGATTGGCTTCTTTAAATGCAGTTTAGAAATGATAAGATAACAGTTTGAAGCGTTGAAATTATGCATGCAGTTTCGGACGTCAATAACTTCAAGACGTCAGTATGGCTATTTGCATTAATGTATTCATCGATGATTTCAAAACTATTTTACATATTTCAAAGAAGTAAATACGAGATACATGGCCATCTAAGCCATCAAGAGAGTTTTTGATAAAATTGGTAACATAGTCATTTTTTAATTTTCACAAACATCAGCTAATTGGGTTGTCTGGAAGAGATCGCTATGAGCGATAAGACCGCCCATTGTGACACTTAGTTTCTTAGGATTTTAGTTTTAAATATTCCTTGTACTGTGATGTTTCAATAAAGAGTTTATCTATCTATCTATCTAATCTCTAAAATGATTATTATTGTCATATGTAAAAATTTCGGCTCAATCCAACACCGGGAAGTAGGACAAATTTAACTTGTAAGATTTGAACTAAACAAACAAAAATACATATTATACATTTAAAGCTTGTAAAAATCACATCGATGAATTGTGTGAAAGAAGAACAAACCAACAAACACAAATTCAATTCAATTTTTTACATTCATAACATTAGTAGAGATTAAGCCTAATTCTTAAATCTTGTATTTTCATGATGTCAAGTACTTACATTTACAATTTAAATATAATTTCAGAATAATGTCTTTTCCACCACATTCAATTACTTTATGTTTAAATTTAAAACTTTAAACGGTTAGAATAAAAGTAATTTTCATTATTTAATGCAAACTCAAAGCTGTTATTAAAATACATTGTGAAGATGTGCCAATCATTATAGAGAAACTTTTTCAATTCAATTTAACACTTTTAAACTGAACAGAAAATAGTTAGAAAGCATTTTATTTTACAAATTAAATTTTCAAGTTTTCAATTTGAAGTTACAACTAGATCTAAATTTCTAATTTTATCGGTTGATGTTCAATTTAATTTTAACTATTTTATGTTTAGGTGACAGTTCGTAAATTGTCTTTTTGTACTTTTAATGGTAAATTTAAGCCTTATCGCTTACGAGCCACGCGCTACAACCACAAAAACCCGCCCATCTTTCACTTCACTTATTTCATCGAGCTCCATTATGATAAGCGGCCCGTACACTGCTAGATTCATGGATAAGCATCAATCACGGAAAATGCGAAAACCACGGAAAAACCACCGCCTATCTTACCGTCTAAGGGGCAGCCTAGACGATCAAGCAAACGTAAGTTTGCTTGAGCGTCTCAGCTGCCCCTATGGTGGAGCTTGGTGAAATCCGAGCGCTGACTATGGTCATCGTGGTATGCCACGATTAGAGGTAATGAAAGGGACGCACTAAAGCCACTTCTACGATCTCTAAAAAAAAGTTTTATAATCACTGCGTGTTCGCCGTCTGTTCGGCAGAAGCCGCGGTAAATATGAGGTGGTGCGCAATTCATGTGTGTATCGTAAAAACCAGTTGTTACTTTGAGCCCGGGCAGGGAGTGTAAGAGATAGCACTATCTAGCTGTATAGGTGTTCTAGGCTGTTCTGTGGATATTTGATGATTTTACTTCAAGTATTAATTAATTCTTGTATTAATTACCTCGTTATCCGCGCTTGTTGTAAAACCATGGTTATTTTGACAGCGAAACCCAAACATGTGTCAGCGTGTACGGCCGGCTTCAACAAACGGGTTAACCTTTTGCATGTCGGGAGTGTGGAACAATAGACTTTCGTGGCATACGAAAGGATAAAAAAGAAGCGGCCGTCAGTTCAAATTCAAATTCAAATGTCTTTATTCAAATAGGCCCCAAAGGAGCACTTATGAAAGTTAAAATGACTCTAACAGCCGGCCTCTGCAACATTCATCTACCCGAGTCACAGACTAAAACTAATGCTGTCTTTATCAGAACATAATAAGTGACAAAGACACCAACAGACTCAATCCGTGTTCAAAGTCAACGAACCTTCCAGAAACCCACCGTGCCCGTTCCAAATTGGTATAGGCCGAGCAAGAAGAAGGGCAAGAAACTCGTCACGGCATTCTTTTTTTAAAAAAAGTAGTTTTTTTACAATGATTCTAATGCTAACAACTAACAATTTAAAGTTTAGTAGTCGCCAGGAGGCTCCTGAGTTATTTGCCTCCATGCATCCTTGTCATCTACATAATCCTTAATTTTATAATACGCTTTTTTAATTAATACACTCTTGACTATACGTTTAAACTTTCCTTGTGGTAATTCAGTTAATACTTTAGGAATTTTGTTGTAGAATCTGACACCATTTGCCAGGAACGATTTGTTAGTTTTACTTAATCTGAACCCGGGTACAACAATTTTATGTTTACTTCCGTTTCTTGTATCTATTAGTCTACCTAACATTGCTTGTCTCATGTATATTGTAACTGGGCTTGCGTTTGGCCGCTGTCTCATTTGATGTTAAGCGACGATGCGGTCTGCGATGTAGCACGCTTGCCCAGAAGCTACCTGTTCACTCACCTCTTGATGACTCTGAGATTGGAGAGTTTAGGAAAAACAGATGCCCACAATGAGTTCCACACTGTAGCTGTCCGAGTGATGAAGGTCGAAGTTAAACGCTTAGTATGGATAGGAGGAATGTCAAGTTGTCAACTATAATCGGAAGGCGAATTGACGTCGGTCGTCCGATGATGGAGACGCCTAACTAGAGACAAGCACCAAAATCTCATCAAATGATTTTTAGTTATGTGGAATCCTACACAATTGTGAAACATAACCACACATATGAGATACAGTTTGGAATACTGTTCAAGTCGTAGCTATGGATCCCAAGTGGACGTCACGAGAGCGGAGCGGAAACAGAACTATCAATTTCGAGAGCCATAACAATGTTTCCCTGTTCAGATCCTACCTGTTGATACGTTATGCATTGTTTTAGAACCTAGAACTCGGAGAATCTCTCTGTATAGATTTTTAACAATCACGTCTATACAAATAAATAAAATAGAAGTGTCTGTTTGTAATATCAAAATAACAGCTTTTTACCAAATGCATACGAAATTATATACGGTACCTATAACAAAACAACCATTTTTTAAATAATTGTCTGCCTGTCTGTTTGTTCCGGGTAATCTCCGAAACGGCTGGGCCGATTTTGACAGGATCTTCCCTGGCAGATAGCTGATGTTATAAGGAGTAACTTAGGCTACTTTTATTTTAGACAAAATATTAGGGTTCAGAGCAAAAAATAAAAACCATGAAAACCAATATCACCGCGCGGGTGAAACCGCGGGCAGCAGCTAGTATACAATAAGTGCTGCTAGGCCGTTCGGCGATGTCATTTGGTGACGCTGTAAATTCTTTTGGCAACACTATAACGTAAAACAAACGCAACAGCCATACAACAATAATAAAAAAAAAACATATAAACACTGAAATCAATACGGTATTGTGAGTACAGTTTTTACGGTAAAATATGGGTTCTAACGCCGATGCAAACATAGGGGCTGTTGTAAGTGTAATGTGTGTATCTGCGTATTGCTTGCTAGTGTTTCTGTCTTCTACAGGATACATTTTGGAGAGTGTGCAATGATACTGCATGAATTGATTCCCCCTTCCCCTTTCCATCATCAGACGACCAGACGTACGGCAATGCGACATCCGGTTATGGTTGAAATTCCTCCTATCCGTACTAAGCGTTACGCTTCCACCTTCATCATGCGGATAGCTAAAGAGTGGAACTCATCGCCGGCGTCTGTTTTTCCTGAACACTACAATCTGGGAGTCTTCAAGAGACGAGTGAAAAGGTATCTTCTGGGCAAGCGTGCTACATCACGCGACGTCCGTTGCGGTCAAACGCAAGCCAATTTACAATAAAAAAAAATTGTCAAAAGGGTCGACCAATTTTGTTTGAAACGTGACTTGATCGAACCCAAAGAACACATATAAACGTTTCTAAGACTAATGTTCATTCCGTAATCATGCAGTTGATCGAATCGGTTACGAGTTTAACTCACAGTGGGTTGATTTACAGCCCAATTTTACTGTTACCACTACTGGTCACCACACGGTCGTCATTCGCACCTAATTATACACTTTACGACTTAGAAAACAAGCCCCAAATTCCAACGGCCACTGTTTTGTAAACAATTGGACTAAAGCTAATTCTGAGTCGAGTTCACGTTTGATCCGAGTAAATGTTTTTATTTTGTCGTTTCGTTTATCGACAAAGCGGTAGATAAATACTTTGCAAGATACGAATTACAAACGGCCCTTTGATGTTTCAGTTCTGTGAAAGAGTTTTAAGAGTAAAGCGCCTTTTTGACCGTGGTAGTGGCACCGGTCGTGATCGTGACCATTTTCAAGCTATTTTGGACGCTATAAACATCGGCTTTTGTCAAACTGGTGCACAAAACTTAGAGCGTTTTCTGTGTTATGCACAATTCGGGTGCTGGCTACGTATTTAAAATGTCGATAAAACCTACTTTGTCGATTTGAACTGTCAATTTTATCGAATTTTATCGATCGAAAAGATCCGTACTTGCGCCACTGTATCGACAGGCAATCCGCATCCGAACGCCACGCTCGACGTAAAAATGTACTGAAGAAAACAGGGTTGCGGAGCAACAGCATGCGGACAAAATTTGTACCAGCACCCTACACAAATTTTGTCCGCATGCTGTTGCTCCGCAACCCTGTTTTCTTCAGTACATTTTTACGTCGAGCGTGGCGTTCGGATGCGGATTGCCTGTCGATACAGTGGCGCAAGTACGGATCTTTTCGATCGATAAAATTCGATAAAATTGACAGTTCAAATCGACAAAGTAGGTTTTATCGACATTTTAAATAATTTATCGAACCTAGATACAATCGACAAAAGTTATCGAATAGCTAGGTTGAATCCAAAGATAATATAGAGCTACTACAATACCTTACGACCAGTCTTCGGTACTCGCAACATTCGATAAATTTGTCAGTTTTTTCGATTCGATAAATTTATCGAGCCGTTTTCTATACTTGCGCCGCAGATCCGCATGCAAAATTCTTTAATTGGAATTCAGTAAAATATGATAACCAATGTCTCAATGTATTACTGTTCGTACAGGACTTCGTTATAATTTTTTTTAGTGATTACCTATACTAAATTATTCAAGTACTTACAGAACTTTAGACATAGCTTTAGCTTTAGCTTTTCAAAAGGCGCAGTAGAAAAGTGAACATCTTACTTAGATTTATACGCCTTTCAGAAGATTCTGCGAATAAACTGTTTTAGGCTGCGTGAATCTTTTTTTTTTGGGAGGCTTACATCAATTGTTACAAAAGAGGACACAGAAAGATATTTAAAGTCTACACAATTGGGTACAACTATCAGTTTCATTATTACAGTACTAGCTTCTGACCGCGGTTTCACCCGCGTTCCCACAGGAACCGTGCATTTTTCCGGGATAAAACGCCTATGACACTCTCCGGTCCATACACTATATATATTCAAAAAATCACTTCAATCCATTGCTCCGTAGCTGCGTGAAAAAAGGACAAACAAAAAAACACACTCGTGCCTTTATTATAATATAAGTATGGATTACTTACCTACGAAAACTAAACAAAACAAACTAGAAAAAAAATTATGGAACATGTGCATTTACCACAGTGTATAATTTTTAGAATAGTATTTTCTTTAAATATGATAGAAGTCGAACAAAAAAACACATTTTTTTATTATATTCGTTATCGAGAAGAGCGGGCCGTTTGTCTGATGGTAAGCTATTGAGGTGCCACTGCCACTGAGGAGAACTATAAAACGCAAAGGCCTGCGTGGCACTGGTGCGCTCAACAGAACAGTTAGTCCTGCCAACTTATAAACATATACGCCAATTAGCATCTATTGCGTCCTCATCGAATGTTCGAAAGAGAAAGCAAACGCGGTCATACTCATGAGCGACTGAGATAGAAAATACCTACATAGGGCCCGTGATCCACAGCGCGTTATGTAATTCCAACTGACGTCAAATTCAATTTTGCATTTGTATCCACTTTGTATCTAATATTGCTACACGTAGTCCGTTATTTCGAGATCACATGAGTTATTCAGTGACTACTTAAGTCTGAATTAATGCTAATATTCTGACTCATTACAATATGCAGAATTGCTGGGAATTGAAGCATAATAAAGCGCATTGCCCAGTTCAGTTAGTTTCAATGACTATGATTCACAATATCATTCATTGTGTCGATTTAAATCAATTGAAACCACATTGATCAAGAACCGTGGTCAGTAACGTATACGCAAATGCAAATGCACGCGTTTGAATTATTCTTCATAGGATATTTTAACCTACTTTATTTGCATACCAACGCATGTCACATCACATGTTAGAACAAGTAAAATTATATTCATAAGAGCGTGTACCGATTTCAATGAAAATATCAAATTCAAATTCAAATTAATTTATTTGCATAAATATGGGTTAGTAGGTTAATAAATTATCATATGATCGCCATATTCACCGTCAGGTGTGCAAATATTTAGTCATTATTCACTATATTATTCACATTTCAAATGGTTAATTTCTGTTTAATAAAAGTAATGTCAAGTAGTATTAATTATTAATAAGTAAACAGTTTTTTATTTCACAATGCATATGTATAAAATCGACATGAACACTTCTGCAAAAATTCATCCACAGTATAAAAATTCTCGATCACTAACCACTTCTTAAGTGCTGAGCAAAATCGCGGAAAAGGCAGGTCTACCAATTGCTGAGGAAGAGAGTTGAAAATAAGAGGTGCCATATATATACAGCTCTTGCGAAATGTCTCGAGAGAGGGAGCAGGCATCTTCAGTCGGGCTCGCGTTGTGGCTCTTTTATTTACGTTGTCGTATAGCTCGAACAATGACGGATTAGTCATTACGAATTTAGCCATCTCATATATGTAAATGCAAGGCACCGTAAGAAGATTATTTGATTTGAAAACAGGCTTACAAGATTCAGTCCATCCCATGCAATACATAGCTCGAATGCATTTTTTTTGTACTCTAAATATTCTTAAAATATCTGTGGAATTTCCCCAAATTACAATCCCATACCGCAGTATGGAGCAGACATAGGCGTGATAAACTGTTAGAACAGTTTCGGGGGAAGTACACTGTCTAATTCTTTTTAAAGCAAATACGAATTGGTTCAATCTAGTGCAAATAGAGTCAATGTGATCTTTCCAAGCCAAGTGTGAATCAATGTGAATACCTAGAAATTTAGTACTGTTAACTTGTTCAATGATAGAATTATTAAATGTTATATGTAAGGGCTCAAATCTGCGTTTGTAAGTTTTAAATTGTATGAATTTAGTTTTAGATAAGTTTATTTTCAATTTATTACAATTTAGCCAGTCGATAATATCAGACAAACACTTATTTATAACCATTTCGTACTCATTTATATTGCTTGATTTAATTACTATGGTTGTGTCGTCCGCAAAAAGTAAGCTGCTGTGGCTAACAGCTAGAGGAAGATCATTAACGTATAATAGAAATAATAAGGGACCAAGAATACTCCCTTGCGGGACACCACAGTGATTGATTTTTTGTTCAGAATCATAATTTTGTAAGCAAGATTCACCTTTTTGTGGCATAGAAATTCTAGTTATTTGCCTTCTGTTTGTTAAGTAGGATCTAAACCAGTCCTCAGCATTACCTCTTACACCATACGAACTAAGCTTATTCAAAAGAATTTGATGATCGACAAAATCAAACGCTTTGCTGAGATCCAATATATATAAAATATTTATCCCTCATTTTCAACATTTAGGAAAGGTATTCTTTCAAAAAAATTGTATGGGACACCTTATACAACCTGAGTATAAATGGGTAAGTTATTACGAAATGGGGTCAATGTACTCCTGGAGGTCAACAACATTTTTTTTACATGTTTTAAAAATTTCGAATTTTTGCTATCGGTGAAGATTATACAAATAATAAAAAAAAAATTAAAGTATACACTACCAATAATCACCGTAAACTTATAGAACCTTAGCATAGATTTAGTATTCTGTTTATATGGCCATATTGACGCCATGCGTAAGAGGGCGAGTGTGGCCGAGCGGAAATGTGAATTTATTTTATTTATTTATTGAACGTCAAGCCCATGTACATTATTACAATTAATTTAAATTAAATCTTAAAATGTACATGGTTAATGCCATCATAATCATAGATGAAGAATGCATGCAAATATTAAAAGGCGAGTGTTAAAAATTATGAAATAAATAATTAGGTAATTCAGTAAGTAGTGTTAGGTCCAGAATTGAGACACTCGGTTTGAATAATTGACACGTGTATTATCGCTCGTAGTTCAATGAGGACTGGTGTCCTTCGTCGCGTCTTCCCCTTGCGTAGCGCTGGGACGACTACGGCGTAGCACTGACTTCATGACGTCATAGCGTAGCTCCCAGCACCACACCATGCTCTACCTTTATTCTTACAGTAGTTAACGAGCATGAATCAAACAAATTTGTGCGACTTTCAAGCCGACGCACTATAGTCCGAATCTTTACTACTTGCTTCCTTATTCCTCGTAGGTACATATAGACCTATATATCTATGCATTATGTCAATTTTGAGACCCCCGGCGCCTTCTGATTTGGCCTAACTGCTACATCTCCTCTTATGACAACAACATACTACACCAACGAAGTAGCGGTCACCCATCCAAGTTCTGATTGCAGAGAAGTTCGCTTAACTTTATCGATCGGTTAAAACAGTGAAACAAGCTACTTCACGTTTTCTTTGAGGAACGACTTTCATCCCAGCAGTGGAAACGGCAAAGCCTGTAGATGAAGCATTCATCGCAACATCTAACAATGAAATTATTATATTCTTGCAGCATATTGTAAGACATGAAACAAGTTATTACAGTTTTAGAATGAAATGAACTTCAAAGGCAGGTATTCCGCGCGGCTTGGGCTCACGATGGGCGGGGGAGGTGACGTCATCCGGCGGAAGTTCCGTGAGCCCTTAAGGATACTCGTGCGCCTCAGATTACTGACTATTGTGTTTCATGTATAACCATTTGTATACAATTCTCTGTATGTAAGTACCTATTGAGCAAATTATTGAAAATTAGCTTCTGTCCGCGTCTTCGCGCTCGTGAAATCAGGACAATTGATTGATAGTTGAATAATGGAACATCAGCTATCTGCCAGTCAAATCGGTCCAGCCAAAGTCCCATTAAAATCGGTCCAGCCGTTTAGGAGAACCGTTTGGAAGAGGGAACAAACAGACAGGCAGACAAAATTTTTCAAAAATGTTTTGTTTATATGTAGTGTTTAAATATTATCAATCACAAATCTTGCCTAACCGTTGTCTAACTCCATTCTGTTGTGATATTTCTAATCATTTTATCTTTACACACGTGTTTCCCTCTAACAGCTGTAGCGAATAACGCTTAAGTAAGTATGATCAGCGGCGCAAGTACGGAAGTCGGTTCGATAAATTTTCGGAAATGAAAAACTCGATAAATGTATCGAATGTTGCGAGTACCGAAGTCTGATTGTAAAATATTGTTACTGTAGTAGTTCTATATTCTCTTTAGATATATTCTCGACCTAGCTTTTCGATAACTTATGTCGATTGTATCGAGGCTCGATAAATTATATAAAAAGTCGATAAAGCCCACTTTATCGATTTGAACTGTAGATTATATCGTATTTTATCGAACGAAAAGAACCGTACTTGCGCCGCAGGCCCTGTAATATAACTATTTGAAATTATATGATGAACAATTTCACAAGGGACCTCAAATATAACTCGAGAATCAAGGTCCAATCAGCTGTTCTTAGGTCCTGTATTGAATAGCACATTAATTCGATTGACCCGATTACCCTCGTAAGCAACAGTTGCTATGAGAATGAGAAATTGAGGATGAGAGCAGCCTTAAAAATCATATACGATTGGCCACTTATTTATATCTTTAGGTACTTATATCTATAGATACTTATATGTATCTATAGGTTTTTATTTATGTTATTTGGTAACGATTGTCTCGTCGTTCTTTCGCCTGGTCGTTTGCCGGATGGTAAGCATAACGCCGGCCCATAACAATTGCAGTGCCACTCATAACTTTGAAACACTAAGGCTTGCGCGGCACTGCGGTCCGCTCGTTACCATGAGACATTAGGTATTAAGTCTCATATGCCCAGTAATTTTACTGGCTACTCTGCTCATCAAATTGGAACACAGTAATGCTTGCACATTATTGCTTGGCAGCAGACTTCACTCACAAAGCGGTGGTACTAACCCAGACGGACACTCGCAGAAGAGTTAGTCCTCCCACTAACAACACTTCAAATTTAGAAGAATTGAAAACCGTCGGTTCTCAATCTACTTCTGATTAAGCAGTTCCAGGTACCTGTCCTCAATAGTTATGAATCAAGTGATGCAAAAGGTCACAAAGATCACATTTTCAAGACATAATTGGACCTTTGTGATATTTCCGTTGAATTCGTCTATGGATTCCTCGTAAATCTTTACCCCGTCGGACCATCTGTCCCATCCACATATTAGCCTCTCATTCCCAAAGTTCCAGGTCTCATTAATAATTCATATTCCCAGGGTACGTTTCCAACTCGAGAAGCACGCTTCGTTGGTAATAGTCAGGTATCCTCCAAATTACTCTGCCCACTTTCATTTGCATTATATTTAAACTTCAATTTGATAAATTATTATGTCTGCTTTCATCCGCCGTGTTGCTGGACATACAACCTTACTAATGACACATAACTTAGTGCTAAGTCACCGTGAGGATATGTTTTGTCGTACAAGTTTGTTTCGATATGTTATTTTCTGTTGTCATACTTCAATTTAGAAAGACGTAAGTCATAAAAGATATGTTGCTCCTCTGTCCGTTAGACATATAGTCATTTTTTTCTAAGAAAGCAAGATGACAGTTTGAAAGGAATAAAAAAGTGCTTTTTGTAAGTTTTCTCATCACATCATACATCGGCATCGTTATCGATGTCTCCTCTGCGGTGCAAGTACGGAAGTCGGTTCGATAAATTTGTCGAATCGAAAGACCCGATAAATTTATCGAATGTTGCGAGTATCGAAGTCTGATCGTAAAGTATTGTAGTAGATCTATATTCTCTTTGAATTCGATCTAGCTATTCGGTAACTTTTGTCGATAGTATCGAGGTTCGATAAATTATATAAAAAGTCGACAAAATCCACTTTATCGATTTGAACTGTCAGTTTTAACGATCAAAAAGATCCACACTTGCGCCGCTGATAAAGATAGCATACTTCAATTTTCACACTTACTAAAGCGGTTTTAGGATATACGTTCACTTCTGTTTGAAGATCACAATACATTTTGCATGTAGGGTACTATGGGTTCACTTCCTGTTATTGTGTTTAAAGATAATAATAATCCCTAATATCTAATATATGATGTATGTACTACCAAAATTACTTATTGATGACACGGATGTGGCAGGTGATAAGTCACATCTCATAATTTTTTACCTAAGTATCTACATTAAAATCATCTTCTAACCTGACCTAGATGCAAAACTGCAGACGAAAGTTGAAATTAAAATAAAACTTAGCAAAGTCTTGGAAAGTGGGAGTCCTAGTTAGTGGGAGGACTAACACTTCTGCGAGTGTCCGTCTGGGTTGTTACCACCGCTTTGCTCGTGAAGTCTACCGCCAAGCAGTAGTGTGCAAGCATTACTGTGTTCCGGTTTGATGAGCAGAGTATCCAGTGAAATTACTGGGCTTATGAGACTTAATACCTAATGTCTCAGGGTAACGAACGCACTGCAGTGCCGCGTAAGCCTTTGTGTTTCAAAGTTCTGGGTGGCACTGCAATTGTTATGGGCCGGCGTTATGCTTACCATCAGGCAAACGACCAGCTCGTCTCGTTATCAGATAACAAAAAAAAAAGATCTGCATTACTGTTCCCAAAATAGTTTTCAAACAACCGTTGCATAAGGAATTCAATGCCTACTTTATTAATATTAACTTCTATGACGACCAGTGACTGTGATCGGGAGGCCAAGCGCGCTATTCATAAATCCCAACACAAACCTTCCTAAAATTACACATTATAGCAACACTGTACAGTTATAGTGCTGTGGCTGTGACCATATATTCAGAACAAGATTTGGTTTAGCGAGCCACATTAGGGCCCATGTCGGGAAGTACATGCAACGGGGTTGCCAACGTCGGGACAGGGAGGCCATCAACAGGCCGAAAAATTTAGATAGCTAGTCGCCTAGACATCATCCTTGGTGTGAATTTATTTGATTTATTAATTATGATATCGAATTTTTAATACATATAAAACCCACAGCTTAATTGCAAGCCTCACGAGCAATTATTCTTATTATGCCAGTTGAAGAAGTCTTTAAATAATGATTAGATCAAGCACAATCACACTATTTACCGGTCGTTAAAGTGAAGGTTTAATTAATAAGCACTCCGCTGAGTTGTTTTCAACTCGGAGTTTTCTTACTTTTTCATTACTCTCAACACAAGGGAAATCATTTTGTTCAAACAAATCCAAGATTAGCAAGAAATTGCAAATCACTGATCGTGTACTTGCCAGTTTTTTTACCTCTCTCTCGAATTCCTTTATTTTTAACTAAATGCTTTTCCTTCTTGTCTTACCATCTGTACTAAAGATAAATCAATTAATTACTGTAAAGATAAGTCAATTAATACCTATCTAATAACAGCCTTTCTACTCGATTCAGTTGAACACTTGAAATGGGCACTTATATAGGATAAGATTAAGAGAAAAATCTAAGAGTGGACTCGTGCTTTCATAATATGTCAAAATTCTATGCAAATTTAGTGATTTATTGCTACCATGCACTTACAATCATGAGAATCAGGTTCGATCTTACACAATGGATATGGTTAGTATATGTTTTTATGTAAACGGTTGGCAAACAAGCAAATGGCCCAACTGATGGTGAGCGGTCACCATCGACTATGGACATTTGCAACAATGGGGACGTTGCCAATGCGTTGCCGACCCTTAAGGACTCGTTTGACACCCATCTTAAAGGACTGCATTTTGTAGCACTGCGGAAAAACTTGTGGAGGAAGCTCATTCCACATTTTGCAAGTAAGCGGGAGAAAGGATCGCATAAATCGAGTGATATGAGAGTTCCACGACTCGATTACGGATATGGATGAGCTTTGTTCCAGTGGGGAGATGTTCGGTGACACATGGTGGTGTGATACATGGAGCCTGTTAGGGTATTTGCAAGTCTAGTCGCTTAATTTTATGTAAAATTAGGGCTGGCGCCGCGGCATCTTCGGCTGAGCGACTCAAGCGGCGCAAATATGCTAACCTCGGGAGCGGTTACATATTTGAGCCGTTTGGTGTTGAAACATTGGGTCCGTGGGGGCCAGGAGCTCATAATATTTTCAAAATTTTGTCAGGGCGTTTGATTGATGCGACGCGTAACCAAAATGCTGGTAACTATTTGGCTCAACGGATCAGCATTGCGGTTCAACGAGGCAATGTCGCCAGCATGCTGGGTACGGTTCCAACTGGTAGTGGGCTAGAACATTTGGATTATCTATAGGCCTACTAGGGCTTGTAGATTATCCAACTGTTTTTGTAGCTAGCTAGGTTAGATGTAGTGTTTATTTATGTATTAGCAAGTTAAAAAAGGCACTTAGCCCATTAAAAAAATAAATATGTTAGTACATTTCATATTTATCGGTAATTTTTTTTTAACGGGCTAAATGCCTTTATTAACTAGCTAATACATAAATAAACACTACATCTAACCTAGTAATTAATTATAATTTTAAGCAAGGTTCTCGTCCATTTATTTACCAGTAATTAGAATTGAATTATTCGGGGAGGAAAATTAGATAATAAGTAACAAGGAGTATATATAAAATAGCTTTTCGTACACATTATTCTTATTATTTTATTTCAGTAAATTAAGTATAGGTGTATAATTATTATTTATTTATACACCTACATAATTACCTGTATTACCAATATTAACTATACATTTATTATTTATTTATTAATTAGATTTAAAATATGAAAGCAAAGGTCCACGCTTAGACTTGTCTCTGAATATGAGAGTGTTTATTTTAACTTCCATGAACTCTCCTAGAACCTATTGAAATAGAGATTTTGATTTGAATCTCGCCACCGGAGTATAGTTAGTGTATTCAATAAAAAATAAACTAATCTAGCCAGGTATCCACCTCTGGTGACATTGTTATTTTCACGTCAAATTTGAAATCCAATACTGCAGCTAAAGTTGAATACTTTTCCGCACCAACTTTTGTTATCCCCAGCGTTATTACGGGTAGGAAATTTCCAGCTTCGTAAAATAGCTTCCTTTCGTCACTCTTAATTAACCTAGAAATCACTGAAGTAAGTCGTAACTCGCACCTACGTACTAGTGAATACAAACTCTTTGGAACGTATCCAGGGAAAACGCACCTTTATTACAGAAATAAGATGGTAAAGTGATAGAATAGTTAGTTTAGTTTTTAGCTAGCTCACTGGCACCCTCAAAATGACGCATAGCACCTATTTCCGCCACTTAAACTCAGTCAAGATAAGATAATAAGTAAGAGAAAATAGTGGTGTCGATTCTGACGTTACATACCCAAACTTAAGTTTAGTTTCTCTCTCTCTATCCAATACATAACATAAGAAAGATATGGAAGATATTTGATAAATCTAAATTTAGTTTTAGAGCTTGCCAGGTATCTTCCATCCTTGACAAAATAGACGCCACTAAATTCATAGCCGTTAAATTTACAAGTAGTAGAAGTAGATTAATTTGACAGGTCTTAAATATATTCGATCTCTTTCTCATATTGTTCGTTCGTTCTCTTTCTAAATGAAAGAGAGGTTGAAAATAAAATTAGGTTTAGGTACGAGATGACAGAATCAACACCATTGCTAGTAATTTTTGTCCCAGGTTTAGTTTTTTTTATAAAATTGGACATCGAAACCAGCGAGCACTAACCAACTATAGATACTGTCACATCGTCGGTTAAGATCAGTCAAAATAGTAGTTTGTGATCTATTAGGAGTAAAACTACTTTACTTATCCACTGAAATATATTTGTGTTTCTTGCTAAGTCTGTTTATTATTTTCAGAGTAGAAACATGACACTGGGAAATGTGAGACGAACGGCGAGTGCGTGTGGGTTACACCGGATATTTTTGTTATAACAATTCAAAAATTAGAATTCGAGAAATCAGAATCCAAAATTAAATTATTAGTTATTGTTTATTATAAATGAGTAGGTGTAATAAAATTCGGGTTTCGCAATTAGATAATGATAATGAATTAATTTACTAAGTAGCGTAGTAGTAAAGTTATAAACTCTTCTGCGAGTGTCCGTCTGGGTTGTTATCACAGCTTTGTGAGTGAAGTCTGCCGCCAAGCAGTAGTGTGCATGCATTACTGTGTTCCGGTTTGATGAGCAGAGTATCCAGTGAAATTACTGGGCTTATGAGACTTAATACCTAATGTTTCAGGGTAACGAGTGCTCTGCAGTGCCGCGCAGGCCTTTGTGTTTCAAAGTTCTGGGTGGCACTGCAATTGTTGTTGTTACCATCAGGCAAACGACCAGTTCGTCTCGTTACCAAATAACATAAAAAAAATCAAAATAACAGCTTTTTACTAAATGCATATGAAAGTATATACCTACGGTACCTATATCAAAACAACCAGTTATAAACATTTTGTTTATCGGTCTGTCTGTTTGTTCCGGGTAATCTCCGAAACGGCCGGACCGATTTTGACGGGATTTTATTGGCAGGTAGCTGATGTTACAACCAGTTAGGTACTTACGCTGCGTAGGTGAAGCTGCAGGGCACAGCAAGTTATTCATAAAAATAATGAGATGACTTATTGTTCAAACAGACTAAACAAAGACAATACTAATTTCACATTATATACTTCAAAGCGCTACTATCTCAATAAAACTGTAATCAATTTGTGGTTGTTTATAAGAACCAGGCGTACCACTGTTTGTTTATCCGGCCCAATAGTCGACCGATGTTTGTTTTCAACTCGCAACTCCCAAGCTTGATAGCTTGAGATTAATCATCCAACAATACAAAGTTTATTTACTATATTTTAGGAAGACTATCAACTATACTACTGTTAAACACAACAGCCATTTAAGACTCAACTGATAGAAAAAAAAAAAGAATTTCAAAAGCCTACCAAATAGATACAATGAAAAGAACTAAATAAATTAGAGTTAAATTTCCTATGTTAGTTACCAACATTTTTAAATCTGCACTCATCTATACAAATAAATAAAATTAAAGTGTCTGTTTGTAATATCAAAATAACATCTTTACTAACTTTTTTACTAAATGAATAAGAAAGTATAGACGTGATTTTGGCATATATATAGTTTAGGGACCGGAGAGTAACATAGGTTACTTTTTATCCCGGAAGAATGCACGTTTCCTGTGTGAACGCGGTTGAAAACCGCGGGCAGAAGCTAGTGTACGATATCTCGACCAAATACCTCAAGCCGTTTTGAAGTAGGATAGCCTTTAGCCGACCGAAAGTCGAACTACAAAATCATGTAAAATAAAAACCTTGTAAACTATGGTTATGTTCTTTTTTATTTGTAGTACGGAACCTTATACCTTCGCAGTCCAATTGACGCCTCCGTAATGTAAGCCGGTAGATCGTACGAGACACGTGTGTCTAATTACGTGTGTACTTTGGCAAAATTAATTAATTCACGTCGCGTTGCGGTGGCGGTGGCTCAAGCAAAGGCTGCTTCAGACTAACCTGTCTTACGGATGTACGACCAGAATTCTGACAATAATTTAAACACGGTCTTTTTTTACCTCTTTGACATTTTGTTTTGACTTTTTTTTGGTGTATTAACCTTTTCGTGTATCCATCAAATCGTCGTTTAAGATCAGTCACGATAATGGTGGTCTAGCGGTAGTCTAACGAGAAAAAAAACAACCTAGAACTCTTATTTATTTATTTATTTATTTATTTTTAAGGAAAACCAACAGCTGTATTACAATAACTTATAAAACTAACATAACATTAGAAAGCCAATTATAGGTTCTCACGAATAGTAACAGAGAAAAATAAAAGGGTGAAATATATTTTAAGCTTAAGATTTCTGAAAATAATGTTATTATAACGCTCTGTTTACCATGAACGATATACATGGCAAACAAATAGGTGGGCCTACCAGCCGTGGATGTCAGAATGATGAACCTTGTTATATATGTAATCCGTTATTTTCAGGACGCTCTGCGCGGGCGACGTTGCGCGTCGTTGCGGTCCGCAGCGAACGCCGCGCGGTCCGGCGATGAGTCCGGTCGGAGCACCCCGACGGCCGCACCGCGCGCCTCCCCGTCTCCCGCGGAAACACCTGCTCCCAAGAAGTCCAACTGGGAAGTGATAGAACACTTCTCTTCCAGCCGTAGTCGGACGAGAAGCCCCACTGCAGTAAGTACAAGTAATATTTCAGACTCAGGGCCGGATTAACCATATCGCCCTAGGCAATGCACGTCTCGAGCCCCCTTTTCTAACCATAATAAACTTGAAATGCGTTCTGAAATATGAGGATAACAACAACGCAATATTAAGAGCCTACTAGTCCATGGAGCGAACTCATCGGTGGGCGCGGCTAAAATGCATGATATTTCATCTAACAATCGTGGGACAAGGTAAGACTCTGCAGCGATGAGTAGTATGAGGCTAATGCTCGCACATACACAATTACACACTCTCGTAAAGTCGCGGCGAAAACCGAAAAGTCGAAAACCGGCGCGCAAAAATGTACGAATTGGCTTCTGGTGCTTGGGGTTTTACGACAAAACTACTGAATGTATTTAGTCAGACCAAGGTTATTTGAAATGACAATAAACTAAAGCTTGTTAGTATGTACCTTATTTTTGAGTTTTCGTAATCCTTTTGTAATTTATTTACGTCCAAACTTGCGTTAAAATACGTGCTAAAATACAGATGTTTGAAGGCTCATTACTTTTAAGCCACTTATTTTTTTTCTGTATAATTAGCAGGCTGACCTAGATAACGAAGAGATAAATCGATATTATTCTTAATTTTGGACTTAAAACGTCAAGTAGTGGAGTAATCACCCAAGTACGGTTGTATGGAGAAATGAACGACTAGTTCGTCCTTAATCGCGCTTGACGCAAAAGCGTTTTTATTCTGACAAGCAAACGTACGTTTGCATAAGCGTCTACGCTGCCCCTTACGCTATTGAGAATAGTGAAAAACCATAATTTTAAAATGTCCAATAAAGCCGTAAGCCGTGTTTTGAAGTAAATTTTAATTAATTTTTAAGCCAGCGCCGTATGCATCTGAGGGAATTGAGGCTTTTAGTATACAACTATCCGTTGATACTGTAGCTGGGGGAAAGATCGTTTGACAACTAGATATTTGTCAACTAGATACCACTATCTAGTATCACTACCACGCGAAAACCATGGAAAACCCACGTTTTCCATGGTTTTCGCGTGGTCCATGATTGATGCTTTGCACTCATAGTTATTTTTGCGGACAACAAGCCTGCCTACCGCGACATGAAAAGCAAGCTGACATGTCATTGGTCGCTTAGCAAATTTATGCGTCGTACGGTACCCACTAGTTGCGGTACCTAATTTTTGTATACGTATAGCAAGGGCCATTTTCTGAATAAATTATGTTGCATTTTACGAACAATCAACCAAGTCTTTTAAGAATACAGTCCACTGAAGAACCCCAGTTAGCAGCTAGACCTAGGCTCACTAACACTTATATCTAAGCTCGCATACCTCAGGATTATTGCAAACAAGATTCACTTCGATCGCTTGAAGCGGCAGGGAGCTGCTGTGGTAAAGAGGCCAAGTCCCATCTTCCGGAGTATTTTACTATCGCTCCCAAATATACCACCCCGTGCACTGTGAGTGTAGGGGGGGGGGGGGTATCGTGCACTAAAAATAACACCTTCCACATCACAGTTTGATTCGAGCGAAGGTAAGGCTTTTACGTTACACATTAAACACGTTTTCCATCGGTCAAAAATTAAAGAAAGAAAGAAAATACATTTATCTCAAGACATCTCACCACATTACAGTTTTACACATGCATAAAAAAACTGAAAATAAGGTACAGACAAGTGTTATGATTTTTTAAAATTATATAGTCTGTGTTACATTTTAAGTCTGTATTCTATAATATTTTTGTAATGGCAACTCCTTACTTTTGTATGATTGGCCGATCGAACGACAGCTAGTCTAGCGCGCTTTTAAGCCAATCAGAACGTTTCCCTCGTATGTTTCGGTCAGCCAATCAGAAGAAGGTGGAAAACGTAAAGAAAGATGGCGGGGTAGATCATTCTGGTTGGAGCGCGCAGAGCGAAAGGATATTGGACTGCAAATATTTGTTAAATGAGTACTACCGCCATATTGGGAAAAATTGTAAAATCGACTAAGTTGAATTGCGAATAAAAGTGTTATGAGAACTGAGTTGTGATTTATCATAATTCAGAAGTGGGATGTGACCCACGAAGCCCACAAAAAGGTATGTACCCTAAGTCTCTATTGATTTAAGATTTTGTGTTCACTTATTTCAAACAAATAGCTCGATTTTGGAATAAAAATAAGTGAAAATAATTGTATGAATAGAAACATACCTAGCTAAATCGGATTTACATTTGATCGAGGTTACCCCTTGATAGTGTTCCATGCCTAACCATGATTCTAAGAACAATTTTCTTGAGTAGTTAATTTGGTTATCGAATAAAAAGGAGGGTACGATAAAAATAAAATATGTTTCCGAATGATATCAAAGTGATTGTATGAAGCCATACATTTCTGCAGGTATTCTAGTATCAAGAAATATTTAAGTGACTGAGGTTAAATGCATGAACTTTACTGTGTGCTCTGATTAAACTATGTAAGTTCTACGATGACTTTGGCCATGTGTGCCGCGATTTGACTATATACGTTCTATGACTACTTTGGCCATGTGTGCCACGATTTGACTATTTCAATGATGAATTTGGCCATGTGTGCCACGATTGGACTATGTATGTTCAATGATGATTTTGGCCATGTGCGCCACGATTTGACTGTGTTAATGATGAATTTGGCCATGTGTGCCACAACTGGACTATGTATGTCCAATGACGACTTTGGCCATGTGTGCCACGACTTGACTATTTTGATAATGAATTTGGCCATGTGTGCCACGATTGAACTATGTACGTTCAATAAAGACTTTGGCCATGTGTGCCACGATTTAACTATGTACGTTTGACTTTGTGGTTGTTTAGTGGTTTGACTATGTGCGTTCTATGACTACTTTTGCCAACTGTGCAACGATTGAACTATTTAGAGAATTTATGTACTAGCCAGATACCTTAATGTTTTTACTAATATATTTTATTTTGGATTATCGAGAAAATGGAGCGAGCCAGTCGTGACCGGACACGTCGCAAAGGAAAGCGTATCAGAGCGCGATCACCGTCAATACCAGAGAGGGTCATTGGCAAAGCACGTAAATGTGCCTCTCAGTCAACATGGGTGATAGAAGAGATCGAGACGTGCCTGTCGGAGCCCATAACTGTCGTTCCCGTACCTATGGCGTCGCCTGTCCTGCCATCACCGCCTGAGCAGCCACCGGCGGCACCGGCACCGAACTTCACAGCGGACGAGGTACTTAACCTATTAAAAACCATGCAAAAAAGTGACAAAAATAGAACTTTGCAAAATAATCATATTAACGTAATTCCTGACTTTGATCCTTCCAGTAAAGCTCAAAGTGTAGATAGTTGGATCAGAAAAGTAAATGAATGTGCTAGTATTTATGACTGGGATCAGAAACAAACCATACACTTTGCATTGCAAAAACTTGTAGGGCTTGCAAAGAGATGGTTTGAGGCTTTGCCCTCCGTCAAATACAATTGGGACGAATGGCAGGAAAAGCTTCGAAAAGCATTTCCGAACGAACAAAATTATGGTAGGCTTCTTGAAGAAATGCTTGCGCGCACTTCACGAAATGGCGAAAGTTTACGGGACTATTTTTATGACAAATTAACACTTCTAAACAGGTGTGATATCAGTGGTAAAAGGGCAGTAGATTGTATTGTTCATGGTATTTTAGATAAGTCTATTCGGAATGGCGCACAGGCATTAAATTGTAAAGAACCTGAAGATCTTCTGTTTTTTCTCAATTCGCAGCGACCTAATTTTGATACGTTTATCAGGAAGCGTAGTGATGCGACCCAGTTTAATCGCCCATCTACCTCGGTTTCCAATGTCGGTGACAATGCTATCAAATGTTTCAATTGCCACTCTATGGGGCATATCTTTCAGAAGTGCCCAAAGCCCATTATAAAGTGCCAGAAATGTTTGAGGGTTGGTCATGATTCAGAAAATTGTCGGCTTGACCCTTTAACTTTCCCTCGACAGGCTAATGATAATAAAACAAATCAAGAAGTACGCAAGGCATTGACCATTTCTACTAAATGTTGTCCGAACGATAAATTTTACAAAAAGGTTAACGTGAACGGTCATAATCTTCTCGCTTTCATAGATTTTGGAAGTGAATGTACCTTACTTCGTGAATCAGAGGCGCAAAAACTGAACTTACCTAGATCTGTCAACGACCTACCTGCTATAAAAGGTTTTGGAAACTCTTCTGTGATTCCGATTTATAAAAGCTTCATAACGTTGGAACTTGACGATGTAGAAGCCAGCGTTGAAGTTCTCGTGATTAACGATCAGTTTTTGCGCACTCCGTTGCTGATAGGCCAAGATTTTACAGAGTTGCCATTTGTAACTGTGTTGAAGGATCCCAATAAGCTAGTTTTCTTCAACAGTCCCCCTAAAGATCAACAGGACATGCAACCCATAAAACTATTAGCTATACATCCGACGGAAGTTCAGAAAGTAGGGTTAGTTGAAGTGTGTACTGAAGACCCTAATTACAGTGGTGATGTTTATATGGAAGGGTATAGTTGTGCAGAACCGGGAAAAGAGTATCATATGCACCAAGGGGCTTATCGTATTAGCAAAGGTAGGGGTTACCTAGTAGTAACAAACTTAAAATCTGACAGTTTGCTAATAACTCCACAAACTGTGTTGGCCAGAGTCTTACCTTTCGTTGAAAAAACTATTTATAACGTAAATAGAATCACTAAAGATGTTTCCACTCTAAAGCCTTTAGACCGCGCGGAGATAAAAGTAGGCGAGGAGGTTTGTGCAAAAGATGCGAATAGATTATATGATTTGTTGCAGTCCTATCGAGATTGCTTTGCGATGGACCTTAGCGAAATCGGACAAGCTAAAAATGTTGAAATGACAATAAACTTAACTGACGACAGACCCATTGTGTACCGACCTTATCGTCTTTCTTACTCTGAGAGAGAACAAGTACGCGTCATTATAGATGATCTCTTACAGAATGATGTCATACAAGAGTCAAACTCAGATTTTGCTAGCCCAATTTTAATGGTCAGAAAGAAAACTGGCGAGCAACGTTTGTGTGTTGACTTTAGAGCACTTAACAACAAAACCCAAAAAGATAGTTTCCCGCTCCCATTGATAGAAGACCAACTTAGCAATCTCAGTGGTAATAGGTTCTTTACCTCATTAGACTTAGCCTCAGGCTATTACCAGGTCCCTATGGCACCGGAAAGCCGCCGTTATACTGGATTCGTTACACCGGACGGACATTACGAATTTAAACGTATGCCGTTTGGTTTGGCCAATGCACCAGCCGTGTTTCAAAGATTTATTAATAAAATGCTTGGTTCAAAACGCTTCGACTCCGCGCTGGCGTATTTAGATGACATTCTGGTACCGTCTGAGGACCTGGAACAAGGATTTCATAGGCTGGAAGAAGTTCTTCAGCTGTTTCGCGACTATGGCTTAACCCTGAAATTGTCCAAGTGTCGATTCTTTGATAGTGTCATTCATTATTTGGGCCATGAAATTTCAGTGCACGGGATAAGGCCCGATAAGAATAAAATCCAAGCAGTACAACAATTTCCAGTACCTCAAACCGTTCATGAGGTCCGCCAATTTCTAGGCCTGGCGGGCTACTTCCGAAAATTTGTCAAGGGCTTTGGTGAAATTGCACGACCTTTAACAAACTTACTAAAAAAAGATATTTCTTTCAAATGGTCTGAAACAGAAACAGCAGCTTTTGATTCCCTTAAGGATAGACTGGTGGAACGTCCCATATTAGCACTTTATAATTCCAAACTAGACACCGAACTTCACACGGATGCAAGTGCTCTGGGGGTAGGAGGTATGATGTTGCAGTGGCAAGAGAATCCGCGAGTTTTAAAACCAGTAGCTTACTTCAGTAGACAAACTACGCCTGAAGAACGCCACCTACACTCTTACGAGTTAGAGACATTGGCTATAGTATGTTCTTTAAAAAAATTTAGGGTTTATCTCTTGGGCATTAATTTTAAGGTAGTTACAGACTGTCACGCTCTACGAACGACATTAACAAAGAGAGACCTTGTCCCACGTATCGCCAGATGGTGGCTTCAAATTAGCGAATTCAATTTTAACATTGAATATAGACCAGGTATTCAAATGGCTCATGTCGACGCGTTGAGCCGCAACAGCAATTTGACCAATACAGATAATGAATCGTCACTTACAGTATATAATATCAACACGGAACATTAGCTCTTAACTATGCAAATGTCGGATCCTGATATTAGCAGAATACAAAAAATTCTTAAGCCCGAAAATGATAAGGAATCCAAAGATATTAAAAAGAATTTCGTTTTAAAAGACCATAAATTGTATAGGAAAGTAGATGACAAATTATGTCTTGTGGTTCCTCGTAATGGCCGGTTTCAAATATGCAGGGCTAATCACGACGACATTGGACACTTAGGTGAGGCAAAGATGATTGAGAAAATTCAGGCTCAGTACTGGTTTCCTAAATTACGCAAATTTGTAAAAAAATATATTCGATCGTGTATTCAATGTGCATATCATAAAGATAGTACAGATAAGAAAAAGTCTGGTTATTTGTATCCCATTACGAAGGTAGATGTTCCCTTTCATACGGTTCATATCGATCATCTCGGTCCGTTTGTCAGAAGTAGAAAAGGGAATGTCTACATTCTGACTATAGTGGATGGATTTACCAAGTACGTTTTCGTAAAGCCCGTGAAAGATACGAAAAGTAAAAGTACTATAAGGATTTTAGAAGGCGTGTTTTATGATTTCGGGTTACCTGTCCGAATTATTTCTGATCGGGGCACCTCTTTTACCTCAAGTACTTTTAAGACATTTTGTGAACTTCATGGTATCAAACATATATTAAATGCAGTCGCGTGTCCACGAGCCAATGGACAAGCCGAACGCTTCAACCAGACCATTTTGAACTCATTAGCCAGGAGCAACTCATGTAGTGATGAACGTGACTGGGACACGCGACTGGGTCAGATACAATGGGGCATTAACAATACTGTTAACACTTCCACTCGAAAAACGGCATCAGAAGTTTTGTTTGGATGTAGACTTCGGGACAGTTTATCTAATAAACTTGACGTAAGCACGGATGTAGTACCGCGGGATATCCAATCAGTGAGAAGCGAAGTTAGTGCCAATATTAATGAAAGTCAGGCAAAACAAAAAGAATACTATGATTCTAAACGAACTCCTGCTGCCGTTTTCAAAGAAGGTGACTTGGTTAAGATAACCAGAACAAATTATTACAATAAAGGCAATAGCACAAAACTATTATCCAAATTTATAGGGCCATATAAAATTGTTAAAGTAATTGGCAATGACAGGTACAAAATTAGTAATATCCCTGGATTTGACAAAAAGAATAAGTCTTTTCAGACTGTTGTTGCGGCAGACCGAATAAGGCCGTGGATAAATATTAATTGTTCAAAACCTACGTTAGACACGTCAAAAGATAGTTCACCTGAATCATCAGATAATGATTGAAAGCGATATCCCGATGTCTGTGTTGCAACAACGGTCCCAGACCACGTGTAAATAATACTAATAAGTTAGTATAGTAGATTAAGAAACCGAATGTTATGATTTTCAATGATTGATGACGATAATGCGATTGTAAATAATAATAATAAAAGTAACTTTCATTGAGTGATTTGACCCTTGTGGTATTGTAGGTATCAATATAAACAGAGATTTATTTTGTGAGAGGTTATTGTGCACCGGGAGGTTGCACATAAGTGGATGGCCGAATGTTATGATTTTTTAAAATTATATAGTCTGTGTTACATTTTAAGTCTGTATTCTATAATATTTTTGTAATGGCAACTCCTTACTTTTGTATGATTGGCCGATCGAACGACAGCTAGTCTAGCGCGCTTTTAAGCCAATCAGAACGTTTCCCTCGTATGTTTCGGTCAGCCAATCAGAAGAAGGTGGAAAACGTAAAGAAAGATGGCGGGGTAGATCATTCTGGTTGGAGCGCGCAGAGCGAAAGGATATTGGACTGCAAATATTTGTTAAATGAGTACTACCGCCATATTGGGAAAAATTGTAAAATCGACTAAGTTGAATTGCGAATAAAAGTGTTATGAGAACTGAGTTGTGATTTATCATACAAGTATATAAATAAGAAAGCCAATGTGGCGTGATGCCATGCCAAGGGTTCCGTTAACGTCCTATCTCCGTCTTTCTCCTATATTACATAGCTCATCGTTGATCTATGTAATAGATGCCATATCACATAGATCAACAACAATTTATATACAGCATCTGTCGACTTTTGAACGAACAAAATGAGTGAAAACATTCTGCGCACTACATTACAATTCACAGGGCCTAAATAAATAGTACAGTTATTACTTCTTCGAAGCTCGATGTCCGCAACACAGTAAGCTTTATGTTCATCGGAATAAAGATGAAAATATACACAGATTATAAATAATGATTGAAGATAACAATGTTGTTCTTTCATTTCTTCAGAAAGGCTTTCTGGCCCGCGGCTGACGCCTTAATTTCCAGCCCGACGGCGCTTGATAGAATTCAAATAATGCAATAAACTTTTTTTCTATAAAAGGCAAATGCATTGGAAATATCTATCTAGGCCACTTATTACAGCATAATCTAGTTTAAATCTAGAAAACAAGTCTATTTCAACGTATTTTTATTCAAACGAATATAATATTTTCATAGAAAACGACTACCACTTTCTTGCTTCCAAATTTATTAAATATAATAATATTATATTTTAATATAATTATAATAACATTAATATTTTAACTTCGATCACAGATCAGTAGGGCTAACGCGCAGCGTGACAAAAATTTGTCGATGCTTATGTCGTGCATTTGTCTCATGTTCGCGAAAGAAAGAGCGAGACAAAACAGTAGGGAAATTTTGTTGTGGCGCGCTAATTAGCCCTGCAGACGAGAGATGCGAGACAGCAACGGAGAAACGGACCGATGTGATTTCTTGCAAAGAGATAGTTTATGAGACGGAGAGTGCACTATGTTGTTTATATACTTTGTTCACTTTCTGTGGGATTTTTTACGGGTGAAACCGCGGGCAATAAGTTAAAGTTCTAATAAAATAACGTTATATACAACTTAGTCGACTAAAACTTAACAAAAAAGATAATTATTGAAATACGTTATAGGATATTGCAAGCGGTTATATTTCAAAATGCAATAGTAAGGTCAGACTCTTTAGTTATACCTACTAATAATTATTTATAGCACCGGTAACTACTGTTGGTAATTGGTGTACCTAATAGGTATGGCATTTAATTTTACACTTATATCCTTAAACGTTAATGTTTTGTCTATGAATAAATATAAATAAATCAACATTTTGTAAGCATTACCTCTATTATAGCCCAATTACACCACAGTAATTATAATAATAATTATTCTATTTTGTGAAAACGTTACAGTAATTTAAGTACAAACAGTAATTTACTACTATCGTCATGTGATATCCTTGTTCTCGTAGGCAGAGAGGAGCGAAAAATAATGATGTTCAATTGTTCATAGAATAAAAATATTAATATATGCCCGCGGTTTTCACCCGTTTTTTTGGGATAAAAAGTAGCCTATGTTACTCTCCGGTCCATAAACTATATCTATGCCAAAAATTACGTCACTCCATTGCTCCGTTATTGCGTGAAAGAAGGACAAACCAACAACTACACTTTCGCATTTAGTTTCGCAAGTTAGTTCTAAAATAAAAGTAAAAGTCCGCTTTGCTCGTGAAGTCTGCCGCCAAGCAGTACTGTGCCGGCATCACTGTGTTCCGGTTTGATGAGAGGAGTATCCAGTGAAATTACTGGGCTTATGAGACTTAATACCTAATGTCTCAGGGTAACGAGCGCACTGCAGTGCCGCGCAGGCCTTTGTGTTTCAAAGTTCTGGGTGGCACTGCAATTGTTATGGGCCGGCGTTATGCTTACCATCAGGCAAACGAACAGCTCGTCTCGTTACCAAATAAAAAAAATTTAAAAAAAAACTATTTTGGATTTGACGGTACCGACGAAACCCATCGGCAAAAATGCTACGCTAGCGCGAGATTGGCGCGCCAAGTGCAGGTTTTCTTAAAAAGACAAATTTGTTAGTACAGTTTTTATAGAAAAACATCAATCATCATTGGAATTGGCATAATATATGAGTTACTTATATAGGTATCTCATGTGGTTTCTTACAATTTGCCTTGCTTTTTTAAATGACTCACAGGTGGTGTTTAAAATATTCACCTCTATAGGATAAAGCTGTCATCGTCTTGGCTTTCTTGAATCCGCTGCACTCAGGAATCCATCGCTTCTCTCGGGATAAACTCTTAAATGTAAACGCTAAACTCCCGATATGCTCAGGAGTTAAGTCTATAATCCTCCGCTACAAGATTCAAGACGTGCCCGTGTAAATAAATGCGAAAGTGTGTTTGTTGATTTGCTGGTTTGTCCTTCTTTTACGCAACAACGGAACAATGGATCGACGTGATTTTTGGCATAGATACAGTTTAGGGACCGGAGAGTAACATAGGCTACTTTTTATCCCGGAAAAATGCATGGTTCCTTTGGGAACGCGGGTGAAAACCGCGGGCAGAAGCTAGTACTTATATACATACAACACTGTACTGATTGAATTACATATATCGGCATAGCTTATTTTCGATAAAGTTACCGAGCCCGCCAATTGACCTATTTAGGAAATTGCGATAAAATATTACTCAGAAGTCTCTCAACTTTCAGACATCGTAATTGATACAAAATTTTGAATGTTTATGAGAAACAAACAGGAGGTAAGTACGAAATTGGTGTAAAAGCGGTCAGAAATAACAGTGGGTGATCTTCTATGTTGTTCTATCTGAATCTAATGATAAAATAGTGAAATGAACGACGTTCACGTGGTCGGCAGTTCAAGGGCTAGCTTTGTCAGCAGATGTCAAAATTCTCTTTCAAATGACTCGAAGGGAACTACTATGAATAGTACTTCGGTTCAAAATGGTTGGTGAACTACACTCTTAAAGTTGTAATATAAAAGCTATTATCAAAAACAAATAAGAACGAGAACGAACGTAAGAAAATCTTTTTTTGCTGTTGGCTAATAAAGTTCAGCAAGGTATTGTGTTTTTTTTTCGTTGTCCAACACGTTTTTCATTGAAAAATACAGCCTTTCTTCCTTGTTATTCTACTGTAGTTATTTTCACTGTAGCGATGCCTAGGGCCAGGGGCCTTACTCCGTAAATCGAACGTTGAAGCTTCGGCTGACGGATCGGCATTTTCTACTATGAAAGACAAAACGTCAAGTGCAAAAATCGAATCGAACGTTGGATCCGAAACACTTTCTTAGTAGGAAAACTGCGATCCGTCAGCCGAAGCTTCGACGACTGATTTTCGGAGTGAGGCCCCTGGTACGGAAGCAGGCACTGAAAGTTCTGTATTGAAATTTAATCCCGATGAAAACGCAATCGTGTATATCCGCCTTTTATTTCCGCATTCGGGTTTGAAATTTTTATTTTGGAATGACAAAGAGGACAGGTGAATTTGTGGCAAATTCAAGTAACTTTGCAGTAATTCGTTTCTTTGCCCGAAGTAAATTACATACCTAATCTCTAATCAGAACATTTCTCAGATGTAAGATCTGCGAAACGTACTGATAACAAGTCCAGCTTGTGGTTTTCTGAATATTTAAGTTGTGGAGCTATGGAATAATTTTTCACGTTTGTGATGAGTATAGGAGACACAGTTTAGGATTTAGATACGTGGACAGTGGTGTCAATTCTATCATTACATACCTAAACTAATTTTAGTTTCGCTCTCTCTCTTTCCAATGCTTAACATGAGAAAGAGACGGAATATGTCTGACAGAACTAAATTTGGTTTTAGAGCTGTCAAATATCTTTCGATCTTGATAAATTAGATGCCACTGAATTCATTGCTATTAAATTTACACTAGACACAAGCAAGTGGATTAATTTGACAGGTCTAAAATATATTCTATCTCTTTCTCATGCTATGCATTGGAACGAGAGAGAGCGAAATTAAATTAGTTTAGGTATGAAATGATAGAATTGACGCCATTGAAGCGGGAAGATGTAGAAGATTTTTGTACACATACGAACGAACACTTGACAGTCATAAACCTGCATAAGGAATTTCTGTGTTGCAGGTACAATTAATAAACCTAATAAAACTAACCTTAAGAGTCCTCAACTCGTCATACTTTCCATAAAAACGCTCGTAAGTGATTAAAGTATTGTATCAAATTTTTTCTTGGGGTTTTTTGAACACATAGGACCATAGGTATCTCGGGCATATTATAGGTTTTATGGAACAAAAAATTTAAAATTTTGACAATTCAATTCAGTAAAAGCCTTTTAAACACAGCCTTTTTAAACCAATTTTATCTTGACTTTGGCCGTTTACAATATTCTCATAAATGTAAAAGTAAACAAAACACTTGAATAGGATCCTTGGACATGTAATGGAGATTTTAAATAACAAACATTATTTTTAAAAACTTTTAAAACATTTTCAAAAATACGTATTTCTTGGAACAAGTTTTAGGTAATTACCACGCACTAATTGTCTTCGGAAATTTTCTTTGGAAATTTATTTCAAAGTTTTCTGAATGCCAACCGAAGGCTCTGGCGTTGTCTTTCTTTTTCGGTAGTGCCTGTTTTTCTTCGATGAACCAAAAAGCTTTTGGGCCATTTTTGCGTTCTTCTTAGGCGGGCCGAGAAGAGACACCTTAACTGATGAAAGAGGAAGGTCATTTTCTAACAAAAAATTGGACACATGGTATTTTCAAACAATACTTCTTGTAATAGAAACCGTCCAAGAGTCGCAAAAGCACAGCTCTATTACTCTGTTATCTTCTTAAACCGCGAACAACTTATTCAAATTAAATAAAAGCCGATTCGTCTTGTTGCGGTTCGTGTTTTCCTCTCGCCAGTGTAATTGAATATTCTTTTGACAAAGTTACCGACATCAATCTTACCGGCAGAGAGTTTAATAGAATTAAAAAATACTTCAGGTGAATTACTGTCCAATAATTTTTTATTTTATTTTATTGGTAACGGCACGAGCTGGTCGCTTGCCTGATGGTAAGCACAACGCCGGCCCATAACAATTGCAGTGCCACTCAAAACTTTAAAACACAAAGGCCTGCGCGGCAATGCAGTGCGCTCATTACCCTGAGACATTAGGTATTAAGTCTCATAAGCCCAGTAATTTCACTGGATACTTTGCTCATCAAACCGGGACACAGTAATGCTTGCGCATTACTGTTTGGCGGCAGACTTCACGAGCACAGCGGTGGTAACAACCGAGACGGACACTCGCAGAAGAGTTAGTCCTACCACTAACAAAACAGTTGGTTGGGTACGCTTTATGGTAGGTTTTTAATAGCGAAGATTATGCAAGGATGTTTCTACTCTCTCATAAACTAGAGATTCTAAGGTCACAGTTAACCAAACGTGAAATAAACGAAGTTCACGTGACCGGCGTGGCGTTCAAATTCCAAAACCGAGTTTATACTGAAGTTTCAATATTTTTTATTTTTTATTTTTTTTTCCTGTCCGGGCGCTTTCGGCCCGGCCCGCGAGCTAAACTTCTGACATAATCAGAAACCTTATGTACTAAAAAGGATTGGAGATAGGGAGACTTTATTTACTTAAGTTTCAATATTTACAGCATTACTAATGAACTCAGTATAATGGTTGAATAATTACTCAACATTTTGTCTCTTTCGATTTAGTTTAAAATCGTCAACGAACAACAAAGACAAAACATAGTGCAACTATACCACCGTTATACACTGCTACTACGTAATATTATAAATGCGAAAGTGTGTTTGTTGGTTTGTCCTTTTTCACGCAGTAACGGAGCAACGGATCGACGTGATTTTTGGCGTAGATATAGTTTATGGACCGGAGAGTAACATAGGCTACTTTTTATCCCGGAAAAATGCACGGTTCCTGTGGGAACGCGGGTGATAACCGTGGGCAGAAGCTAGTTAGTATATAAGTTCCTTATTGTTCACCGCTCGAAATCGATCAAACCATTCAGTGCTTGTTTTAAAACAACATCTACGCTTTTTTCGATGACAGCAATATTATAAAAAATAGTTGCTATTCTTTAGATAAGAAGAAATAGACTAAAAAGGAGGTAGAACCTGAAAATGGCGAATGATGAAAATGACATTTAAAGGCTTCTGACGTACATGTATGTACACCTAAAGGTAGCCCACTTAGAAATCCCATTCTACCACGAAATAATAAGATTCTACACCAATGATCTAATAACGCTTGTCAATCAAAATTTGATTTCAATCTTCTTATTATTGAGTTATAAATCGTTCTCGATTTAAAAGCTTTTAACGAATTCTTGATTTCAGCTGTAAACAATGTGTAAAATGTACGCGACTACTTTGCGTCTAATGCACCAATTTGTGTCTTATTTTTTACGGAACAAAGTTTATAATGGAATAATTTAGAACGATAAGTAGGTATTAACTCACGTCATAATAGTTACGTCATTTCAACGCCGCTGCTAGAGCGATGAGTGGAGAGAGATCGTGTGAAGTATACACTGAAAATAAATCTTTGTGAAAATAGAAAAGTATTGTAGAGTAGGTATGACGTGCTTGAATAAAAATAGTGCACTGACGGCCATTTAATAAAGTAAAAGATTAACAGAACTGATAGTTTTAATGTTTTAGAAAACTAAATAACTAGGCTCTGAACGGTTGCATAGTTAAATTATGTTTTGTCTCTTTCTGTTTAGTTTATAAAACCGTGAAATAACAACAGAGACAAAACATAGTTTAACAGTGGTTTGGCCATCCCTTTGTCCGGCCAACGCGCCGGTAATTCAGCGCTGGTTTTCAGCCAAAGCCTAAAAAGAGGTGGCAAAATACAATGTTTTTAAGATACGTACCTAGTCATATAAAAGTAAACAATTTTTTTAACGGGCCAAATGCCTTTACTAACTTGCTAATACATAAATAAACACTACTCACACACAGATACACATCACAAACATCCAAGACCCGAGAACAATCTTTATGCTTACACAAAATCTGCCCCGGCCGGGAATCGAACCTGGGACCCCTCGCCCTGCAGGCAGGGTTACTACCAACTTAGCTACGGAGCCGTCAAACACTTACTTAATCAAATTACGTATACTTTCTTAGAATAGGCTATCATTTCCCGCGGGTGCCATTTGTCGGATTTTTTGCGTGAAGGCACTAGTGTGATAAATTACTAATTCGGAACAGATATGTAATGAACATTTTAGCGCTTTTTTTTTATTTTTACTACAGAATATTCTGTAATTGCCTTTTTAACTCCAGATTACCTGTTCTCTGATTTAACGGAGTTTCTATCGCGTATTTATAAATAATCAAGTATATGAATGAGCGGTGAATATTGTTCTGCGTCATCCATTGATGTTTCAAAAGCTTTTGTGCTACGGAAAATTACAATCTATTTTTATTTAATTGCTTTCACGTGTTTATTAGCGTGCGTTTATTTCTTTATATAGCTAATTAAAATAATACTTGGCTTACGTTTACAAAGTGCGATTCATTTTTGAGGCATTTTCGTTTTTCAGATTCAGGTTTGTCGTCAGTGTTTATCAGGTTTGTCGAATTTAATAATTTTCCCATCAGCAGGGTGATTTTAATTCACTCGGAATGATATCCGTGTCGGAAGCGACTTTCTTGATCGTCTATATATCTGAAACGCATACCTTCAGAGAAATTTCCCGTTTAGATTCGACAACTCAGCTGCATAAACACGGATATAATCCCGACAATATTTCTCTGTGGGGATGCGTTTCCGAGATAAAATCGATCAAGAAACTCGCTTCCGACACGGATATCATTCCGAGTAAATTAAAATAGCTCTGCCTAATACCTAATCTCTGGTGCTGATGTGTTCTAAAGTAGTGAACACGGTAAACGAAGCTCGGACTAAGGCTAAATTTAAAGACTGGACTCATGCTTGCAATTGTCAAAATTTTATAGAATTCTGAAATTTGGAAAAAATAATCCACGCTTAGATATCTGAACTTTGAAAGCTAGATCATACTCGTTATTAAATAGAGATCGGATAAAAATTTTACAAAAAAAAAATTGGATAAAATAAAAGCGTTACTAAATGTCCATATTGTCCAAGCAGTTTACAGTTACATAGAGTTCTTAGAAAATGATTACAACTCAATTAATATAGATACATTTGCTTTCAATGTTGTACAATGGTATAGTAATAAACATGTGTATTTTTCTGTCTTCTTGTCCAATTTTATTTAGTTTAATATTCTCTTCTGCTCTCGACAGTTAAGTAAAAGTAAAAAAGGAAAGTTTTTTTTATTACTCTGTACTCGTGCTATTCTATAGGCAGAATAACTGTTATTAATAATCTATACTAATATTATAAATCAGTAAAGTTTGTTTGTAAGCAGTAAAGTCTATTTTTTTGTTTGTCACCGCTAATCTATGCAACCGCTCGTCTGATTCAAAAATTATTTCAATAATAGGATACTACATTATCCCTGAATGCTATAGGCTATATTTTTTTCAAATTCCACGCGTTTGAAGCTTGGGGCAGACGCTTGTTAAGTACATTAATCAGTCGTAGTTTATTAATCTACATAATAATTATATTAATATAAAAAGGAAGATGTCATGACTAATCTATAGACGCACTCGCAGACTAAACCCACAGAGATAATAGAGTTGATGCCGCAAAGGCATACCTATTTTGCGAAACACTGCGGTCCATGGACCACAACTATCCCAGTCCTTCCTTGAACAAAACGCGTAAGCGCCGTGAAATTAGCGGCGCTTTCGACCTTTTGATCGCGAGAAAACTACACCTTATACGCAATCTAGCACTACATGTTTTGTTTATTTGGTTAGACGACATAATTATGGTATTAGCGCTGCAGCGGACTTTAGCTTAAACATAAAAAATGGAACAAGACTTGTATCACACAGCTCCTCTATACGATAGTACATATTACACCGATGAAATGTGACATTTGGACAGTCGTTTCCTTTAGTAATCCGGACGCACACCGGGGGCAACAACATTTTATTTTTATTTTATTTATTTATTTATTATTAATACAAGGAAATATACAAATTTGGTTCTTATTGTCTTAAAACCTATGTTAGGTTTGTCTATGTTTGTTTATGGAACAGCAGTTGTTGCTACGTGGGAGTAATGGACAGTTTGGAAGTATATATACCTAGTATCTACCCTTTGGTAACGCGTTGAAATGTAAAAGCAATACTTTTCTCACCCTGTACACATCTCACCGTCAGTGAGACTAATAAAATAATCTCTTGTGTCAGAAAGTACATGATAAACTAACATAACAACCTTTATCCCCTTCATCCTTTTGCTGTCCTTTTGCCTACTATTTTATTTATGTAATTTACACGTGCTTTAAAGTAATACATTACTCGGAGAGTAAAAGGTGACGTTCTGATATCGCAGAGACGGTACGGGACGAAAAAGGTTTTTGTTTGAAACGGTTACTTATAGTGTTGTACTTACATCAATTAATTAGGAGATTTAATTAGACATAAGTTTATAGCACGATACGATGATGGCTTCATTATCAGCCTCTTACCATCCCACTGCTGGGATACCGGCCTTCTCTCAGAGAGAGAGGTATGGGCCATAATCCACCACGCGGGCCCAGTGCGTCTTGGTGGATGTCTCATTCCCTCGAATTGTGTGGTTCTTGAACATGCCGGTTTCCTCACGATGTTTTCCTTCACCGTTTTAGAGCGAGTGTGAATAATCCGCACATAACTTGATATAAGTCATTGGTGCGGGCCGCGTCGAGATTCAAACTATGGTGCGTCGGATTGAAAGTCGCGCAAGCTCCCGCTCGGCCACACTCGCCCTTAGCTCTCGCTCGATCATGGCTTAGTAGTAGTGATTGCCGATCTGAGACGCTTACACACTAGGATTCCTTGTATTACAGAAAGCGTGGACTAACACATGTCTCATACTCATGTTTATTATGTAGTTAAGTCTATGTATCTAATGTAATGCACACGTGCTGGAAAGCCAGTATATTTGTCGGCAAAATATCCTATCTCAGCATAATTCATGTGGGCACTCGCAAATCCTTTACGGGGTTGGTACAAAGGACATTTATTAACCCAATAATTTTCCTCTCATTTCGTTTGCAAGGGTGCCGGGTGGGACGAAGGTATCTGCTTACGTCAGGAAATTGTGGAAATTGTTTTCATTTAGATTTCCAAAACATGTCTTTTTATTTATCATGAAAATCGGCAATTTTGATAAGTAGATCATTTATCTATATTTACATACTAGCTGCTGCCCCGCGGTTTCACCCGCGTGGAGATTTTGGATTACAGGGTTTTTATTTTTTTGCGCGGAACCCTAATTATTTTTCTAAAATTAAAGTAGCCTATGTTACTCCTTGTAACATCAGCTATCTGCCAGTGAAAGTCCCGTCAAAATCGGACCAGCCGTTTCGTAGATTACCTGGAACAAACAGACAGACAGACAGACAAACATTTTAAAAATGGTTGTTTTGTTATAGGTTCCGTATATACTTTCATATGCATTTAGTAAAAAGCTGTTATTTTGATATTACAAACGGACACTTCAATTTTATTTATCTGTATGGATTAAGCTTATAATTAGTTATTCTTCACGGGCAATACTATTCAGATAAGTTAACGATCTGTTCTTTATTCTGTCAAATTATTAAAGATGTATTAGTTTCTAAATACTTCCTGAATTCTCTCTTAAAATTTTATTATATTGATCTTCCTGTGAAGTTGAAAAATTACATTAGATTTGATTACATCTCTGAAGCTAGAGTGCACAGATTTATAATGCAGTTAGCGGCTATGTATGCAAAAAGGTAATTACTATATTATACTAGCTGCTGCCCGCGGTTTCACCCGCGTGGATATATTGGATTTCATGGCTTTTATTTTTTTGCGGCGATCCTAATTATTTTTCTAAAATTAAAGTAGCCTAAGGTACTCCTTGCAAAACCAGTTATCTGCCAGTGAAAGTCCCGTCAAAATCGGTCCAGCCATTTCAGAGATTACCCGGAACATACAGACCACAGCCAAAAGTTTAAAAATGCTTGATTTGTTATAGGTACTGTGTATACTGTATACTTTCATATTATATGCTTTTAGTAAAAAGCTGTTATTTTGATATTACAAACAGACACTTCAATTTTATTAATTTGTATAGATAAAACACTCTCTTCATTGTGAAGTATGTAAAATTTAAGTAAGTTCTCGAGTTTATTTTTTTTTATTTCAACCCCTTTCTACTCTCATATCCTTCCCGCTTCTTTTCATTGGCATCGCCCGTTATTCACTAGTTTTTTTTTTCCTCTATTCGAGAACTTGGTGTCGCTAGTCTTGTGCATTTGCCAGTATTCACTAGTTACTTACACATGTCATTTTTTACACAATAAAACCTTACTATTTTCGGTTTTCCTCTACCAGTCTGTGTACCTTTATTTGTACCCTGCCCGTCAAAAAATTGACCCGTCTTATTGCTTGCAGAAAAATCAAAAGATCATAAATATAGCTGCAAAGCTCCTTTTCTTCCAAAGTCTGTTGTTTCCTATAAAAAGGTTAACCCGTTAACAAGTTAAACTATATATGTAACACATCCAAGTTTTAACTATAAGGTAGTTGACAGTAAGAAAAATATTGGGCGATTTTGGTTTTTTATGCTAGTACGAGTATAAGGTCTAAAAATTTCTGTTGTATTGATTAAAATATTAAGCATTTATTGGTATTTTTGAGAAATAAAAGAGGGATGTTGTCTTCATTTTTATATGATCTAGTGAGCGCTAAAACGCCCCACACTAATTGGGCTTACCGCGTGACGTCACATGATCAACGTGGCCCGTAAAGTTGTACTAAAACACACATTTTGTTGATTTTGGCCGTGGAAAACTACGCTTAAGTACATAGTTGTCATACCTTTGTTGTTCATTAAAGTGTAATGAATCTGATAGTATAGTTTAAATTACTATTGGATGATAAAAAAAATCGTTGAATTCTGGAAAGTTTTAGATCTTTGTGGATATTATATATTTTTGTGAATTTTATTTTTATTGTGTTAATGTGATGTTCTTAAACCTGTATAACCACAGTATTCATGTGTTTTGTGTTTCATGCAACTACCCAATTTGAAGTTATGAATTAGACTTTGTGAGCTGCCAATTAATTCTGCGATGAATGCCGTAATGAGGTTTATCAAGACGGAGGCTGTGGCATTTAATTTCACGTAGGCATGGAAACACGTCTTGGTACTTGGGAGGGACTGGCGTGCCGGGCTGAGGTGTACATACGGAAGGAAACTAGAGCGCGTAACTTAATTAGGAGCCTTGAGTACGAAATTTACTACCTAATAACTGTGGGAGAAACAAGGGGACTGTATCTTAGACAAAAATTAACTCCTACTTGTTGACATTGCAAGCGTGATACAGGGTGAAATACGGACACAGCTTAGTTTAATTATAGTCAATTTTTTTTTTATGTTTTTGTAGGTAACGAGACGAGCTGGTCGTTTGCCTGATGGTAAGCATAACGCCGGCCCATAACGATTGCAGTGCCACCCAGAACTTTGAAACACAAAGGCCTGCGCGGCACTGTAGTGCGCTCGTTACCCTGAGACATTAGGAATTAAGTCTCATAAGCCCAGTAATTTCACTGGATACTCTGCTCATCAAACCGGAACACAGTAATGCTTGCACACTACTGCTTGGCGGTAGACTTCACGAGCAAAGCGGTGGTAACAACCCAGACGGACACTCGCAGAAGAGTTAGTCCTCTCACTAACATAATTGTTTTTATATTTGTCTAATAATACTTTTTGTTGGATGGCAATAATAAATAGCTGTCATCTGTCATCCATATTGATATGTCTATCTGTCACTTGTCACCTTGGTAATGGAATAAAAAGAGAGAAAATTACTGCTGCGTAATAGTGTTTTTTATTAAAAATCATCTGCAATCCTGGGTCAGGAGCAAGGTCTTCCAATACATCGAAGAGCTAGGAGCGTTACGATCCATACGAGCTTACAGGTTATGGGCCCAGACCCATTTCTGTCGTTTTCGACACCGGCACCCGGCATCGTTGGTGAGGTTAAGTACGTGCGCCACGTGTTGCGCAAACTGCGCAATTTGAGAATTTTGTGCAAAAGAGTTGATAATTGGAAGATCCGGAGAGATGGAGAGTACATCGTCGTTGTCCAATACACTAAAGTTGAAAGGAGCTGCAAATTGGCCGGTTTGGCGTTTTCAAACTGAAGTAATTCTGAGAAGCCGTGGCGTCTTGAAAATCGCATCGGGCGAAGAGCTGTGCCCAAGCGATGAAAGTGCTAAATCGTGGATTAGCAGAGATGCTAAAGCGCAAGAAATAATAGTCACGCGCATGGAAGAGGAGCCTCTGACACATCTTTTCTCATGCTCCACCGCAGCGGAGATGTGGAATAAATTAAAATCTGTATACGACAAAGAATCGACGGTCAGTGTGCATTTACTGCGGCAGAAATTTTTTACCATGACAGTCGAGAATGGTGAACCAATGTCAAAGTTTTTCTCCAGAATAGAGGAGCTCAGAACAAAGCTCAAACTTGCTGCAGAGCCTATCACAGAAAATATGATCATCACAAAAATATTAATGTCGCTGCCCGAGCCATTCAAGCATTTCAGGTCAGCCTGGGAGTCAGTATCATCTGATAAGCAGAATCTAAATGAGATGATTTCAAGATTGTTGATTGAGGAGGAGAGATTATCCTCAAATGAGAAGGTGGTTGCTCTAGCTGCACCAAAGAGAAAACAAGCTGTAACATGTTACAACTGTGGGCGTCCGGGGCACTATGCCAAAAATTGCAATGAGAAAGAAAAAAGAGAGTGCTATGTATGTAAAAAGAAAGGTCATATTTCTACCCAGTGCCGCAAAAGAAAAGAAAACAAATCAAAAGCCACTGAAGAAAAAGGTTCAAACGCATTCATGAGTTTATCCTGTCCGGAAGGAGAACAAGATATGGACTGGTACATGGACACTGGAGCCAGTGAGCATATGTGTGGTAATAAAGAGTTATTTGAGAGCTTACAAGAGAAACTGTGTTCATCAAGAGTGAAAGTGGGAGATGGCAACCTACTAGATGTGAAGGGAGTTGGTACTGTTGTTGTGAATGCATGGGATAATAAAAAATACAGAAAAACAACACTTTCAAATGTGTTGTATGTGCCAGAACTGAAGTTTAATTTACTATCAGCAGGTCATGTGCTAGACAAAGGCTTTCATTTAATTTCAAACAGTGAACAATGCCAATTTATTGACAAAAGTGGTGAAGTTCGTGCAGTTGCAAACAGAGTCAACAAACTGTATAAAATGGATTTTGTTAATATTGGAACACAATCAGTGAGGTTTGCAAAAGAAACACAACCTGAGTTTATTAAACAGAGTCTAGACTTTGAGTTTTCAAATTGTCATTTGAGTGAAAGAGTGGAAAAGCTTTCTGATTGGCATAAAAAGTTAGCACATCAAAATTTAGAGCAAGTGAAACATTATTTACAAAAGGAAAACATAAAGTTTGAAGATGATAGCACTGAATTCTGTTGTGAAAACTGTCTAAGAGGAAAACAAGCAAGACTTCCATTTTTCTCAAGTAGTTCACGAGCAACAACACAACTACAACTTATACATGGTGATATCTGTGGACCTATGGAGACCACTTCCTTGGGTGGCAACCGCTACATGCTTGTCTTAAAGGATGATTTTTCAGGATATCGAACAGTATATTTTTTGAAACAAAAGTCGGCGAGTGAGGTTGTAAATTGTTTTGAAAAATACATAGCTAAAGCAGAGAGAGAAACAGGACTAAAAGTGCAAAAGGTACGTACAGATAATGGGAAAGAGTTTGTGAATAGTGAAATGAAGGCTATGCTAGAGAGAAAAGGAATTATCCATCAAAAGAGTTGCCCATACACTCCCCAACAAAATGGACGTGCGGAGCGGGAAATACGTACTTTGGTAGAGGCTGCTCGAGCGATGATTCATGATATGGATAAAAAGTTTTGGGCCGAGGCCATAAACACAGCAGCTTTCACCTTAAATAGAACAGGCCCCTGTCCCACTTCAAAATTGACACCCTATGAAGTTTACTACAATAAAGAGGGATGTGATGTTAAAATGTTCAAAGAGTTTGGAAGGAAGGTGTCCATCCACATTCCGAAGGAAAAGAGATTAAAATGGGACCCTAAAAGTACCACTGGATACTTTCTTGGATATGGAGAGGATGTGAAAGGGTATAGAGTGTTTGTGCCCTCTTCACAACAAGTAGAAAATAGAAGGGATGTTATATTTTTACCAAAACAGAGAGAAAACAGCTGTGAGTGTCAGCTACCACAAAAAGAGACCACTCATGTTGAGAAGAGTATTGAGACAGGTAACCAGAGTCTGGAGGAGCCCCTAGAGAGAGAGACTACAGAGAGTGAGAGTGATAATGAGAGTTTTGAGAGAGAGCCCACACAAATAGAGAGTGAAAGTGCTAATGAGAGTTTTCAGAGTTTAGAGGAAATAACAGAAGAGGAAGAAGAGTTTCAAAGAGAAGAAGAGGAGATAAGTAGAGAGAGACAAGAAGAGAGAACTTATGATCTTCGACCAAGAGAAGGTATCAAACCACCTGCGAGATATGATGATTTTGATATGAGTTTATTTTTATGCGAGGAAAATCTGAGTTACCAGGAAGTATTAAAGAGTGGAGAGCGAAGCCACTGGAAAGAGGCCATGGACTTAGAACTGAGAGTTTTAGAAGAAAATGAGACGTGGGAAATTGTGAAGAGACCAACCTCCGTTCAACTTATTGACTGTAAGTGGGTGTTTAGATGCAAAAATAATACTTACAAAGCTAGGTTAGTTGCTAGAGGATTTTTACAGTTCAATTTATCAGATGTTTATAGTCCAGTTGCTAGATTACCATCCATTAGAGTTTTCTTAGCGTTTTGTAATGAAAATACCTTACCTGTTCACCAGCTGGATGTTTGTAGTGCTTTTTTAAATGGAGATATTACTGGTGATGTCTATATTACCTTGCCTGATGGATGTGATAGAATAAAACTTAAAAATAATGAGTGTTTAAAATTAAAGAAATCATTGTATGGTTTAAAAGAGTCACCAAAGAACTGGAACAAAAAATTTAATGATGTAATGGTTAAGTTAGGTTTCATACAATCACATTTTGAGTACTGTCTATATATGAAGTCTGAGAAAAACTGTAATACATACATTATTCTATATGTTGACGACATACTATTGGCTTCAACAACTTGCAAAAATGTTGAATATATCAAAGATATGTTAAACCTACATTTTAAGATGAAAGATTTAGGAATCATAAACACTTTTTTAGGTATAAATATTACACAAGATATTGAGAAAAATTTAATTATAATGAGTCAAAGAGATTACTTAGAGAAATTACTTGTAAAATGTAATATGAGTGAATGTAATGCAGTGTCAACTCCAATGCAAGAAAATTATGATCATAGCATTTTAAAAAGAGAAAGTTCAGAGAGTAAAGAGTTAGAGAACAGATGTAGAATGGTAATTGGTTCTTTAATGTACGCTATGTTATGTACCAGACCTGATCTTTGCTTATCTTTGAGTGTTTTAAGTAGGTATCAATCTTGTGCCAGTAAAGATCTATGGAATGAGTTAAAACATGTGTTGAGATATGTGAAGGGAACTTTAGGTCTGTCACTAGTATTTAGGAAAGTAAAATGTCATGAAGATATTCTTGGTTTTGTAGATTCGGATTTTGCCGGAGACAGAGTAGACAGAAAGTCAACTGGGGGGCTAGTTTTCAAAGTATTTAACTGTAGTGTCATTTGGGGTTCTAAAAAACAAGCCACTGTATCTCTGTCTTCCACTGAGTCCGAGTTTCTAGCATTGTGTCTAGGCACTAGTGAAGCTTGTTGGTTAAGAAACTTGTATAAAGATTTAACTGGTTGTGATGTCAATGTAACAATTTATGAAGATAACCAGAGTGTTATCAAGTTATGTAGGAACCCTCAGTTCAGTCACAAGTTAAAACATGTAGATGTTAAATTACATTTTATTAGAGAGAAGATATCTTATAATATTGTAAACTTAGAGTATATAGGAACAGAAAATCAGTTAGCAGATATTTTTACAAAGCCGTTAGGCCGGACTAAATTTGAAAAATTTGTAAAACAGTTGGGATTAATGTAATAAACTGGGTCTGAGTATGCTAGGTATAATTAAGATGTCTTACATAATTAATTGTTTTATATAATAGGAATTAAGAAGAAAGGTTTAAAGAATGTTAAGTGAGTTTCTCAGAGTATAGATTAAAGATTTTTGTTTAGATTATTAGAATTAAAGGTAGAAGCCTTTTTTGTTGAAAAGATAGATTAGAGTAACTAAAGAAGATTTATGTTAAGATGGAGATGTTTATTATTGAGGAGGAGTGTTGGATGGCAATAATAAATAGCTGTCATCTGTCATCCATATTGATATGTCTATCTGTCACTTGTCACCTTGGTAATGGAATAAAAAGAGAGAAAATTACTGCTGCGTAATAGTGTTTTTTATTAAAAATCATCTGCAATCCTGGGTCAGGAGCAAGGTCTTCCAATACATCGAAGAGCTAGGAGCGTTACGATCCATACGAGCTTACACTTTTAAACAAATATGACCGACCACCAATGACAGAGTCATAGATAGAAACTTGTCACGTTACCAAATAATAAATAAAAAATACAGAATTCTGTAGTCCTTTGGATATTCTACTCCTATTATTTTACAGCGTCTACGGGAAGAAATTGGGTAGTCCTATTGATAGGCCGGGACCACTTGGCAAACTTCTTAGTAAAAGCCAACTATATTTAACGCTATACTTTTCGTGAATTTTGGATAGAGAAATCCCCTTATATTCATTTATTGCGCTTGGTTTAGTATATTACTGGCCTGTCACCACTCGCAGCACCCAGTTAGGCATGTCATTTCCTGTGTTCACCGATGTTACGTACTACTGTATCGGCTTTGGTACTAGCTGCTGCCTGCGGTTTCACCCAGGTGGAGATATTGCATTTCATGGCTTTATTTTTTTTGCGTGGAACCCTAATTATTTTTCTAAAATAAAAGTAACCTATATATTTATTTATTTATTTATTTATTATTAATACAAAGAAATATACAAATTTGGTTCTTATTGTCTTAAAACCTATGTTAGGTTTGTCTAGACAATATAAGTTCTCATTCTAGACAAACATGATGAAGATAACGATATCACTTACGTAAATGACACAATAATCGCGCGCGAGCATACGCAGATCGTACGATTACCAGTTAGATTAGTTATGATTACCTAAGTTACTCCTTATAACATCAGCTATACGCCATTGAAAGTCCCGTCAAAATCGGTTCTGCTGTTTCGGAGATTACCCGGAACAAACAGAGAGACAGACAAACATTTTAAAAATTGTGTTTTTGTTATAGGTATCGTATATACTTATGCATTTGGTAAAAAGCTGTTATTTTGATATTACAAACAGACACTTCAATTTTATTTATTTGTATAGATTGAAACATCACGATTAGTTTTACAATAATATTGTTACTTATTTCTGAAGTGGTTTCCTGGATATTGTTTTGAGAATAAACATTAACATACGCCTTTAGGTCTATTATATAGACAGAAGGTTAATTTCCTATATTATACAGTGAAATTACGGGGCTTATGAGACTTAATACCTAATGTCTCAGGGCAACGATTGCACTGCAGTGCCGCGCAGGCCCTTGTGTTTCAAAGTTCTAAGTGGCACTGCAATTGTTATGGGCCGGCGTTATGCTTACCATCAGGCAAACGGCCAGCTCGTCTCGTTACCAAATAATATAGAAAAAAAAATAAAAAGGGTCTCAAAAAGTTGACCTTGAATTTTATGCTCGTGTCAGGCATACAATGTATTGTTTAGTGACACTACCCTAGTGATACTACCCATGGGTAGTGACGATTATGTCATGACATAATGTTTTGTTCGGAGCTGATATCGTCTCGATATCCACTCTCTTTCAGCACCATTGTTTAGCTAGCCTGACCTTTACGTCAAGTTTGATATGTTTCGGAACTTGGATATTGTTCAGGTAGCAGTTAGGGTGTTCTTCCTTCCTTCCTGTCCATATCCCTTTTTTAAACGGGGTCGGCGCAGTACGTCTTCAGATATACACTGGTAGCACTGATAGACCGGCTCAGGCTTCCTGATCAGATGTGGTCTGTTCAGTTTATGTTATTATTAAATGGCAAACGGCTCAGGAGCTTCCTGGTGACTTTTTTTTTATGTTATTTGGTAACGAGACGACCTGGTCGTTTGCCTGATGGTAAGCATAACGCCGGCCCATAACAATTGCAGTGCCACCCAGAACTTTGAAACACAAAGGCCTGCGCGGCACTGCAGTGCGCTCGTTACTCTGAGACATTAGGTATTAAGTCTCATAAGCCCAGTAATTTCACTGGAAACTCTGCTCATCAAATCGGAACACAGTAATGCTTGCACACTACTGCTTGGCGGCAGACTTCACGACCAAACTACTAAACTTTAAATTTTTAGTTGTTAGCATTACAATCATTGTAATTAATATTTTTTAATTAAGAACGCCGAGACGAGTTTCTTGCCCTTCTTCTTGCAATTCCAATTTTACCAATTTAAAACGGGCACCGTGGGTTTCTGGAAGGTTCGTTGACTTTGAGCATGGATTGGTGTTCATTTATTATGTTCTGATAAAGACAGCATTAGTTTTAGTCAGTGATTCGGGTAATCGAATGTTGCAGAGGCCCGCTGTTAGAGTAATTTATTTTAACTTTCATAAGTGCTCTTTTGGGGCCTATTTGAAAAAAGAAATTAAAATTTGAATTTGAATATATCAACTTGTTCAAATGCGAACTTTGGGGATGGACTATCGAAATAGCATATAGCATCAACTGAGACAGTAGTCAAATGCTTACAGTTTAAAAACGGATACAGGAGTTTGAAACTCATTGCCGTAAGTTAAACGTCATTACTAAGTTATTCGAACTGCTCAACTTAACGCGATTTTATCGTGTGCACAAGATACATATAGGCAGTGTAGAATCCCGACTTCCAGCCCACCAACACTACAACCACTACAACATGCGCACACGACCGCTCCGCTTGGCGGTCGGAATAAGACTGACTCATTTGACACGACCCGTTCAAGATCGACTCGACCACCGGATAAAGTCAATACACTACAGGCAGAACGACCTAAACTCAGGTTCGAGCATTTAACAGAGAGCGAAGAGGCGTGGCCCCAATCGCGACGCGTACTATAACAGCTTACGCAGCTTCAAGAATCTAGTTGACATGTTGATCGTGGTCGTATAAATAAATAAATACAAATACAAATCGTTTATTTTGACATAAAAGTATTTACATAGTTATGCTGAATCCATAGCCTCCCGAACTAGTATACACTGTGTTTCAGGAGTCAGTGGCTTCTCCTATTTAATAGCTAGATACTAAAGTTTTATGTCATACATCATTCATTACAATCAATTCTATTGTTCGATATACGTATGTAGGGTATGAGGATGCGCAAAACGCACGCGCTCCTCTGTGTGTGTGTGGGTATGTATGTATAGCGTATGTAAGTGTCATGTATGTGTGTGTCATGTTTGTGTGAGTTGTGTATGTACGTGTATGTACAGGTGATTGTGTATGTGATATTTTGTTGTGTATATATTATAATGATTGTTAAAAATACAAATTTGCCAACAGGTTTTCAATTTCCTCATAATTATAACGTATGAAGAGAGAAAGATCAAATCAAAACTCGAAAGATTACTGACGTCTTGACGAGCCCTTACTGTTTTCGTGTTATTACAGAGCTGAGTGGGTGTTTATATCCAACAATCTATTTAGTTAGTGAATGAAAATGTCAAGACGTGAAACAGTCTGTACTGAAAGCACGTCGTGAGAGATGACAAGTCTTTCAGTATTCTGGGTCTACGCTTTGTACTGTGTAACGCCTTGTTACTTTACTATGATATGATATTCATTCGTCTTTGACTTAGGTTGTGTACTCGAAGTTACGATCGCTGCATACGTAATTTTAACTGAGACGGAAAGAGACGACAATATTTGGAAACTTCGTTTCTTGAAAATGCATAAGAAAGAGCATATGCCACGGGTAGACGACGACACGGCGACGTAGCACGCAAGGGTCCCGTAATGTCCCACCACATGAGTGCCACATCCCATCCGTGGTTACGCTGCGTACTATACACAGTGTCTACCATCGCTCCAAAGAGCTCAGTAGTTACGCGCACGCGTCGTATTTATCAAGCAAACAAATTGGACGACGAAAAATTAATAGAATGCTGATCACATCCAGCGTTGTATAGTCTTGCAGACCCAATCGGCCTTATTACAAAACGAGTTTTAACGCTAAACTGGAGTTTAAACCGTAGTTTTGCCAAATTTCTTATTACAAAAAGCAGATTAGCACTTAGGTCTTGGTTGACTATGGTGTCAAAGTTAGTCTTGCCGGGCACCTAGTTTAGCGACGGTTTAAGCATTTATTTTAATGGCGGCCACGTATTCTACTTGTCAAATCGTAAAAAAATTCATATATTTTGTATTAAAGTAAGAAGGGGTGGTGTGGTATTAGGAAGCGTGGATGAGTAGAATAATAGCTTTTAGCAAAATATATAGGAAATACTTATAATATCGAAAGTATACATAGTAAAAACAGAATATATTACAAGAATTGACAGTACACACAATCAACAAAACATGTTGCTATGGTTACTTAGCCATAGTGTGCCATTGTATAGGTTGGATATATAAGGAGTATCTCCTTAACATTTTTTTCATATACGTAAATACCTAATTAGGATGTTTTGAATTACTCGCAATGATCAAAAGTCATTTAAAAATTACCTACAATATTTGTCGATATTAGAAAATAGTATTGTGTGACAAAATAGCTACTTATATTCCAAAATAAAAATTAGTACATTATGTCAATTCTACATTTCGTGTATCCGTAGCATAAAGACATTTATTATCTGTGGAAATAATTTCTACCATAGCTACAGTTTGGTATTAAGTTGTCTTGGCTTTATTCATCTTTTGTAATAAGGTTTGGTTTATAGGTCGACTCTAAAGATAGTTGAAGACAAATTGGTTGTCGACCAAAGTCGAGTTTAACGAGTTTTTTGTAATAAGGCCGAATGTATTTAGACTCGAAATATAAAAATTATCTGTGGCGTACAATTGCAGTCAAATTAGCACTCAATGAAAACGTTATGTAGGTACCTATGCTAGTTTAATTTCATTCTTCAAATTAAATTCTTTATTTCATTATTGTAAGTTTTATTTATTTCATTCATATGTTGTTTACAATAAATAGGTATTGATATCTAACAGTAAAGGAAAGTAACTAAATGTGGTGTTGTCCTTATGGGCTAGTAACATTACAACATTACCTACACAAATTATATAGGGTACATCACCTATTACATTCATTTCCTATAGCACTACTCTATGGTCCTGTGCAAGTTGCCGACAAGGTAGGACCATGTTGTTTCGCCACAGTAAATAAATTGTCAGATACGTTACTTTATTGATGAAAATTAGCATTAACATAACTGGTAACAAATCTTAATTTGTAGAATATTTATGTAATTTATGTTTTTAGTCGATTATATTGCTTGTGATATTATGACTTGTAAAATATGAAGTCGAATGATATCGAATTTGTCCATTTAGTATGGTTAGGTTCACACTGATGTCTTGTGTTGTGTCGGGGCGCCTTGTGTCTTGTCCCACTCCGTTGTAAGATTCGATCTCGTTCTGTCGCGTCACGACACGCCCCGACACTGCAATCTGCAACCGGCTTTATATTCTTTGTGCAGTCTCTCACAGACAAAGAGTTTTGTTATCTGCTCACAGAGGATATAATGCTATAAGCTAGACAGTCTTTGGTCAACTGACTCAATTTTTCTAGCGCAGCGTTATATTTCCTACGTAGTATTTCTATTATCTTTTGTTATATTATTCTCTTTGTCTTCTTTTTGAAAGGTCACCAAGACAATGTCATCTAGCCACAGACTTAATATCTGTGCATCTAGCGTACCGTTATATCATAGACTACTCTATGGAGAAGTCGTTATCAAAGAATATACTAGTTGGAGTTTTGGCGGGAATGTGAAAATGTGTTGTTGTTGATTTTGTGTTATTTACTAAAACCTATGTTTTATCGAGTGTTAATGTGTAATAATGGTGGATTATTAACCATTAAGTGTTCGTAAACGCGCATGAGTGAAAGGCAAATAGTACAAAGACGAAAAACGTGTATTTTCATATTCTATCACCGCTTTACTGAAGCGTCACTTCGACTCGACCGCGCCTAGACTAAACTGTAAGAAAGAAAGAAAGAAAGAAATTATTTATTTCGAAACTAGACACACACACACAGCTTGAGCAAGTCACAACAAAGAGAACAAAAATATTTTTACATAATATAATAGGAAATAATGAAAGAAACAGAAACAATAAACCAGACAAATAAATACGTGATAACAATACATACTGAATATGTTAATAAAATTAAGATGTGAACCGCTGCCATGTGCGGAGTTCCGAAAATGGTCGGAGCTCAGCACGTGCTGTGAACAGTGAACTGAACACAGCGCTGATTTTCAGCTCCGACCAGTAAGTGACGCACGGACAATAAAACAAAAAGTATATTAAAAATTAGTACATATCAATAAATAATAATAATCATATTACATTACCAATATATTATATTACAAACCATGATACTGACATATTTAAAAATAACATAAAGGAAAAAAATAAATAAAACTTTATTATATGTGTATATATTTGCTAATGGCAGATACAATGCTTGTGAGGTCAGCCACCACAACCCGTATTAAGTACATATATATAATTATATATATATATATCAATCTTACTTGTTATGTTTATCTTATGCCACACTAACTCATTAGATTCGACTGTGAAACATTTAAAAAAATAAAAAGGAAACCAATGACTTTGTTTTGTGTGCTCTTTACTATAGCGTCTATAGGCTTGCGTTTTACTGGTATCTCACCTGGTGGTAAGTGACAAAGCGGTCGACGATGTAGAACGCTTACCTAGAAGATACCTGTTCACTCGTGACTCGTAAAAAACGCTGTTTATGGGGCAGACTTTTGTAAATCTAACAGATGTTTCTTGTATTTTAATCTAAAATTAAATTTACATCTAAGATTACGCAGAGGAGGGGGCAGACAATTCCAGCACTTTGTGGCACAGAAACGAAAGCTACCTCGAAATGAAGCAGTACCGTGTTGTGGTGTCTTTAGCAAATAAGACGATGCCCTGGCCTGATATCTTCTATAGTCACTAGCCCAAACAAACTTAGAGTACAAATATAATGGCTTCTGAGAGTTCACCACCCCAAACATCAAAGTAGCAAGATGCAAGTTTCTTCTGTGTTTCATATTTAATAAATTGTATTTATTCAGAAAAGGCGAAATATGACTACGCGGAGGCACATCAAAACAGAATCTAGCACAAGCATTTTGAACTCTTTGAATGAGACGAGATGTTTTGGAAAGTAAGCAGGGGCCATACACTGAATCAACGTAATTAAATTTGGACAAAATAATCGATTCAACCAACATTATACGGAGGTCTGTACTCAGGCAATTCCTTATTTTGTATAAGACTTTCAAGCGGTAAAAACAATTTTTGGCAGATTCTATAATGTGACGTTCGAACTTAAGCCTCTCATCCATGACAAGACCAAGATTTCGCGCTTCAGAGACACGTTCGATATGCACTCCATCGATAGCCAGAAGTGGATTCGCCAATGTGATTTTATGTATTAAATTTTTGGTGCCTAAAACCATATATTTTGTCTTACTTGCATTAAGTAATAATGAGTTGGACATAGCCCATGTATGAACCCGTTCCAAATCTTGATTAAGCTTTGCCTCTGCAGATCGGGTGTCTTCTGGTCGAAAGGATAGATACAATTGAATGTCATCGGCATAAATATGGAACTTACAATGCTGTATACAATTGATAATATCTGCACTGTATAAAATAAAAAGCAAGGGACCCAGGATCGATCCTTGTGGCACGCCTCGAAGAACTTCGCATCTCTCAGATGTCAAAACTTCTCCATTATCCCTCTTGATCTCAACAAATTGACTTCGATTACTTAAATATGTATCAAACCAACGAATCACATTGTGATCAAAACCATAGAAGCTTAATTTAGAAAGTAGAAGAGATGTATTGATAGAATCGAATGCACGGGAGAAATCTAGCAAAACTAAAACTGTGCCCATTCCTTTGTCCTGGGCAGCAATTATATTATCCGTGACATCTGTAACGTGACTTGACGACTTTCATGCACCAAAACTAGATATTTATTATATATTATTATTTATATAACTCGACACTGGCTAAATACTCAAATCACGTGGAGCCAAAAACAAAACCAAAAAAAAAAGAATATAGTTACTCTGACGTTATCAAAGAGAATACAAATACCTACTACGTGTCGTTATATTCCAACCAATGATTAAAGAAAAGTAGAGGACATGAACTAAAGGTACGAATTGCGCGCCGTAACAGAAAAAAAAATGGCATCAAATGTCGAGCCACAGCTCTTCACACAGCACTTTGGCATGGTAGCCTATATCACATGCAACTTCTCACTTGCATTAATAATTCTGTAGAACTACTTTTTTATATAATTTAGTCGCACGATTGATTTCAATGCCACTTCAAAAACTCGCTCTGGACTGGAAAACAAAATGTCGGGCTTGAAAAATCGGCCGACGGGCGGGACATGCGTACGTCATTAATTGTATGGATATCTAGAACACAACATTTCCATAGATAGTTACTTATATATGCTGCCTCTATCTATATATTGGAATCTCTTAAGGGGCAGAATTCGGCGCGCCGCTATCTCGCTCGCGCATCTCAACATTTTTGAAGATAAACAATCACTTACTATAATAATGAAAAATCGCATTCGGTGAAATTGCTGACAATAACATTACAAAGGTTATACAAAATTTTCATTTTGATCCATTCAAGTTTTCAAATCTAAAAATGGGATTTTATGTTTTGCCCATTTTCATGTATGAAATCTTGATCGGATCAAAATGATACTTTTGCCGTACCTTTGTAATGTTATTGCCAGCAATTTCACCGAATGCATTTTTTCATAATTATATTAAGTGATTATTTATCTTCAAAAATGTTAAAATGCGCGAGCGAGATAGCGGCGCGCCGGGTTCTGCACCTTAATTATATTCTCTTTCACTGTTTTTTTTTTGTTTTGTTTTTGGCTCCACGTTATTTGCGTAGGTATTTAGCCAGTGTCACTATTCTGTTCTTTAATGCACAAATTATATAGGGTATCTTTAATGTTGTGCTTTAAAGCTACATAATATATATAGTAATCTGGATGAGTTTTGGCGGGAATGCGAAAATGTGCTGTTGTTGAGTTTGTGTTATTTACTAAAACCTATGTTTTATCGAGTGTTAATGTGTAATAATGGTGGATTATTAACCATTAAGTGTTCGTAAATGTGCATAAGTGAAAGGCAAATAGTACAAACACGAAAAACAAGTATTTTCTCATTCAAACCAAAACTCCATAGAAGCATTCAGTAAAGTATCCACCGCTTTACTGAAGCGTCACTTCGACTCGACCACGCCTAGACTAAACTTTAACGTGACTGACGACTTTAATGCATCAAATCTAGAGAACTATTATAACTTGACACTGGCTAAATACGCAAATCACGTGAAGCCAAAACAAAAAAAAAAAATAGTAATCTGTGGCTTTAATGTCACTATCCAGTCGAAGTGACAGTTTATTTTTTTAGTTGAAATACTAAGAAATTCTCAAAAATGATTGAAACGGGTATAAGAATCGCGATCCGGCTGCCTATATTATTTATTCTCTGCGGCGTTTTGACTGTTAACATTATGTTTAACGTGTTCTTCGTTGGGTGCGTGCAGATGATCAAGGCCATGAAGGAATGGCACCAACTGATCAATTAGGTACGAATGTAAGTGAATTGTAAAGTTTAGTTTTCGATGACACCTTTGATTATAAACTGGACACACCTATGATAAATAATCTGGGCTTAGTAGTTTTATTATAAACTAGCTGTTCCAAATGACTTCGTCTAAAAAGTACCTGTCAGGAGCAAGTCCATCACAAATTAGGTTCCACTGATCTCTACCAACGAATACCTGGTTGGTAAGATCTAGGTCTCTGATCGCATTAAAATGTTAATGTGCTAAATAAATGTATGTATTTTTTGCTACGAGAGCAAGAACTACATTATAGTAGTAGACAAGTAGCTGGTACATCTATACAAATAAATAAAATTGAAGTGTCTGTTTGTAATATCAAAGTAACAGCTTTTTACTAAATGCATATGAAAGTATATACGGTACCTACAACAAAAACACAATTTTTTAAACGTTTGTCTGTCTGTTTGTTCCGGGTAATCTCCGAAATGGCTGGACCGATTTTGACGGGACTTTCACTGGCAGACAGCTGCTGTTATAAGGAGTATCTTAGGCTACTTTTATTTTGGAAAAAGAATTAAGGTTCCGCGCAAAAAAATAAATCCATGAAATTCAATAACTCCGCGCGGGTGAAACCGCTGGCAGCAGCTAGTCTGAAACAAAATGCACGCTACAAACGGATTTAAAGATTCCGCGGTAAATTATACCTGGTGGCGCGCAAGTGATGTACTCGTATGTAGCGTAAAGCGGAGACGTCGTCACTTTGAGCCCACGCAGGGAGTGAAAAAGATAGCGCTAGCTGACTGTATTGCTGTTCTTGTCTATTCCACGCTCGTTGCAATATCATGGTTATTTTGACAGCAAAACGCGAACTTGGTCGGCTTAAATATAATTATGCTAGATATGTATACATTTAGCAAATGTGCAAGCAGCTGCAGAGCATACTAGTTTTAAGGTTAAATGTTTACCATACAAACTTTGCATGACCTTCTTACGTGTCCTGCTGTTATTTTGAACTCATAATGACTTAACATAGCCCTAATTTAAGCTTATATAGACGCAAAATCAGTAATATTATGATTTAATAGCCTGGAAGTACATTTTTTTAGCCTAATATTTCGAAATATTTTACGATTGTAGTGGTACGATATTATATAGCACGCGCTCGTAGTGTGAGTTACATTTTCATGATGTGCGTGCAACGTGCGTTGTCAGATTGTGCGTGCAAGCGAGAATACATTACTTTGCGAGAGCAGAGCCGCGCTATATCGCAACGTGCGACGTTGCCGCTCCGTGTGACATAAAATCAAAACCACAAAAAACAACAATTCAAATAAGCGAGAGTTATACAACTCAGTGCTGCCAGACCTTGCGAGTGTAACATTTTGAGTAACTTATGACATTATCGCGTAACTCTCCTGCTATATGAAATTTTTATTTAGGACCTTTTCATAGAGATTACCATTAATTTGTATTATAGACGCGTTTGCTTAAAAAAATAGGGGGTTTCAAGTTTATCAACAAAGAACACGTTCAGGGTGATGATGGGGATAATAAGTAATTAATTATTATCAAAGAAAATTTCCTAGCAAGCTTTATCGGGAAACACAGCTATGAGCTCAAGTGACTTATAGTATTTTTTATTTTACTGTAACAATACTCAGTACGCGAACCTAATCAATCAAGACACTACTTTTGGCCGCAGTAGACTGGCCAAATTGAATGTAACGTACTGGCAACACAAAATACAAATTTTGTTGTGTTCTCAGTTCGCAGTTTTTAGGTTAGGTTAGTGTTTGTATTTTGCAGCATAATGTTTGTATTCATCATCCAGCTGTTATAACAGCAAAATTAATAGACCTAATAGATCAAAACCGTGTTATAAAACTCATTCTGTCCTAAAAGTAAACCGAAAATAGGTTCGTGGTCAGCTCAAGCGTTTCCATGGCGACGAAGTTTCGTAAGTATTGAACCTATGTAAACAAACATGGAACAAATTTTTTGAATTTTGAGATACTAAGCAGGTACTTATTTCATTTTTACAGACGGGAAGACGCATGGCGAAAAACATCTTAGCTAAGCTCAGCTTAGATTTTTTTGTCAAACCCAGTTCAAGTTCTGATGTGTTACCTCGTTTGACTAAGCAACACCGAATCCTCAGCTAGGAATCTACCTACCCAACTGAGCTAGGCAGGTAAACACGCCCCTCAGCGTACCTTCAGCACGCCAGGGGCACCCTCTATGTCAATGGGTCCTGGAGGACGACCCCTCCCAAGGAATCCCCATTACACCTTTGACAATAAAAAATGATAGAAAATCAAGACGGATCCGTGTTGAGGTTGACTATAACACAAAATAGACCAGTAACACAGCAAACCATGCCTGAAAACGTCCAAGAAGTAATTGTCAACTGATATGGTGTCCGGTCAGCAAAATGATTCTAAAATGAACTAGTTTTGCTGAACATTTTCAAAAGCAGTTCGTCCTTCTGGATTCTATATCAACGAGGGATATGGGTTTCTAGGAGCAAGCCCAGATGGCGTGATTACTAATGAAGAAGCGATTTTAGAATGAAAGTGCTTTCCTTCGTTGATGGTTGATCGAAGATATCGAAAGCGCTGCCAAGGAAAATAAAATTCACTTGTATTCAAAGAGGGAAGATAAAAAAAAACACACTTTATTATTACCAGGTACAGAGCCAGCTAAGAGTCAAAATGAAGAGATTTTATTTGGAGTGCTTTATCTCATCAGCCCAACCCGCAAGAGTAGTAGAAATTGAGAGAGATGAAGAGTTTATCCTGGCGGTGGTTGTCTCACTTATTCTAAAATCGATGTAATAAACTAAATAACAATAAACAACTTTTATAGTAGCAAAAATAGGCGACATGCTTGATCTCCAAAGTGGACACACGCATTAAATCTTTTTAAACGTTACCTAGTCTTTCATTTTACTTTTCAATCTAGCACAAAAACTAGGTAATTGTTATTATTACTAAGTGCAATAGATATTCTTCAGCACAAAATGAGACTATAGTATTCCAGATTCGAACTCTGGTTCTTCAAATCGCAAGTGACAACTGCGCTAATTCGTAGCTTTATACTTCGGCCAATTTTAGTATACCGATAATACTGTTTTCCCATTTGCATGTGTGTGTGTCGTTCATTTACATATACAGGAGTGCGGTTTTGATTAACATTTTCTCAAAAGTGTAGTTATCAATGGGTTCAACTATATTTGATATGTGCTAAGAACAAATTGATAATACGGCAAAATCACCTAAAATGAGTTTATTTCTCGCTACTTAGAGTAAAATAAATAAAAACATGTTTTTGGAGAAACAGCGCCATCTCGTGGGATAAGTTGCTTAGCGACACGAGATGTTTGTTCTTAAGCACGCTTATTAGACTGCTTATAAGCAAGCTCCCGAGCATGTGTGTCCGTACCTTTACAGGAGTGAAATTTTTGAATGTCACCGAGTGACTAAATAACAGCGATATGACAGATACCTAGTCACCGATTTACAAAAAGTCATATTTTTGAACCTCAGCGGTGTCTAAAATTATCATACCTATGATATCGTTTACGAATGGGTACTCCCTGCTCTTAAACGATATCATATGTATTTAGTGCCAATTTTGACTTGAAAACAATTTCCATCTTAAAAAATAAAATTGAATAGTTGAATAGTTTATCTATGGTCAAAGCTGAGAAATAGTTAGGTACATGTTTTTTGTTTTTTTTTCGTGGCCAGTTGCATCTTCGTAATACAGGGTATGACTTTCAAAAATACGACTTTTGCAATTTAGTGATTTCAAAGTCATCGCTGACAATTTTGTCACCGGTGATTTCAATATACTCGTGAAATTAAAAAGTCGGTCGGTCCCCTGATCGGGAGCTCACGTCACTAGTATTAATCCATCAACGCGTGAAGTCAAGCGCGAACAAGACTGGCATTATTTGTAAAATGATTTTATATTAATGGAAAACAAAACCAAAACTGAAACGTACGGGCATTTCAATATTACCGCTACATGTGATTTTCGGTTATTTTTCGGACCAGCCGTTTTAAGCTCTCTTTTCAGTGAATATTATTTTTGATGGGATAAAACGCATATAACTAAGAGAGTGATGAATATGAATGTTGAGTGATGGAAAAGTTGACGAAGACCAAAGAAAAGATGGATGGATTGTGTAAAGGCGTACTTATATGAATGAATTGGAAGAGTTAGAAAGAAAGAAAGAAAATACATTTATTTTTGGACAACACAACATTACATTAGATTACAAATAACACAACAGAATTTAAAAATAACAATAAACAATGTAATGTTGTGATGTCAGGAAAAGGTCCTGACTCAGCACAATAGCTAAGGTCAACGACCCTAGTCACTGATTTTTAGTTGGAACCCATCATGACATCACGATCGTAAGGACGACTAAAAAGCAACTAAAAACAGTATAAAATAACAATAATCACATAACTAAAAAAACACAATTAATTAAAAACTAGTCAGACAAAAAATAGAGATTATAAAAAAATTAAATGAGAAAATAATCAAAAAGCATAATCAAAAGAACATGAAACGTTGACGGCTGACAGAGGAGAGTAGAAAGAAAAAGACGAAAAAAGCCCCAATGAAATGGAATCGGGGCAAGATGATGAAATGCGAGGCTGGTTAAAGACTTCATGTTAATTGGTAAGTGCATTCATGGATGCTTTATTTCTTTCGCAGGTGGAATCTGAAGGCGGCGATAAGACCGGCTCCCCGGCCCTGCCCTTATGCCCAGCAGGTCGACCTGATGTCGAAGTGGAACCCTTACTTAACGAAGGTAGGCACAAAGTTAATTATCATTAAGGTTAGACCAAGCTGTGTCATGTGATGGGTTAGAAAACTATTTAAAAAAAAATACGAGGGTGGCTTTGTTGCGAACCGTCGGTGATTGGCGACATCGTGCGCCTGGACTCCCTGGGGCTAGCTTACCCCTGGGGCCTTACTCGGAAAATCGAACGTCGAAGCTTCGGCTGACGGATCGAATTTTTTCTACCATGAAAGTGTTCCTGAACCAACGTTCGATTTGATGTCAATCACTTTTCATTTTGTCTTTCATGATAGGAAAACTGCAATCCGTCAGCCGAAGCTTCGACATACGATTTTCGGAGTAGGACTCCTGATCCCGGCTTGTCGTAACTGACTGACCGGGGGTGGAGAACGCAAGAGCTTAAATCTTATGCTTAAAGGCTTAAAGCACGGCTGTAGCGCTTTAGTGAAAAGTGCGCAAACCTCAACACCCTTTAGCTATCATTTCTAACGTCGCCTCATATGGTAGCCCTTAAGAGGAAATCGTTCAGTGGAAAATATTGAGCATAATATGCTGAGATATTTTGAAATGAGGTAGAAGCAACAGGTGCCGAGCTGATTTGCAGCAGTAATAAGAGTTTCTTCATCAACATAAACCTATTATACTCTCACTGCAACGCTAGTAAATGTGAATAGCTGTAGAGCGTAAAAAGATATGCTTTAAACTATGCTTATCAGCTGGCACAGAAGCATGTGTGCCAATACATTTATTGTTGCTCGTTTAAACATCGCTTTGAAAATACCGAACTGTTAAACTAAACGCGAGCTCCGGAATATGTAGTAGCGTTAGCAAATAGTATGTAATGCTTCTAAATGCTCGCTAAGATATGGTTGTGAATTTAAGGAAGCCACTTATAACTAAGATCCTACACGAGTGGTTCTCGCAACACGGGAAACCGAATGTAAACCGCAAGAGACGCAAGTTACTATGAACAGTGGGCAGTAAACTACGCAGTCTAGATTGCGTCCTAGAACATTCACAGCAAATTATGTCTGCTGCGGTTTATATGTGGTTCCCCTCAATGATATAACCACCCGTGTAGTATGGGCCTTAAAGCAAAAAAAAGAGGTAAACCGTTTTACTAAGCGTTTTACACACTTTTTTGATGCTCGCTTAAAAATTTAATGGTTGTGAATTATATATGGAAGCCGATTATAACGAAGAAGCCTACAAAAACCAGTACAACCTCATCTTCTACTCGGTTTTCCGGTGCTCATTCAGTAATGGTTTTGAATTGACGGAAACCCCTTATGACTTAGAAGCCTACTATATAAGTAGAACACTGCATTCTTCTCAATTTTAGGATGCTCAATCAAAAATTTCATGGTTGTGTAATATTATTGAAGCCGAATATAACTAATAAGTCTTCAAAATAAGTAGAACATTATGTTTTACTCGGCTAGTGTCGCTCATTCAGTAATGGTTATGAATTTTAAGTAAATGGCGTAAAATTATAGAATCCTACACTAGTAGGTCTTTTTTTTAAAGTTGTAAGCCGGCAGAGATGCAGCAGATACATTACGTTCCACTTGCCTTTTTGTTGCTCACTCAAAAATGGATGCGAGAATAACCACAAAAAATGCTGTGGAATATCTAGCAATTGCGAATATATAAAGCTTCTTAGTGTTCGCTAAGATATAGTTGTGAATTTTGGGAAACCACTTATCACTTAGACGCAAAATAAGTAAAACATTGCGTTCTACTCAATTTTTGTATGCTCACTCAAAAATTTACGGTTTACGGTTTAAGACATTTATTTCTCTAAAATAAAAAAAAATAATCTAAAAAAATTTCATGGTTGTGAATTTATGGAAGCCGATTATAACTATAAAGCCTACAAAATATGTAAACATTATATTATTCCACTTGGTTTTTTGACACTCAATCAGAATTGGTTGTGCGTTTAGGTAAACTGCTTATGACTAAGAAGCCTTCAAGAGAAGTAGTTCATTATTTTCTTGGCTTTTTGACGCTCACTCTGAAATGCTTGTGAATTTAGGATTATCTTTTAACTAAGAAGTATAAAAAAGAAGTAGTTACATTATTTTGTCCTTGGCTTTATGACGCTCACATTAAAATGGTTGTGAAGCTGTTTTTTACCAAGAAACCTTTTCTCAGTGAGATTCGTTTGCATTCGTAATTATTTTAATTGGAATGGTATCAAGTGGTTTGAACAAATATTAACGAATCGCTTAAACAATGCCTAAACATTACTCTGATATTGTATTACAAAGTTTCTCTTTGTTGAGTTTCCTTTTCAAATACTTGTATTTATACGCTGAAATGAAATACATAGAATAATTAACTTATTAAATTGTAAATCACAGAATTCGTGTTACAGTAAATTTTCAGTGATTGTTTTGTTTTTTAAATGCAAAATCACTTTGTCTACCTACATTATTTATCGATTCTATGAATTGTACTACATATATACCTACATATATGTACGTATACTGCATACATACATACATATGACATATATGCTTGTTTGGAATGTGAGAATAACAACTTTTCACTAAATGCATATGAAAATAAATACTTAACAAACACAATTTTTAAAATTTTTGTCTGTTTGTTTGTTGCGTTTGCTTGTCAGAATTGATTTCGTGATACTCGAAATCCGCGCTTGACGCAAATGCGTTGTTATTCTGACAAGCAAACGTACGTTTGCGTAAGCGTCTACGCTGCCCCTTAGCGAAGAACACACGGCCTGGAATCTAGGACATTAACAGCGATAATCTAAGCTCAATACATTATCGCTTTTAATGTCCGGACACGTTGTATAACGCAACTGTGGCTTGTAATGACTATTGATCTTTACGGATAATCCTGAATGGATCTCGCTGTTGCTCGTTTATTTCAAGGCCTCACGTGCAGTGCGATACGCATCACATTATCATGGTTAGTCTGGAAATCCGAAACATCCGAGCTTTATAATTCCTGACATTTGATTAATCAACTAAGAGCATTTTGTGAATGGTAGGACTAACTCTTCTACGAGCGTCCGTCTGGACATACGCAGAAGAGTTCAGGTTTCGTTCAGAGATTTCGAGCACAGTAACGCGAGCATTATACTACTTGGCGACAGAATCTATGCTTGTAAAATGGACCGGCCCGCTCGTCACCTATGTTGTTATACCCTAACTAGGGTCATATGTAAGGTCACCTACTAATATAAGACCTTTCTGTAATGTACATATGATGCAATAAATGATTGAATATGAATATACAAGAGCAGAGCGGTGGCCGGTGGCAACCACACAGACGAATACTCACAAAAGAGTTAGTCTTACCACCTTGTTTCAGAGATTAGCGTTCGTTAACAGACGTACAATCTTTACCTCCATAAAATATTCCAACAGTAGTATAGATGATATTTTAACACACACTCTATTATGCAGGCACTAACGTTGTATTACCTATCTTCCAACTAAGCATATGAGCAATTATGAAGTTCTCGGCTTCGTGTTTATGTTCATAATGGGGTAACTTCAAGTAGAGTGGCTCTCGTGTCACGTCCGTCACGTGCCGGACTTGACGATCGGCGTGACGGTCTCGGTCGGGGCCTTTAGGGATATAAAGTTATACGGTTGGTATCTGTGAATCTGTTGGCTGAATCTTTGAAATTGAAGCAAAGTTGTAACAAAATATTCTGCTCCAAACTTTTGAAAATCTCTGGCCAATATCAGAGTCGTAGGTAATTATGTAAATATCAAAAATGTAACGGAAAACAGACCGATTCCAAGACTAAAAAGAATCTCCACTTGAGGCTAGATATAAATTTATATTCACGAGAATAGTGCTTCGACAGTTTTGGAATAAGAACGATGACTGCGAGCACAGATTCTATGCTAAATAGTGATCAGGTGAACTTACTTTATACATTGTAACGGGATATTTACCGTGATTATTATAAGCTGGTGAGCTCCCGATATTTCGACGCTGTTGCAAGCATCATGTTCACGGGAATACTGCTACTCACCAGCTTATAATAATCACGGTAAATATCCCGTTACAATGTATAAAGTAGTAAATAACCGTGAAAGTCTAAAACAGGTGAACTTAGTTCAAACGACGTTTGAGTACTGGATTCAGAATACGGGTCTGAGGGTATGAGTGGCTGCAACCCAGCCACAAGCTGAAGCGGTGGCTCTCTCTCACACACTCGACCACAAACGCCGGCTTCTCCCCACCCGCACAGAATAGGTAGAAAATAGAAAGGGTGCTTGCGCCGTCAAAAAGCTCCGATTGCCCCTTCTGTTCTCTCTATTTTGTGGCTACCAGTGGCTGCTTCTAGTGGCCGCGTTCGGTGACGCAATGTGCGTCTACTCTAATATAGACATAGGTGACCATTATCGCTGGAATAGGCTTGTGGGATTCTACCACGCGAGTGTATCCGGAAGCCGCCGGCTGGGTTTGATTCAAATATCCAGGAACCAAACTTTTTCATATGCGTATTTAGTAATCGAAGGTTTTAAACGAACTGTTGTTGTGACCATTGTCACACTCGTTTTGATTTTATTGCTAAACTTGTATTATTTAGAACTGAAATGCTCGTGGTAAAAAAGCTATTAGATAAATAGCTTTTTTTATTCGCGCACCGCAGCTCTGATATTAAATTACTTTCAATACATAATTATATAGTACTTATATATATTAAAGAGGTTTTTTTTCTTAATTTGTTTTTTGTTTATACCAATCTCTCATGCTTTTGACAGATTAAATTAATAAAATGTGTTCAGCTTTGTAAAATCCTATTTTAGATAAGAAATATTTTTAGGTATTTCTTTTGTTATTGTGTACAGTTTTCCAACAAAAGCGATGAAATAAAACAACCTAACGAAGAAGTGTACGCAACTTTGCAATTTCTAATAATGGTTCGAGTTCTAAAATTCTCCAGATTGTTTCAATTTGATTTCTTTTTGTTTAAGTTTTTTTTAATCAAGATTCTTTGTAATTAAACAATGCTTTAGACTGCAGAAATCTATAAAATTTATTTCTATTATAAATTATGTGTTTTTCTATACTTGTCCAATAATGTAAACAAACTCAGCGGATGCCAATCAAAAACATCAATAGTTGTCCAATCGAAAATCAGTGACATGGTTCTAGAGTATCTGTCGACGTCATTGGTTGGTGAGCCAACGAGTTTGTTTAAATTATTGGGTACCTAAGAAAATCTCGACTACAAATCTCGTAACAATCACTATTACCTAATTCGTACTTATCGATAAACAATCGAAGCGCGATAATGTTTTCGGATCCTTTCGAGACAATAAAAGAAAGATTAGCAGCCAAAAAACACGCGCCTTTACTTTTAAATCATTTAGAAATTTCAAGAGGAATAAAATTCCGAACAGTTCAGTAAACCTACCCCAGTCAGTGCTAAAAGAAAATGGAGGAATATATTTGAATTGCTAATTGGTACAGGAACCAAAAAGGCGACGTTTTTGTTCGATTGTTTAAATAAAAAAAAATGGTTGACGGCATATTCACCGTGGTTGATTTTAAATAGGACTGTTGTAAACTGTAACCCTTGGTTTGGTATATCTGTATTCTTTTCTGATATCGCTACGAGAATGCAGCCTTTTCATTTTTGATACATTTTATTCGTATGTCAGTGTCAATTGTCTCTTCGACATTGACTTTGACAGATCGTATTAGTGTAGCAGTGTATTAGTGTACTAGTGTAGTGTGTAGTGTCATTGACCATTACGATAGGGTAATGATTATCAAATTTGGTTATGGTATTTGATGGAATATATTCAAATGTTTGGAGTGATATTTCCTCATTATGTTCAACGCGGACAATTATCATTATCAGTCGGATGTCGTAGATTACGGCCTCTCCCATAGGGGCACATTAGACGCTCAAGCAAACGTACGTTTGCTTGTAAGAATAACAACGCTTTTGCGTCAAGCGCCGATTTCGTCATACTCGAATTGCGCGCTTGACGCAATAGCGTTGTTATTCTGACAAGCAAACGTACGTTTGCTTGAGCGTCTGAGGTGCCCCATAGAACGCCACTTGAATCGGCTACTCGCTTCTTGCACCCAACGGTTCTCGCGGTTTCGACCAAGGCTTCGGTTTACCTTACGATTTTGATAACGCATATTCCTTTTTTGTATTATTAGGTTAATCTATTCAATATACAAAAATGGAGAGATTAAGCCGAGGTTTAGTAAAATATAGTATACGCGCACCTACACTTGACAGCTAGTTATATAAATAAATTTTGTATTTTTGTATATTCTAACAGCCTTACTAATATAACTATCGGAAAATATTACCGTACTTTTATACGGCACTCGGAAAAAAAATAACATCGTCACTTATAAAATCAGGAGATATAGAACGCTATAGATAAAAAAATCTATGTTACCAGAATTACAAGGCAATAAATGCCTAGTAATTTTTCCACGGTAACAAGTTTGTAGGACCTTACCTTCGCGAAGTTCGCCTCCGCAGTTTATCAATGTCGAACAATCTTTCAACAACTAGTTCCTATTTGGAGTTCGAACTTGTTTTCAGCTTTATTTGACTTCATTTGTAAACTGCTGGTGATGTCTATTTGAACAGAAGATAGCTTTGGAACTATCTTGATGAGATAGATACTGGATAATTTATTTTGGTTTTGTTTTAACTTAACAAAGGGACACGCTCTCACACGACATTAAACTTGTTTATGCAAACCCTGCTCTATGTGACCATTTAAATTTCTATGCCTATTATACAAAAGCGAAAAAATATTGATAACTAGCTGTGCCCCGCGGCTACGCCCACGTAGCCCAATTTACTCCTTTTCAACAAAATAAGCTTACTTTTACGACTTTATGGTACGAATTTTCAATGTAAGGTTAAAGTTAAGAGATGGTGGTACGCCTCCTGGGGTGTCCCTATTTCGCTATTATTACTTTTTGGTTTTGTTTAATATGGATATAAACTTAAATCGTCACATAGAGATGGGATTTGCATAAAAAAGTTTAATGTCGTGAAAGCGCGCGTATCGTATAATGAATTTAGTTGCGTCCAATTTGACAAATTTGCAATAGGTTTGACAGCTTTATGGCTAAACTAGCCTCTGCCCCGCGGTTTTCACCCGCGTTCCCACAGGAACCGTGCATTTTTCCGGGATAAAAAGTAGCCTATGTTACTCTCCGGTCCATAAACTATATCTATGCCAAAAATCACGTTGATCCGTGGCTTCGTTACTGCGTGAAAGAAGGACAAACCAACAAACCAACAAACACACTTTCGCATTTATAATATTAGTATGGATTTATACTCCTCAACCATCTTCCATTCCTATTTCATGTTATTTATTGGAAACAAAACGAAACAAAATCTAACTAGCTTATGGTTTGTAACACCAGGGCCGTCAACATTCTCATTTAATTTTGTCAACAAGTTTTCTACTACGTTCCTTTCCACTCTTTTATTCGCGAATTCCAAAAAACGTTTCTGTATTTCTTAATGTACAAAAGTCTCTCATAACAGCTTTTAGAATTTAGTCACGCCTGTATTGCATTCTTCATAGTTCAGATCTGAATTTGAAACTTATAATATAATTTCAACAAAACCACCTGTTGCATGTGTTTGCAGTAAGACAGAAGAAGTATAAAAGGGAATACTTTCAAAAACACGAAGTATAAAATGGTCAAAGTATCAATATTACAAAAATAGTCTAATCGGAATGAAATGTTTATGATATCCAAATACAGTTTCAATATCTCTTTCAAAATTTTATTGTAAATTTTTATAGTATAGATTCATACATAGGATTATTTACATTTCAATAAAAAACTAAGAATTTATCAATTAAAACCAAAATAAACAAAACCTTATAAATAAAAAACAGCAAAATATTTTTTATGCATGTGTAAAACTGTAATGTTGTGTGATGTCCTGAAATAAATGTATTTTCTTTCTTTCTTTCTTCTTTCAAAAATAGTTAAAATATATTATGTGAAATTTTGACAGCACTTTGACTTAGTACTTCCTTGAGCGTCTACGGTCTGCATTAGACATTAAGACGCTCCTTGAAGCAAAACGTCTTGTTTTTCATCGAACAAATGTCCGTTGCCATAAATATTACCACCAAACCAAAAATGAAAAATATCTTTTGTCTCGTAATGCTTAATATTGTGAGCTACATCTATGAAATTTTTTGTTACGAAAACAAAGGAAATTTAATCATTTAAAAGATGATGAAAGATATGATATGTAAAAAAATTTAAAATTAGTAGTGTATCTTTTTCCTTAAATAAACACTAAGAAATAACGTTCGACTAAAAGAAAACGCATCGCCATTGTCAACCTTATTTCTTTAGAAAAGGATGTATACCTAAAGATAGCTTATTACAGCCCCTTAAGCGAAGTAAGTACTTGCCGGGGTTATTAGGTACTACCGGCGAAGAGCGGTGACCTGTGAACCGTCGTGTATTACTGTAATACTATTACCCCTGTCGTACTCTGATTCACAGAATAGAGAGAGATAGCAGAAGGGTCCTCTTCGAACAGTCACGCCAAGGGCACATCACACGGTTACAAAATAATTCGGTCGTGAGCCTTTTGAAACCGTCTGATATTCCATTTACGCATGTGACGTAACCTCACGTGACCATTTAGCGCGCGCTAGTACTAAGCGCCCCTTCTGCTCTCTTTAGTTTGTGGCTGAACACACTCGATGTGGCATCAGTCAAGACGTCATGAGGCGGGGAGACGAGTTATGACGGAAAGCTGTTTGTAAAATGTTCTTTGGGAGCCAGTTCTTCTAGAAAATGTACATGCATCGCTCGTTTTTATTCAGGAAGCGAGTAGAGCATGTCGTTTGCCTGATAGTTAGTGCCTACCGTGACAATGACAGTGTTGAACTTTGAAACGCTTGCGCTGCATTGCAGTGCACTCCTTCCCATGAATATTAGACACGTGACCGGAAATTTTACTGGCTTCTTTTCTCATAAAACTGGAACACTGATACGCATGCATTTCTTGGCGATAGCCTGCATACAGAACGAAACGATGGTAGGGGTCCAACCAGACGGGCACTTGCAGAAGCGTTAGCCCCATTACCTTTTATAGGTCTTACATCATTCATGTTTATTACCTACTTGTCAAAATCGTTTACTATGAACCATGACTTATTACAACTGAAATTGTAATAAGTTACCACCACATTCATCATAGCAAGTTCTTTCTAGAGTACCTAAGTAGATTTTTTTTTTAAACGCTTACACTCATACCCCCGCACTAGGATTCCCTGTGTCGCAGGTGGCATGGACACACACAGATACAAACATCCAAGACCCGAGAACAAATTTTATGTTTACACAAAATCTGCCCCGGCCGGGAATCGAACCCGGGACCCCTCGCTTTGCAGGCAGGGTTACTACCAACTTAGCTACGGAGCCGTCAATATCAGCCGTCAGATATGGAGTGGATAGCAATTTTCTTAACTCACATAAGGTCTTCATGCATTTTCAACAGCTGTGTTTATTTACTTCGTTATCGTTGAGTACCTATACGTTTTGTTTAGTAGAATACCTATGCTCTACTTATCGCAGGTTGAGGAAACGAATTTTTTAAAGAAATCGAGCTTTTAAAGTGATAAAAGAAGCAAGGAAAAGCAAGCAGTCAATTACTTAAAAAATATCCCGCTTGCGTAATGAAACCTGAAAAGAAATTATACCTCCTACCCTATTAAAAAGGCATTTGGTTCAAATCAAATCAATGTCAAGCCTCCTCCCATTCTTTGGTTTGTTTATTAATAACAGGATATATTGTGTTAGCTCACAGATTGCGGTCCGGACACTATAATAATACTTCAAACAAGTTTGTACTTTTCATGAAAAACGTAGATTTGCCCAACCGCGAAGAATGCGGAACTATTGACGAAGTCCATCACTTATTGATGGAATGTGTCCGGGACTAAAGAGAAAGAGACATTTACTTGTACTGTTAATCTGTGAATCTAATTTAAAAAAACACGCTTCCTCCTTTCTCTGTTATCAGGGGCCTGTTTCATATAAAATATTAGGCTAATATTATGAGCTTTTTTGTTGTTTTTTCATATATAATATGACGTTAATACTCATAATATTAGACTAATATTTTTTATGAAACAGGCCCCAGACCCTCGACACCAAGTGCAATCTCTTGTACTCACTAAAATCGGGCAAAACTTGAAGGGTTTACTTTTAGCCGTTGAATAGTTCCATCTTCTATCAGTTCAGGTTCCACCTTCTAATCAGCTCCACAATACCAAATTAGTGAATTATCATCCAAACTACACCTACAAATAAAGATTAATTTTGTCTAATGGCAATTGGAAGTAGGTCGAAACTGAAGACTCCAAGATTTGATTACATATAATTAAAAAATATATATTTAAAAATTTTGTCTGTCTGTTTATTCCGGCTAATCTCCAAAACGGCTGGACCGATTTTGACCAGTCTTTCACAGGCAGATAGCTGATGTTATAAGGAGTAGCTTAGGCTACGTGGCCGAAACCACGAGGCACGGCTAGTTTACAATATTGTTTCTGTGGTTAAAATAACTCAACTTAGTTTTCTTCGCGATAAATTTAATTGCATTTACCGATTGCGAAGTCTTAAAAACAATACAAAATTTATTCCGTCGTTTCGTCTAAAAGCAATCGAGAGTGAAGCCTACCGAACGCGAGCGTTGCGTATTTTCAATTTATTTTTCGGAGTACTTATTTTATCTAAGAAAAAGTTTCAAAGAATCTTTTAGTAGATATTTTTAAGACACGTAAACTGAATAATGTCCTTGTAGTTTTTCAGGTGTGTAATCTAAGAGCTGTGCCAGTGTCGTAATCGGTGCTTTGCAACATTAATTGTGCAGCGAGCATTACGCTACAATGACTTTCGAGTAAAAAGCTAGCTCGCTTTGTAAATTTTGCTCAACTCTGACGTTTTGTTAAAACTTTTGCTCAATAGTGATTATTCATTATGAAAACTTGCGTATATTGTATTTCATTTTCATAAATTTAATCGAAGCTGAATATGAGTGTGTGACGTAAAAGAGGAATTGCCAAAAAAACCCGTGTAAATAATTATAATTGTTATTGAAATATCTATTCTGAAAATTTGGTAATAAGCAAGTAGATAGGTGCAGCAGTGGACAACTTCATCGACAATGATTTTCTTATTACAATATAAATGATAATTGTGGACTTTAAATGCGTATGCAATACGTTATGCTTACCATCAGCCAAACAACCGGCTCGACTCGTTATCAAATAGAATATCAAAAAGTATAAATATAGCTTACTCGATTAAGCCTATGGTAAACCACCTCGCGTACATTTAGCTTCATTCAACTTAAACTTGGTAAGCGCTCACAAATTATTTTCACAAGATACATTTCTATGGATTCAAACTTAGTTTTAAAAGCACACTTTTATACAAACCTCAAATAGTAGGTATTGATAAAATATTCAGCAAATCAAATTGTAATACGATGGATTCTAAGTAGGTACTTACCTACACTTAGTTACTTGTGAAATAATGTTTGAATGGAAACATCGGGTTTATTCCCACGCAAATTGTACAAAAGATTATTTTACTTACATCATTCAAGTTGTGCCTATTCACGGATTCCTGGAAGTAACATAATACATTCTTAGTAACAAGTTTGTTACATCATTTGATTAGTTGAACGATTTCACAGTCATTTTGTATGATTTGTTAATTAAGGCGGAAATTTGCCGTTACCCATCAGAATTGAATCCGGACAAACGCCTGACCCTAAATGCCGGGGATGACTGTCAAAGCCTTCGCAAAGACATTATTACCGTCTTAACTCTGACTATCAAAGCTGGAAGATGTAAATCTATACAAGAAACGGGGCCGCGTCAAATAGATGGAACCCCGTGGTCCGTCCGCACCGAGATTTAATTACGTCACTATAGTATCTTGAATTTCCCGCTCCCGTCCTGGACCATAATTATGGATGTGGTGACAGCAATTGGCTCAATCGAGCGACTGTAATCACCTCTGTTCTATTATTGACTGGCTAATCAATCGATATTATATTAGTGAGGCGTAACTAGACGTCTGGTGATGGCATTATTGGAGATCGGGCATGGAACTGGTTTGTTTTGCTAAGTTTAGAGTTATGATTGGGAAGGTTCCGAACGCTTTCTAATTGATTTAGCTTTTTACTTGTTGAGTTGGTTGGCCGTACTAGGTATGTTTATAGATAGGATAGGATGTTTAACAGAAATTTTATAGTGTATCTAATTCTAACCGTTGATTTAGCCTTTGATTTCAATTAGACACAAAGTCGCAGAGCTAATTCAATCGTTAAAATTAATTATTTCAAAGTGTGTTGCACCCTCTTTTCTCTCTCTTGCGTCTTCTAGTGTCAAATGCTGTCAAATGCAAACCATTTAATATAATCCTACTAATATTATAAATGGGAAATTGTGTTTCTCCTTTTTTTACGCAGTAACGGAGCAACGGATCGACGTGTTTTTGGGCATAGATATAGTTTATGGACCGGAGAGTAACATAGGGTACTTTTTATCCCGGAATAATGCACGGTTCCTGTGGGAACGCGGGTGGAAACCGCGGGCAGAAGCTAGATATCATTATAAATATTTAAATCGTGTTTTTTGCGTACATTATTAACATCAAAGAGAGTGAGATCTCGTAACATCACGTAGGTCTTAAAGGCGTGCTCTACAAAACCAGACTGACAAGTAAGTAGTACGAGCCCCGATGCAAAATAGTTCGTCTAGTGTGAAATTTTCTCTGTGAGATTTTTCTAACTTCATTATTTTTGTATATCGATATAAAATATTAAGCTGTTCTACTATCACGTGACGCGTTACTTATGCTATTTTTTATTTATGAACCAATAAACTATTTTTGCTTTTTAAATTTATACATATCCTGTTTTAAATTCGAAGACGTTATAAGCAAAATAGTTCGTCTAATTGTTAATCGATGCAAAAGAGTTCGTCTATCGGTGAGTTAAATAAGATTATTCCGCTTTGCTCAATTATGTTGCATAATTTAAATTTGTAAAAGTAATTCTCTATCATTTGTCCAATGAGACAGTATAAATTCTGAAAATTTTAGGTTTTTTCATTAATTTTCAAATAACAATGGGTCGTGGCAAACCCGTGTGTGAAGAGCTTCGAAAGCGAATAGTTTGTGGGGTCGATGCTGGCAAATCGTGTTACCAAATATCTAAAGACTTGATACTTCCCAGGTCTACAGTCCAATCTATCATTCAGCACTATAAAAATAATAGAACGACTTCTTGTTTGACGAAAACTGGTCGACCACGCATCACGACTGCAGTAGAAAACAGAATCCTGAAGAAAATTATCAAAAATAATCGTCGTGCTCGAGCCGGAGAACTCACGGTGCAATGTTAGGACATGATTCACAAAGACGTCTCAGTTGATACTTGCACAAGAGTCCTAAAAAGAATGGGTTACGGATTTTACACCGCTAAGGAGAAACCACTGTTGACTGCTGTACAAAAGAAAAAGAGGTTGAAGTTTGCTCGTTATCATTTAAATTGGACTTCCGATCAGTGGCGTAGTATCATTTGGAGTGACGAGTCCGTGACAGTCGGCGATGAAACGAAAAATGTGATTCGGAACAAAAATGAGGCATTTCATACTGATTGTCTCAAACGCAAAGTGAAGTTTCCGGCGTCTCTTATGATATAGGGCTGCATTTCTGCACAAGGTGTTGGTGGTATGCAGTTTGTGGATGTTTCTATCAATGCTGCAAGGTATCAAAACCTTTTGGAAGAGAATTTACTGACCTGTATTCCGTCACTTAAGCATCAAGATTCCTTCATTTTTCAACAGGATGGTGCTTCCTGTCATACTGCAAGGACAACAAAGACGTGGCTACTGGCGAAAAGCATCCCTACAATCGAATGGCCATCTAACAGCCCGGACTTGTCGCTGATCGAAACCCTATGGTGGAAAATGAAAAAAGTTCTCCGTAAAAATCCATCAAGATCGAAGAGCGACTTAAAGGCTAAACTCTTGGCTGTCTGTGAGTCAATTACGCCTGAGGAGTGTGCAGCGTTGGTTGCAACCATTCCTCTTCGTATTAAAGCTGTCATTGAGAGCAAAGGCGACACAACTAAGTGGTAGACGAACTATTTTGCGTGAGTGACAAGGGTAGACGAATACTTTTGCGTTATGTTATTTAGAATATTTTTTAAATTTTTTATGTTATGTAAAGTCATGAAAGAATTTCAGTTATGTTAAAATAAACTTTAAAATGTTCCTCAAATTGTGGTTTACTTTTTATTAAACGTTCTTAATTATTTTACCAATATTTACTTTCTATATTTTACGCTTTGTACTACTTTCCATACTAGACGAACTATTTTGCATCGGGGCTCGTAGTAAGCCCTAATGTTCGCCTTTTACAAAGAGAGTAGTTGTAAAGAGGTCGATTAACGTAGCATAGTTTCATAATGAATAGTAGATTACGAAAGATTAACACTGTCAGCGGATTAACTCGGCATTACGCTGTGTCGTGGGTTTTTCCACTGTTATATCTTAAATTTGTAGTGAAATACAAGTGCCCCTTCCAGTTAAAACCCTATCCTAGGAAAAGAGTTGACAAAAACAAAACGTGTACTTAATTGCAAGCTTTAATTTAAATTGGGTAGTTGCATGAAACACAAAACACATAAATACTATGGTTAAACATGTTTAAGAACATCACAATATCACAATAAAAATGAAATTCATACAATAGAAATCAAATATACTTTCCACAAAGATACTGGATCTAAAACTTTCCAGAATTCAACAAATTTTTTGATAATCCAATAGTCATTTAAGCTTCACTATCAGATTCTTTACATTTTAATGAATGACAAATGTATGACAACTATGTACTTAAACGCAGTTTTTCACGACCAAAATTAACAAGATGTGTTTTTTAGTACAACTTAACGGACCGTATTGAATATGTGACGTCACGCGTGAAGCCCAATTAGTATGGGGTGTTTTAGCGCTCACTAGATCCGCCTGACTTTGGCTGTCATTTTTCACGTTGTTAGCATTCGATTTCCAGTTTTTTCGATATAGACATTTGATTTTCATGAGAAAACGAATTGATTAGCATTATAAAAAAAATGGAGTCAACATCCCAACTGCATACATTTATGATCGCTATAAGAAAAGTCAAAATTAATAATACGCAATAATTATATCCCCGTCTAGTCTTTATCTCAATTTCATACAAACTTAATTGATGTCAAAGCGATTCAAGCGCTGCAATGCCTACAAAAAACCTAATTTATCAGCACAATAACGACATTACCAATAATACGGTTTCTACCTATTTGAGTCTTTCACCTATTTGATCATAATTTAACGTACGATCAAAACCTTTAGCAATTTTCCTTATAGCCAGTTCTGGTCGCAAACTTTTTCCTATATCGTCCGTGTAATTTCTGAAGCATATTTCTAGCTAAATTGGATACAGTTAAGAGGCTACAGCTCGCCATACTTTCCATACCAACGCTCGTACGCGATTTTAGTGTCCTAATAATTTTTTTTTTAGATGTTTTGAGCAAATAGGTATCATGTGCTCTATGTCTAGGATTCGGTAGAAGCAAAAATGTAAAATTTTGAGATTCCAACTCAGTACAAGCCTTCAAAAATCAGCTTTTTTGGACAAATTTTACCTTGACATTGGCCGTTCACAGTGTTCTAATAAATGTAAAATTCAACAAAACACTTCCATATAATCCTTGGACATGTAATGGAGATTCTAAATAACAAACATTTATTTCACAAACTTGTAAGACATTTTCAAAAACACTTATTTCCTGGAACAGGTTTTAGGAAATTACCACGCACTAATTGTCTTCGGAAATTTTCTTTGGAAATTTATTTCACAATTTTCAGAATGCCGACCGAAGTCTCTGGCGTGGTCTCTCCTTTTCCGTAATGCCTGTTTTTCTTCGATGAACAAAAAAGCCTTTAGGCCATTTTTTTATTTTTTTTATGTTATTAGGTAACGAGACAAGCTGGTCGTTTGCCTGATGGTAAGCATAACGCCGGCCCATAACGATTGCAGTGCCACCCAGAACTTTGAAACACAAAGCCCTGCGCGGCACTGCAGTGCGCTCGTTACCCTGAGATATTAGGTATTAAGTCTCATAAGCCCAGTAATTTCACTGGATACTCTGCTCATCAAACCGGAACACAGTAATGCTTGCACACTACTGCTTGGCGGCAGACTTCACTCACAAAGCGGTGGTAACAACCCAGACGGACACTCGCAGAAGAGTTAGTCCTCCCACTAACAATTTTTTTTGCAAATTTTTTTCGTTCTAGGATTTTTGCCTTGGGCGGGTCATGAAGCGTCACCTTAACTTTACCTCGGAGCAGAGCGTATGAAAATCGAAGGGTCCTGGTAGAGAGGCCCTCTATATACAACTCCTCCCACACGTATAAAGAACGTGAGGTCGCATAATATTTGTCACTTTATCGTAGCTAATATTGTTTCTCGTTTGTAAATCTAAACTTCGTTGTCTCAACAAACGTCGCAACAGTTAATTTTACTGTATTATATTTACTTGTTCAGCATATATATATTATATTACAAAAATGGCTTTAAAAATAAAGCAGTAATCTATACAAACAAATAAAATTGAAGCGTCTGCTTGTAATATCATAATAACAGCTTTTTACTAAATGCATTTGAAAGTATATACGGTACATATAACAAAACAACCATTTGAAAAATTTTTGTCTGTCTGTCTGTTTGTTCCGGGTAATCTCTGAAAGAGCTGGATCGATTTGGACGGGACTTTCACTGGCAGATAGCTGTAACTGCTGTAGCTGTAGCTGTAACTTGGGCTACGTGGGCGAAGCCGCGGGGCTCAGCTAGTCCTACTATATATAATATTACAAATGCGAATGTGTTGTACGTTTGTTGGTTTATTCTTCTTTCACGCAGCAACGGAGCAACGGATCGATGTGGTTTTTGGAATAAACATATGCTCCTGTAACCTGCATGGTTCCTGTGACATCGCAGGATAAAACCACGGACAGAGCTAGTAAGCCTATAAGGGTGGAAACTTAAATGTTAGAAAATGTTACTTCTGTCATTTTGTAGGACTATAAGGGGTGAATTTCTCTGTCACTGACGTTGGTCGCCTAGCACGCTGACCAATTTCGCAAAACGTAGGCAAAAGAGGAATTTAGTCCTATGAAGAATTAGAATTAAGAATTAGAAATAATTTCTTTTACTATAAGTTTTTATCATCGCGCACTTTTTATATCTTGATACGACTTCGCCAAAATAAAAATCCACATTAAAATTAAAAATTTATAATTAAATTGAATTTTAATTATTTTCTTACCTTTTGATTGATAGAAGTTATAGTTATGTTTTAGTTTTTAATTTTTATTCCGTGTAATATGTTAAATTTCAATTACTTTAACAAAGTTTAAGTTAGTTAAAGTTTCTACTTTACTAAAAATTAAAGTAGAAACTTCGAAACGTTCCTAATAAAATAATTATCGCTTTTAAATTTATTACTGAAGATATTTTAAAGAATATATTTAACTATATTAAGTAAGAGCTCTTCAAAGATAAACTGACTCCGTTCAAATTACTTAGAGATTGAGTTAAGAAATTAGAAAGCTAAAGGTAAGGTTTATATCACTAGGTTTGCCCCTGGTTTTCACCCGCGTTCCCACAGGAACCGTGCATTTTTCCGGGATAAAAAGTAGCGTATGTTACTCTCCGGTCCATAAACTATATCTATGCCAAAAATCACGTCGATCCGTTGCTCCGTTACTGCGTGAAAGAAGGACAAACCAGCAAACACACATTCACTTTTATAATATTAATAGGATAACAACTAAATTTTTTTTTAATGTTATTTGGTAACGAGACGAGCTGGTCGTTTGCCTGATGGTAAGCATAACGCGGGCCCATAACAGTTGCAGTGCCACCCAGAACTTTGAAACACAAAGGCCTGCGTGGCACTGCAGTGCGCTCGTTACCCTGAGACATTAGGTATTAAGTCTCATAAGCCCAGTAATTTCACTGGATACTCTGCTCATCAAACCGGAACACAGTAATGCTTGCACACTACTGCTTGGCGGCAGACTTCACGAGCAAAGCGGTGGTAACAACCCAGACGGACACTCGCAGAAGAGTTAGTCCTCCCACTAACAAAAAAAATCATCTTTATTTCAACTGTACGTGTTACCGAAACGTCTTGAAACTTCTTAATAGAATAATACGGGAAACTGACCTCCTGCCTGTCTGCTGTGTTGCACATTAAGCTTGCTTACCCATTGTGTATATAATATATCTCTCGAATGATGTCGACGCACCTCGGACAGAAATGGGTTCTAATAGCATAAGCTTTTACTGAGAAGGTTTAGTTTAGTACACTTCAAAGCTGTTTGACGTCACAAATTGTCGACTACTTAAATGAGGGGTTGTACGAGTATAGTTGACAATTTACAGTCCGGTGACGCTGTAGAGGTCGCAAGACAAACAGCACGGTCCTTCAAAAAAAAAAAAAAAAGTTGACAAGTTCTCATTCGAGCTCTTCATGTAGTATTCGTAGTAATATTTAGGTAGTATAGATATTTTTATATTATAATGTACCTGCTTATTCAGGTTCAGGTTCACGCTAGTACAATGACACGAATAAATACTAGAAATAAACGTAAAACTTTAGTAGGTACCTACCCAGGTTTAAATTAGGTAAAACTAATAAATCATTTGTAGCTAACAGTGTTAGATTCTACAAGAAAATACCTTCAACAATAACTGATGACCAACATTTTATTTTTAATAATAATAACGTAAAAATTTAAAATAAATAAATTATTTCTATCCTTCTATCCATATACAGAATAAACATTAAAAACTAAAACAGAACTATAATTCCTATCAATAAAAAACTAAGAATATAATTAAAAATCGTTTGAACTATCAAACAATAAAATGGTCTAAATATAGTTCAAACGATCCTTAATGTCCAAGCAGAGTTCCCAAAATGCTACTAAATTATTATTATAAATAATATAGACATTAAGGATAATGTATTATTATTATAATATAATAATATATACAATGTATACTTATATAATGTATAAAATTAATATTCAGAAATATGACACACATTACTTTCAATACATTGTTTCATAATTATTTTTATATAAATTCGATTCCAAAATACCGTCAGTAAAATATCCATCTACGGTAAGTAACTGAATAAATTCACCTCCGGGGTGCCATGAGACCCTACTTAGCACGCCCCCGTCACATTTTCACCGGTTACGTGGTATATAAAAGTTTTACGTTCTATTTCATGACCGTAGCAAGGTAGGGGAGGAGGGTGTACGAAACGCCTCAGATCTGATCTTGAAAACCAGACAACAGTGTACTGGGTTACAATAAGGTTTAGTTTAAATATTGTGCTTATAAGACTTTTTTGATCTGCCTGGTTTAACAAGGGTTATAATAATGTGTTATGATCGGTTATATCAAATTTTAAGATTTTAATACTCGTTTATTAGAACAAGATATTTTTTATGAAAGTTTTTATTCAACCTTCCGTTTGATTGCAAATAAACAACGCTTAATACACTTATATCGTTGCACTAGGATTTCTTGTGTTGCTGGTGGCACGGACAACATATAAATACACAAAATACTTTGTATAACATTGGACATTATTGTTATTATGCTATGCATATTATTACAAATTATTTAATACTAGCCTCTGCTCGTGGTTTTCACCCGCGTGCCCACAGGAACCGTGCATTTTTTTCGGGATAAAAAGTAGCCTATTTTACTCTCCGGTCCCTAAACTATATATATGCCAAAAATCACGTCGATCCGTTGTTCCGTTGCTGCGTGAAAGAAGGACAAACCAACAAACACACTTTCGTATTTATAATATTATAATAGGATTAGTAGGATAATAATAATTATGATTGAGTGACGTCGAAAATGAAAACTTAAATGTTGCTTTTTCAGGACTGCCCAAAATAGGACTGTATCGTTTTCAGGGTTCATTTGTTCATTTCTTTATCCTACCATAATAATTATGGTAGGATAAAGAAACAACTATTCAGGCATTTAAAAATTATTTTTAAATGCCTGAATAGTTGTGGATGCATGGAGTACTGTTAGAATCCTTACATCATTCCAAGTGACAAAGGAGAGCAATCGTATTTTTTTTAAATTATACTTGTTTTATTTTCTTTCCGGTTTCGAATCACATCAAAGTTGAAATTAAATTAACTTTATCACAACAGTCGATGAATTTGTTTTCACAAAATTTCTACAGCACAACCAAACGTTTCAACCAAACGGCCAAAACACGCATTTGCGTTTGTTTTTGACTTCATTGTCGACCCCTCTTAAATTCAAATCCTTGCTTCGGATACCTCCCCCTTTTATTAAGCCGGCGTCTCAAGAACGAGTAACAGGTAGGGGGGATGGGGGCTCGTTTACCTAATTTTATTTAAGGGTTCTGCAGTAAAACTCGCCGGAACTTGATTGCCATGAACGTTATAGACCGTACCGAAGCGATATGGGGTTCGCGTCTTATAGATAAGGGAACGGAATGATGCCGTTGAGTTTGATGGTGTTGTAAAAAGTGTATCGATATCACGCGAGACTTAACGTACGAGCTGTTATAGCTTCCGAATTCAGTTTAGCGGTTTATAGTGTAGCAGAGCCTTCTAGTTGATCTGAATGTATATACAACTAGCTGCTGCCCGCGGTTTCACCCGAGTGGCGATATTGAAGTTCATGGGTTTTATTTTATTGCGCGGAACCCTAATTTTCTAAAATTAAAGTAGCTTAAGTTACTCCTTGTAACATCAGTTAACTGCCAGTGAAAGTCCCTCAAAATTGATCCAGCCGTTTCGGAGATTACCCGGAACAAACAGACATACAGACGGACAGACAGACAAACAAAAATTTAATAAATGGTTGTTTTGTTATAGTTACCGTATATTCTTCCATATGCACTTAGTAAAAAGCTGTTGTTTTGATATTACAAACAGACACTTCAATTTTATTTATTTGTAGGACATGACGGCGTCAGTCGGTATGCTCCACGGATTTGGTCCGCAATTTTGATTGGGCCATGGGAGGATTTAGGGTGTTCCTTTGATGCGCATACTTAAGATTCGCATCTACAAGTAGGCCAGCATTCTTTGGCAGCTCTGCTTGTGAGTCAGAGACATAAAATAGAAGTGTTCTCTTGTACAACCGACAACGTCTGAAGACGTCCGTAAATTAGTGGACACACTCTCACCCTTGCCGCACGCTGGTCCACTGCGCTGCTTCTATTAAATGCCGTGAAAGTGCGCAATAGCCACTGGTGGTTGGTGGTCGACACGTAACTGGTGGCCGCTAGTTTTTAACCCATAGGTTTTATTGTAATAATAGAGTGCAAGTGAATTGAGAGAGGGGCGAGGGTATCGCCCGAGTGGCGAGTGTCAGAGTTTTGTGTCGACTATTTGTGGCTGATGATGGCTATATGAAGCGAGAAGCAGCGTCTCGTGGCGTGTAGCGACCACCAGCGTCTACCGATGACGGATTGTTGTACACGAGCTGAAACGGCACGCTGCTTCCATTTTCCGGTCACCGTGCATAAACATAATTTTTACAAAACCGTCGGCAAACTGTCCTGTTCAGTTCCTCCATTGAAAAGAGAAGGATTCAGGTAATAAATTCAGGCCTTTGTCCCGACACAGGCTGGAGATTACCGGTGTTTTATGAGCTGTGAGTTACGCGAAATCATTGTTATTTGTTATTTGAACTCTGTGAACTTTTACTACACATTTCATTACAATCTATAACAGACTATTGAGCTTACAGGACAATAGAAGAAGGAGCAGTTCAAACGAACAATTTTAAAGCCATCATGGTAAACCATTAAAATTGAGTAAAAATCCAATAGACCGTAATTACTCCAAAATTAGGTGCCAAATCTAAAATGTATAACAACCAAGTTTTTAATTATTATTATATAATACGTAAGTCTTAATTCTATACATTTATAAATAACAGAGATATTGCATTTCAAAGTTATTTTTAGAAGTAACTTTGTCATTTTTTTGTTCAAGTAAATTTGGTAAAAACTTGTTTTGATCACAACAAAATTATCGGTAATATGATGAATAATCCTACTAATATTATAAATGCGAAAGTGTGTTTGTTGGTTTGTCCTTCTTTCACGCAGTAACGGAGCAACGGATCGACGTGATTTTTCGCATAAATATAGTTTATGGACCGGAGAGTAACATAGGCTACTTTTTGTCCCAAAAAATGCACGGTTCCTGTGGGAACGGGGGTGAAAACCGCGGGCAAAAGCTAGTGTCATATATTTTTTCCAGTGCCAGAAGCTCATATGCACTTGCTAAAAAACATTTTAAGCTGATATATACACCTTCATCTAGGATTAGCTTATACGCCATCTCTACCACATCGTTATTTAAAATCAGACGTATTGTGAGTAAACACTAACCTTACATAAAAAAAAAGATCGTTCAAACTTTCTCTGCTCCACAAAATAAAATTAGTATCATAACTTCAAAAGTAATACGTCTGTTAAGGATAACAGAGCAGAGAAGAAATCTTTTGAAAGCCTGCGACGGTTGAAGCGGGCACGTCGCTCGGCTCTATAAAGGAATCATATCATACGAACACACGTCGTACGTTGTATGCCGAAACAACGTGAGCTTTGAATGTATTTGTGACTTTGTATGGGCCACAACTTCTTACGTAAGAAAATGTTGCAAACTACGTTAAGCAAATAAGGTTGGTGGATTCTACACTGTTTAATGATAATCTTTATTAAGAAATCAAAGCAAAATTATCTATTGTACACCAGTCTTGAGAAATTAATAGTAAGTTTCTTCTTTTTTAATGTTATTTGGTAACGAGACGAGCTGGTCGTTTGCCTGATGGTAAGCATAACGCCGGCCCATAACAATTGCAGTGCCACCCAGAACTTTGAAACACAAAGGCCTGCGCGGCAGTGCAATGCGCTCCTTACCCTGAGACATTAGGTATTAAGTCTCATAAGCCCATTAATTTCACTGGATACTCTGCTCATCAAACCGGAACACAGTAATGCTTGCACACTACTGCTTGGCGGCAGATTTCACTCACAAAGCGGTGGTAACAACCCGGACGGACACTCGAAGAAGAGTTAGTCCTACCACTAACAGTTAGTTAGTATTGAGAACACATCTATCATTAAAGTACAATACAGCTTATCACTAAAAGCTATCTCTTCCAGTCAACCTTTGATTGAAAAGAGAATTAAAGGAGTGTGAGAATTTGACAAAACTTACGATTTTTCTTCAGTATTATTTTAACTCTTATTCTTATTCAAGTGGGGGCGATTAGGCCTGCACTGATATCCTGCTTGTGGTGTATTGTGAATTTCCCCCTGCCAGTATCTACCCAAGCCATCCCACCTCCTTTACATACCGGAGCATGGCTTTGGGTTGCTGGCACAGCTGTTCCAGAGAAGTTGTAGGTGGTGAAAATTTCTGGAGTCGATCTTGGTCGAGCCTCTGTCCGTGATTCGCGGCGTTGCAAGCCAGTGGCTACTCTGATATCCTCTATGGCCGTACAGTGTAGCAGCACATGGTCCGCAGTTTCTTGTTCCTGCATGCAGCCTCGGCAAAGAGGACTATCCGTTGCTCCAGTTTTATGCAGGTGGTAGTTAAGAGGCTGCTACATGCCATACTTTCCATACAAACGCTCGTACGCGATTATAGTGTCCTAATAAATTTTTCTTTAGATGTTTTGAGCAAATAGGTATCATGTGCTCTATATCTAGGATTCCGTGGGAACAAAAATGTAAAATTTTGAGATTCCAACTCAGTACAAGCGTTAAAAAATCAGCTGTTTTGGACAAATTTTACCTTGATTTTGGCCGTTCACAGTGTTCTCATACATGTAAAATTCAACAAAACACTTCCATATAATCCTTGGACATGTAATGGAGATTCTAAATAACAAACATTTTTTTCACAAACTTTTAAGGCATTTTCAAAAACACGTATTTCCTGGAACACGTTTTAGGAAAGTACCACGCACTAATTGTGTTCGGAAATTTTCTTTGGAAATTTATTTCCAAATTTTCAGAATGCCAACTGTTGGCTCTGGCGCCTGTTTTTCTTCGATGAACAAAAATCCTTTAGAACATTTTTGCGTTCTAGGATTTTTGCGTTAGGCGGGTCATGAAGCGGCGCCTTAAGTTTTCAAGTTCTTTTGTGAGTACCCTTTGGCATTTAATGTGATTTATATTTTAATTGGTTGCATAAGTACGCCCCTCATTAACAAATGCCAAATTAATTGCACGAACGCACGCCCCCATTGACATGTTAATAGGTACAAGTACGTGCCTATTAACAAGTCAATGGGAGCCAAATGAATCGATTGAATACTCATTTGGCGATGTGGCTTCAATAGGTGCGAATGGAATATGTCTAAATAAACTATTCACTAGATGGTAGGTCGAACTGTTCTGCGAGTGTCCGTCTGGGTTGGTACCACCGCTTTGCTCCTGAAGTCTGCCGCCAAGCAAGAATGTGCAAGCATTACTATATTCCAGTTTGAAGAGCAAAGTAGTCAGTGAAATTACTGGGCTTATGAGACTTCATAACTAATTGTCTCAGGGCAACGAGCGCAATGCATTGCCGCGCAGGCCTTTGTGTTTTACGGTTCTGAGTGGCACTGCAATTGTTATCGGCCGGCATTATCCTTACCATCAGGCAAACGACCGACTCGTCTCGTCCAAAAAGTAGAAAAAATATTAGGTACATACACACGTTTCAATATTATATTTCCTTATTAGCTGCTGCCCGCGGATTCACCCGCGCGGAGATATTGGATTTCATGATTTTTATTTTTTTGCGTGGAACCCTAATTCTTTTTGTAAGATAAAAATTGCCTAAGTTACGCCTTATAACATCAGCTATCTGCCAGTGAAGTGAAGTCCCTTAAAAAGCGGCCTAGCCGTTTCGGAGATTACCCGGAACAAACAGACAGACAATTTTTTTTAAAATGGTTGTTTTGTTATAGTTACCGTATATACTTTCGTATGTATTTGGTAAAAAGCTGTTATTTTGAGCTGTTATATAGATAGGTACCTATGTTCTCATCGATACCTTTTTATGTTTTTTATTTCAATCAAAATCTGGATTGCGTGCGGTCAATATAATTGAATATACGATTAATCTTGAAAGGGTAATGCGCATGAAAGCCGAAGTTAGAGTATCTATACGGATAATATATGAAAGCACTGAACTACGCTTATAAGTTATTTTTTTTCTGGCTAATTGCCTTTATGAACTAGCTAATTCATAAATAAACACTACATCTAACCTAGCTAGCTACAAAAACAGTTAGATAATCTACAAGCCCTAGTAGGCCTATAGATAATCCAAATGTTCTAGCCTACTACCAGTTGGAAGCGTACCCAGCACGCTGGCGGCATATCCTCGTTGAACCGCTTTTTAGGTACCTGACTGGGTTGTAAGCATTCACGGCCAAATCAACATTATGCATGTTTTTAGTGAAGCTTTAAACAACCGCGTTGAACAAGTGACGTCATATGTTCAGCCCAATTTTTATGGGCCGTTTTAGCGCTCAGTAGGAACGCCTGACTTTGACTGTCATTTTTAACGTTTCTAGCGTTCTATTTCCAGTTTTTTCGACGACATTTAATTCTCACGAGAAAACGAATTGATTGACATCATAAAAAAAAATAAAAAAAAAATAATAAACGCTTACACTTTCATACCCCCGCACTAGGATTCCCTGTGTCGCAGGTGGCATGGACACACACAGATACACATCACAAACATCCAAGACCCGAAAACAAACTTTATGCTTACACAAAATCTGCCCCGGCCGGGAATCGAACCCGGGACCCCTCGCTTTGCAGGCAGGGTTACTACCAACTTAGCTACGGAGCCGTCTACATTAAACATAACATTCCTATTGATTTGTTCAACCGCTATATGTCATGGTGGACCATTCTCTTATAGGAGTCCTGCTCATCTAGCCATCGCCAGTCTACCGCGCTCACTTTTCCATAAATAGAGCCCCACTCCGTTGTTGTTTTGACTCATAGTTCTTCACAGGCTAACGACAGATTTTCAAATTGTGTAACAGCTAGCCAGCTGGGCAGTAGAAGCTACCTTATTACCACTATAAAACAGGTTGCGTGATGATACTGACCTTTAGCAAAATCTTGTGATGCTGTTAGGATTCGTTGTTTCTTGATAGCTCACTAATATCAATAAATCTATACAAATAAATAAAATTGAAGTGTCTTTTTGTAATATCAAAATAACATCTTTTTACCATATGCATACGAAAGTATATGCGGTACCAGTAACAAAAAACCATTTTTTAAATTGTTGTCTGTCTGTCTGTTTGTTCCGGGTAATCTCCGAAACGGCGGGACCGATTTTGACAGGACTTTCACTGGCAGATAGCTGATGTTATAAGGAGTAACTTAGGCTACTTTTATTTTAGAAAAAGAATTAAGGTTCCGTGGAAAAAAATAAAAACGCGGGTGAAACCGCGGGCAGCAGCTAGTGTAGAATAAAACTGTCGCTTCTATATTTACAAAAATTGTACATATTAGATTCCACTCTCAAATCATATTTGACCGAATCCACGTTTGCTCTTATTTTTGATGTGATTAATATACTATGTTATGCTGGTGAGAAGTCGAAGCTAACCGCAGTGAGAAAACTAACTTATCCTTTGTTGATATCGGGCGCGCTCTCATGTCCAAAACCACCTAGTTTCGACCGACTCAAGTGAATAAATAATGCCTTAAGGCACATTATTACACAGTGCTGACCTTAAATAGGGTTACCTGTTTACACCATCTAAAACTACATAGTAGGGATGTCGCATGAAACAAAAAATATATAATTACTTTGGTTATACAGAGGTACATCACATTAGCACTATAAAAATGAAATTCACAAAATATATATTATGTATAATTTGCACAAAGATATTGCATGTAAAAGTTTCCCGAATTCAACGAATTTTTTTTTTATCAACCAATAATAATTTAAATTATATTATTATCCATATTCATATTGTTTACATTTCAATGAATAAAAGGTTGTATTGTCAACTATGTACTTAAACGCAGTTTTCACGGCCAAAATCATAAAAATGCATGTTTTAGTGCAATTTTACGGCCCGCGGTGAAAATTTGACGTCACTCGTTCAGGTCAATTTGTATGGAGCGTTTTAGAGCTCAGTAGATACATCTGACTCTCATTTTTAACGTTTCTAGCGTTCGATTTCTAGTTTTTTCAAAATGAGGCGCGGGTGTGTGGAAGGGAGCGTGGCGTTAGAGTGCATCTGAAAAGGTGGCTATGAGAATGCTACTATTGCAATAGCATGCTTATTGCTAGCAAATTTGATCAGCTGTAGAGCATGCTAGTTTTAGGGGCAACTTAGACGTAGCAAACGTAGGTTTGCTTGAGCGTCTAAGGTGCACCTTAAAAATGCCTATAATAAGCACCCTACTAATGCTACTCATATTATAAACGCTAAAGTTTGTGTGTGTGAATTTTTGTTACCACGTATCTCCGTGACACTGGCCAGTTTTACACGACTGCACAAAAAAATGAGTGTAATGTTTTTGGGGTTCATGTATGTATGTATGTATGTATGTTTCATTATTCCACCATAACTTTTAAATGCCTGAACAGATTTGGATGTATGAGGTATCGTTAGAATCCTTACATTATCTCGAGTGATACTGGCCGGGGAAGTTGTCTTTTTTATGTAACTTTTACATCGACTTGTTTGAGAAAAGTGTAGTCTTTCGTAGTAGTATGAAAGAATTAATAATAAACACTGACGAAAGAAAGATAAAATACCTACATTGTCTTGGAGTTTCTTGTTACTATATTTTCTGTAGCGAATAAGAAAGATGTTTTCTTTTGTTAGTGAATTTTTTTGTTGTCTTTTCTGTTGCCAAAGGAGAAAAACTAAAATTTCCACATGAAACTAAAAGATTGGTATAAAGCTTAGAATAATTTATATTAATTTTGGATTCATGTATACCAACTTTAGCTAAGATATTGCTTGAAAGCGACCCCTCTGGAATATTTTGTTTTAGTTTTGTGATGTTTGAAAGAAGTTACCTTTGTGCGTATATAAATCATTTATTTTTTGGAATTATCCGTGGTGTAGTTAATAGAATAATGGGCTTAACGTCTGTAGTACGTAAGTACAGGTTCGATTTCCACTAGGGGTGAATTATTTTTACACATAAAAAGCTCCATTACGAGAACCATGGTCTCACAAGGGGTGTGTTTTAAGGCGTCCAGAACACCAAGTATTTAGCCGTGTCAGGTTATTGAGGGTATAATTAGACCTCATAGTTCCTGATTTACCTGATTTATTTGATGCTTTACTAGCGTTTTCTAGACATAGGGAATAGTAGAAAAGGGATATAATCTATGTTCTTGATCGTTGGGAGTTATTTATTTATCCATTAAGAATTCGTTTTGAGTGATGATTTTCAATGATGATCACATCAAGCTTATCTATACAAATAAATAAAATTGAAGTGTCTGTTTGTAATATAAAAATAACAGCTTTTTACTAAATGCATATGAAATATATACGGTACCTATAACAAAACAACCATTTTTAAGATATTTGCCTGTCTGTCTGTCCGTCTGTCAGTCTGTTTGTTCCGCGTAATCTCCGAAACGGCTGGACCGATTTCGACGGGACTTTCACTGGCAGATAACTGATTTTACAAGGAGTAATTTAGTAATTTAATTTAATTTAAAAAAAAAATTAGGGTTCCGCGACAAAAAATAAAACCTATGAAACCCATATATCTCCACGCGGGTGAAACCGCGGGAAGCAGCTATCAGTAATATGATGAATAAGGACATATATTTTTTCCCAGTGCCAGCATCTAATCTGATTTTACTAAAAAACCTTTTAAGTGTAGCTGCTATATGGGCCTTAACGCCTTTTAATTTAAAAAAAAAATATCCCTCCGTTTCGAATCCCGGCGACTCGACAATATCACGGTGTGATGGCTACGCTTCGCTCACGAGGTGCCTTTTGCGATTATTCGAGGTACCACGATGCAACGGGTCACGGCGTGCGTTTTGCCGTAACTCGACAATATCAACGATTCACGGTGCGATGGGGCCACTCTGATCACGGCGTTCGTTTCGCGATAAAAGCTCTTGAGTAACAACTCCGCCGGATGTAGTTAACGACTGCCCTCTGTATCTATTTACGATATAGGGATCCCGTGTGGAGTACTTTGGGTTGTCGATGTTTTTCACTGCACTTCACGTGTACCGATAACCGTTGAAGATTTTCGATGATTTACTGTTTTTTTTTGTTCTAGTTTTCTTTTTACTATATAGTAACGAGTCTTATTTCTATAATAGAAGTTAGTTCTACTATATTATAGCTACTTTTTATCTGATGGTAATACCTATCCATAAGAAATGCAGTGCCACTCAGGACTTTAAGAAGGCAACGGCCTGCGTGGCACTGCTACCCTGAAAGATAAGGTATTAAATCTCGTATGCCCAGTATTTTCACTAATTTACTCGTCAAACATTTAACGCTGTTTTGAATGCAAAGCACGACAGCAATGTACCCATCACGTATTTTCTCAAAAATTTCGATGACAACAAAAATATAAATTTTATTTTTATTTAGAATAAAATAAAAAATAAAAAAAAAAATATATTTCGGGTGAACATCCCGCTACTGTCAGTTAACTTGGTCGCAGCGTAATGCAGACCGTAGACGCTTATGCAAACGTGCGTTTGCTTGTCAATACAACAACGCTTTTGCATCAAGCGTCGATTACGAGATGCTCGAAACCCGCGCTTGATACAAAAGCGTTGTTATTCTAACAAGCAAACGCACGTTTGCATAAGCGTCTACGGTCTACACAATGAGCGCAATGCAGTGCCGCGCAGGCCTTTGTGTTTCTAAGTTCTGAGTGTACAGGCACACGACCCGCTCGACTTCTTATTTAATGGTATAAAAAAACCAATAAAGTAATATTATTTTAAAACGGTAGAATCGCTGCGGACATGTTTGCACAATTGTGATTCAAGAGTTCATAAAATATGTTATTGCATATTGCTTTATTGGTTATTTCATTTCAATTTTTGCATTTATTTAGAAACATATCAGTTATTGACATAACTTTTAAAGTTTATAACATGAATATCGGATTTCAGTTCGATGAAAAATTATTGCAGACGTAAAATTGTATTCATTGATTAATTTTCCTGCTTTAAAAGCGTGGTGTTTATTTTTTTGCATCTTTTTACCACGTAATTCTACTTTTATTTACATTCCAGAATATTAAAAATTTCATTATTTGCGGTGGGATTTGATGCATTAATAGTTAAGAAATAAACCAAAATAATCCTCTAGTTTTTATCAAACAATTTTTCTCTTGTTTACACTACAAAATAATTTACTTTTTACAGTATAGCTTGAAGCATTAATAATATCAAAATAAAATATTTGCATCCACTCAACTTTTTTTATTTGAGTTCTCATCTATACATAATATAAATAAAATTGAAGTGTCTGTTTGTAATATCAAAATAACAGCTGAAATTATATACGGTACCTATAACAAAACAACCATTTTTAAAATTTTTGTCTATCTGTCTCTTTGTTCCAGGTAATCTCTGAAACGGCTGGGCCGATTTTGACGGCACTTTCACTGGCAGATAGCTGATGTTATAAGGAGTTACTTAGGCTACTTTTATTTTAGAAAAAGATTTAGAGTTCCGCGCTAAAAAAATAAAAACCATGAAATCCTATATCTCCGTGCGGGTGAACCCGCGGGCAGCAGCTAGTATCTAATATTGAAAGGACGTGTAGTAGAGGGAAAAGCCAATAATAACGCCTCTCTTTTTATATTTTTTTACGGTTGCCACAGCTTTACGGTTCACAGTTATTATGTAGGGAAAATTTATTCAAATGCTATTCATCGGCACATGATTTGTGGCGAGTTTTATTAAACCACTGGCTGTTTGATTTATGACGCAAATGTGGGCTTTCATTCGGTTACTTTTATTGTAATTATTTTTATTTTATTTTATTGGAGGCGTAAGGTGAACTTGACCCTGTCGACCGTGTGTGTTTGAGGACAAGCTAACTTCTATTTTAACACATCTAAGAACCTGGTGTCATTTTAGTCACTGGTGCTGTCCTAGTTCGTAGCCTGGTTATTTTTACGCAAGCTTAATTCTACCTGGATGACTTTGTCTTTTTACATATGCTTATTTCCACCTGGATTAATTCTACGCATGCACCAGTTTTTGACGTTCTATTTTTAACAATTGTTCAACAATGTAAATTTATTTCCTGCGATGGCCAATCAGGTGCATGAAACCTTAAAATCTCGCTTAAAAATGTAAAGCACCTCTTAAACTTCATATCGCAATTATTTCATTGAAATCTGTTCCTGCTTTTGAAAAGTAACTCTACTTATTTTAATACCAACTTAAACTATAATATATGATATAATTGTATATAACTATTATAATAATTACTAGAAAGTGTTTTGTCTCGTTTTCACGCGTAACAGCTTCCGTCAACGAGAAGTTGACAGAGCAGTTTAAAGCATAGATTATCTTATTGAGCTTTTATGAATAAGGGCGTAAATGATTAAAGAAGTTATTGTATCCAAATGAAACAAGATGAAGATATTAAAACATGAAATTAATGAAATGGAAAAATAATACAAGTCATTGATTCAAACAACCCGCGTTTTGTGAACATTGTTGTTAGCGTAGCGAACGGCGTAGAGGCAGCTACGAGTTGTCTGCCGTAGCACGCAGTGTCACAGACCTCATGCATAGTTTATACAAACAGAGCAACTGGATGCACCAGACACGTTGACATATCATCAGTAATTATGACGTACAGTCATCATCAGGATTTACGAAACGCTCTGTAGATGTATGACGGGTGTATGCCCAGATACATTTTAGTTTGCTCTGAAAGTGGTTATTGCAGCCTATTTGCTCACATTTCTCGTTTTTCTCGAGTTTTTCGACGATGAAATCTTGATAGATCGATTTTGAGACTGCTAATTTAGTTCTTTCGAGATTCACTTTCAACTAAGTATTTATTTACACATAAATTTTGTAGAAAACACACAGATATAAGGAAATGTAACTGTAGTATATTTTGAAACTCGACATGTCAGACTTTTAATAATAGCAGAGCTACACAAATATTTAATTACCAAGTTCCTGAGCGGCACTGCACCGCACTTGTAACCTTAAATTATCAGCTCATATACTTTGTACAGTCATGGTAAGAATACCTTCGTTAGTTTTCAAATTCAAGGACACTTATTACCTTTTGATCTTACGGCATTTAGCAGACCACTGTATAGAATACTAGACAGTATTTAATTACTTGAAAACAAAGGTTAATACCATTCACCTTTGACCAATGTCTAGTTTACATCAACATAAAACATTATTAATGGCCTCTGTCTATTTAGGAAAATAAAACTAATTTGATTCATTTATCTGTCAAAGTCAGTCTCCATTAATTTTCTCTTTGTTCACAAATCTTATTAAAAGAATTGTTGTCACGGTAACGCAATACTGACATAGATTAGACAAATAGATTTAATAATAGACCTTAAGGTGACGAACCTTTTCTTACTATGACTGTACATACAATCATAAGCCCTTTAAACCGGATTACAGCAATCCACACTACTGTTTGGCAACTGATTAAACGAGCAAACCTACACCTTACCTGCCTACCTGCTTACAACCTACTTGGTTACCTAATCAGTCAGAGAAATAATTCGCAGAAAAATAATTCGCAGTATTAATTTTTGTGAAGTCTCTTTCTTCTAAACGTCTCTATTTAACTAGACAAATAACAAAAAAGCCGGAAAATACTTTGAAGATGAATGAAAATATCGAGACATCCCCCATTTTTCCACCCTTAAGGATAGTATTCTTTAATAAAATTTATATATTACATATTAGCAAAACAATAATTAAAATCGGTTGAGAATTGAACAAGAAATCGAGAAACATTACCGCAAAAAAAAGCAAAATAGAGACGAATTGAGAACGTCCTCCTTTTTGGATGCCGGTAAAAAGTACACTATTAGCAAAACCAAAAACTGCTGTCCGGGACTGAAAATAATTCAAAATGCCCGTTCAACCTGATGAGAGGCAAAAGTGAGAAAGCCACTTCGTTGGTGGCATTTCTAGTTGGCAGTATTCCCCGCGGGGTTTCTGCTCTGACCCTTTTGTATTTGTGGCCTATATACGCTATAATTATATCTCAAAGACAAACTAGAGATTCCATCCACTGGTTTTGTTTTTGCTTCAATTTGCAGGCAGATTATTAAAAAGCGCGTTATTAGAGTTTAATAATCTGAATTTGTTTTGTTTGCTGTTAAACTTGTTACAAATGTATCCGTTGCTGCTCTCCATAGAAATTAATTATTTAAAACTAAAGTTCCACTAACACAGCGGGAAGTAGGTTTATCCAGGCTCTTGACGCATTACCCTTTTGTTTTATCATTTCATTTATTCAATTGACAACATTATAACAAAGTACGTTATATTAGGCATGTCATTATACATTGTCAGCAATTAGTTTTTATAATCCTAACTAATTACATTTACATTATTCAATTTGTTTTTCAAACTCACAGAGCAGATTAGAATTTGAACATTCCCGGATTCCAGTATATTATAAATTAATTTAAAGAATAACATTGCTGTGTTTTGAAAAAGCTTCAGTTTTGGCTTTAAAGTCTAGGATAGTTCATCAAGATGCAATTTATTATAAAAAATTTCAGACTACGTCCTTGCTTATAAATGTTTTAGTTAAATATATTTAATATATAACAGTTCCTTACATAGAATGTCATTAGGTTAACAAAAGTATACTTACTCCGAAGGCCTAACCAAAGTGACGTTCATACATAATAAACGTCACTTAAACATATAATTTTATATTTCATTTCATTTCTTTAGATGCTAGAACAAAATAATGAAATGCGAAATCACGCAGACAATGAAATATTACGTAGCTACCGCGCAGCAATGGAACACAACGTAGCTTCTCAAACGCTTCGTGTGATGTGTTATGTGATTCTTCGCATAACCAAAGACATCAAATTCGCTGTCGGTATTAACATCTCGCTTCGCGGCTTACTCGTTAATCACGGAATCTATACAAATAAATAAAATTGAAGTGTCTGTTTGTAATTTCAAAATAACAGCTTTTTACCAAATGCATATGAAAGTATATACGGTACCTATAACAAAACAACCATTTTTTAAATTTTTGTCTGTATGTCTGTCTGTTTGTTCCGGTTAATCTCCGAAACGGCTGGGCCGATTTTGACGGGACTTTCACTGGCAAATAGCTGATGTTACAAGGAGTAACTTAGGCTACTTTTATTTTAAAAAAAGAATACGGTTTCCGCGCCAAAAAAAATAAAAACCATGAAAACCAATACCTCCGCGCGAGTGAAACCGCGGGCAGCAGCTAGTTTTTAATAAATTCATCGCAAAGCGCTTATAGAAAACGTAATTTTTTTAAAACCACATTTGCCTAAGTTTACAAGTGATATACCACGTAAAGTATTTCGAGAAAAAACTTAAAAATCTGTAAATGAAGTCGCTTTGGATGCAACCACCACGCCGGGACGCCCGACGCATACTGGCTGAATGGCTGTAAACTTATGACCTAACCGACCTTATCTATTGCAATATAATATCTAAAAAATATAGTTGTGTCGTTTGCTATATTTTATTTATAAGTCGACATACTCTGTTTATTATACTATCATTATATAATGTACCTATAATAATATAAGTTTATGTGAATTCAAAAACACGTAACTACGAAGAACGTTTACGTAATATTTTGAATAAAATTGGCGTGAACTCAGATCGCAACCGCTGCGCTCGGAAGACCGGCGCATACTGATTGAATTTAGTTCATAGTTCATAGACAAAGTAGCACATGTAACACCAATACTTAGGGTCAGCTTAGATGCTCAAGCAAACGTACGTTTGCTTGTCAGAATAACAACGCTTTTGCGTCAAGCGCGGTACTCGTTTTCGTGATACCTACTCGAAATGCGCACTTGACGCAAAAGTGTTGTTATTTTGACAAGCAAACGTACGTTTGCTTGAGCGTCTAAGCTGCAGCTTAGTGCGTAAAATTTTATAAATCAAATTAGGTTTTATTATGTTTTTATTAGATTTTGTTATGGGCCAGACCCAACCAGCTCTTGACGGTATCGAATAGTATAAAAAACCGTCTTATAATTATATATGACAGTAATGATTTTATGAAATGAACTGTAGAAGAATGAACTGAAGATTTACACAAGTCAAATGACTCTTTTTGTGGCGAAATCATATTATACATTGTGGTAAAGTCAAAAACTTTGTGTTAAAAATACTTGAATGTTATTGGACTGTTTCTAAAATCGACTATAATTTCAAATCTTTCTCATAATATTATGGAACTAATTGCGACAGCGCAAATAGCAATCTCTGCAAAATTGCAACTAGAGACGACAAATTGTACAATATCTAAACTTAAAGCAAATTGAATGCTTTTTTTTTAATGCTTACACTCATACCCCCGCACTAGGATTCCCTGTGTCGCAGGTGGCATGGACACACACATATACACATCACAAACATCCAAGACCCGAGAACAAATTTTATGTTTACACAAAATCTGCCCCGGCCGGGAATCGAACCCGGGATCCCTCGCTTTGCAGGCAGGGTTAATACCAACTTAGCTACGGAGCCGTCAAACTAATGTTTGAATTGTAACCTTTTGCTACGAGTAATCAACAAGCGCAATATCAGCCTGCTCTTAAGAATAGCGGAAGAGATAGAAATTTATAGAAATATCAAAAATTTCTTCATCATCATCATCATCAGCCTGCATCAATCCACTCCAGCCGTGCTATTCTCTAAGTACAAACATCCTTACAACCTCGACTACATCGTTGTAACAACGACGAGTTTATAATTTGGTATTCACTAAGCTAAAAAAAAGCGCAACTAGCGCTTCTACGATGTTGACGGCGCTTAATGGAACTAATGTTTGACATTAGTTCTCTGAAATTACTTAGGCGAGCTAATAAAACTTAGTGAATTCTAAAAAAGTAACGTTGTTTGCAAGGACGATATGGACGATGTTACATCCGTGAGCTCGTTGACGATCGCAACGGCGAAACGTACTTTAGAGAATAACACGGCTGGACAATGGACATAGGTCACATAGGCCTCTCCCAATAAGCGCCACAGAACCCGATCTTCGGCTTTCCTCATGAAATTTCTTGCAATAGACGAAAACCAAAAACTAGATGTAACTGTTGCTGATTGTACCGGCGACATAGACGCACTCAGTTAAACAACACAAACATCCAAAACTTTAAGAGCACCCGCATATTGGGCCACCAGAAAGTTTTAGGCATCCTATTTACGCGTCCCCTAGGGTTGGTGCAAATGGGCGTAAGTCTCGTAATGACTAGTCGTAGTGCGAAGTAGATGTTATAGTTATATCTACTGCGATACAGGTTAGAAGGCAAACAAATTTTATTTATATACATAAACTGAATTACAGTTCAACAGCTACATACTAATTACATTATCAGGGTCTCAAGCACACTAAACCACAATTGTCAAAATAGTAATGGTTTGCGATCATTGCGATGACAACTGACACGTTTGCTATCGCACTAGCCACAATGGTGTCGCCATTACGCTAATTTGGCAGTTTGGTAAATCATTATGATATCAATTTCCCTTCGGCAATAAGAACATAGTTGACAGACATGACGTTACCGGCTTTTGGCATAATTTGCAGTTGTGATAGATAATGGCAATACTGCCATCGCAGTTTCAGTTGGGGAGTTTTGGCGGGAATGCGAAAAAGTGCTGTTGTTGATTTTGTGTTATTTACTAAAACCTGTGTTTCTTCGAGTGTTAATGTGTAATAATGGTGGATTATTAACCATTAAGTGTTCGTAAACGTGCATGAGTGAAAGGCAAATAGTACAAAAGCGAAAAACGTGTATTTTCATATTCTATCCAAATTTTCTTAGAAGCTTTAGTAAAGTATCCACCGCTTTACTGAAGCGTCACTTCGACTCGAAAATTGTTTCTAATATTGCGACTTAAGGACTATGTATCCAGGTCAAGAAATAAATTTAAAAAAAAAAGTTTCAGTTGTTTTTGCGTGATGGCCCCCAGGATTTTATGTTTTGCCTATTTTCATGTATGAAAATCTGATCGGATCAAAATTATACTTTTGCCGTACTACCTTTGTAATATTATTGCCAGCAAATTCACCGAATGCGATTTTTCATAATTATATTAAGATATTGATTATCTTCAAAAATTGATATGCTCGAGCAAGAAAGCGGCGCGAAGTATCCTTAACGATCGAAATAGAGTTGAATCGTTGGAGTACATAAAGCACAGTATGAATAGTTGGCAATTTGTTTCAATAATGCATAAGGTTGAAATGCACCCGGCCACCGAGTGTGAACGGCTCACAACGCAGTGGGACGGCGTTGTGACGACTCCAAAGCTCGTGTGGAGCAACCCACTCTACAGTTATTATGTTACAACTGGAAAAGTCATGATAATTTTTTCCCACACGAGTGGTGTATAGAAAGCCGTGCTTTAAAATGATCCGCGACATGGAGTTGATTGAGGTTTATGATGATGATGATAGCGCGACTCTTTTGCAAGGTAAATTATTTTTGTTCGTTTTACTTGAGGCCGTCATTTGTTTCAGTTTATCGTGTAATTACAGAATATTGACCTACTTGTATATTTTCTAACAAATGACATATTTTATGAGTGGTTATATTAAACAATAATGGGGATATTGGGTCTCCTTGAGCAAGCCCTCTGTATTGTTATATTCCTCTCAGAATATTGTTTTTTTTTTTAAATTGGTTTTTAGTGTGGTGTTTGACTTGAGAATTTTTTGTTAGTTCGTTTCATTGTGATGTTTTTTTCGGTTAGCGTGCATAAAGCTTCTCGGTCTTGCCACAAGAACAAACACACCCTAAACCTGTGTTAAACAGCGTTTAATTTCTAAACATGCCATAGCTGCGTGATTAAATATGAGCAACCACAAATCTTGATTTAAGTAGTGTCTAACCGTAGTCTGACTATTCGTTGTGACATTTCTAATCATTTTAGACGTTTATCTTAAGACGTTGTCTAGCTAAATACGCGTCTAAAAGTGTTTTTTGTGGTAACACGGTCTGTGTTTTTTAAGGGTGTACTTTAGTAAAAGCGCCCGTAATAGTCGAAAACTAACTCGTTGACGTTCCGTCTTGAGAAATTAATTATTTGAGTAGTAATATATTGTAGTATAGAAGGTATTGGGTAAAATTTTTAATAGTTTCTTTTGGGAATAAGTTTTTTGTTTAGTTTGACAAGTTATTATCATTATCAGCCTCTTACGCCCCCACTGCTGGGATACCGGCCTTCTCTCAGAGAGAGAGGTATGGGCCATAATCCACCAAGCGGGCCCAGTGCAGCTTGGTGGATGTCACATGTCCTCGAAATTTGTGGTTCTTGAAAATGCGGGTTTCCTCACGATGTTTTCCTTTACCGTTTTAGAGCGAGTGTGAATAATCCGCACATAACTTGATATAAGTCTTTGGTGCGGGGCGAGTCGAGATTCGAACTATGCTGCGTCGGATTGAAAGTCGCAGTAGTTCGCACTCGGTCACACTCGCTTGTCTGGTCTAACAAGTATTTAATGTGAATATTATTATATACATACTTCATTTAAAATTGTCTAAAATTGTTTTATTAATAGTTAAAAATAGTTTCTATAATTTATACTTATAGTTAAAAAATATTTCGAACAATTAATTGTTTTATTAGCTCGAATAAGTGAAGAATTATACGCAAATTGGTGCTCTTCAGCTCCTCTATATTTTTTCTACAAAATGCTCCTAAAGTTCATCGTTATGTTGGTCAAAACAGGTAGAATTATTTTTAAAATCCTCTGCTAATGATGAGGGACTGTTCCAATTAAATAAATATAATAATGGTCATAAGAATGTTTTTGAAATCATTAATTTACACATACAAAGTGCCGGTAAATTATTTGAAAGAAAAAAAAGAAAGAAAGAAAATACATTTATTTGTAGCCATTGCCCAAAATATAGGTAGGTACATACATTATTTGCGTTGCACCTTATGAATAAAACATCCCGGGTGGACAAAGCGACAGTAAACAGAGACCTCTGTATCATGACAGCGACGTCTAATAAATATCACACGATCAATAACATCGCGCTATCAATTCGGACTAATTGCGTATGAAATAAGGTGGACTTTTAATTGACAGACATAATTAAAAGTCCGAGTACTTCCGACGACACGCGGGTTTATTCGGAACTTTGACTCAAGACTCACTAACAATTGGGATGTTGACTGATTTTGGAAAAGTATTTAAAACGATGCGAATGGGCCTAATATAACCCAAAATATTTAAAATTACTTTTTGAATACAGCTAATACTTTAATTTTCATGTATTTTGAATGCCATTTCAAGTTTCGCTCCAAAACGCCAATACTGGTCACGTGGTCGATGTGACGTCACGCGCTTAATACAATTCATGGCACAGATAACTATATTCACAGAAATCACTCTAAAATACTAGGCAGAAAGAGCAATATACTGATTCCGATTGAGCGAGTGACGTCACGCGCTTTGATTGGCGTTTTATGTCACGTGACTTCGGAGTGATTACATTTTGATTAGATATTAAAGTAAAATTAAGTTCCTTAAAAATTAACAAAAATATTGTTTTTTATAGGATTTCTGTCACAAAAACTACCGTATCGCGGCAAAATTATATTTTTATTTGAATACAGTCAACATCCCAATTCGCTTGAAGGGATTTGTTCTATGTTCTTCGCTCACCGTTTGACACCCATGGAAAGAGATAGGGTGCGCCGGTACCACCCGGAATTATTATTGGAATGTATTAATTTTTATTTTCCTTTTGTCAACAGATGCGGACCCAGAAGCGGGCTTAGCAGGCGCGGACCGAGAAGAGACGGACGTGGAGGATGTGGAAACTGGGTGCCTTACGATCTGCGAGCAGAAATGCCCACCGCCGCTGCGAGAACTTTGCCATTCCAACCGATTCAGAAACCTTCATGTAAGTACAAAAGACTAAGTTTTCTACTATCTATATGTTTAGGGTTCCGTACCTTAAACGAAAAAAATGAACACTTATAGTCTCTTTGTCCGTCTGTCTGTATGTCTGTTAAGACCCTTTTTGTCGCGTGGAGTATCAAATTGATATGATATCAAATATTCAGATCTGCAATTTGTTGGAGTTGTGAAAAAAATCAAACTCCTAAATCAACGCAATCAAAAAGCTGTTTATGTCGTATATTTTGACACTCGCAAGGGAATCAAAACCTATTCCCGTTGACCTAGAAACCTGAAATTTGGCAAGAAGTCAAATGTCTTATAACGCAAGTAAAGGAACAAACCCGAAAATACGTAGTAGTTACTTCACGTTATAAAATTATATGATTATTTTGGTGAATGTAGTGGTACAACTACCTATAACGATTCGCACTTGGACGGTTTTTTCACAGACCAACTTCAGACCGCGGTTACGCGGTTCGAGATTCCCAAAGATAACGTGCGTTCAATTGGAATAGTAACCTATTTCATCCTCTGGTCTATATAAGAAATTTCATCTGTACGAGTACAACTAAATAAAATTGAAGTGTTTATTTGTAATATCAAAACAGCTTTTTACTAAATGCATATGGAAGTATATATGGTACCTATAACAAAACAACCATTTTAAAAATTTTTGTCTGTCTGTTTGTTCCGGGTAATCTCCCGAGCGGCTGGACCGATTTTGACGGGACTTTCACTGGCAGATAGCTGATGTTACAAGGAGTAACTTAGGCTACTTTAATTTAAGAAAAAATATTAGGATTCAGCGCAAAAAAATAAAATCCAAAATCTCCACGCGGGTGAAACCGCGGGCAGCAGCTAGTTGAAACTAAAATATTACTGTGTATTATTGAACAAATACTAGTACCATTTTGATGCAAGGGTGAATCGATCACGGTAGGCATAAAACGGCTTTGCATTACTTAGTAGACGTTTACGGCAGCAAAACTGCCGGACGTGGGTTACTAAATAATAAATGTCTGAATACATCAATTTCTCGGTGTGAGCGCTGTCATTTCCTTTACTTAGGCACTTCTCAAACAAAAAAATTGCCATAGGGGCAGCCTATACGCTTATGCAAACGTACGTTTGCTTGTCAGAATAATAACGCTTTTGCGTCAAGCGCGCACTTCCTGTATCATGAAAAAGGTTGTAACGGCTTAGCCGTTGCTTTGCTAAGACTGTTATTAGATCGTATTACGGTGTTGTCTCTGAATATTACCCTTGGTCCAGATGCCGGTGCCGAAGTCACGATAAATGCTTTTTTTTAAGCTTTCGTCTTTTTTTACATCTGTGCCATTTTCACGTCAATAACTATGGCTGAGTGGCCAACGCACGTCCGTCAACCGAGCGCGGACATCCCGCCCACCGAAGTAATGAACGCCCGAAATAATCTCATTGTCAGTGATGGGTCGGTGACAGCGTCGATCGAAAAGCGACGTAAAGCCTTTTAATGCTATTTACGAGACGAGCTGGTCATTTGCTTGATGGTAAGCATAACGCTGGCCCATAACAATTGCAGTGCCATTCAGAACTTTGAAACACAAAGGCCTGCGCGCTGCAGTGCGCTCCTTACCCTGAAACATTAGGTATTAAGTCTCGTAAGCTCAGTAATTTCACTGGTTACTCTGATCATCAAAGCGGAAAACAGAAATGATTTCACATTACAGCGTGGCAGCCGATTTCACGAGCAAAGAGCTGGTACCAACACAAAAGGACACTCAAAGAACCAGCCTTCCCGAATCTAGGTCTAGAACACCTTCAACTAAACCATTGCTTAAGCACGGATTGGGTCTGTTGGTGTCTTTGTCATTTATTATGTTCTGATAAAGACAGCATTAGTTTTAGTCTGTGATTCGGGTAGATGAATGCTACAGAGGCCCGCTGTTAGAGTCATTTTAACTTTCATAAGTGCTCCTTTGGGGCCTATTTGAATAAAGACTTTTGAATTTGAATTTGAATTTGAACAGCCGAGATAGTGGTCTAAAACTTATATAGACAGTTTATAAATATACACACAAATTTAATGTAGTGTAGTCAGTGTAAAAGTACGCCCACGTTTGTCGTGTGAAGCATAATAAACAAGTTAATAGGGGCAACCACTATATTAGTCTTACTTACGTTACAAATGCGAAAGCTTAGATGTTCCTTTATTTGTTATTCAACCACCACCTCACACACATACACACACACAGCTCTACCACATATATTTTGATCATTATTAAAATTTAGTATTCAGCCTGAATACAAATTATTACTGATACAAAGATAATAAGGTATACAAACATTCATAAAGTCATACACGCATAAAGTGAAATACACATTAGAGTAATTTATTTTAACCTTCATGAGTGCTCCCTTGGGGCCTATATCAATAAAACAATTTGAATTTGACATAAAGCCAAACACGTACAAAGTCAAACATGCAAAATGTCGGTTGAATTTTAACCACACATATAGTCAAATACAATATACAATACACATTATAAATTGTTAAAAAACCGGCTATAACTCACGTCATTCACAAACAAATGACGTGAGTTATAGCCGGTTTTTTAACAATTTATAATGTGTGATACTCACGAAAATTTTAACAATATAAACAATTAAGAGGCTCCAACTCCCCATACTTTCCATACAAACGCTCGTACGCGATTATAGTGTCCTAATAAATTTTTCTTTAGATGTTTTGAGCAAATAATAAACAATCTGATTTCTAAGCATGCGTTATGGTTGTGTTCTTTTAAGTAAAAACAAAAAACTGGTCCGTAAAAGATGGAGATACGTATACTAAAAACACTGGTCAAATTATTAACCACCACCTCCGAACAAAGAGATGTTAGTCAAAACAGTGGATCAAATTTAAAATGTACAATTTGTTACGTCACGAATCGAGCTACAAAAAAAGGAACATCTGCCGAAATCCTAATACACACGAAAAGAATAAATTTGTGTAAACGGGTACATTCCTACCCTCATTCTTTGTTGTAACGTATGTAAAAAGAGGGGAACATGCTCAAAATTAAATTCGCACAAAGGCGAGAGATATCTTTGCAATTTTCTAGATTAAAAGTAAACACGCGAGAATAGCAGAGCGTAGGTTTATTCTTTTGATCAAAGCATTTAAGAAAATGTAGTTATAAAAGTGAGGTGGAGGCTGATAAACAGATGGAACCATGGGTTTATTATAAACGATAAAGGGACACCATAACCTCCACTACTACATACCTCTATAGACACGTGTGTCACGCACTACAACTATTATAACGCATCAACTACTTATCTATGTGTAAAAGCTTTTGATTTCTGTATCCATACCCTTTAGTCTATTTACATAACTATTTTTCATAACTAATCATGAAAGAATATTTTTTCTTCGCTGATTCGTTACTACTCATTTATTAGTGTACGGACAATAACTCTTCCGAGAGTGATTGTCCGTACACTAATCGACAAAAATCAGATGTTTACTGCCTACAGTAAGATCACATCACTGTAACGGCAGTGCCAGCGGTCTAAATCCATGTCCCGCATTTTGGATTTCTTGGATAGATTCTGCCAGAACGCGCATCATGCTGTTAGCTGATATTCAACTATAACCTGTATAATATTATTATACAAACAAAGTTGATCAGTAGGAATAAATAAATGTTTGTTACGTATTCTTACTTCCCTTTCTTCTTTTATATACATTGTAGACTAGCTGCTGCCCCGCGGTTTCACCCGCGGTGAGATTTTGGATTACATGGTTTTTATTTTTTTGCGTGGAACCCTAACTCTTTTTCTAAAATTAAAGTAGCCTACGTTACTCCGTGTAACATCAGCTATCTGCCAGTGAAAGTCCCGTCAAAATCGGTCCAGCCGTTTCGGAGATTACCCGGCACAAACACACAGACAAACATTTAAAAAATGGTTGTTTTGGTTATAGGTACCGTAAATACTTTCATATGCATTTAGTAAATAGCTGTTATTTTGATATTACAAAAAGACACTTCAATTTTATTTATTTGTATAGTATGTATAGTATATGTATATGTATATGGATTACGTGAAATGCAACAGTACGATAGATGTTATAGTAAAGGCCCGTTTTTGAAATATATTTTCTACATAATTATGAAACGAAACACAAGTAAAATTGTTTAAAAATAAACCGCTTTGCGGCCAATTATTTTCCGCTTCATTACTGTCACCTGCAATATTTATCGAAGTTCCTGCCTATGGAGCGTAATTAACTTTCGCTTTCTTGATAAAGTTTGATGGAGTTTTCGAAACTCCTGACGAATAGGGCGGGGCGTTCCGCGCGTAGGTAGTTCGAAACTTAGACATAGTTCGATTCCCGAAAAGATATATGTGATTAGGTTGTTGTACTTGGACCGGACGTTTTTGTACTCAGTTATCGCAGGTTCTATAAAAAAAACATAGGTTATAATATAGTATACTACAGGTTATAGTTTCTCATCTCATTGTTAGTGGGAGGACTAACTCTTCTGCGAGTGTCCGTCTGGGTTGTTACCAGCGCTTTGCTAGTGAAGTCTGCCGCCAAGCAGTAATTTGCAAGCATTACTGTGTTCCGGTTTGATGAGCAGAGTAGCCAGTGAAATCACTGAGCTTGTGAGACTTAATACCTAATGTCTCAGGGTAACGGGCGCACTGCAGTGCTGCACAGGCCTTTGTGTTTCAAAGTTCTGGGTGGCACTGCAATTGTTATGGGCCGGCGTTATGCTTACAATCAGACAAACGACCAGCTCGTCTCATTACCAAATAACATAAGAAAATCTAAGTAAGCAATAGTAATAAGGTTGACGCTTACGCCCTTCAGACATCCCCCCCGTAGAACGCGAGAGCAGCAACTGCGCCTTATGCCAATTAATATTTCCATTGACGATATTTTATGTCGGTATAAAATAAAAGAATACCTAACCACCGATCTGCAACTTAGCACGGAAAGGTCTTTTAGATACGTGTCCTAAAGCCGCAAATCGTGCTTATCTTCTTGCAGTTTCTGCGTGGGAATCAGGGCTTTGGTTGCAGGCCGTCCCTTCTTTTAATATAACAGGTAACCTATTAGATCCGTCTGCTTTTCGTCTTGCAATTTGCTTACAATTGGTTGCGAACGTGCTATATTGCCCATTAGGAAATGTGGGAAGCTATAACTTGTGTCGACACATTGCCACCGTCTCATATTTCTGAGACACAAATTAGGGCTGGCGCCGTGGCTCCTTTGGCTGAGCGACTTTAGGGGCACCCTAAACGCTCAAGCAAACGTACGTTTGCTTGTCAGAATACAGACTTTTGCGTCACGCGCGGATTTCGTGATACTCGAAATGCGCGTTTGACGCAAAAGCGTTGTTATTCTGAGAAGCAAACGTACGTTTGCTTGAGCGTCTAAGGTGCCCCTTAAGCGGCGCGGCGCAAATAAGTTAACCTCAGGAGTGGTTACATATTTTAGCCGTGTTGAATCATTGGGGCCTTGGGGATCAGGAGCTCATTATAATAATAAATTTTCAATATTTTGTCAGAGCGTTTGATTGATGCGACGCGTAACCAAAATGCTGGTACTTATTTGGCTCAACGTATCAGCATTGCGGTTCAATGAGGCAATGCCGCCAGTATGCTGGATACGCTGCAAACTGGTAGTGGGCTAGAACATTTCTGAAGAACTACTTTGGCTTTTAGACTATCCAACTGTTTTTGTAGCTAGGTTAGATGTAATGTTTATTTATTTATTAGCTAGTTAATAAAAGCTGTTATCCCGCAGGAAAAAAAAGAATAACCATAATTTGTCTATCCCCAGGCAATAACACTTTAATCCAATCACAAAGAACGAAAAAGAAAAATAATAATAAGAAAATCTGTCGACAAAAAAGCATCCTGTCACTGTCATTCTCTGCTAAAAGGTGAAACATTTTTGTTCTGAGAGTCTAGCGCAAATTGGAGCGTAATCTTCAACTCCATCGTAATGTGTACGTCTATTTACATACCAAGATTCATAAAAACAGGCGAACATTTCACTCGCTCGCGGAATTCGTCGTTATCATGAAATATTCATGGAATCAAAAAGTTTATCGGTGTACGTAAATTTTCGACGCGAAATTTGGCTGCCTGCGGTCGTCAGGCCCCACCTTGCGGAAATCACGTTTGTTTACTTATGAGTAAGCATTTTGGATGTCGACTCGTAATCTTAACTGTGCTTTTATTACAATTCCAGAAAATACCCTTTTTTAATATATTCCCATCTGCCCTATTAACGTTCCCATCAATGTGGCAGAAATTCCCATCTGCCCCATTGCTCATACCAATGGGACTAATGCGAACTAAAATTCCCGTCTGCCCCATTGATGGGGATATTAACGGGGCAGATGGGAATATATAAAAAACGCTCACTTTATGGCAGTTAAGGCGTATAATAGTATTCCAGAAGACTTGACCTTCAAAGTTTTTAAATTTAGACTACAAAAATGGTTAATCGAAAAGTACTTTCACTCTGTCCCACAAACCACCTCTATTGTGCTACCTGTCTATGTAGAAATCGCTTTAAGCGCTAAGTCCACCTCTGTAAGGTCTGACGGCTAGACTTTTTCTACACTATTTAATAAGCTATAGAACTAAGGTAATGTATTTTCTCTGATCTAAAAAAATATAACATGGCTAGCGAAATACCTATCTAAGGAAGGATTGACTAAGATAATCTTGTTGCATATGGCTTCTTGTTACATAACACATAAACACCTTCAACCCTTTCGCTAGGATTCCCTGTGCCGCAGATGGCATGTATGTAGTATATGTATGAGTATGTGTGTAAGTATGTATTTGTATATATATATATACAGGTATACAATCATTCAAGACCCCGAAAAAAACCTTACGATTACCACACAAAGATTACTCCGTTCTGGAATCGAATCCGGGCCCCCTCGTTTCGCAGGTATAGGAGTGCTATCAACTGTTGTTATCAATTGTGTAAACCAAGCACAAAAAAAATGCATATACAAATATGTTTCCAATAAAATGATGGCCACGTATTTTCATCGACAACATTAAAACAGAGTATTTTTTTAATTCCATTAACGGAAACTTGGGATAATCTCTGAAGGCGGAGCAATAAAAGCTTTATCGATTTAATAAATACTTCATTTTATATAAATTGATTTAGTTCACGTTATTTATAAAAACTTTACCTGTGAATAAAAGGTATCTATACAACTACATAAAATTGATGTGTCTGTTTGTAATATCAAAATAACAGCTTTTTACCAAATGCATATGAAAGTATATACGGTACCTATAATAAGACGACCATTTTTCTCTCTGTCCATTTGTCTGTCTGTCCATTTGTTTGTTCCGGGTAATGTCCTAAATGGCTGGACCAATTTTGAAGCGACTTTCACTGGCAGATAGCTGATATTGTAAAGAGTAACTTAGGCTACTTTTATTTTGGAAAAATAATTAGGGTTCAGCCATGAAATCCAATAACTCCGCGCGGGTGAAACCGCGGGCAACAGCTAGTTTATAAATAAGATGTTATATCACCCAACGATCAAACACAAATGTTTCTTTTGTTACTATTATACTTTAATTAATACATATAATTATATAAACAGAAACACTACACACTGAAACTTGTAGTACCCTTTGATTTCAGAGTAAAAAGCACCAATTGGGATGGTGACTGATTTTGGGAAAGTGTTTAAAACGATGCGAATGGGCCTAATATAACCCAAAATATTTAAAATTACCTTTTGAATACAACTAATACTTTAATTTTCATGTATTTTAAATGCCATTTCAAGTTTCGCTCCAAAATGCCAATACTGGTCACGTGGTCGATGTGACGTCACGATTCCTGGCACAGATAACTATATTCACAGAAATCACTCTAAAATACTAGGCAGAAAGAGCAATATACTCATTACGATTGAGAAAGCGTCACGCGCGTTTTATGTCACGCGACTTCGGAGTGATGTGATTACATTTTGATTATTAAATTAAAATTATATCCCTTAAAAATAAACAAAAATTTGGTGTTTTATAGGATTTCTGTCACAAAAACTACCGTTTCGCGGCAAAATTATATTTTTATTTTAATACAGTCAACATCCCAATTGGCTTTTATATAAACGGTTTTATTTGTCTGAGTATTATGAAAGTGGTTCACGATGAAAAATATTATGATTGCGGGTCTCCCCTGTGTAAATATTTTCAGGCAATATCGATACAATTGTGTATATACACAACCGTTAAAACCACTCGAGTTGTTGTTTCCCTCGTCGTTGTACTCGTTTGAGTACAATCGATGAGTGCCGTTCTGCGGCGCAAGTACGGAAGTCGGTTCGATAAATTTGTCGAACGGAAAAACTCGAAAATGTATCGAATGTTGCAAGTATCGAAGTCTGATCATAAAGTATTGTAGTAGCTCTATATTCTCTTTGGATTCGACCTAGTTATTCGATAAATTTGGTCGAAAGTATCGAGGTTCGATAAATTATATAAAAAGTCGATAAAACCCACTTTATCGATTTGAACTGTCAATTTTATCGAATTTTATCGACCGAAAAGATCCGTACTTGTGCCGCTGTTTCGTTACTACTACCCACCTACTTTACATCTGGGCTTTGCTTTCGTCGTTGTCCTTGTTTGACACCTTCCATCTCGTAGCACGTGGCCAGCACTCGTGACAGAACTCTCAAGTTACTCGAAGGCTTGTAACGTCGAATTCGACTGCTCATCGCTCAGTGGTCACCCATTCAAGTGTTTTTTTTATACAATCTGGTAACAAGGCGAGCGGCTCGTTTACCTGACGTTAAGCATAACGTTGGCCCAAAACAATTGCAGTGCCACTCAGAACTTTTAAACACAAAGGCTTGCGCGCATAGCATTACTCCAGATATTATTTTCTTCTATTTTGTAACGAGATGAGCCCATCGCTTGCCTGATGGTAAGCATAACACCGGTCTATAACAATTGCAGTGCCACTCAGAACTTTGAGACAAAGGCTTGCGCGGCACTGCAGTGCGCTCGTTACCCTGAGACATTAGGTATTAAGTCTCATAAGTCCAGTAATTTCACTGGCTACTCTACTCATCAAACCGGAACACAGTAATGTTTGCGCATTATTGCTTGGCGACAGACTTCACTCACAAAGCGGTGGTAACAACCCAGACGGACACTCGTAGAAGAGTTAGTCCTACCACTAACATACCCTCCAGACTTTTGGTACCTATTAAGTATCATAAGCCCAGTCGCTTCGCTGACTACCTTGCTTATCAAACCGGAACATAGTACTGATTGCAAATTATTGCTTGGCGGCACGACACGACACTAGCAAAGCGGTTGTATATACCCATACAGACACTCGCAGAAGCGTTAGTTCTACCACCAGCGGCGCAAGTACAGATCTTTTCATAAAGTGGATTTTATCCAATTTGTTTTGATCCAAATGATCCAAATGATCCAAATGATCCAAATGATTTTATCCAAGATTGAACTGTCAATTTTATCGAATTTTATTGAATATTATCGAATTTTATCGACCCGAATAGATCCGTACTTGCGCCGCTGGTGAGCTTGGCACTAATTAGCTTTACCAGTTGTTTTTTATTCGAGAACTGGAAGGGTTGGTGCAAGGCAGATTGAAGTGACGGTTTTTATTATCGGAAGTCGTGACTCATTAGGTCACCAGGCCGAGGTTAGTCAAGTTTTTTCTAGCTTTACCAGTTGCAATCAAGTATTCACTACTCATACCTGTTTGTATTTGATTTCTAAGAACTTTTAATGGAATTTTTAACCAGCTCGTCATTGGTTTTTACCTAGAATCGGAGTTATAACTTGTCAGAACCGTGAACAGTTTGACGCGTCCTGGAGTCTCGATGTAAAAAGAACTGTAAATAATTGATTTGCACGAGTGCCGATCTGTTGGTTGTAGTGTTGAATTATGTAAAGAGCTTCTAACCATAACTTGATGGCAGGGTATGTTTTAGTGCTCGTCTAGCTAGTACTCTACGTAAACCTATTTCAATTTAAAAAAAAAAACCTGGTTTCTAATGCATGAGTATGATGAGTTGTATTGCCTTGTTTGTTTTAAATTGAGATAGGATGACGACATAAAACAAACAATTCAATTAAAATCATATCTTAATAAAGAAAAATACATAAACATTACGATTAACCTACTTCCAGTCAGACAGTTATAATAATATATCTAGGTAACTAGCGTATTCTGGGATATAAGAACACAGTGTAGGATTAGTTTTTATTATATTACAAGCTGCTGCCCCGTGGTTTCATCTGCGTGGAGATTTTGGATTACATGGTTTTTATTTTTTTTGGCGCGGAACCCTAATTATTTTTCTAAAATTAAAGTATAGCCTATGTTACTCCTTGTAACATCAGCTATCTACCAGTGAAAGTCCCGTCAAAATCTGTTCAGCCATTTTGGAGAATACCCGGAACAAACAGACAGACAGACAGACAGACAAAAAATTTAAAAATGGTTGTTTTGTTGTAGGTAACATATTATATACTTTCATATGCATTTAGTAAAAAGCTGTTATTTTCATATTACAAACAGACACTTCAATTTTACTAGCTGTTGTCCGCGGTTTTCACCCGCGTTCCTACACAGACCGTGCATTTTTCCGGGATTAAAATATAGGTATTGTAAGAATAAAGGTAGAGCATGGTATGGTGCTGGGTGCTACGCTATGACGTCAGCAAGTCAGTGCTACGCCGTAGTCGTCCCAGCGCTACGCAAGGGGAAGACGCGACGAAGGACAGCAGTCCTCATTGAACTACGAGTGAAAATACACGTGTGTCGATTATTCAAACAGAGTTGTCTCATTTCTGGACCTAATAGTATATAATATAGGATAGCCTATGTTTTATAAAAAAAGTGGTTTTGTCGCTAGTTGTGTCAAAGAATTGTTTAAAATTTCCCCATGGCATCTATACAGAATTGTATATAATATTTCATCAAAATTACCCAGTTTCCAAACCAGCAGCTTTTGTCGTAAAAAGTATAAAATTCCAACAGACAACGGACAAATCTTTCTTTAAAAGGTATAGAAATTCTTTCAGTATTATCCTTGTCACCCCAATCCGTAATTCTCGTTCCACTGAAAAGGCCTTTAAGTATTGGCTTTAGCCTTAAATGCCTCACAAATGGCCATCCCGGGCCGGCTCAGACGTGGCAATAAAAGAAATAATATATTATTTTAATAATGTATTTTAAATTTTTTAGTGGGATTTTTTTACTTTGTTAGTGGGAGGACTAACTCTTCTGCGAGTGTCCATCTGGGTTGTTACCACCGCTTTGCTCGTGAACTCTGCCGCCAAGCAGTAGTATGCAAACATTACTGTGTTCCGGTTTGCAGATGAGCAGAGTATCCAGTGAAATTACTGGGCTTATGAGACTTAATACCTAACGTCTCAGGGTAACGAGCGCACTGCAGAGCCACGCAGGCCTTTGTGTTTCAAAGTTCTGGGTGGCACTGCAATCGTTATGGGCCGGCGTTATGCTTACCATCAGGCAAACGACCAGCTCGTCTCGTTACCAAATAACAGAAACAAAAAAATTTTAAAAGGTACAATTACAGTCTCCCTAATATAAACACAATATAGATCGACGATTTGGCCGCCTTCAAACGAGCTAGGGCTGGGATTCTTGATGATACCAAATAATTGTTTCCCAAACGCCTCCTCTTTGTCAGTTTATCTTGAGTGTAAGAACAAGGACACACTTGCAATTGATCGTTGAGCGATAACCTTGTCGTAGTGTAACGATTGCTGACGACAAGGGATTAATTAAAACTAGCTGCTGCCCGCGGTTTCACCCGAGCGGAGATATTGAATTTCATGGTTTTTATTTTTTTGCGCGGAACCCTAATTCGTTTTTTTTAAATAAATGTAGCCTAAGTTATTCCTTGTAACATCAGCTATCTGCCAGTGAAAATCCCGCAAAATCGGCCCAGCCATTTTGGAGATTACCCAGAACAAACAGAAAGAAAGACAAAATTTTTAAAAATGGTTGTTTTGTTATATTATGTAACGTATATACTTTCATATGAATTTGGTAAAAAGCTGTTATTTTGATATAACAAACAGACAGTTCAGTTTTATTTATTTGTATAGATGAAAATAAAAACGAAATGTACAATATAATATTATATTAAATATCAAATTCAAACTCAAGCGTCTTAGGAACAGTTCCTTTTTTTAATTTTTAATTTTAAGTTTTTATATTTATTATTATGTCAACTTTTGCACAACTTTGTACGCTTCCGTCAACTACGTGAGTAACTTCACAGTTATTTATGTGTGAAAACTTTTAAGTAGCCTTAAGATTATCTATAACCAATATTGTAATTAGCTGTTAGTTTTCCGAAGAAAATAAAATATACCTATTAAAAAGTGAAATCACTTTTAAATGTTACTCAATTATTGTTTGACTCAGCATACCTCTAGTACTGGTTTTTCACAATATATCAGGAAAACAATCGCTAAGCGATTAATTGCAAGTGTGTTCATTCCTTAAAAGGGCTCCGTTGTCACACATACAATAACCACCCCCCGGCACCCTGCAACCCCCGAGCTGGATGTTCTCAGCGCTAAGTTGTTTGCCGAACGAGTCCAACGAGTTTTGTTCGGTGAATTATGGAGACGGTGCCGGTGAAAAAAGATAAAATTTCGCGCGCGGGCTAAAAATTGGTTGCAAAATGGGTGTAAGATGAAAGACTGGCAAAATACAGTATTTAATATTTTACGATAAATTATTTTATTTACCAAATATTTATTGAATATTACTTGGTGTTATGACTAACACTTCTGCGAGTGTCTTTTTGTGTTCAGTACCTACTACCGCTTTGCTCGTGAAATCTGCCGCCAAGCAGTTTGTGCTGTGCTCCGGTTTGATGAGCGAAGTAGTCTGTGATTTTTGGGGTTATATGGTCTCAGGGCAACGAGTGCACTGCAGTGCCGTGTAGGCCTTTGAGAGTTCTGAAAGAAGTTTGGAGAGAATGTTATTGTTATGGGCTGGCGTTACGCTCACCATCAGGCAAACGACAGGCTCGTCTCGGTATCAATTATAAACAAATACAAAACATCAATTTAAAAAAATACGCGGTGATGATTACTGAATCGTTGGTTGTGGTCGCCCGCCTATATATCCGATATAGGTCTGATATAGGTAGGGAGTTAGAATCTTACATTGAACTTGATATTTCTGTGAGCAACCTTAACTTTGAGATAGGGCATTCTGGTCATCTATCTAAAAAAACGAAATGTGTCTTTATCCAACAAAAGTAGACGTAGGTGTTAAAATAACACTCACCACAATTCTAGTAAAGAGCGAGCTAAAAATGTCTTTGGGAGTTTTCATCTTTCATATTACTATAAAAATGAACCGCGAAATCTTGCTTCAAACTAAAGATTTTTTTTTTATCTCGAACAAAAAAACAGATGTTCACGATTCAACGACAGAGTGAAGTGGCGTCTTTTCTGCCTTAGAGAGATTTAGCGTTATGATAGGGCTAGTAGCAATAGTTTTGATAACATGATTCAAACGGCATTAAACTGGCAAGAGTCGATCCACGCTTGTTGATTACTCAATATAATCCGGTTTCAAACTTCAAACGCTGTCCACAATCGAATTGAAAGCTCTCACCCCTGCATTTGTAGCGTTTCATACAGACCAGGTACACACTAGACCGTAAAACCGGCGAAGGAAATAAATTTAGATCGATTCGATTTCTACACGGGACCCGGGTGAGGGTCGGGCCGGGTTTAATATCATCATAAAGTAATTGAAGTGTGAAAGGTCTACTTCTTGATGTGACAAACGATCTTTGGGACTCTGCGGGTAGTTGTGCTCTTGCCCTGGTAACAATCATCGGAGTGCGAACATGGATAGATCGGAAGATTATCTGGAAGGTATTTATCATTCATTTATCAGCCTCTTATGCTCCCACTGCTGGGACACCGGCCTTCTCTCAGAGAGAGAGGTATGGGCCATAATCCAGCAAGCGGGCCCAGTGCAGCTTGGTGGATGTCACATGTCCTCGAATCGTTTGCTTTTAGTTGAAGGTCATTTCGTAGTTTTTGTTTAATTAAGAAAGACAGACACCGTAAAGTGTAAATATTTTTTAAGAAAATTAAGAAAATTTTTAGATCTTTAAATTTCCTTTTTTTTGGTTACAAAAAATATAGTTGTCGCTCAAAATATTGAGCATTTCGAGACAATAAATTATTCGGGGTCGTTTTTGCGTTTTTTTTTTTTAAAAGATTCTGTGCCATTTCTGTACAGTATTTTATAGATAAGTCTTTTCTGTAATCTCATGGCTGTACTACTGTATTCTTTTGCTTGTATTATCTATGAAAACGGAGATTTGTGCGACGCAAAACAGGACTTTATCGGACGTTTTGCTTTAACCGCCCGTTAAGTCTCAGCCGAGTAATTTCACTAACTACTTTGCTCACCAAACCGGAAAAATATATACCTTGTACATTACTGTTTGGGGGCAGACTGCACGAGCAAAACTGTGGTACCCAACTAGATGGAAAGTTGCCACCTCTAGGGCTAACATGCGCACCGTAACAAAATTTTGTCGATGCTTATGTCGTGCATTTGTCTCATGTTGGCGAGAGAAAGAGCGAGACAAAACAGTAGACAAAATTTAGTCGTGGCGCGCATGTTAGCCATGCTGGTAATACTATTTGTAAATAGTTGAAGTGAACTCATTTAACGTACTGATTAGGTCTTAAGTGCTCAACCCTCCAGCTCATCCGCATTCAACTGAACTTAGTGAAAGAGAACTGAAAATGTAAACGATTTTGCAGCTAACATTATTTCGCAATGTTTTATTTATAAATTAAGTAAAACCTTCGAGTTTGGGATTCCATAAAAAAGGAGCAGCTAATTACAAATTTACAAAACAAATTCGGCTCCTAAACTTTATATGTAAAAAGGGAAATGTTATCAAAGAGAATTACCCGATATGTATATAGTATAGGCATTTATACGAATGAGGCACAAGTGTATACATCTGTGTGAAGGTTATACATGTTTTTGTCATGTCCAAGAGGCACGGGCTACTTACGTAGCGTACAATATTTGTCTTTTTTATGTTATTTGGTAAAGAAACGAGCTGGTCGTTTGCCTGATGGTTAGCATAACGCCAGCCCTTAACAATTGCAGTCCCACCCAGAACTTTGAAAAACAAAGGCCTGCGCAGCACTGCAGCGCACTCTTTACCCTGAGACATTAGGTATTAAGTCTCATAAGCCCAGTAATTTCACTGGCTACTCTGCTGATCAAACCGTAACACAATAATGCTTGCACATTACTGCTTGGCGGCAGACTTTACTCACAAAGTGGTGGTAACAACCCATACGGACACTCGCAGAAGAGTTAGTCCTACCACTAACAAAATGATTGATATTTTTTATTGGACTAAAGACGTGCTGCGCTAAAATAGGTAACTTTTTATAGGTGACATTGTCGCTCCTTTTGGTTTAGATCGGTCATAGCATCATCCATTTTGTCTGCTTGAAATTTTAAGTGCACCCTTTTTAGTTCGAGGCAAATTTATGAGTTCAATAAAATAAAATTGATTTATCAATTTCCATTGTATTAAAAATATTTACCCAGAAAGGGTAACGACCGGCGACCGGCAAATAAACGAGTAGTAATTTCCATCAAAGTTGAATAATATGAGCAAAAGAAACATTTTAGCTTGAAATAAAATTATCCTCTTGGTGTAATCACGGACAAAAGGTATCGGTTTACCACGCGGGAAATAAGCTATGAATTTTCATGGAAACCTTCCATTATCCACGCTTTCATATCAGTAAAAGTGGTATCTGTGTAAAAATGGCGTGGATAATGCTTAACACAATCATAAAATAACAAACGAGGTAGGCATCGAAATATGACATTGACATAGTTTTATATTATATAAAACAATAGTGTCAATTCTATTATTTCATACTTACACTAATTTTGGTTTCGCTCTCTCTCTCTTTCCAATGCATAACATGAGAAAGAGACGGAAGATGTATGACAGATCTAAATTTTGTTTTAGAGCTGTCTAATATCTTTCGATCTTGATAAATTAGATGCCACTGAATTCATTGCCATTAAATTTACACTACATACACTCAAGCAAGTGGATTAATTTGACAGGTCTAAAATATATTCCATCTCTTTCTCGTGTTATGCATTGGAAAGAGAGAGAGCGAAACTAAAATTAGTTTAGGTATGAAATGATAGAATTGACACCAATGTCTTTGATGTAGTTTAAAAAAAAAACTAAAAAGCATACTTCCTTCTAGCTCCATTGGCTCCTTGGTTCATTGGTATCATCAAAACGTTAAATAAATTACAATAAAAAAAACAGCGAAATACAACATTAAACAAATATTATAGTGACTTCCCCACAAGCTATCAAAGAAAATGAAAAGAATTTCACTGGATTTGCGCTTGCGCATCTGTGACAAAGAACCGCAGCCACTTCATTAAACCATTTCGTTTCCAATTATCGTGAAGTGGGCCCCGAAATATGACGTTAATTGCTTGAAATCGGCGCTGTCCAAACAGTTACCGAATTAGTTAATTTACTTGTGACAAGGGAAATCACAAAGCCCTGGTTATGAAGGCTCGGAATCCGGTAAACTTGATTAACTTCTAACAAAAAGTAAATTCACGTTTTTTTGCATAGTTTGTATAAATAACGGAAATTTTTCATATGTACCATATTTTTCATATGTATAATTTTCAAAATTTACTAAAAATCTATAATCTATATACAAATAAATAATATTGAAGTGTCTGTTTGTATCAAAATAACAGCTTTTTACTAATAATCATATGAAAATATACAGGGTCAGTTTGAATTGGTATTTTATTCTGGAAAGGGCTGATTAGGACCATGGTTGTCGACAAGTTGTGAGAACCTCCCTAGAAAAAGGTCGTTAAAAGTTTCCAAATAAAAGAAATATCTTCAAACGAGAAGTGCGTGGCATTTTCTGCATTTTTTTTCGAAGTTTCTTCTAATCAAAATCATCATTTAACAAAGTTCAACATAGTTCAAGTGAATCAGCTGATCTAGGGCTGCCCGGAAGTTTTGTAGGACAATTTTGGCGTAAACATTAAATGCCTTTTCTTCAATGAAAAATTACAAATTTATAAAACTCATAAAAGAAATGTTGTTGACCTCCAGGAGTAGGTCCCTTTCTGGATGACATACTAATTTAAACTCAGGTTGTATACGGTAGGGACTTAAGAACCAACACAATTCTTAAAAATGTTATCTGTCTGTTTGTTCCGACTAATCTCCGAAACGGCTGGACTCATTTTGACGGGACATTCACTGGCAGATAGCTGATGTTATAAGGAGTAACTTAGGCTACTTTTATTACGTGGGCGAAACAGCGGGGCACAGTTAGTTTACAATAAGCTGGGACCAACCTCCATCGTCTAGCTTCAGAGTGCATCATTTGGCCTATAGACAACTCGGGGCCGAACTTAAGGCGGTATTCTGTCAATGAAATGTATCATTCTGTCCCCTTTACACATCGGAATATCAAAACAAATATACAAGATCAATATCCTGTTCATTGTGATTTTATTCGTAACAAAGAGCAAGACGATACTGTACTCGGAACGCAAACATTGGTACCAACCGAGACGGAAAGAAATGAACAGCTATGTAATAGAATGGAAACCTTGATAAGTTTATTTTTTCTTGTTTTTTTTGGTTTGTTCTTATTGACTAATATTATTTAAAGATACTGTCATCACATGCAACTGTCATCACTAGTATTTATCATCATTGTCATCATCAACGTGTTCTGATAATCTTTTGCACTACAGAAAAACACAAAAAATTTCGTACATTTTTCGCTGCTTCAATTCGCGAGGTAATAGGTATCTTTTAGGCAAGCATGCTTCATCGTCGACCGCAACGTCGCTTATCACCAGGCGAGATAGTGGTCGTATGTTTACTGTTGTCTAAATTGCTAAAATATAGATAAATTGTAATTAACGCTGTTGGAGTATCGAAAGAAACAAAATAAAATATCTGTAGTAACTTTATACCTAAAGCACAGACCTAAAGGAACAGATTGACGTTTTTTTTTAATTTGGTAACGAGACGAGCTGGTCGATTGCCTGATGGTAAGCATAACGCCGGCCCATAACAATTGCAGTGCCACCCAGAACTTCGAAACACAAAGGCCTGCGCGGCACTGCAGTGCGCTCGTTACCCTGAGACATTAGGTATTAAGTCTCATAAGCCCAGTAATTGCACTGGACACTCTGCTCATCAAACCGGAACACAGCAATGCTTGCACACTCCTGCTTGGTGGCTGACTTCACGAGCAAAGCGGTGGTAACAACCCAGACGGACACTCGCAGAACAGTTAGTCCTCCCACTAACTAGGTATTACTGAGTAATCACACCAATAGAAACAGTTAATAAATTGAAACCTCAAAGCTATTACATTAAAATAACAGTATTCGACAACGTGATCGACACAAAAGTCCCGTAACGATGTTGCCAGGGCAAACCGTAAATTAATAAAATGATTTTATTAGTTTCTATTTTGAAACCGACATTTTCGCTTTGTTGGTGCCGTGGCTCTCGCAACCGCTTCATTATCGGAACATTGGCTGGGAGACGATGAAACGTCACAAAGTATTTAACAAGGTATTGGTACTGAAGTATTGGTTATTCAATTAGTGGGTGCTCGCACCTAGCGTTAGAACGGTTTGCGGCTTGCTAACTTTCCGAGTTCCCACCCTTGTAGTGGCGTGTTGATTACCTTCCTCCAGATTTGACGTCATAATTACGTGAACAAATCGACCTTTTCGAGTGAAACCTCTATTGTTAAATTGCTCCGATAAAAGCTAACTTCAAAAATGCGATGAACCGACTTCAGTAACAAACTACTGAACCGATTTTGATGAAATTCCTATGGGACCAAGCTGAAAGTATAACCTTTCAAATAAAAAAATATTTTCCAAATCGGTTTATAAATGACGGAGATCTGAGGTATAAACACAAAAAAAATATACCCACCGAATTGATAACCTCCTCCTTTTTTGGAAGTCGGTTAAAAATGGATATCGTTGAAAAAATCGAATGCTGCGGTCATGATTAACTCAACAATAGAAATTTAACTTGATTTACATTCGTTTGTAACCTGTAGTTGCTGTTGGTGTTATCTTTATTATATAATTTTTATGGTGAGTTTAAAAACAAAAATTATTATGTAAAAAAAAATGTTGTTTAAAATTTAATCCCTTGTCCTAATCACTACACCACAAAGGCTGTAATCATGTGAGATAAAGGTTGGATTGTCAATTTCATTGAAATATTTTTTCGTTAGTATAATATTTGAATGTTGAGGTATTTATTCTAAAAACCGAAATAAACGAGTCATCGTTACAACTTTAAATAGATTTTCGAAAAAAAAAATGTCTAAAGTGCTAGTTAAAGTCTTTTCAAAGAGGTTCTTAACAGTATTTGGAGCACGACTTTGAGTAAGGGGTCCGTAGCGGCCCCATTATGTCGCAATTTGGAATACTCCTCATTATAATCTTTACGAACACTTTCCTCGTTTTAGAACTTTAGCTTTATACTGACACCAGCTTTTTATTATATTGTAATACCAAGTGTATTTTTAAAGCTTTTATTTAATTTTCAATGTTTGTATATATATGTTTTATTGTTTAGGTCAAATCTTGCATTACATACATACGTAAATCGGATGGCAATGCAATTTATCTATACAATACAAATAAACAAAATTGAAGTGTATTTTTATAATGTCAAAATAACAGCTGTTTACCAAATGCATATGAAAGTATATACGGTACCTATAACAAAACAACCATTTTTAAAATTTTGGTCTTTCTGTTTGTTCCGGGTATTCTCCGAAACGGCTGGGCCGATTTTGACGGGACTTTCACTGGCAGATAGCTGATATTACAAGGAGTAACTTAGGCTACTTTTATTATGGAATAAGAATTAGGGTTCTGCGCAAAAAAATAGAAACCGTGAAATCCATTAGTTATCTCCGAGCGGGTGAAACCGCGGGCAGTAGCTAGTTGAGGGATAAAATGGATCAAAGGAAAAATGAGGTTCACGTTAAATAACTGTGTCACATCTTGGGATCTCAAAATTCGGTTACGAAAAGACGTGTGCGGATATGGATATGAGGATGACTTGCATGTTTCATTATGGACGGCTTTGCCCGCTTTCGGTGAATATTGATTTGCCTTCGGTTTTGTGCAAATTTGGAACCTTGCTAATACCTAAACTAATCATCATCATCAGTTGTAATCCTTCTGTTGTCTTGTAATTTAGTTTTATTTTAATTTAGTTTAAGACCATAGTTCCCGTCTTGATCTTTTTCTTTATCATGTTTATATCGTTAATTTCTATTAATATATGACCTAATCTTATAAGAGTATGGACCACGTGTCCATAGAGTGTAATGTAACAAAATTAAAAAAAAACTTAAACTAACTTACTTTGTTAGTGGTAGGACTAACTCTTCTGCGAGTGTCCGTCTGGGTTGATAACCGCTTTGCGTTACGTATAAAATAAAACTTTCTATGTTCTCTTATAATCCTGTTATTCGATATCTACAAATTGGAAATCAAACCGCGCGATTTTTGACTCGCACTTGATCAGTAATATAATTTATATCGCACCGAATTTAATTTAAAACTCATATCTAAGCTCTAACCGCAATCCGTGATATTGGGTACGCTCGTCTTGGCATTGGTGATTCTGAAACTTCTCTAGTTTACTTGAGACCTAAGCACCATAAAGTTTGTACTAAACTACATATCTGTTTTAAACTTAAACAAGAACAGTGATTAATCTTCCAATTTATGTCAATTGCGATCTGTGTTATATAAGAAATGGATGGAGGGGATTTCTTTTAACGCGGAAGGTAGTCGAGTCAAAGCACCGGGCCAGGGCTTTGTTCGGATCTTTTGTATAAATCAATGAAAAATATTGGCTACATTCATAAGCTTTCCGTTCACAATAGAGTCCGAAATTCACCTTGGCGTATTTGGAAAAATCGATCTGCCGACAAAGGTCTCATGAATTAATTAGGGCGGTTATCTTTCTGGGAGCTGTCAGGGACATGAGCTCAATCTGTGCAGCTATTCATGGTTCCGGTTTGGAACTGTTAGATTTTGTTTTAATTTTAGCCTTATAGGTATATTTATTTTTGGTATGTATATTTTCGTTAGTGGTAGGACTAACTCTTCTGCGAGTGTCTGTCTGGGTTGTGACCACCGCTTTGCTCGTGAAGTCAGCCGCCAAGCAGTAGTGTGCAAGCATTACTGTGTTCCGGTTTGATGAGCAGAGTAGCAATTGCAGTGCCACCCAGAACTTTGAAACACAAAGGCCTGCGCGGCACTGCAATGCGCTCGTTACCCTGAGACATTAGGTATTAAGTCTCATAAGCCCAGTAATTTCACTAGATACTCTGCTCATTAAACCGGAACACAGTAATGCTTGCACATTACTGCTTGGCGGCAGACTTCACTCACAAAGCGGTGGTAACAACCCAGACGGACACCCGCAGAAGAGTTAGTCCTCCCACTAACAAATGTGGTTTTAGTTTTTATTTAAATACTTGTACGAAGCTTGGGCACCATTTATTTTCTACTCTCCAACGTTTGACGCTTTTGTGCCAAAACGAGCATTGCATAAGATATCAAACTTTTATATCATGAAAAGCGTTTGATAATGTATTTTCGTATAACAATACATACAGGCCATTAGCATTATTATTTTTCTATATTCCTACATTTTTATTCATTCTTATTCTCCTTACTCATATAATTTCGTAACGCGTTCCGTTGCCCTCAGGCGGGAGGTGTTTCGCCTACCTAATTAATGGCCTTCTGGCAAGATCTTAACAAACGTAATTATAATTGATAATAACAATAATTATTAATAAACAAGCTTTCGCTTTGCATCAGTTAAATCATATAAGTATATAAGTGACATTGATAAGGATCACAAGCGGGCTTGTCAAATGGTGACAAGCGGTTTCAAAGATTCGGCAGGAAATTGTCAGTCAGGAAATTTAGCCCTTATTATCCCATTTTAGTAGTTAAATCAGTGAGAGGTAAATTTCAGACGGATTTGTCGAGAGCAAAAAGTGTGGTAAATGAAATAAAGTCGTAGCAAATTTTGGCTGAAAAGCGGCATTAGCTTCTAGATTGGTCTAGATTTCCCTGGGTGACTGCCATGTAGTGAAGTACTTAAGTGAAATGTCGTTTATATTTCATTTAGCATTTTTGTGTTTAGGAGAGGTTTTTAAAATACTGTTGGATAACAGACGAACTAATAGTCTGCCTGATGGCAAGCATAACGCTAGCCCATAACCACTGCAGTGCAATCCAGGACTTCGAAACTCAGTTTTATGGCCCGCATTGAACACGTGACGTCAGATGTTCTGCCCAATTTGTATGGGACGTATTAGCGGTCAGTAGATACACTCAACTTTGACTCTCGTTTTTGACGTTATATATAGTTAGATTTTTAGGTTTTTTAATATATGCGTCTATCAATACTTATAATGGCGATATTATTTCCATCCTATGAATAAATTCTTCGAATAAATAATAAGTCTATTCGTAGAATAAATTAGATTTTTAGGAACACTACTGCGCCTATTTTTTGTTTGTATTTATACCTACTTTTTTGTCTTAGGTCGAGATGCTCTACCAACGTTACTTTCTTCGTATGAACCAAAACAACATGACGCACATCCTGGGACTGCTGTTGGCCGTCGCTGCATCGCTGATCGCTGTCCACGGCCATGGATGGTACATCGCTCAGCAACTAATTACCGAATCAGCGTTAATAAGTGGATCCACGATGCTCGCGTCTGCAACCACCAAACTTCCTTTTCGGTTTGTAACTCCCTTATAAAACATTTCGTCTGATTTGACGGCCCCGTAGCTAAGTTGGTAGTAACCCTGCCTGCATACCGAGGGGTCCCGGGTTCGATTCCCGGCCGGGGCAGATTTTGTGTAAGCATAAACTTTGTGCTCGGGTCTTGGATGTTTGTGATGTGTATCTATGTATGTCCATGCCACCTGTGACACAGGGAATGCTAGTGCGGGGGTATGAGTGTACGCATTTATTTATTACTAGCTGCTGCCGGCGGTTTTACCCGCGCGGAGATATTGGATTTCATGGTTTTTATTTTTTTGCGCGGAACCCTAATTCTTTTTCTAAAATTAAAATTAACCTAAGTTGTTCCTTGTAACATCGGCTATTTGCCAGTGAAAGTCCCGTCAAAATCGGCCCAGCCGTTTTGGAGATTACCCGAAACAAACAGACAGACAGACAGATAGATAGACAGGCAGACAAACATTTTAAAAATGGTTGTTTTGTTATAGGTACCGTATATACTTTCATATGCATTTGGTAAAAAGCTGTAGTATTGATATTACAAACAGACACTTCAATTTTATTTATTTGGATAGATTATATGTGTTATTCGACACAAACCGGCTTTAAACCGTTTTTAACTAGTAGTTCGAAACTAACTTTCAGCTTCACATTACTACGAGTACACTTTAGTAGAAACGAGATAAGTAACTTCACTCGTAACTTCGAAGCAGATGACGCCGGCGTTCTCTTTGACGGCAGAATCTCTTACGACGTATTACTATTGTTATGTATTTCGCAGCAGTATGAACTTTAAGATTAAACAGTATTCAAGTATGAGATACGGCGATTTAACTGTGAATTGGGATGTTGACGCGCCGATTCCCTGTGCGCTGATACGCTGATATATGTTATAGCAAAATGAATGTATTATAAATGGTTAAAAACTAGATATAACTGAGTGACGTGAATTATAGCTGGTTTTTAACAATGTGTTATGTGTGATAGTAAAAAAAATCAATACATTATGAAATATATTTTATAGTGCTAACCGACACTAGCGGATGTTCACACAAATATATACATCACAAAAATTTCGCTTCCAACAGGATTTGAACCTGCGTCTTCTGGCTTGCCGGGCCAGACGCCTTAACCAATAGGCTATGGGAGCTACAAAGCGGGTCTGCTAGATGTAGCTACGGCTTGTAAGCCAAAAAGAAATACATATCAAGAATTTCGCAGTCAACATCGATTGCTCCCATAGACTATTGTCTGTGTTATATTAAGGCGTCTGGCCCGGCAAGCCAGAAGACGCAGGTTCGAATCCTGTTGGAAGCGAAATTTTTGTGATGTATATATTTGTGTGAATCAATACATTGTTGTGACATCGGATAGTATAGTATTTCATCTCTATAGGGGTTAGTATCTCGAGTGAATAAGTATCTTATAGGTAAGCATGCTATGTTGTCGACCGCATGGTCACTTATCAGCACGTAAGATAGTGGTCCAACGCAAGTCTATTGTGGATAAAAAACTGTTTTTAAAACAATCACTCACACTAATTTTCTTGTTACAGGAATTTGGGACAAGCGTGGATAGGCACCTTGCAACGGAATGTCACTACGATTGTGGAGGGTCTTAATGAGACTCAAGTCGCCGTGCTGGTCTACGAGAAAGACCGGCTTGCGCATATCCTCAACGTGTCCATCATTGGAGTTTGTTGTCTGGTCTACTTGTGTAAGAAACTTTGTCACTAATAAAAAATTGCTTTAAAAAAGCTACGAACCGACTTCAGTGACAAACTACTGAACTGATTTTGATGAAATTTATATGGGACCAATTTGAAAGTGTATACTTTCAAATAAATAAAGAACTTTCCAAGTCGGTTTATAATTAAAAGAGATCTGAGGAAACAAACATAAAAAAATACCCACCGAATTGATAACCTTCTCCTATTTTGAAGTCGGTTAATAAATCGTAACGAATAGCTTTTGCTTGCGCTGCACCTACATACTTTTGTTACTTTTTTTTTACATTTCCTTTTTTTAAAATAAATGCGCATTCAGCCTGTGAGACTGTATTATGTTAGTGTGTACTTAAAACATCTGGCTTGCACACCAAAAATAAAAAAAAGTATGTCCGGCAATTTGTCATTGTTGTCGTGTTGGAAATTGATGGCTTTTCGTTGCGTGCTGAAAAAAGCCGAATGACGTATTCTTTTTTAAAATAATGAAACGATTTCCGAGCCGTTGGGAGAAAAATGTTTTTTAACATACTCCAATCTAATCGATAAATTAACTACTTCTATTATACAAAGATACGTTTAGTAACCGGCCGCTGACAAAAAAGCACTGTAAAGCTTAAAGGTACCAGTATGTAACCTTTGTAAAGTGAATCGCATTTCCCTTCAGTGAATTTGAACGTCACTCAAAGCGCTGGAGGCCAGAGGCTTGTTTGTCATGCGGGTGTAGATCTCTGATGCACAGAGTTCGGACAAGTTGGTCTCGGACGGTATAATGAGCGAGTTGGCTAACAGATTTAAATTTAGAACTACTGTTGTATGGTTCACATATAGAGAGGCTAACAGATTTAAATTTAGAACTACTGTTGTATGGTTCACATAGAGAGAGGCTAACAGATTTAAATTTAGAACTACTGTTTTATGGTTCACATATAGAGAGGCTAACAGATTTAAATTTAGAACTACTGTTGTATGGTTCACATAGAGAGAGAGAGGCTAACAGATTTACATTTAGAACTACTGTTGTATGGTATAGAGATTAACTTTTTAGGTCGGAGTCTACTAACCATTATAAATCTAATTTTAAGTATTCAGTTATGTTTAACTCGTGAACCGAGGATTATGCAGCTTAAACTTCGGTTTATTTTTAAACGAGCTATAAAACCTCGTTTACCCATCAGTGACAACACTTTTTGACATCTGCAGTCAAATCCAGCTCTGAATGGTTTGATGTCTGATGATTTCTTGGTCCACCAGGCCTACTGCTCTGCCTCACCCGTCCAGCGATGAACGAGATCTACCTACTTACCATCTCGTACGTGGTCCTTGCAACTTTCATCATCATGGACATGTCGTTGATGGGGACGTCTGTTCTAAGGTAATTAATAATTAATTTTAATCTTTTTTTATACTATTGGGTAATGAGACGAGCTGGTCATTTTCCTGATGGTAAGCATAACACCAGCCCATAACAATTGCAGTGCCACTCAGAATTATCAAATACTAAGAGGCACCTCAGACGCTCAAGCAAACGTACGTTTGCTTGAGCGTCTAAGGTGCCCCTAAGGCCTGTGCGGCACTGTCTCTCGTGACCTGACACATTAGAAATTAAATCACATAACCCAGTCATTTCATTTAATGATCCAATAAATGTATCTTTAGGTTATATTTAAATAAATAAATTACAAGTAAAATAAAACATAAAACAAAAGTTAAAAAAACTCAAAAGACTTTTTTAACTAGAGTACGGTAATATGGCTTCGAACTAAACACTCATGTGATAATCAAGCCATTTTGTTATAAAATTTTTTTATCAGCTCTGTCTATTTAGACCTTTATCTCTATTCCCACAAAGTGCGTTTTTATTCAAAGGAACACAAGTACTATTATTCCACAGCACATATCTTTACTCATGATCGGCATCGTTTGCTCTCCCCATCATATAAGTATTTAAATTTGTTGAAACGTACGCAGATTTAACGTAACAGTATTTTCATAAATTGAAAATGTAACCTCGTCATTTAATAATACAATTTATTCAATCCAAGCGACAAATAACGCTACTTGTCCAATATATCCATATTTACTTGCAATCCGTAGAAAATTGGTTGGTTTTGTGAGCCAATTTTTTTTATCACAGTTTCTGTGTCCCTCATCTTGGCAAAGGTCTCCTCCACTTTCTTCTAGACATTTCGGTCCTCTGCAATTTCTTACCACTCTGAAAGGCGTCAAAGTAGACACACCACCGCTTTCTGAACTTGAATTCACTGAAAAACTGAATAGTTGAATTTTTTAATTTTAGTTCTATTATAGTTGAGTCAAGATTGTAGCATTAAATTCTGGCAAGCCAGAAGACCCATGTTCGAATCCTGTTGGAAGCGAAATTTTGTGATGTATATATTTGTGTGAGCATCCGCTAGTGTCGGTTAACACTATAAAATATATTTCATAAAACATTAAATTGTGTAAATACTAGTATATCATGTCATTTAATTCACCAAAATAAAAATTGTTATTTTGAAATAAGTTGTTTCTACCATAAAAACAGGTTAATGCAACAAAAACTTCAACGAAGTCAAGTAAATTTTAGTGTTAAATTAACCTATAGTAAATAACAATTTTCTTTTAGTTTATTTAACAAATCATGTCTGGTATGTGCTATATTAACCCTAAAGATAGGTTGAAGAAAGGTTAAATCAACCTCTTAGGTTTCTCAGTGTTGGCAACGATACATGTTTTTTTTATACTGCTCGGCAACCGGTCAGGTCATTTAGATTACAGTAAGTAGAAGCCTATCCTCACAAATAGCAGTTTCATCCAGTCGTATGAAACACAAAAGCCGGCGCGGTACCGCAGTGCGCTCCTCATATGCCTAGTAATTTCACTGACTACTCCGCTCATCTAACCGCAACACAGCTTGCGCACTACTGCTTGGCGGCAGACTTCACTCACAAAGCGGTGGTAACAACCCAGACGGACACTCGCAGAAGAGTTGTTAGTCCTACCACTAAAAAAACACGTATAAACAAAGCTACATTGCGGTAGCCGGGTGTTAATAACAATTCTTGCTTGTACTTTTTTATGTTATTTGTTAACGAGACGAGCTGGTCGTTTGCCTGATGGTAAGCATAACGCCGGCTCATAACAATTGCAGTGCCACCCAGAACTTTGATACACAAAGGCCTGCGCGGCACTGTAGTGCGCTCGTTACCCTGAGACATTAGGTATTAAGTCTCATAAGCCTAGTAATTTCACTGGATACTCTGCTCATCAAACCGAAACACAGTAATGCTTGCACACTACTGCTTGGCGGGAGACTTCACTCACAAAGCGGCGGTAACAACCCAGACGGACACTCGCAGAAGAGTTAGTCCTCCCACTAACAGTCCAAATTATCAAAATAATCCAGCATCGTGCAAACAACCGCTTTCACTGTAAAAACTTGAGCCAAAGCCTTTGTAAAGCCATTACAATTGTAGCCGGCGAGTGACATTGGGCCCAGCCGCGGGCCACAACTCTTGTTGATATAAAATTAAACTTTCAACTCACCGCCGACTTCACTCAAACAAACCACAAAGCAAGGGTTCATTTGTTTACTCCAGATTTCGAAAACTGCTCCGAATGCCCTCTCCGCCAACTTCACAAATCCGCTCTGGAGCAAGTTTTGTAAGTTGGACCCGGTCAGTGCGTGCTCCGAAATGTTTGACGCCGAATTAGATCAAAGACTTCTTTACCTAACATCAAATTTTATTGTACTTTTTACAACCACAAAGCCGGTTATAAAGTATTACTTTACACAGCAATATTCCATGAAATTTGCTCGTCGTTACCGTTTTACGGTTCTCGTCTAACGATTTCGATCATAATACCTTTGCCGATAGGCACAGGGACCTTAAATATAACGGCGAAGCTTCGGCTGACGGATCGGCATTTTCCTACTATGAAAGACAAAATGTCAAGTGCAAAAATCGAATCGAACGTTGGATCCGAAACACTTTCGTAGTAGGAAAACTGCGATCCGAAGCTTCGACGTTCGATTTACGGAGTAAGGCCCCAGGAGCGGATATAATTCTGTCCTATATTCACATTTCGATGTGTTTAAAATGTTTTTTCCGAAAATCCTACGTAAAACGGACTAACTACGTACAAAACGGATAAGCACATTAAAAATATTGATTCAGTGAGTTTAACATATTTTTTGCTTTTTGAGTCGAAAATCTTTGTGCACATTGAAGTTCTAGATGACCAACAAGAATGTTGCCAGGTTAGCGAAATATCCTGAAATGTTTTATCCCGTTTCTTGTTAAAAGCCGGAAGTCGCTTTAATGCACTCTGAAGTGCACCTGTAGTCGTAAAGGTTTCATAATATTACGCTAGTCCACTCTGCTTTTTTTAACTCTTGTTCGCTAGACGCTTTAGTAATCTAAGTTTGATATCCTTGCAACTAGGTACATATCCTGTATATTCAAATAGTAATAAACTATACTATCAGATTCTTAACATTTTAATGAATAACAAATGTATGTACTTACTTAAACGCAGTTTACGGGCCGCGTTGAATATGTGACGTCACGCGTTAAGCCCAATGAGTATGGGGCGTTTTAGCGCTCACTAGATCCGCTTGACTTTGGCTCTCATTTTTAACGTTGTTAGTATTCGATTTCCAGTTTTTTAGATAGAGACATTTGATTTTCTTTTTTTTTTAAATAAAAAACATAAAAACTTAATTCTAAACTAAGGTACTGGATAGTTGCTACACACGCACATAAACATTCACACAACCACACACACCCACATTCACACACATCCACACAACCAAATACACACACACACGCACACCCACCCACCCACACACACACGCACAACACACACACACAACACACACACACACACACACACACACACACACACACACACACACACACACACACACGCGCGCACATACACACTCACACTCACACATTTTTTTTGTTTGTTTTATATACTGTAATAGACTGTTTAACCTACTTATAAATTATAATATTCTGTAATGGATATGGAAGAGCGGGGCCCCCTGGCACAAGTATTTTCATACTTAAAAGAAGGTCCCCACCTTGTTTGTACGTATATACATTTTTGGTAACAGAAACAAAAACATTTTGATTTGATTTTGATTTGATTTGATTTTCATGAGAAAACGAATTGATTAGCATAATAAAAAAAATGGAGTCAACATCCCAATTGTTTTCTTACAGATCTCTTCGCGTAAGTGGCGGTGCAGCGGCACTATTTACGTACATGACATACGCAGCCTTACCGGTCAGACTCCACGAGGCCTCCTTCGGTGGAGCTGGTCTGGCAGTCGTCAACATTGGCGCCTATTTCATGTCACCTAATGTCTTTGAAGCATACGTGAGTATTCCAGTTTATGATTTAAAGATTGGCTGTCTTAGTCGTACATTTACTTTTGAAATATAATTAAACTAGCAGACCCGTCCACGCGTTGTTGTGGCTAAGGTTTTTGTTATATTCAAGGGAAACGGTAGGAGAACACAAATAAAATTGTAGCTTATGTGAAATGTTGGTAGTACTTTTAACACAGCGCTATCTGTTAGAAAATCCAGTCAACAGATACCGCCATTATAATTATATTATTATTATTTATTATACATATGTAATTTAATTATTTATTATAGAATTATTATTTATTTTATTTTTATTTTTTTATTTTATTTTGCTGCCACGATAATAGATTGATAGTCAGATCTCGCTTCAGCTAGTAACTTCAGGAGGAAAAGTATTATAGGTACCATCTTACATCGTAACATCTTGTATTTTATTCGGGAACGATAATGAGAATATTTCGATAACTCAGGCTGTGCCAGTGAATTTATTACTTTCTAATGAGAATGAGAAATAGAAAACTATGGTCTACGAAAAAGACGGTGATAGTATATCTGTGACAGACGCTCTACCTGCTAATATTATCGTGTCGATAGATACTGCAACTAAACGACAAACATTTGTTTATGAAGACGGGATCAGAAACGTTGATCAACCGATTAGCTAAAATGGCCATTTAGCGACAATTTTTTTTATGTTATTTGGTAACGAGACGAGCTGGCCGTTTGCCTGATAGTAAGCATAACGCCGGTGCATAACAATTGCAGTGCCACCCAGAACTTTGAAACACAAAGGCCTACGCGGCACTGCAGTGCGCTCGTTACCCTGTGACATTAGGAATTAAGTCTCATAAGCCCAGTAATTTCACTGGCTACTCTGCTCATCAAACCGGAAGACAGAAATGCTTGCACGTTACTGCTTGGCGGCAGGCTTCACGAGCAAAGCGGTGGTAACAACTCAGACGGACACTCGCAGAAGAGTTCTACCACTAACATAAAATTATCATTTATGCAGATTAATCTGTTATCGAGATAGATGCTTGTTTAACTGTATTTTAATAATCCTTCAACTGTTTGTGTACTAAATATTTTATTGCCCATAGGTATACACGAATATCACATGTCTGTTGGTTTGCAATATCGCTGGTATGCTCAGCCATCATGCGCGCGAGCTGTCTCAACGCCGCGCTTTCTTAGAGACTCGGGACTGCGTGGAAGCTCGCATGGTCACCCAGCGGGATAACCAGCAACAGGTGAGTGCTAACACACACATAAAATAGAAATTCGTATTACGAACTCTTTATTTCAATCGAACTGCGTGGTAATATCGTATTATGACCGTGACGATGTTTTTTTTTTGTTATTTGGTAACGAGACGAGCTGGTCGTTTGCCTGATGGTAAGCATAACGCTGGCACATAACAATTGCAGTGAATACTATTCCACCCAGAACTTTGAAACACAAAGGCCTGCGCGGCACTGCAGTGCGCTCGTTACCCTGAGACATTAGGTATTAAGTCCCATAAGCCCAGTAATTTCACTGGATACTCTGCTCATCAAACCGGAACACAGTAATGCTTGCACACTACTGCTTGGCGGTAGACTTCACTCACAAAGCGGTGGTAACAACCCAGACGGACACTCGCAGAAGAGTTAGTGCTCCCACTAACAAAATGTCGCCATGCTTTTCTAATGTTGCTGCTATTTGGATATTTGTAGGAATGCTGTTTTGCTGTTAATTAATTTTGCATTTGAAGTACACTTTTTTAAAACTAGTTTAAAAAATAACGCAGTCTACAAAATATTTTTTTATTGTTCTGCTAGGTTCTTTATTTCAGGCACATATGTATATAGAAAAAAAATTTTAGGCTACTTAATTTTTCTAGGAATAAATTACCAAGCTCCATACAAATTTGGTACAAGTCCTTTCCACTATAGTGGCATCAGTTCATCATTTCTTCATCAAAATCTCGGGCTGATTGCTGAAATCGAACCATCTATTCAGGCAGTCCACTGTATTACCACTGAGCTAACATTACCTGATTTATATATTGTATTATAGGTATGCGAAGCCGTACCAATACCACACAATCTACGCCAGTACATAGCTCGTACGGGAGTGTTTCCTAGCGATATTCCAGTTGATTACTTATTTTGTTTCAGGATTATTCCATTTTGACCTTAATTAAAACTTGATTTACAGTTTCTACGTGGTGCAGAATAGAGCCAGCTAGAAATACGTGGTTGTGATAGTAAATTATACCGCATACTAGCTGCTGGCCGCGGTTTCACCCGCGCGGAGATATTGGATTTCATGGTTATAATTTTTTTGCGCGTAACCCTAATTCTTTTTCTAAAATAAATGTAGCTTAAGTTACTCCTTGTAACATCAGCTATCTGCCAGTGAAAGTCCCGTCAAAATCGGTCCAGCCGTTTCGGAGATTACCCGGAACAAACGGACAGACAGACAGACTAAATTTAAAAAATGGTTGTTTTGTTATTGGTACCGTATATACTTTCATATGCATTTGGTAAAAAGCTGTTATTTTGATATTGCAAACAGACAGTTCAATTTTATTTATTTGTATAGATTATTTGATACATGATGAACTAACTGACTTGTGTTGGAAACTCTTGCGCGTTCAATTTTCATGTTGAGTTTGAATAACCAATCTACTTTGAAATTTAGGTACGGAATATGGTTAGAAGTGACGCATGAACTCAATCCAGCACGTTTAAACTGCATCTATGTTAATATATTAAAGGACTTGTACGAAATTTGTATGGAGCTCGGTACATTCTCCCCAGAAAAAATTAACTAGCCTTAATTTTTTTTTCTAGATCTGTGCCTAGTACTTGTTACCTATCTCACAATCACGCGATCGGCTACGCGTGATTTCATTTTTTTTAGTTATTTGGTAACGAGACGAGCTGGTCGTTTGCCTGATGGTAAGCATAACGCCTGCCCATAACAATTGCAGTGCCACCCAGAACTTTGAAACAAAAAGGCCTGCGCGACACTGCAGTTCGCTCGTTACCCTGAGACGTTACGTATTAAGTCTCATAAGCCCAGTAATTTCACTGGCTACTCTGCTCATCAAACCGGAACACAGTAATGCTTACACATTACTGCTTGGTGGCAAACTTCACGAGCAAAGCAGTGGTAACAACCCAGAGGGACACTCGCAGGAGAGTTAGTCCTGCCACTAACAATACGCCCTTGAAAAATACGTTAGTATGATAATCGAACCTCCTTAATCAAAGTTAAAATGTGTTGATCGTTGTTATTTTGCACCGTCTACGAAGCTCACCTGTAACATCTTCACTCCGACATATATAATTATATATGACGGGGCGGCGAGTCCAGGGGTCTTTTTAAAAACGGTGACGTCACCACCGGTGACGTCAACATCTTCAGCATCATGGTGACCGCTCACCCCTCGTAGAAAGAAAACACGAAGTAGCTCGATTTATCTCAACCATTTATTGCGGCAAAGTTATATGGGAGATCTGAACGGTCCGACGGTAGGCGTAATACTGGTTTTTCCAACAGTCGGTCGCTCGTATTTATAGCAAAACAGATCGTGACAAAGAATCTTTATAAAACTTGTTAGATCTTGTCATTCTACTTTAGATTTTAATCTTCAATTGAAATTCATTACTTTTTATTAACATGGGGCCCAGGAGAGCACTCATGATAGTTAAAATAAATGACTCTAGGTGCCCATTCCAAGTAAGAGGCCGTACAAGAAGAACGGGCAAGAAACTTGTCGGCAATCTTTTAAAGAATAATGTTTACAGTGAATTTGTTCAGTTTAACAATCCATTTGTCTAGTTTTAACAATTCAATGAGTAATTAATGGTTCACAAACATTAAATAGTTAATCAAAGTTTAAGTGAAATTATTAACAATCCAATGAGTAATTTATGGTTCTAAACGCTAATTAGTAAACCAATGTTAACATGTTTTGATTGTTGTCATTTTACACCGTCCATGAAGCTCGCCTGTGACGTCATTGCTCCGATATATATAATATACCTGAGTTGAAGAGAGTTGATATGAGCTGTCAATTAAGATGATGAATGGATTTGGGTCTAACCCAGACAATCCATCACAATTACTTAAGCCGCCTTTCAATATTTATTCCACACATCACTGCAAATGGAGAAGCAACTTAAGCTGTTAGGTTAACACTCTAAAATTTTAATGCACTTAAGTATTTTGTTTTGTTTTTGAATATTTTTATGCAACTAAGAGAGATGATTTAATATTGGTAAAATAATTATCGTCGTCCATAGCAGGGGCGATTTCACTTGGCGCTATATCCAGTCTGGTGGTAGTGTGGTAAAATTGAGTGAGTACATGATTAGCCCTTAAGGGTGGAAAAAAGGGGGATAAATTAAAAAAATACGTGATCGTTTTGTAGAAGTCGATTCCCGCTTTTTAAAATCAATATTTTTAAAACTGAAAATCGTCTGCCATTGACTTGTAATGAATTTAGTAAATTGGAAATTTGAATAACCGTAGATTAGTAACCTTTCTGATTAATAATATTATACTAATACTTTTATTGTGAAGTAAGCAATTATAAAAATCCATAAACATATTGAGAAAGCTAGTATATCTTGAGACCCAGTTCTAATCTATATAATTAAGACAAAAACTGGTCTATTCGGGAACAAATAAAATCCAAACATAATTTGAACTAACCTCAACTTTTCAATCACGTTGCATTGATCGTGGTCACGAGAAGACCATGAAAAATATATCTAATCACGAAAGGCTTCTCGTGACAACGAAAAATGCAACTTGATCGAAACGTCGAGGTTAGTCAAAATTACGTTTTGATTGTATGTGTGCGTGAATAGACCCGTTTTTGTCTCAATACTATGTATTAAATTCGCAAAAGTTTAAAAAGTACTACAGTTCTAATCTAGGTCTAGAATTTTGACGGCCTTTGACTACATCATCGCATAAGATTGTTAGTGGTAGGACTAACTCTTCTGCGAGTGTCTGTCTGGGTTGTTACCACCGCTTTGCTCGTGAAGTCTGCCGCCAAACAGTAGTGTGCAAGCATTACTGTGTTCCGGTTTGATGAGCAGAGTATCCAATTAAATTACTGGGCTTATGAGACTTAATACCTAATGTCTCAGGGTAACGAGCGCATTGCAGTGCCGCGCAGGCCTTTGTGTTTCAAAGTTCTGGGTGGCACTGCAATTGGTATGGGACAGCGTTATGCTTACCATCAGGCAAACGACCAGCTCGTCTCGTTACCAAATAACATAAAAAAAAATAGGATCAGGCGAGGTTGTTGTCAAATGCTAACCTATCTAGGCATAAAAATATATTTCAGTATCTATCGATAGTAGATAATTGGAATGGTTGCTATCCATCTACAAATATCAACCAGAGGATAGTACCAGCTTAGGCAGTGGCATAACAATATTGTTTGGGGCGCCATAGCAAATATTTTATTATACTATATAGAGCCCCCAGGATCAGGAAATTGGTTTTTTCATAGCGTATAAACAAAACACCGTTTGCATGTATAGCGTGTGAAACGTGCTTCATTATCAGCCTTTTATTCTCTCACTACTGGGATACCGGCCTTCTCTCAAAGAGGGAGGTATGGGCCATAATCCACCACGCGGGCCCAGTGCGTCTTGGTGGATGTCACATGTCCTCGAATTTTGTGGTTCTTGAACATGCGGGTTTCCTCACGATGTTTTCCTTCACCGTTTTAGAGCGAGTGTCGATAATCCGCACATAACTTGATATAAGTCATTGGTGCGGGCCGAGCCAAGATTTAACTATGGTGCGTCGGATTGAAAGTCGCACAAGTTCCCGCTCGTCAAATTGTGAACAATGATCTAAGCAGTGAAGTTTTGTGAACCATAATCCAGTCGACCTAGTATAGCTATGTACCAGCTATCTAACCACCCTTATCAACTGCTTTTGAGTTAAGAGTGTGACTGACATAACCTTTGGAATCAGTGGTATTTCTTTAGAACTGCTCCAAATATCTGCAACTATAAATAAATTTATTTTTAAACTATTATTTACAATAAAAATATGGTAAAGCCGGTGCTATAATAATCGACGATGCTAACCTACCCCGAGTTACACTGTCTATATTTATAATAACGTTTTACCCTCCCCGAAGTAGCTTAAGTAAAAATAAACGCGAAGGATGAAGACAAGCTGATAGATCCTGACGTTTCAATTAAGCCGTAGCTAGAATCCTACGAGCATTTTATCTCGAAGAATTCGTATCATTTTTGTAGGGCAAAATTTGTTACGTTTCTGTTTGTTGTAAGTCTGTAAATTTGTGTTAGGGTCATCAGGTGATTCTTCGGGGTTATTATGTCGGCCATGTTAAACTTAACCTTACCATTTGTTTAGACTGCTTGTTCAATCGGTGATGTTGATATTAATATAAAATCATTATTGCTCAATATATAGATAAAGCCTTCCGAAGGGTAATTACAAACTCAGCTTATAAACTGTAATGCTCACTCTGAGGTTATGAATAATAAATAAATAAAAAATAAAAAAAGGAATTAAAAAAATTAGTAAGTATGCCAAAATAATTACTCCCAGAAGATCTCAAAATTCACAGCTCATCAAGACTGAAAAGCTTCTAATATTATATAATATCGTCTTGTGTACATTTTGAAAATTACGAAACTTTATGCTCATTATGACAGCTGTCAGCTGTCACAAGGTTGTTATAATTAAGAAACTATAAGTCAGTAACAAATTAGTGTACTAACATTTAATTAGTTTTTAATCTGATCCTGAGAACCGATAACTTGACGGGTGCGTGATTATTGAAATTAGTTAATAATTACCTATTGTAATGTAATAACAATTGTTATGGTAACTATTTAGATTCACCTGGCAGTTGTGACATTAATACGCAAAGTTTCAATACATTCGTGATCGACGTTGGTAAAATTAACTAAACAATTATTACGTCGTTTTGATAGTTTTTTTTTTATGTTATTTGGTAACGAGACGAGCTGTTCGTTTGCCTGATGGTAAGCATAACGCCGGCCCATAACAATAGGGATGTTGACTGATTTTGGGAAAGTGTTTAAAACGATGCGTATGGGCCTAATATAACCCAAAATATTTAAATTTACTTTTTAAAACAACTAATATTTTAATTATCATGTATTTAAAATGCCGTTTTAAATTTTGCTCCAAAACGGCAGTGACGTCACGTGTTCAATTACCACAGAGTAATTTTCTATAACACTGTAAAGTGACAAGCAAAGAGAATATAACCACTACTACCTAGTCTGTGCTACGTTTAGTGACAAGTTCATTCGATGCTTTCTGTGTATATATTGTTATGTATTAAAATATGAGTTCTAAGTTTTTTGAGCTTATTGATTTATATACTCGTATATGCTTTGGTTAATTAATACACTTTGGATCTTAGAATCTACGATTACTGTTATATATTCATTGTTGGTTATAGAAATAATGAATTTTGGTATAATAAGTAGGTACTTACACGGAGGTCTTCACATTTCTAAATTCAGCAGAGCAGAAATTATCGTTTGTCGAGAAGAAATTGGCCACCGTAAAACAATCAATTCTCGGCAAATTGGAATTATTTGCCTTTATGAAGCCACTTTCCATCATGGGAGAATATTCAAGAGTCGAAATAAATTTAGAAAAATAGGCGCGGAATTCACAGCACAGATAAATAATCACAGAAATCACTCTAAAATACTAAGCAGTTAAACGCAACGAGCTATATACTCACAGATTATTTAGCCAGTCTTTGTATACAATATACTCATGGAGTTTTGGCGGGAATGCGAAAATGTGCTGTTGTTGATTTTGTGTTATTTACTAAAACCTTTGTTTTATAGTGTTAATGTGTAATAATAGTGGATTATTAACCATTAAGTGTTCGTAAACTTGCATGAGTGAAAGGCTTTGACGACTTTCATGCACCAAAACTAGAGATTTATTATATATTATTACATATATAACTTGACACTAGTTAAATGCGCAAATCACGTGGAGCCAAAAACAAACCAAAAAAAATATATATACTCATTCCGATTGAAACCGTGACGTCACGGGCGTTTTAGGTCACGTGACTTCGGATTGATGTGATTACATTTTGATTATTTAATTTAAATTAAATTCCTTAAAAGTAAACAAAAATATTGTGTTTAATAGGATTTCTGTCACAAAAACTACCGTTTCGCGGCAAAATTATATTTTTATTTGAATACAGTCAACAACCCAATTGCAGTGCCACCCAGAACCTTGAAACACAAAGGCCTGCGCGGCACTGCATTGCGCTCGTTACCCTGAGACGTTAGGTATTAAGTCTCATAAGCCCAGTAATTTCGCTGGCTACTCTGCTCATCAAACCGGAACACAGTAATGCTTGCACACTACTGCTTGGCGGCAGAGTTCACGAGCAGAGCGGTGGTAACAACCCAGACGGACACTCGCAGAAGAGTTAGTCCTCCCACTAACAAAGTCCTTCAACATAATTCATCAATTATATTCATTTTTTAATTTTAACACATAATATGTTGTTGATAAATAAAGAAATCTAGCGGTGCACCGGTATGAACACCCGTTCGTTCCCGTTCGTTTTCTTATCTAACTCCTTATTTTATTAATTATATAATTTATTTCTGCACACTACCTTTTTGAAATCACACATCTCTAAACATCCTATGGTTGCCTGGAAGAGAAGTAATACTGGTATGTATAAGTACACTAGCGTTTCTCTTCACCGCTCTGTGATGAAGTAAAGTTACTGAATACTTTATTTGTACTTTATGTAGGAAATGCATTGTTAATTTCTATAGCTATTACCGTTAACTTATCCTATCCTATTAACTTATCCTACTTTACCACCTTCCTGCTCTTGTCACATTTTACACGGGGTAGGCGCAGTACCTCTCAATTAAAGACAGACGCAAGGTTCAGCTAGTATATATATTCATTATGTTTGTTTAAAAAAATGCCATAACCTTTATTACGTTATTTTAAATCGCGAATGCGATCTTTCGTTATTATATTAAAATATTGATTATCTTCGAAAATTTTGAGATGAGCGAGCGAGAAAGCGGCGCGCCGTATCCTACCCTTAAAAGGTATTTAGCAAAATCAGATGAGGTTCTGGCACTCTATTCATCATATTACCGATAATCTTGTTGTGATCAAAAAAAGTTTTTACCAAATTTACTCGGTCAAAAAAAATGTCGAAGTTACCTCTAAAAATAAGTTTGAACTGAAATATCTCTGTTATTTCTAAATGAACGTTGATAGAATTAACAAGACTTACGTATTATATAATAACAAAAAACTTGGTTGAAGTACATTTTCGATTAAGCATCTAATTTTGAAGTAATTACGCTTTTTATGTTTTTTAATAAATTTTAGTAGCCCGCGTGGTCTTCCTTCTCTTTTACACCAACGCAAACGGACATTGCAGTGTGTGCGAAGAGGACAGAATGATGAATGACATTGAAACGGGGTGCCACCTTAAATAAGTAAAAATCAACGTAGATGTGTTTTGCTCATTTGTTGAAAATTGTATTTCAATTTCACATAGCAGTCCGCTTAGCTATCCTAACTTTAACACTTCCACCCTACGAATAAATAATTATTTATTCGTAGCTTCCACCCATATAGTTAGTTTGTTCTGCTCTCAGAGGACTAACTATTGCAGCTCTCTAAATAAAACTTGCAAAGCCAGCTTTGGCTAACCGCGAGAGGTCTATTTAGATCCAGAGAATCGAAACACAGTTGTGGCCACTCACTGAGAGCGGCTCGCCTCAAACAAGTACTTGTTACATTTGATTGAATCAGGCGTTACTTTGCGGAAGCACAAAAATAAGATATTATATAATGTGGTTAATTTATAGTTTGAATGCCACGATAAAGGATGTCTAATTGCCTAAGTTCGATCTATACTGAATTTAAGACCATTATACGCGCCAAGGACCTTGCTCAAATGGGCGGAGACAAGCGCATTTCACCCGCGCGGTCCGCGCGTCCCCTTTCCACGACATCGTACAACCAAACGTCATAGAACAAACGTAACGCGCGACGCTGGACAACGAAACCTGTGTTAGTTTGTTATAAAATAAAAAAACAAAAAACTTTCTTGAGCTTTTTTTTTTTTTTTTTTTTTTTTATATATTCGATAAGCTCACGTTTGACCACAATCTCGCCTGATGGTAAGCGATGATGCGGCCGAAGGTGTATCACGCTTGCCTAGAAGGTACCTGTTCACTCTCGTTCGAGCTCGCAACGATGGACTGTAAAACCAATAATTAGTAATTTTTAGTCAGTTACTAACCCTTGGCTGGAATATATGAACCGCCTCGGGCACGGCTGCAAATCACAACGTGGAAGTTAAAAAGTTAGTAAACTATGGTTACTTACTCGCGACGCCGAACTGTAATATCCCTTGTCAGTACAGTCAGTAATTAAAACTATTAATCGCCCACATTACTTACACACTTTGCAGTAATTATCTTATTTAAGTCCTTATTACTTTAGACTTTTTACTTTGTTAGTGGTAGGACTAACTCTTTTTTTTTTCTTTCTTTCTTTTCTTTCTTTAACTCTTCAGCGTGTGTCCGTCTGGGTTGTTACCACCGCTTGGCTCGTGAAGTCTGCCGCCAAGCAGTAGTGTGCAAATATTACTGCATTACTGCGTTCCGGTTTGATGAGCAGAGTAGCCAGTGAAATTACTGGGCTTATGAGACTTAATACGTAATGTCTCAGGGTAACGAGCGCACTGCAGTGCCGCGCAGACCTTTGTGTTTCAAAGTTCTGGGTGGTACTGCAATTGTTATGGGCTGGCGTTATGCTTTCCATTAGGCAAACGGCCAGCTCGTCTCGTTACCAAATAATATAAAAAAAAGATGACGAGGAAAACATTTATGCAATAGAAATTCGAAAAACATTTTCTGTAAGCTCCAAAGCTCTTTTGCAAAGATGTGCGTGCCTATTTAATAAGATTATCATTACGTTGCTAGGGAACTAGAATATGCAAAGGTGTACACAATAACTCAAAAAGAGGCTCCTTCAGAAACGGAATTGAAAAGTCCGGGATGATATTATCATAGCAAAAATTCGTTTCTACACTTATATTTTGTATGTATGTAAGTAAGCTTAGATAGATAAGACCACCTGAACACAGTTTTCGTCTTTTAACTTGAAGTCCCGTAAATTTCACGTGTAGTGAGATTTCCCAAGGCCCGTGGCTAAGTAATTGATAGGTCAATTGACTTAGTGAAGCGGATAAAGTTCAGAGATTAGATTACAGTACCGCGTTAAATATGTGTGAACTTAAAATAGCGCTGTTTTTAAAGACTGATAATGATTTTTATTAGCAATAGTTTCGACGTTTAGTTAGGGGTACCTTAGACGCTCAAGCAAACGTACGTTTGCTTGTCAGAATAACAATGCTTTTGCGTCAAGCGCGCATTTCGAGAATCACGAGACCTGCCTGCAACGGGAGCGGCCCCGAGTCTAATACCCGGTCGTGGCAGATTTTGTGTAAATATAAAGTTTGTTCAAGGGTCTTGGATGTTTGTGTTGTTTCCATGTGTGTCCATGCCAACTGAGACACACAGCATCCTCGTGCAGATGTATGAGTGTGTAAGAGTTTATTTATTTAATATTCGGTTTATTACTATTACAACTGATCTTAAGGCGTATATAGCAACTAAATAACTTCATTTAAAAGGTTTTTTTAGCATAATCAGGTGAGCTTCTGGCACTGGAAAAAAATATATGTCATTATTACTCATATTACCGATAATCTTGTTGTGCTGAAAACAAGTTTTCACTAAATTTACTCGATCAAAAAATGTCAGTTTCCACTGAAAATAAGTTTGAATTGAAATATCTCTGTTATTCATAAATGTATTTGTATATTGATATAATTAACAATATTACGTATTGTATAATAATAAAAAACTTGGTTGTGGTAAATTTTCGATTAGGCATCTAATTTTGAAGCAATCACGCCTTTTTTTTTGGATGTTTACTCAATTTTAGTGGCGCGCGCGGTATTCCTTCTCTTTTACTCTAACGTAAACCGACAGTGTGTGCAAAGAGGACAGAATGATAAATGTCATTGACTCGGAGTGTAAAGAGCTTGGAGATATTTTCAAGTTGAAGGTGGTAGTTATGGAGGAGAGCAGTGACGTATTAAGTAGTAAGCGTATAAGTGATGTAATAATAACTCACATTACAAGCAAGTGTGCGTTGAAAAAGAACTTGTGCGTACTATCCTTTCCTTTTATTTTTTTTAGCTTACACACTCATACCCCCGCACTAGGATTCCCTGTGTCGCAGGTGGCATGGACACACACAGATACACATCACAAACATCCAAGACCCGAGAACAAACTTTATGCTTACACAAAATCTGCCCCGGCCGGGAATCGAACCCGGGACCCCTCGCTTTGCAGGCAGGGTTACTACCAACTTAGCTACGGAGCCGCCAAACCTTCACTATTTCTTTCTGTTATGGTCACTCTTAACATACGACTTGTACAACTTGGACGTAAACTGTAACTTTTGATCCACTACTGCATGCTGATGCGAAACCAGGTGGATAATCCTTCGCCGCTGAGCAGATTATCCTACTTAGCAGTTTGTGCCCCAGTATTACTTCCGTGCAGGTCACGTCATCAATTACTGGCGCTCCCATGCATCCAAACTACGCACTCTAAACGCGTATAAAGCACCGTTTTTTTTTTTTTTTTTTTTATATGTTATTAGGTAACGAGACGAGCTGGTCGTTTGCCTGTTGGTAAGCATAACGCCGGCCCATAACGATTGCAGTGCCACCCAGAACTTTGAAACACAAAGGTCTGCGCGGCACTGCAATGCGCTCGTTACCCTGAGACATTAGGTATTAAGTCTCATAAGCCCAGTAATTTCACTGGCTACTCTGCTCATCAAACCGGAACACAGTAATGCTTGCACACTACTGCTTGGCGGCAAACTTCACTCACAAAGCGGTGGTAGCAACCCAGACGGACACTCGCAGAAGAGTTAGTCCTCCCACTACCACCTAGGGCAAGGGCTAACACATTCATCGACCGTTTTATGAACGAGCTTCAGAATTCTGACATACATACTGACACTACTTAACTAGCATTTCTGTGTACTTATGTGTGTATTTTGTGTTTGATTTGATTAGTTTGAATGTGTTTATGTGTACGTATCTTCTGAACAATTTTGTTTGACAATTGCGAGCGCTTTAAGGCTACCTGTTATTTTGCAATTGTTTTGTGTATTAAATAAATAAATAAACGTCTCAGGGAAACAAACGCATTACTATCAGGCAAACGACCAGCTTGTTACCCAATAGTACGAAAGAAACTTATTTTAAGAACATCGTTTGGTTCGTAAGAGTTCTTTTTTATACATCTAACGCACCGCTAAGAAGTGGAATTCGTTGCCAGCGTCTGTGTTTCCCGACAAATATAATCTGGGAGTCTTTAAAACGAGAGTGAACAGGTACCTTCTAGGCAAGCGTGATACACCTTCGACCGCATCATCGCTTACCATCAGGCGAGATTGTGGTCAAAGGTGAGCCTATCAAATATTAAAAAAAAAAACTTCCAGTCAACGAAGCTGTTGTATTAACTAAAAAAGATTCTCTTTATTCTTAGGAACGTCTACTGCTGTCAGTACTACCCCGTCACGTTGCTATGGAGATGAAGGCAGACTTCGCGTGTCAGCCGCGAGACCAACAGTTCCACAAGATCTACATCCAACGTTACGAGAATGTCAGGTAAGTCCTTAAGGCATATTCAGACCAAAGTATTATTTAGGGGGTAGACGAAATACCGAGCGTTATTCCGCCGGATATTCGCAGAGCCAAATCCACAATAACGTCAAAGCAATATTTTTTCACTTTTGCGAAACTACGAGTATATTCCGCGCGGTTAAATTTCCAGAGGACAAAAATCAGATACATATACCTAACAGTAGCAAAATCTGCTTTGGTAAGAATAGTAGGATTACCACATAACACGACGGTTTTCTCCATAACAGGTGGTAGCAAATAACGCTTAGGTCAGAATAGGCCTTTAGAACTTATAAATTACTATTCGTTACGTTGCGTTGTCAAAGTAACTGTCAAAAAAAAACGATTATCCTAGTGGATAAATTATATTACTAGAGCGATAAACAAATATCCGCTTGCACACTCATATCTTTGCACTAGGATTGCTTGTGTCGCAGGTGCACACAAAGATACCTACACGACACAAACATCTAAGAGAAGAGAACAAACTTTAGGCTTACACAAAAACTTCCCCGGCCGGGAATCGAACCCGTGACCCCTCGCTTTGCAGGCAGGGTTACTTACCAACTTAGCTACCGAGCCGTCAAATCAAGTATAACAACTTATCAGTGAAATATAATCATTTCCTTTTGAATATACGAGCCGCATAGGTGTTTCTTTTCAATCACTTTTTTGGTTTGTATTTCTATTTCATGTTGTTTCGTAAACGAACGTTTCATTTTACAACGGAACAGTTGAAAGTTCTCACGCTATCTTTTACGCTTAGTACCGAAACTCCGGTTCAAATTATCCGTTTATTCTGTTTCATGGCATATTTTTTTATCGACAAGGTTTAGACAGCGATACGTTGGAAAATTGAACATGCAGATTGCTGTTTGGTTTTTATTTTACTGCCAGCATGTTTAATTTCCAAGTGTCGATCTATGGGGCAGGCCTGTGTTCAGCAGTGGACGTCTTCCGGCTGATGATGATGTTTATTTTTCCAGTCTTTGGCCATTCACAAATTTGTAAAAGGAGCTAGTTGTTAAAATCTATACAAATAAATAAAATTGAAGTGTCTGTTTGTTTGTCAAAATAACAGTTTTTTACTAAATGCATATGAAGGTATATACGGCACTTATAACAATACAACCATTTTTTAAATTTTTGTCTCTGTCTGTCTGTTTGTTCCGGGTAATCTCCGAAATGACTGGACCGATTTTGACGGGACTTTGACTGGCAGATAGCTGATGTTACAAGGAGTAACTTAAGCTACTTTCATTTTAGAAAAATAATTAGGGTTCCGCGCAAAAAAATAAAAACCATGAAATCCAATATCTCCGCGCGGGTGAAACCGCGGGCTGCAGCTAGTAATAGGTATAATTTTGCAAAATTAAGCGATGTGAATACCGTTTCGTAATTTTATTAATTACTCAATCCGTAATATTATAACGTAATTTAGTATACGCTTATTTTAGAAAAATCACGGCTCTACAATTAGCCCGAAGCTGACTTGCTCAGAATTTATTAGCCTGGCGGCCTTTGACGGTGGCAACCACCGCGTGCTGATCAAACAGAAACGAAGCCCAGGGCTAACGCAGTTGAACCTTCAAAGTGATACGTCCTACGAGTAGCTTCCGCCCCAGTCAGACTATAACTAGAGAGCTGTTCAAAGAACTAATAGAAGTGGTGAATGTTTATAGTGAGTGAGACACTGAAACATGAATGTCGGCATATAATTGCAATGTTAAATCTGATAATATTTTGTCTTTAATAATTTGTTTGCATTAACCTGAATTTTGACACGCGAAGTAAAATCATAACCAGCTAATTGTAAACCATGTTTGTGTTCACTTTATTTTTACTTAGATTTAGTAATCCTATATAATATTATAAATGTCAAAGTGTGTTTGTTGGTTTGTCCCTCTTTCACGGAGTAACGGAGCAACGGATCGACGTAATTTTTGGCGTAGATATAGTTTATGGACCGGAGAGTAACATAGGCTACTTTTTATCCCGGAAAAATGTACGGTTCCTGTGGAAACGCGAGTGAAAACCACGGGAAAAAGCTAGTCATAAATAGTAGTAGAAAGTAGAGAAATTTTATTTGAAACTTAGATATCCGACTAAGTAGAAGTATACTATTTTGGAATGTTGTATATCAACTTTCTCCAAAATTTCGTTATAGAGCTTTTTTTTACTTTTAATTAATTTTATTGCTTTGATCTTCTTTATGTTGAATTAGCTTCTGCCCGTGGTTTTCACACACGTTCCCAGCATTTTTCCCAGATAAAAAGTAGCCTATGTTTCTCTCTGGTCCATAAACTATATCTATGCCAAAAATCACGTCGATCCGTTGCTCCGTTAGTGCGTGAAAGAAGGACAAACCAAGAAACATACTTTCGCATTTATAATATTAGTAGGATTGTATTAATCTGGACTCAAACATTTTATACAGATCTCCTACGACAGCTTACAACTCGTTAGTAATGAAAAGATTTTGTTTATTCATGTCTAACCTAAACAAAGTTATACAATAAAACAAGTATGTAAATGCTTGCAAAAGGTCTCGTTAGTGCATTTCCCTGAAGATCCCAATTTATTATAACGATGCAGTTGTTGCTGAACCTCCGTTTAAAAACAATTTGTTGCAAGCAGCAGGTATTTAGATGTTGCTTCCTCCGTAGACTGCAATAATTATAGGGATCAATTACTTCATCCGTGACTAACTGTCGCGACGTCAGGGCATCGTTGTGAGGAGTTTATCTGACTCTTTTTATTAACTTCTTTTGTTAGTGGTAGGACTAACTCTTATGCGAGTGTCCGTCTGGGTTGTTACCACCGCTTTGTGAGTGAAGTCTGCCGCCAAGCAGTAATGTGCAAGCATTACTGTGTTCCGGTTTGATGAGCACTAGCCAATGAAATTACTGGGCTTATGAGACTAAATACCTAATGTCTCAGGGTAACGAGCGCACTGCAGTGCCGCACAGGCCTTTGTGTTTCAAAGTTCTGGGTGACACTGCAATTGTTATGGGCCGGCGTTATGCTTACCATCAGGCAAACGACCAGCTCGTCTCGTTACCTAATAGCATAAAAAGGGACTAAATAATACTAACTCTTGGTTTTAAAGTCCATCGTTGCAAGCTCAAGATTTTTTTTTAATTTATAACAAACTAACACAGGTGTCGTTGTCCAGCGTCGCGCGTTACGTTTGGTTAAAATCAGTATAGTTATAATTAAAACTATAAATTACCCACATTATCATATTTATTTTTAATTTATAATAACTAACTGCTGCCCGCGGTTTCACCCGCGCGGAGATATTGGATTTTATGGTTTATATTTTTTAGCGTGGAACCCTAATTTTTTTTTCTAAAATAAAAGTAGCGTATGTTACTCCTTGTAACATCAGCTATCTGCCAGTGAAAGTCCCGTCAAAATCGGTCCAGCCATTTCGGAGATTACCCGGAACAAACAGACAGACAGACACAACTTTAAAAAATGGTTGATTTGTTGTATTTACCGTATATACTTTCATATGCATTTAGTAAAACGCTGTTATTTTGATATTACAAAAAGACATTTCAATTTTATTTATTTGTATAGATAAAAAAATCATTGGCGCTCTCATAATAATTTTGAATTTGAATCTTGTATGAAGTATGTAAGATTTACATTGCAAGGACCTAATCTTCAGTTCGAATTCATTGAGTTTCACGAAGCATTCAATCGTGTCTAAAGCGAGATAAACATATCCATTTATCTCGTCAATTGTACTAATCTTACAAATTAGTTCAACTTGGTGTGAGACATTCAGAGTGATTCAAACTAAATACTATTATAACTAAATATATAATACGTAATGAGAACAATGACGCAAATTAGTATAAAAACCGATTTTTTGTACCCTATTAGAAGCTTTGGAGCATTTTATTTAGAGCACGTACAGTACAGTCGTGCGCAATAATAAATTCGTTACATAAAATTAGACGAATGTTTTAAATTTGCCAAAAACGCACTCAACCAAAGCTTCAAAATAATGTACTGTTAACTTTGACCATAATCTGGATTTTGACATTGGATTACTAAATCGATTGGTAATCGATTACTAAATAGTTGGATTAGTGGGAGGACTAACTCTTCTGCGAGTGTCCGTCTGGGTTAGTAGGTACCACCGCTTTGCTCGTGAAGTCTGCCGCCAAGCAGTAATGTGCAAGCATTACTGTGTTCCGGTTTGATGAGCAGAGTAGCCAGTGACATTACTGAGCTTATGAGACTATATACCTAATGTCTCAGGGAACGAGCGCACTGCAGTGCCGCGCAGGCCTTTGTGTTTCAAAGTTCTGATTGGCACTGCAATTGTTATGGGCCGGCGTTATGCTTACTATCAGGCAAACGACCAGCTCGTCTTGTTAACAATAACATAAAAAAACTATTGGTAATCGATTACTAAATCGATTACAAAATCGATTGGTAATCGATTACTAACTCGATTGTAATCGATTTAGTTTACAAAACTAAAAAACACGCTATCCAATCTATTGGACTCGTTAAAACGAATCAAATAAGCCTAAACTCAAGGGGCTTACTTGTAGCCACAGAATAGAACCTCTATCCACCTCCTGGTGGTCATCTAAACTACATAGCGTAAGAATATAGGTAGAACATGGTGTGGTGCTGTGGTGCTACGCTATGACGTCAGCAAGTCAGTGCTACGCCGTAGTCGTCCCAGCGCTACGCAAGGGGAAGACGCGGCGAAGGACAGCAGTCCTCATTGAACTACGATTAACAATACACGTGTGTCGATTATTCCAACCGAGCTGTCTCATTTCCGGACCTAACGATACTTATACGCATAAAGTTTCATTTCGATACGGCAAATTTAGAAGTAGGTTAAAATTTACTTCCAAGATTTGATTACACAGTCAGTTACATGTCGCTACGGTTAAAAAGCGAAGAGGAGGGCAGTAGGTTGTATGTTGTATAGTGTATAATATATTGTAACACTGCAATGACCCATATTGAATAATGGCTCGTTATAACGTAACTTATGCGCTACGACATTGAATAAATCGATTGTAAATCGAGTGTGGCCTCAAAATAAGCCCCTGGCAGAAAAGCGCAAAATATTTTAAATTTAACGTTTTAATTTTTATGCTGACTGAGTTTTGATCTATTTTGTTATTTGTTTACGTAAAGGACATTTTTACAACGTATGAATAATATAAAATACTCTCTCTCTCTCTCTCTCTCTCAGAGAAGGTAACAAAAAGCAAGCCTAATTAAGTTTGACCGAACCCGAAACTTTGTGCCTTATAGGGCATTATCAGGTTTGGAGTAAGTTTTGGTTTTGAACAGTTAACTTGATCATTGAGTAAGTAACTATTATTACTAAATAGGTTTTGAGCTTGATAGCATTTAGCGTGGGTTTGTTTAGGCACTGTTTTAACGTGATACAAATTACGATTTACACTGCCGACTATAGGTCGATATTTTTTTTAATTTGCATTCCTATCTTCAATTATCTTTAAAGCGTCAAAGCACGGTGGCCTCTCTGCTTTAACAAAATGGCTTTTCGGCGACTGGCTCTAGAGCACTGCATCAGGGCAGTGTATCATAACCTCGGCTTAGGACGCCGCATCACCAGAATGTAAGAGAAAATACCATGTCAGGGGAATCAGATAAGTAATTTAGATGGAACATATGTAAATAGTAAACAAGTACGTAGACTTAAAAACGTATATATTTATGAACTGTATCTGTACAAACCGCGACTTTATGAAAGTCGCAAATTGTAGCCCCAGAATTCCAAATGGTTGCCCATTCCTAACATAAATAATGGAGCTTCGTGATTTCCTCTGATATTCTACTAATCCACGCTTATGCGGTGCAGCTTTGCTAACTGGATCATCCGTGACCGAACATGATTATACCCTGTAATGAAGTCTGGCCGGTAATATGATGAAGACTAAGCTAAAATCATCTAGATCCTGCAAACATCTATTTTAGCAACGACGTGTTATAAACACAGGTTGATTGAACATTGTTGATTACGGCGTAACCATTGGCTAACAAGTAGGTATGTTAAGTCCAGAAATGAGACACTTGGTTTGAATTACACGTATCAATTACACGTGTATTATCGCTCGTAGTTCAACGAGGACTGCTGACCTTCCCCGTGTCTTCTCCTTGCGTAGCGCTGGGACGACTACGGCGTAGCACTGACTTGCTGACGTCATAGCAAAGCACCACAGCACCACACCACGTTCTACCCTTATGCTTACAATATGTTAGCCAATGACTGATTTTACGACTTTTTACAAGCGTTTATTCAACGTGCAATGTTTGTAACTTTGTTCAGGCCAAATCTTGCGGAAATTTTACATATGTCTATAGCGAGATTGCATCTAAACGTAGCGTATCAAATATTAAAAAAAAAAAAACAAAAAAAACTGAGGTCAAATTCAATATTTTAATGTGACTTCCTTTGTTGCAGCATCCTGTTTGCAGACATCTGCGGCTTCACCTCTCTGTCGGATCAGTGCACTGCTGAGGAACTGGTGCGCCTCCTCAACGAACTCTTCGCCAGGTGAGTTCGTCACACATATTATACAGTCACTAGCTTCCGCCCGCTGCTTCGCCCAAGTGGTATATAGCTTTATAAATTGTAGTCTATGGTTATAACGGTGGTTAACGGATGCATACGAGTTGACTACACTATGTTTTGTCTGTGTTGTTTTTCTTACTAATATTATAAATGCGAAAGTTTTTGTGTGTGACTGTTTGTTTTTATTATTATTTATTGGAATATTTTTGGATTGAATTTGGAATATACTTAGATAGTTTCGGTTCTGGAAAACCACATAGACTATAATATATATATACCACGGCAGCAAAGCCGCGGGTAGAAGTTAGTTAATAAACACAATATATCATAGGAAGGAAAATTGTACATTGTACAATAAACACAGAAAAACATTAGACTTTCAATTGAAGTTATCCGAGAGCCGGACCTATTCGTATTTTAATAGCATTATTCCATCCGTATTTCACATAAACCACATTTATAAAATCTTTACTGAAAAATTTCTAAGGAATCTTTCGTATTCCTCATCGAGCTTCGTTACTCCATAACAAAGTTTATAGCTCCGAGCGAGTTTCATGCAACTTGGTGTGCAGAAATGATAAGCTTTTCATGAATGAGAATATGGAAGCACTTACGTAAGGAACATTAGGTATTACCGACAACTTTCAATGTTCGTACGTTATTAAAGAGCTAAGCCTGCGATTTTCTAATAAACCAGTACTGTTGTATAGATAATTAACTTCTGTTCGCGGGTATACCCGCGTTTCTACAGGAACCGCGCATTTTTCCGAGACAAAATGTAGTCTATGTTGCTCTCCGGTTCATAAACTATATCTGTGCCAAAAATCACGTTGATCTTTCGCTCCGCTGCTGCGTGAAAGAAGTACAAACCAACAAACTTCCAAACTCACTTTCGCATGTACGGATACTTGTAAGGAGATCGTATGAGTTTCAAACGCTAGAAGTTTCAGTCGCATATTCTTCCTTATTCGCATGCAAAAGTGGGGTGGAAACTTCGTGTGAAATTGATTTTAACAATTGCATTTTTTTAATACTAGACACGAGTTTACCAATTTCTAAACAATCGATTAATAATTAAACGATCGATACATCGTTAATCGGTCGTTTAAGGATTAAACGATTGATTAGAATTGGAACGTCTCTTGGTTAACTCGGGCCTATCTCTTCTCTTTTATCTTAATTTTGATTAATTTTTCTCACCATCTTAGGGACGATGTGGTTAAAGATGAATTAGGACTATTAGGCCTATGACCTGTGTATTTAAAAAAACTTCGTTTTAAGCAGGCAGGACTTCAACTAATTTCTTGAACACCTTTTTATACAACTAGCTTTTGGCCACGGCTTCGCTCGCGTGGAATCAGAATAAAATTTAGCTTATATTCATATTCATATATTTATTGATAATATTCATTACACGTCACACAGATATACAATAAAAATTATTTTTCAATAATAATTATATAACTTAAGAGTAACAGCTTAGAGTAGCTTCGGATTAGTGAAAATATTTTTAGAATCAGAGCAGCGGCGAGATTTGCGGTAACAAACAAACAATAAGCTAACTTACGTTCCTCCTTAAAATATTAGTATAGAAAATAAATTTTGTAATTTGTACATTTGGTGAATTGAGACCAAAATCAAGAGAATTTGAGATCAAAAGATAGACTATGAACCGACCAACTACGTTAAGCTTTTCCAGTGTGATTGAGTAACTAACTTCTAAACAATTGTTTAGTGTGGGTACTTGAGCCTTCTGTTTCTACTTTCTTGTTCTGTTTAACCTGTTTCGTTGTTTACTTTTAATGTGTTTAGCAAATGGACGCTTTTTTCTTTTGACCTAAATTTGAGGCTGAGTGTGGCCGAGCGGGAACTTGTGCGACTTTCAATCTGACGCACCATAGTTCGATTCTCGACTCAGCCCGTACCAATGACTTATATCAAGTTATGTGCAGATGATTTACGCTCACTCTAAAACGGTGAAGGAAAACATCGTGAGGAAACCCGCATGTTCAAGAACCACAAAATTCGAGGACATGTGACATCCACCAAGCCGCACTGGGCCCGCGTGGTAGATAATCTATTACAATTCTATACAATAGATTTCTTCTTCTTCTTCAAGAGAAATTTAAATTATGAATCATTGGAAACAACTCCAAAGATACCTGTATGTGGGCTATATAGCAAGAGTAGGTAAAACTTCAAAGGAAAAATTAAGATTTGTATATTCCAAAAGAGAATAATATTATTCCATGCCGGCAAAGAATTATTTGCAAGTTGAATTTCTAATTGAATGTGTTAATTTTTTCATTTGTTAGCATTTTATTAGTGAATAAATAGAACACTAGTGAAAAACATCTTTTTATTTATGAAAAATGTCGCTGAATGTGTAATAATTATTATGAAAATAAAATAATTATTCCATTTGTGGCACATAGTTTTCCGTTTTATCTACATCCTACTACAGTGGTAGGTATGGTTAGAGACGATGTGGTAAATGATTCTATATACGAAGGCTTTATTTACAAGGTGGTAGGACTACCTCTTCTGTATGTGTCCATCTGGACGGGTACTACCGCTTTGCTCATCTAGTCTGCCACCGTTATGCAGACCGTAGACGCTTACGCAAATGTGCGTTTGCTTGTCAAAATAACAACATTTTTGCATCAATCGTCGATTACGAGATACTCGAAATCCGCGCTTGATGCAAAAGCGTTGTTATTCTGACCAGCAAACGCACATTAGGATAAGCGTCGACGGTATGCATTATTGTGCTTCGGTTTGATGAGCAAAGCAGTCTGTGAAATTACTGGGCTTATGAGACTACTTACCTAATGTCTCAGGGTAACGAGTGCAAAGCAGTACCGCGTAAGCCTTTGTATTTCAAAGTTCTGAATCGCACTGTAAAAGCGTTATGCTTACCATCAGACAAATCTAGCTCACCTCATCGTCAAATAATATAAAATAATAAAACTATCCAATATTTTTTGTAATCAGTAACAGGAAACTACTTAACGCTAGAAGTAGCCACAGCCCAGACGTCGCATAATCCAAGTTTTGCATGTGAACACAATTGTCAAATGTTGGCGGGGACTAGGGAACACGGCGTGCTGTGATTGGTCAGTTTATAACTCACATATCAGACAAGTGAAGCCATCGTGTTGCGATTGGTTCGGCTGCGCAGCGTTAAGCAGTGATAATGCTCAACCTTGACGAGCAGGAGTGCCCGGCTAAGCGGACTCTATAGGTTTGGTCTGTGGAAGTAACAAACTAGATAACCGTCTAAGCGGAAACGGCAATTTTCACTATCAGCTTAGAAATTGTAAAAGTTGCTAGCGCACGCGCGAACTTCCGCCGTGGGGCTCTCGGCAAATTAATCGAGATTTCATTCGATTCTCGTACTAAGCGGGGATATCTGCCAACTTGTGCATTAGACTTCATTGACCTGTTTGCTTACTGCTGAAATCGGCCTGGAACGCTAACTTTCTCGATAAAGTTTTTAACTAGATTTCCTAGGTCTTCAAGACGCTCTAATTCCACCAAGCATTTGTGAGTTTAATCTTATCTATACATCTATACAAATAAATAAAATTGAAGTGTCTGTTTGTAATATCAAAATAACAGCTTTTTACCAAATGCATATTGAAAGTATATAAGGTACTTATAACAAAACAACCATTTTTAAAATTTTTGTCTGTCTGGCTGTTTGTTCTGGGTAGTCTCCGAAACGGCTGGACCGATTTTGACGGGACTTTCATTTAGAGATAGCTTATGTTACAAGGAGTAACTTAGGCTATTTTAGAAAAAGAATTAGGGTTCCGCGCAAAAAAATTAAAACCATGTAATACCAAAATCTCCACGCGGGTGAAACCGCGGGGCAGCAGATAGTCTATACTATTATTAGAAAGAGATAAAGTTTATGTTCTTTTAGTGCAGTCAAATAAGGTAGTAAACATTACACTCTTTTTTGTGCAGTCGTGTAAAAATGGGTAAACCTCGGAATGGAAGATGACCCGTCCATAATATTATAATACATCCGAAAGTATTTGTTTATGTATTAATAAAATATGATTTCTTATTTTGCTTAGATAAAGGTTATACTACTAATTTTATCCTGGATTTGTACAAAAACCTATTTTTGTTGGCCCTGATATCTTATGGTGTCATACGCGAGATGCTGATATGAGACTTTTGAGCCTGTGGCAAAACAAAGTTAAATACTAATTTATGTCTTATTATCATTCATTCCGAGATTGAATCCCTATTTAAGTGGACTATTGTCTGTTACCGTTAAACATTAAAACCTCTGCCTGGTCCGATTCTAAAAAATATATAACTAATAGGAAGCCACACATAAATAAAATAAATAATAATACATGTTACTCTATAACAAGATACTGCAATTTAAAGTCTACCAGTCAATATTAACTTACTTACATTTCGTATTACGTGGTCCTGAAAGTGAGAAGTCTCATATACATACTCGTATATCTCACTATACATATATATTATATATACATAGTCTCATACATATATCTGTCTCTTTTCGTTTACTAAGATAACAATAGGTTTCCATTCGTCGATGTATGTCATAAGAGAAAGTCCTCTGACAACTTTATTCACATAAGCACATGCATCAAAAACAGACTTTACAATACCGGTATCATGAAGCGATCACCGGTTTTTAGGTCTAACGTAAATGAACTCACATTCTACAGATACTGAATTTCCGAATCCAATATACTCATTTCTACAAATACTATCAGTGAAAAGTGATTCATAATGGCACCACGCGGATTTCATTTCCATTGGTAGCCAATTCGAAGCCACTATTCATTTCCCCAAACAAAGATAGGAGCATATCAAAAACAGACTTTACAATACCGGTATCATGAAGCGATCACCGGTTTTTAGGGCTAACGTAAATGAACTCACATTCTACAGATACTGAATTTCCGAATCCAATATACTCATTTCTACAAATACTATCAGGGAAAAGTGATTCATAATGGCACCACGCGGATTTCGTTTCCATTGGTAGCCAATTCGAAGACATTATTCATTTCCCCAAACAAAAATAGGAGCCTATCAAAAACAGACTTTACAATACCGGTATCATGAAGCGATAACCGGTTTTTAGGGCTAACGTAAATGAACTCACATTCTACAGATACTGAATTTCCGAATCCAATATACTCATTTCTACAAATACTATCAGGGAAAAGTGATTCATAATGGCACCACGTGGATTTCGTTTCCATTGGTAGCCAATTCGAAGCCATTATTCATTTCCCCAAACAAAGATAGGAGCATTATAAACAAGCATATTTATCATTTTTCGATGATAAAACGGTGCACGGATGATTGGGCCATCCATCACCTGTGATCGAGACACGGCCTGCGGGGCGCTAACGAACGATCCCCGCCCGAATGTAGGATTAATGGACCCGCCTTACCTTCCTAATGAAATACAAATTATCACGAAAAGATCAGCGGCGCGAGTACGGAAGTCGGTTCGATAAATTTGTCGAACCGAAAAACTCGACAAATTTATCGAATATTTTTATAATATAAATTTGTAGAACCGAAAAACTCGACAAATGTATCGAATGTTGCAAGTACCGAAGTCTGGTCGTAAAGTTTTGTAGTAGCTCTATATTCTCTTTGGATTCGACCTAGCTTTATTCTCTTTGGATTCGACCTAGCTTTTCGATAACTTTTGTCGATTGTTTCGAGACTCGATAAATCCCACTTTATCGATTTGAACTTTCAATTTTATCGAATATTATCGATCGAAAAGATCCGTACTTGCGCCGCAGGATCGGCTTCAAATAACTTGAAATAGGTATTTATTACCAGCTGCTGCCCACAACTTCACCCGGGCGGAGAATGGTTTTTATTTTTTGCGTGGAACCCTAATTATTTTTCTAAAATAAAGTAGCCTAAGTTGCTCCTTATAACATCAGCTATCTGCCAGTGAAAGTCCCGTCAAAATCGGCCCAGCCGTTTCGGAGATTACCCGGAATAAACAGACAGACGGACAGACAAAAATTAAAAAAATGGTTGATTTGTTATAGGTACCGTATATAGATTCATATGCATTTGGTAAAAATCTGTTATTTTTATATTACAAACAGACACGTCAAATTTATTTATTTGTATGGATATAAATAAATAAATAAATAAATAAACGCTATGGATTATTAGTTAACTTTTTACTTACAGAAGAAGATAATTAAAAAACTAAGAATTTATCAATTAAAAACAAAATTAAACAAAACCTTATAAATAAAAAAAACAATAGTTAATAATTAGTTAATACATTTTCTGATTTATTTTACCCACATTAAAACTTTAGTACTAAATCATATAATTTTTCGTCCACTATCCTAAGTCCGTGGTATAAATTCATACTTTATGAAATAAATGTGAAAGTGTGTTTGTACTTTTGTTGCTTTATCCTTCTTTCACGCAGCAACGGAGCTACGAATAGACGTGATTTTTGGCATGTTTATGGACCGGAGAGTAACATAGGCTACTTTTTATCGCAGAAAAATGCACGGTTCCTGTGCGAACTCGGGCGAAAACGCACGCAGAAGCTAGTCTGTAATAATTTCCGCGCAAAGTTCGACAGTAAATGTTCTCCCGAGTTCTAGCTTCATAAAGCATCTGTTCAAACAGGTGTGAATCTCGGCTGTCTCTGAGGGCTCGTAAATTCGACTCGGTTTATTGCGTCTCGGTGCATTCGACATTGGACTTTTATGGTTGAGTAATGAAGTCGCGTGGGAGAGAGCTGCTCGTCTCACAAATTGACGGGGAGCGTTCGACTATTTTATTATACCTGCAGCACCTGTATTGAAGCTCAATTTACACATGAAAAGTGAACATGAAGCGATAATAGCACAGTAACTGTACGGTATACTAGTTTGAACGCAAATTTCCTGATAAACGTTTGAACGCTACACTGAGTTTTGGATTGAACGTGACGCAAACCGTATATTATTACAAAGCGACTAATTATCATGGTGCGTATAGTAAAAAGCTGTTATTTTGATATTACAAACAGACACTACAATTTTATTTAGTTGTATGTATAGATTATTAAGATCTCAGATTTAGCGCAGTGTAGTCCCAAAGTTTGTGTCGTAACTGCGTAAGCTTGTAACAAAAATGTGGTGCTACCACATTATACAGCGGACAGCTTTGCTTTTACTAGGCTTGAGCTTTTATCATAAATACGTTTGAGTAAATTTTCAATAAGTACTCGAAAGAATATATAAGTTTATTTAGCTCGCCGTTAACTTTTAACAAAGTTTCCTTTTACACGATCTTGATATTTATTCTCCCCCATGACCGTTCAAAAACTCCCCTTCATATTTAATTTACACTTTTCCATTTATTCACAAAAAGCATAATGTATATTTAGGATGTTAATATTTTATCAGAGGATACGAATAAAATTATTTATTCAAAAAGATGAAATGTACTTTCACTTTTCCGGGTGCTGCCGATCAGCAGGGCTTTACCTGCCGTCCATTTACAACGGATGAGTACGAGTTTTTACATCTATCTAATTTAAAATGCATAAAGTTTACTTCAAATATAATTTGCTGAGCAGAATTTTATATTAAAATGTCTATCTGAGTCGAGCTAAGATATCATGCATAGCTAAGATGAAACACTAAAGAATGTGTGGCTTAAGAGGCCTCAACTCGCCATACTTTCCATACAAACGCTCGTACGTGATTAAAGTGTTGTATCAATTTTTTTCTTTCGGTTTTTTGAACAAATAGTTATCTCGTGCATTATATCTACGATATTATGGAACCAAAAATTTAAAATTTTGACAATCCAGTTCAGTAAAAGAACTGGATTTTAAATTTTCAAAGCCTTAAAAAAACACAGCCTTTTGAAACAAATTTTACCATGACTTTGGCCGTTCACAATATTCTCATAAATGTAAAAGCAAACAAAACACTTGCATAGGATCCTTGGACATGTAATGGAGATTCTAAATAACAAACATTGTTTTCATAAACTTGTAAGGCATTTTCAAAACACGTATTTCCTGGAACAAGTTTTAGGAAATTACCACGCACTAATTATTGTCCTCGGAAATTTTCTTTGGAAATGTATTTCAAAATTTTCAGAATGCCAACCGATGGCTCTGGCGTTGTCTTTCTTTTTCCGTAGTGCCTGTGTTTCTTCGATGAACCAACAAGCCTTTAGGCCATTTTTGAGTTAGGCGGGACGTGATGAGGCACATTAATATCGTAATTCGTTTTTTTTTTGCCTTCAGTAGAAAATCTCGTTCATTTAATTTCTCTATAAGTTTTGTTAAGAAGAGTTAAAAGGAAGAGTAGTTTTCTGCCGATATACTTGCTTTCTTTGAAAATTCTTTTTCACTATTGTGCAGAAAACTCTCGTTTATAACGACCGAGAAATATAAATGCTTGCGAAAAATTCCACTTCTCCATTGTGCACGTGATAAAGCTTGAAGAAAGTACCAAGGATATTAACCGTATATGAATGTCAGAATGCAGTGTGCCTGGTCGATAGATGGTATGGGGTAATCAGGTTATGTGTAGGTAATTCCATATAATCACTCTTACTGAAATGAATCATGTAAACAAGTAGAATTGAATTTTTTTAATTGCCATCTGTGACCCACTGGCACTCTTTTTTCCCGGCAAAGAACAGAGACCGAGCAAATGGGTAGATTGAAAATCAGCGCTGCGTGCATATGAAAATGTGTATGCAGCACACGCTGAATCTACTCCCATTGCCCTATATATATAATTATATACCTTTTTTATGTAAATTGTAAAGAATATTGTATGGAGCATGATTTGATTTGAATTGCTTATAAAAAAGCGGGGACCGATTTCGATGAAAATACAGTGATGTGCGAAAATTCAACTCACCTTGAGGTGTTCTTTCATAAAATTTATATGGGACCACATCGAGATTATAACAATATTTTCAAAATAAATAATTTTATTAACACAGTCGACGGAGTAATCGGTGAACATACAAAAATCCTCCTTTTTCGAAATCGATTACAGATTTTTTTTTTAACTCATTATTTTTTTACATACTAGCTGCTGCCGGCGGTTTCACCCGCGCTGAGATATTGAATTTAATGGGTATTATTTTTTGCGCGGAACCCTAATTATTTTTCTAAAATAAAAGTAGCATAAATTACTCCTTGTAATATCAACTATCTGTCAGTGATAATCCCGTCAAAATCGGTCCAGCCGTTTCGGAGATTACCCGATACAAAGAGACAGACAAAAACTAAAAAAATGGTTGTTTTGTTATAGGTACCGTATATACACTTTCAAATGCATTTAGTAAAAAGCTGTTATTTTGATATTACAAACAGACACTTCAATTTTATTTATTTATATATATATAGACGCTCGAGAATATAAGAGAGACGAGAGAGAGAGAGAGACTAGAGAAGGTTAACTTCAATCAACGCACCATGTTCAATGTTATTAGTCACAGCCCACCTCTATACATTTCAATGTATCAAATTTTAATAGAAGTCACCAATTTCAACAGAACAAGTTAGCATTTAAATCAGAATCTGCGAAGATACAATTTCAAATTAAATTAGAAATGTAAGCGGGTCTGGTGCACAAAGGACAGCAAATATTTTCCAGCTAGATGCATTTCTACAGCTTGGAATGCTCTGTGTCGTAGGTTCAGCTTACAATATAAAAGTTAATTGGACTTCAGGAATTTTTAGAATTAGAAATTCATGACTATAACTGAGACATCTGTTTTGTTTTGGTAGTTTATATTTCTTCTGCACACTTTACATGTAATAAAAAAGTATTTATTTATATTTCTTGTTTTGGACTAGGACGTTGACATATAATGGGCACAGTTAGTGATCTACGTCAACGACACTGTAGGATATAACTATTTTAAGTATGTTTTTTGTATTAGGCCACATTGTGATATTCACTTTGACACTCATTACTTGAAATTACGAGGATCTAAAAGTCATACATATGCGTACAGCATCTACTAGGTATAAAATAATATTATCATCATCATTCACCATTTGTTAGTGGTAGGACTAACTCTTCTGCGAGTGTCCGTCTGGGTTGTTACCACCGCTTTGTGAGTGAAGTCTGCCGCCAAGCAGTAATGTGCAAGCATTACTGTGTTCCGGTTTGATGAGCAGAGTAGCCAGTGAAATTACTGGGGTTATGAGACTTTTTTTTTATTTGTTAACGAGACGAGCTCTTCGTTTGCCTTGTGGTAAGCATAATGTCGGTCCATAACAATCGCAGTGCCACCCAGAACTTTGAAACACAAAGGCCTGCGCGGCACTGCAGTGCGTTCGTTACCCTGAGACATTAGGTATTAAGTCTCATAAGCCCAGTAGATTCACTGGACTTAATACCTAATGTCTCAGGGTAACGAGCGCACTGCAGTGCCACGCAGGCCTTTGTTTTTCAAAGTTCTGAGTGGCACTGCTATTGTTATGGGCCGGCGTTATGCTTACCATCAGAAAAAAGACCAGGTCGTCAAATAGAATTAATAAAAAACCGGAAGACGTCCACTGCTGAACATAGACCTCCCCCATTGAACGCCACTTAGATCGGCCGCTCGCCTCTTGCCTCAAACGGTTCCCCATGGTTTTGACAACGACGTCGATCCACCTAAATTTATTAGGCCTTGGCTGAAAATCAGCGCTGAAAGTCATTAGACTATCAGCTTATTGCTGAGCTACGGCCTTTTCAGCACTTCTTTGTTTTTTGTTTGTATGTGTATTGTCTTAAATTGTATGTGTATATTCTTCTCATGTATGCTTTTCTCTGTTTACTTTGTATGTGCTGAATAAATGTTTTTCTATTCTATTCTATTCTAAACATTGCATACGACAATTTTCTATACATGTCCAATAATGTACATAAACTCAGCCACCCATTGATTGCAATAGTGAACCCTAACCAATGTCACGATTCTAATTTGAATTTCTATCTATGTCATTGGTTGGTGAGTTGTCTAGTTTGTTTACATTATTGGATAAGTACCTACGTAAAATATGTCTAAATTTTTAACCGACTTCCAAAAAAGGAGAAGGTTTTCAATTCGGTGGGTATTTTTTTTATTTGTTTTTTTATGTTTGTTACCTCATATTTCCGTCATTTATAAACTGATTTGAAAAATTATTTTTTTACTTGAAAGGATATACTTTCAGATTGGTCCCATAGAAATTTCATCAAAACCGGTTCAGTAGTTTGTCACTGAAGTCGGTTCGTCGCGTATTTAAAGCAATTTTGTTGGTTTAGATTTGACCGCTTGGCAGCTGAACACCACTGCCTCCGCATCAAGCTGTTGGGCGACTGCTACTACTGCGTGTCGGGGCTGCCGGAGGCTCGCGTCGACCACGCCAGGTGCTGCGTCGAAATGGGACTGGACATGATCGATGCCATTGCGTGAGTAATCGTAACAGCTAATTAGCGATCCGCGATAAACGAGGAGATCTGCACGAGAACGAAAGTTACCAACATAGCTCTTAAAATTAGCAAGTTGAAATGGCAATGGGCACGCCAAATCGCTCGCAGAACCGATAACCGATGGGGAAGAAAGGTTCTCGAGTGGCGACCACGAACCGGAAGACGTAGTGTAGGACGACCCCCCACTAGGTGGACCGACGACCTTGTCAACACCGCGGGGAACCGTTGGATGCAAGAGACGAGTAGCCGATCCAAGTGGCGTTCTATGGGGGAGGCCTATGTTCAGCAGTGGACGTCTTCCGGCTGATGATGATGAATTATTCGATCGGCAGAAGGAGCTACGTGAATACTAAATAAGAAGTTGAGAAAAACAGACATCACAGTTTTAAACTAGCACGGTTATTCACAGATTTATAGATTACTAGCTGCTGCCGGCGGTTTCTCCGGCGTGGAGAATCCCACAGGAATTTGTGTATTTTTCCAGCATGAAAAAGTAGCCTATTTTTACTCTCCGGCCCAATCTAGAAGTACCCTATTGTTACTACCTCTATGCGAAAAATCACGTCAATACGCTGCTCTACTGCGTTGAAGAAGGACAAACCAACAAATCAAGTCCACCAACAAACACACTTTCGGATTTATCAGACGAGTCGTACGGATAACAATATTTACCGTGGTTATTATTTATTGATGAGCACCCGATTTGGATGGTGTTGTAAGCATGATGTTTACAGGAATATGGAGTTTATGTTAGCATAAATACTAGGAAAGCAGCTGTGCAGTGGTGTGCGCCTGCAAAAGGATGTTTTTGTGACATTACTTTTCTTTTTTTTTTTAGGTAACGAGGCGAGCTGGTCGTTGACCTAATGGTAAGCATAACGCCGGCCCATAACAATTGCAGTGCCACTCAGAACTTTGAAACACAAAGGCCTGGCGCGGCACTGCAGTGCGCTCGTTATCCTGAGACATTAGGTATTAAGTCTCATAAGCCCAGTTATTTCACTGGCTACTCTGCTCATCAAACCGGAACACAGTAATGCTTTTACACTACTGCTTGGCGGCAGACTTCACTCACAAAGCGGTGGTAACAACCCAGATGGACACTCGCAGAAGAGTTAGTCCTACCACTAACACATAACGTTCTTACTAGGCTATTTGTATATGATTGCTATATTGTTATTTTTGTAGGTTGGTTCGTGAAGTGATGGCCGTGAACGTGAACATGCGTGTTGGGATCCACACTGGTCGAGTTCATTGTGTGGTTCTTGGACTGCGCAAGTGGCAATTCGACGTGTGGTCGAACGATGTGACTCTCGCCAACTGCATGGAGAGCGGCGGTATTGCTGGGTAAGCACTCATGTCATTTGACTAATAATAGTATAGTCATTTTGGGTCAGACCACAAAAAAATTAATCACACTGTAAACATGTGTTTAACTCTCGCTTAGGGTTAAACATGCCTTCTACAAAAGTCTTTTTTATAACAGTGGCATTTTTGAATATGAACATTCACAAACCTTGTTTTAAGTCTAACGTTGTCTGACTCATTTCTGTTGTGACATCTCTAATCGTTTTAGACGTTTATCTTTAGCCACTGTCTAGCTAAAAAGGCGTCTATTGCTTTTTGTGGTAGATTGTAAAGTGTTTAAAAATGTCTAAACAAGTTTTGTAAATTGGTATATTTATAGAATTTGAACACGGTTGTGAGATTCTATAATATAATCACTGAAAAAATAAGTGAGCTACAACAAGGAAACCTTAAACTAAGAACGTTTTATCGTCTTCTTTGTATAAATTTCGTGAGTAAATGTTAGTTAAAAAAATTTATAAGTATCCATTGTAAAAAGTCCGTATTAAATGGTAGTGTCCCAGTTTGAAGCGAATCAGAGATTGAGTAAAATGACTAAATCGTTTGTTGCTAACGGCTTTAAATTATAAACAGTAAAAATGTAAATCCACGTAATTACTGTTAGGTCCAGAAATGAGACACTCGGTTTGAATAATTGACACGTATATTATCGCTCGTAGTTCAATGAGGACTGCTGTCCTTCGCCGCGTCTTCCCCTTGCGTAGCGCTGGGACGACTACGGCGTAGCACTGACTTCATGACGTCACAGCGTAGCACCCAGCACCATACCATGATCTCCCTTTATTCTTACACTACCAACGTTTAAATCCGAGAGTTAAATCCGTTTTAAAAAAGTCTTAATCATCAAGACGGCTCCGTAGCTAAGTTGGTAGTAACCCTGCCTGCAAAGCGAGGGGTCTCGGGGTCGATTCCCGGCCGGGGCAGATTTTGTGTAAGCATAAAGTTTGTTCTCGGGTCTTGGGTGTTTGTGATGTGTATCTGTGTGTGTCCATGCCACCTGCGACACAGGGAATCCTAGTGCGGGGGTATGAGTGTAAGCGTTTATTTATATTTAAGTAATCTGTTCACTTTTTGTACTAACAGACGAGTCCACATCACAAAAGAGACTCTAGAGTGCCTCGGTACCGAATACAAAGTGGAGCCGGGATTCGGAGGCACTCGCAATGCGTACCTCAAGGACCACAACATTGAGACCTACCTGATCGTACCCGATGATACAAGCCGAGTGGTAAGTTTTCATACATAAAAAAAAACTAAAGAATATAATGCCTGATGTGTACTACATAAGCCACATGTATTAAAATTCTAGTTGCATAAATGAAACGCTGTTTGAAGAAAGGTATGTGTAAACCTGTCAAAAGTGCAGTTTCAAACAAATTATTCTTTCAGGATAAGAGACCCAAACATCCGCTGACCATGAACGACGTTTCTAAGGAGATGCGTGTCATGGGCCACGGTTCACAGCATGGCAAGCACTCTAACAAGTAAGTACAATATCATTTGTTGTATGCTTCCAGTAAATATAATGTGGTAGTGGGTTAGGTCATGAGAGACGATAACAACGTCACGTGTAGTGCACGAAGCGCGCTTCTGAAGCTCTGCAGTTCGCTCTAATCCTACTAATCCGTAGGTACCTACTATAGTAAATGCGGAAGTGTGTTTGCATGCTTGTTGGTTTGTTGGACAGTTGGTTTTTCCTTCTTTCACGCAGCGACGGAGAAACGGATTGACGTGATTTTTTGCATAGATGTAGTGTGTGGACCGGAGAGTAACACAGGCTACTTTATTTATTTACTATTAATATCCCCAAAAATGCACGGTTTCTGTGGGAACGCGGGTGAAACTGCGGGCAAAAGCTGGTATAATATTATAAACGCGAAAGTTTGTGAGGGAGGATGGATGTTTGTTACTCTTTCACGCAAAAACTACTGAACGGATTTAGATGAAACTTTACAGTAATATATCTTGTATACATCAGAATAACAAAGGTTCTTGCTAATTAACAGCGTATAACGGTGGTATGTTTATCGATTTGTTACGATGTTTTGTATTTGTTGTTCTTTGTCAATTTTAAACTGAATTAGTACGAAATAGAATAGGATATGTTCGGTTTGGCCCATCGGGCCTCTGCAATCGAGGCTGTGAGATACAAAAGAATTTCAACCCATTTGGCTCGGTTATAAAAGCTTTTATCTGCTGGATATGAAGTTAGTTTGTCCCCAAATCGATCAATGAAATAAAATTGGACCATCGTAAAACCTTGCAGCATCTCTACTAATAGTAATAGTAATAATTTTTATACTGTGGATGAATTTTTGCAGAAGTGTTCATGTCGATTTTATACATATGCATTGTGAAATAAAAAACTGTTTACTTATTAATAATTAATATTACTTGACATTACTTTTATTAAACAGAAAGTAACCATTTGAAATGTGAATAATATAGTGAATAATGACTAAATATTTGCACACCTGACGGTGAATATGGCGATCATATGATAATTTATTAACCTACTAACCCATATTTATGCAAATAAATTAATTTGAATTTGAATTTGAATTTGAATAGACTCTCTTTGGAATCAATAGTGACAAAACTACAATGTCACATTTTTACTTTTATTTTTTGGAGATAAAATGAAAGATATTTCAAATGCTCATAGTAGCATATATGTACTTTATGCCAATGGACTTAAAGTACAGTGTTATGTGTAGCTTTTTTGCATTTTAGGCACGTTTGGAGCTAAGACCAGTAGAAGCGCCTTAGTTCGTAGCGTTGCTACGGTGCATTGCTACGGCGCTACGAACCGTAGTAAGATAGTAGTAGTCAAAACGTAAAAGAAGACTCTACATCTACAAGCTAGATTCTATTTAATTATCTAAGGGGCAGCTTAGACGCTTATGCAAACGTACGTTTACTTGTCAGAATGACAACGCTTTTACGTCAAGCGCGGATTTCGTGATACTCGAAATGCGCGCTTGACGCAAAAGCGTTGTTAGTCTGACAAGCAAACGTACGTTTGCTTGAGCGTCTGAGCTGCCCCTAAGAGTAATAACATGTACCCATGTAGATGAAGTTAACGTCCATTGCTGAATAACGATAGGTAACGGTAATTAAGTGTTTGAAAATTTGAGAATTATTGCCTAATGGCCGTATAATTGTTGACAGGTGCAGATAATTCATTTGTATAACGTATTCTATGAATAATTATCACGTTCAACCTCGTCAAAGGTCAATTTCATGGAACTGATTTTGTGCTTAATTATACTGGTAACAACATTATTATGGTTTCATTCAATGAAGTTCTTTATAATTTATTATTATGTTAACATTACGAATACTGATTATAAGTGTTTGTTACTCTAGTCAATTTGTTGTAGTGTTTTCTATGACTGACTAATGTGTGTGTCGATTATTTAATACAGTCATTTATTTATCAAAAACATTGTCACACAAAGCATTTGCTCTCAGCATTTACAATATTCCTTATTAATTAAATTTATACAGGTAATTATTATATGGTTAGGAAATCATTAAGTATGTGGTTACTACAAGTAAGTCACAGGTTGCTAACATGTGGCGTGCTATGATTAATAAATGTGGTAGTAAATAAATATCACAAGTTTTATCAAAGTTTATTCGAATTACATTTTGTTCTTACACTGAAGGAAAACGTAATGATCCATTTTTATATTATAACTAGCTTCTGCCCGCGGTTTTCAACCGCGTTCCCACAGGAACCGTCAAACCGATCTGTCAAATTAAATCAACTAGTCAACATTATAAAACTTTATTTTGTCAATTTATTGACAGCTGTCAATATCAATTTTATGTCACACTAACTTCTGCCCGCGGTTTTCACCAGTGTTCCCACAGGAACCGTGAATTTTTCCAGGATAAAAAGTAGCCTATGTTACTCTCCGGTCCATAAAATATATCTATGCCAAAAATCACGCCAACAAACACACTTCCGCATTTATAATATTAAGTATGGATATGGATAACTAACTTCAGCCCGCGGTTTCTTCCGCGTTCCCACAGAAACCGTGCATTTTGCCGGGATAAAAAGTAGTCTAAGGTACTCACCGGTCCATAAACTATATCTATGCCAAAAATCACGTCGATCTGTTGCTCTGTTACTGCGTGTAAGAAGGACAAACCAACAAATGACTAAACTTTGTTTTACACAACATTTTTAAAAAGACACCAAAACTAGAAAACCATTTGGAGATTTTTTAATAGTTTTTATAATGTATATATTAAATAGATAGAGATTGTCATATTTAAATAAAAATATAAAATTTTTCTATTCATTAATTTTAAAGTTATATAAAAAATACGAAAATCATGCTAACACAAGAATAATGAGGTGTACTTTATTTTAATGAGAGTTACTTTGCCTAAAGCGATATTTACAACGCAAAATTATGTGTTGCCATTTGTATAGTTTACCCCGTTTATATTTTAAAAGATTTCAAGCTAAGTGTGGTGATTAGTATAACGTAATGATACATATTAATCAAATAAAAAATAATGCCCAAAATAAAAAATGATGAAGGTACCTATGTACGCGTGTTAGAAGTAATATGTTTCCTTGGTAAAGGTGTGCGCGCGCAGCTCCCTATAGACGGCCAACTTCATACTGTTGCACGCGCAGTTTCCAATGGGGAGGCACAGGCAAAGCTAATCTCAGATGGCACCACTATCGCTGGTGCTTGTCATTGAAGTTTACTTTGAGGGATAATGAATTTAACTATAACCAGTAAACATGCTCGCGTCTTAAAAGTCATTAGATTTGAATTGTCACTATATAACCTAGAAGAATAATTGGTTTCCAATCATTTTTGACGAGCGATACTTTGATCCACAATTTCCGTTTTTTCTCGTCAGAAGGGAAACGTGTGTACCTTAAGTTTACACTGAATTGCACTTTACAGAGGCATACTTTATTGCACAGACGATTTTTTGTTTACTTAATAAAATTTTATAATGAAGTTTCATAGTGAAACAACACCAGCGATAATGCGCCACCTAGCGGGATAAGTAAGCAGTGTGCTCTCCCATTGACGGCCAACTTCATATTGACAGATAGCAAAGTTGTTTTACTGGGAATGTGCCATGCCTCTAACCTTGCTGTGTTTTTTTTATCTGTTTAAGTCTTAATGTTTTAAAGATTAGATCAGGCTATAAATATTTCAGTATCTGTGACAATATAACCGAAACACTATTCAGAGCGGCCTGACAAATTATACAGATATGTATTTGAAAGTCTAGGGTAAATTTATTATGCAAGCACACACTTTGTTTGAAAAATTAAATAAATTATCTACCCAATTTTACCCACATATATGCAAGCTCAAAATAATATGATTATGGTCTGCCCAGCTACATCCTTTGTAAAGTTATTTATGTCTACACTATTAATTTTACAAAGCTTTGTTAGTGGTAGGACTAACTCTTCTGCGAGTGTCCGTCTGGGTTGTTACCACCGCTTTGCTCGTGAAGTCTGCCGCTAAGCAGTAATGTGCAAGCATTACTGTGTTCCGGTTGGATGAGCAGAGTAGCCAGTGAAATTACTGGGCTTATGAGACTTAATACCTAAGGGTAACGAGCGCACTGTAGTGTCGCGGAAGCATTTAATTTTGTGTTTTAAAGTTCTGGGTGGCGCTGTAATTGTTATGGGCCGTTATGCTTACCATCAGGCAAACGAGCAGCTCGTCTCGTTACGAAATAACATAAAAAAGCTTTGAAATCGAAATAAAAACGCCGGGAGCAAATTTCGGACCCCAACTTCCGAATCCACTCACACAATCGTACATAGTTATTACACGTAGCGTCACGGAACCCTCGTGGCTACTTTTATGTGTGTGTGTTTCTAGTAACTCTTTTCTGTCACAGGGTCGACCCAATTATAGAGAACAAGAAACCAGAAGACGAGGTGAACGAATATCTGATGAGGGCAATTGACGCGCGGTCTATCGACCGATTGCGCGCCCAGCACTGTCTCCCCTTTATCCTCACTTTCAAAGATTCCAGCATTGAATGGAAGGTAAGAGATCTTGCGGATGGAAGAAATCGAAATTGGGATGTTGTCACTATTTTTTTTATGATTTAATTTTTGAAATGGCTATTTCGGATAAACTGGAAATCGAACGCTTGAAACGTCAAAAATTAGAGTAAAAGTCAAGCATATCTACCGAGCGCTACAACGCGCCATACAAATCTGACGTCACTTGTTCAAAGCGAGCCATAAAGCTGTACGAAAAACATGGATTTTGTTGATTTGGGCGTGAAAAACTGCGTTTAAGTACATAGCTGTCATACATTTTTTTATCCATTGAAATGTAATGAATCTGATGGTATCATTTACATTACAGACAAAAAGGATGATGGATTTACAGACAAAATATAACCCGCAACATGCATGGGTTACTTGCGTAATACTTAGAAATTATTTTATAAAACCAAACTAGAGTTCTCTGTGGGTATCTAGGGAATAAGGTACAACAAGGCTTAATAACATGACCCTACAATACAAAGACACTGAACAAATGCTTACTTTTTCTTAGCATTGATCTATACAAATAAATAAAATTCAAGTGTTTGTTTGTAATATCAAAATAACATCTTTTTACCAAATGCTTATGGAAGTATATACGGTAGCTATAACAAAACAACGATTTATAATTTTTTTGTCTGTCTGTCTGTTTGTTCCGGGTAATCTCCGAAACGGCTGGGCCAATTTTGACGGGACTTTCACTGGCAGATAGCTGATGTAATAAGGAGTAACTTAGGCTACTTTCATTTTAGAAAACGAATTAGGGTTCCGCGCAAAAAAATTAAAACCGTAAAATTCAATATCTCCGCGGAATGAAAAAAAATGCGGATGAAACCGCAGGCGCCTTATTATCGAATAAGATTGATAAGGTAAAAAAGGTTTATTTGCAAAGCTTCTCTCTTTGAAGTCGAAGAGATAAAACCTCGAAATTATTTCACTGCTCGTTTAGTATTATTTATTGCCATAATATAGGCAAATACGGTATTTGCTAATGGAGATTGCTCCCGAACTCACACGATTACTGTCTGTTGTGAATCAATTTTGTAGAATACATTAGTGGAATAATAATCTACTGTTTTAGTAAGTAAATTACTACTGTTGAGAAACTCAAATTAGGCATACATTTGATAAATTAAGGGCCACATACATGATTAGTATAAAGAAGAGGGGTGGCGACAGCCTTTGTGGTAGGAAATGTAATTTTCTACAGCACTTCTAGACGCGAAGTGAACAATATCATTAGAATTGGCTTTATTTTTCGGAACATAAGGGATGCTTTGAGTGCTAATATTTGATATTGGTGGTGCGATGCAAAATTTTGGTATCAACTTACAAGAAGCTGATGAGTTTTAATGCAGTTCCTCTTATACTTTAATTAACGACTTAACAAATAAAACAGTCTTAAAACTTTTAAAGGTACACATGATATTTAGAATTATGGTTAAGGCATTATTCTCGAGCATTTATCATTCAATGATAGGGGCCTGTTTCATAAAAAATATTAGTCTAATATTATGAGTATTAGTCTCATATTTTATATGGAAAAAAGAAACAAAAAGCTGATAATATTAGAGTAATATTTTTTATGAAACAGGCCCCTGGGCAATATTTTAATCCCAATGACAACACGCCGTCTTCACTTCTCTGATAGGGTAAAACCGGGATAGATGCCGCACTTTTTGAAATACGCTCCTAAATTCAAAAATATTAATTGATCATGAATAAACTCTATGAATATAGCTAGTTTAATCTTTTATATTACTTTATCACTTGTTGACCTAACAATTACAAATTTTTTAGAAATTAACTTATTGCAGACCATGTCTCTTGAGGATAGATGCCTATTTTTGAGGATAGATGCCCCACCATGAAAATGCTAAGAAGGATAGATGCCTGTATTATAGGATAGATGCCTAATCGAATAAAATAAGAAAAATCCATTGTTTTAAAATTTTTAATAGTAATCTTTAAAATATAATTCTATTATGACACGCATAACCATAATAAACTTAAGAATTTGTCTAACAAATATATTAAATTTTAAAATTTTCAATGGATTTTGATTTTTATAGTTTCCAAAGCGTCTTCTCGTTCATCTCTTTTAGTTTGCTTTACAGTTAAATCTTTAGTTGTCTTTACTTTTATAGTCGTTTTTAGATGGATTTTCGTCATCTTCGCTGTTTGAACTGTATATAATTTGTCTTTTTCGTGAGATTCGACCCTTATTTACTTTTAAATAATTATCATTTTCTTTATCATAAAGATCAGTCCATTCGTTATCGTCTTCTTCACTATAATAATATATTTTTAATTTCATATTTTTATCATTATTGTCTTTGATTCCTTTATTTTTTTTAAGTTCTCCTTTTTGTTTGGTAGTTTGAGTCTTGTTTCTCTTGTCTAACTTAGTTTTTATTTGTTTTATCATCCTTTCACAAATCTTCTTTTATTTCATATATTTTCCTAAAGATTTATGTTGTGTCACCGGACACAACATAAAAAAACATTAAGAATGTCATGTGTATATGTGTATGAGGGGATAGATGCCTCTAAGGGCACCTATACCTCAAAAAATCAGGGCAACTATCCTTTTTGAAAGGGATAGTTGCCCTTTTATTTCTTAAATAAACTAAAAACATAAGAGCTATTATTTACACCTAGGTGTACACTTAATGAACCAGTGTATTGAAATAATAAAAAATATAACAGAATTTATTGCTACTTATAAAGTTATATCACGGCAAATACTTACTTTTGAAAATTTTAAGCTTACGCGGCGTTTGCTGCGGAGATAATCACACGCACAAGCGACACACTTTCGCTCCGCAAGACAACCTGCGGGGACAAATGTGTGAGACGCCTGCGCTTCTTATTTAAATTATTAATTCTTAGTTGCGAGTTTGGGAAATTAGGTTTTTTGAACACGAGGCCTCTATCCCACTGCGGCATCTATCCCGGTTTTACCCTATATGAGTTTAAAACTGACCAATCACAACACGCCGTCTTCCCTCGTCCCCCGCCAACATTAGACGATTGTGTTCTCACGCAAAACTTGGATTATGTGACGTCTAGATTTAACAGATAGAACAGACCAGCTGTTTGTCCCTTACATTTTGTAGAAAATCATTGTAGCTTTGTAACCGGAAAACGTTTTTGGAGTGCTAGCCTTAATTTTTAGAGATGTGTTAATGTGACTTCATAGATTTTAGACCGTCAGCAATAAAATAGCCAAATTACTAAAAATTTTCTTGCCAATACACCCTGCGTCATATAATGCGTTCTTATCAGATATTGTCTTAGGGAAAGACGGTTCTGACTGCAGTCGTTTTCGAAGAGTTGATTACACGCGACAACTTGTATACTCGATGAGGTACTGTGTCCTGACGAATCGTAATTTACTTTTCTTATTCAAAATGGGGGCGTTAGGCCTGCACTGACGTCCCGCTTGGGGTGTATTGTGCATTTCCCCCTGCCTGCGTCTACCTAAGCCAACCCAGCTCCTTTATGTAGCCGAGGATGGCCTTGGGTCGCTGGCAAAGCTGCTCCAGTGTTATGGTTGATGTTGATATTATTCATTTACTTTTATTGTCGATCTAATTTATTCCTATATCAGAATTTTACTTTGCATGAGAAATTCTCCAAAAAAACTTTAACTTTTGATTAGGGCTCTAAATCGTAATGTAAAAACTGATCATAAAAAGTATGTCTACGAATAACTTCTTATGAATCGCAAACTTTGACTATTAGCAGCTGTTAAACTAAAACTTGAGAAGCTATCAGTTAATAGAGCTTAGTAAGAAAACGATCACAAAATGTATCAACAAATTCCTAAGTAGCACACAAGCAGCTTCGCTTTTGAGACAACTTAATATGTGACACTTATGGAACAATTTATGGAACGTTTTATTTCAAGCCTTAACTGAACCGTATTTTGAAACGCTTATAGGCTCTCTAGTTCAACTTAAACTTGATTCAATATCTTTAGAAATATAAAACACTTTTTCCCAAATACTATAGGATCTCATATTATTCCTGACGCCTAAACGTCTGATCTCGATAAAAGGTGTTCCCGACGAAGCTCGAATGAAATTATGTCAGATTAGGTGCCAAATCTTACGAACCGTCGCGCGATGTTTCGTTCAACACTCCCGCAATATTCTTATAAAACTCAATTTAAGTAAGTCGTAGGAAAGGAGGAGAAAATTGGATTTTCGCGTGGCGAGGGAAGCTCCGGAAAACTTGACGGCTAATTGTTATGGGCCAGCGTTAAGCTTACCATCAGGCACACGACCTGCCCGTCTCGTCAATAATAATAATTTTTAATAACTTTAACCGTACATTGAAAATTCGTACACCAATTTTTGACCTACCACCATCTCTTAGAGCAGTATTATTTTAAACTTACAGTAAATATACTCGTATATTACTAATCTATAGATTAAGAATGTATATTGTAAATATGTAAATACATGTGTAATTAATTGTTTAGTTTTTTTTTAATTATTCAACAGGAAAAAAAATTATTTATGTAGTATGTAACGGTTCCACGTTACAGGTGTAACAGACGGACGCTTAACTAACGAAGCGAACGAACTTCCTTAGCGTTCATCTTCGTGTAACTAACTCTTCGTTAGTGCTGCCATCTGGTGCAATGGTTTTGTAATGGAAAGTTGAAATAAAGCTTGTTTGTCCTCAGTACACATTCGAACGTGACAGGATGTTGAAGGTGTACTTCATCTGCTCTCTAATCATCTACACAGCGGTGATTTTAATTCAGCTCCTCACTTTTAAAATGTAAGTAAAATGTATTCAAGAAGTTTGAGAGCCATTGGTTATTTCAAAACGCTTGAACTCAAATTTAATTCACAAAAGTGCAAAACTTTCCATCTACTTCGTATTTATTTCTATAGTGTTGTTTTATTCATATTAACTAGATTAACCTACGTTTTACAGCCGAGTTTTATAACAATTATTGTTTTCAAGGCATTTTTAATTCAAGTTTTAGTTCAAGCAACTATCGGAAAGCTGCCATGAAAAGTAAGTTAGTCTGGTTAAAATTAATAAATATACACATATCTATTAATTTTAACCAGATTAACTTACGTTTCATGGCATATATAAGCTTTTAAACTTTCATGGTCACTAGCACAATAATTAACTTTAGTAACGGGATATTTACCATGTATTTTATTTGTTTTGAGCACTCGAAAACAAATAAAATAACGTTACTAAAGTTAAAATGTGTCATACATAAGAAAGTATTAACCAAGAAACAAAATTTCAACAGGTCATATATTGGAGCTGCGGCGCTTTTCGGCTGCGGAACTATGGTCCTTCTCGCATCGTATTTTGTGATTTGCATCGATATAAAGGTACGTCAGTAGTTTTTAATAATTTTAGGCATTTACAAGTAAAAAATAAAATAAATAAAAAAATTAACTACTTACTTAATCAATTAACGTGGACAGAATATTGTAATATTACTAACTTCTGCCCGCGGTTTTAACCGGGTGGTTACCGGATAAAAAGGATAAAAAGTAGCCTATGTTACTCTCCGGTCCTAATATATTTATGCAAAAAATCACAGGGATCCGTTGCGCCGTTGCTACCTGAAAGAAGGACAAACCAACAAACTTATAAACATACTTTTCAATTTATTATAGTACAAATGTAACGGATGAGACTTTTGAGCCAGCTAATAAAATACCAAAAAAAAATAATGGTCTCAATTCTATCATTTCATAACTAAACTAATTTTAGTTTCGTTCTCTCTCTTTCCAATACAAAACATGAGAAAGAGATGGAATATATTTTAGACCTGTCAAATTAATCCACTTGCTTGTGTCCAGTGTAAATTTAATGGCAATGAATTCAGTGGCATCTAATTTATCAAGATTGAAAGATATTTGACAGCTCTAAAACTAAATTTAGATCTGTCAGACATCTTCCATCTCTTTCTCATGTTATGTATTGGAAAGAGAGAGAACAAAACTAAAATTAGTTTAGGTATGAAATGATAGAATTGACACCAATATAATATCATACAAGTTTGTAGCTTATCCTCCATTCCGAAGCTTACCCCTGTTTTACTTTAGTTTATGTTTAGTAGTAACCAGCCAGGAGTCACTAAAAAATGCCTCACCACAATGGTCGCGTCACAGAGGTGGTTGTCCTGATTTTACGTTTGTGGTTTTTGCAGAGGGTGTCATCGCGTATGAGGCGAGTATCCCAAAGGATACACAACAACCGTATCCTAGCGCAGATAATGTCGTTCATTGTCGTCACAGCATTGGTGCTCCAGATACAAATCATCATGGTAAGAACACTATACACCAACTGTCTGTTTTTTATACTGTATAGTATATTATGTTCGAGTTTGACCACCATCTCAACTGTGGGCCAAGCACGCTTCACCGTTTGTTTGATCACCTGAGGATGGAAATTGGAAGAGGGAATTAAGTTATGTGATTCCGATGCACGCTCTCTGAAATGTAACCGATTGAAAACCGATTAAATAATAAGTATTTTTGTTAGTGGGAGGACTAACTCTTCTGCGAGTGTCCGTCTGGGTTGTTACCACCGCTTTGTGAGTGAAGTCTGCCGCCAAGCAGTAGTGTGCAAGCATTACTGTGTTCCGGTTTGATGAGCAGAGTAGCCAGTGAAATTACTGGGCTTATGAGACTTAATACCTAATGTCTCAGGGTAACGAGCGCACTGCAGTGCCGCGCAGGCCTTTGTGTTTCAAAGTTCTGGGTGGCACTGCAATTGTTATGGGCCGGCGTTATGCTTACCATCAGGCAAACGACCAGCTCGTCTCGTTACCAAATAACATAAAAAAAAATCTTAATACACGCTGTAGTGAAAAAAACTGATACAATTTTAGCAACACGTTTATATTAGTACAAGCTTTTGCCCGCGTTTTCACCCGCGTTCCCACAGGAACCGTACATTTTTCCGGGATAAAAAGTAGCCTATGTTACTCTCCGGTCCATAAACTATAGCTATGCCAAAAATCACGCCGATCCGTTGCTCCGTTACTGCGTGAAAGGAGGACAAACCAACAAATCAACAAACACACTTTCGCATTTATAATATTAGTAGGGTTAAAGAAGCGACGGGAAACTCAGAGGCTGGCAAAAAAATATAGTTATTTCTATGTATTTATGACAGATTGAAACTGTGTTCTACGTGACCCAGCATCCGGACAATATTCGCCGCTATCAAGAAGATTCAAACTACTGCCCTTATGATATGAATGAGGTAAGGGTCTACCAAACAAACCTACCATAAGTATACTGTATATCAAACTTGCAGTCACAGACAACAAAAACAGTGAAGCTACTTTACTGAATTTTTTGGGTCAGATTTGAATGATTAGTTTTTTTTTAACTCTTACACTCATACCCCTGCACTAGGATTCCCTGTGTCGCAGGTGGCATGGACACACAACGATACACATCACAAACATCCAAGGCCCGAGAACAAATTTTATGTTTACACAAAATCTGCCCCGGCCGGGAATTGAACCCGGGACCCCTCGCTTTGCAGGCAGGGTTACTACCAACTTAGCTACGGAGCCATCAGCCGTTTTGAATTAGAATTTGACACAGCCACTTCACACTTTTTGGGAATAACACCAGCTATTTATTATTCTATTGCGGTGTCAATGCCACGCTCAATTACTCCTGTGTGGTAGTGGGCGGGTGCCTAAATTCTAAAGTGCCATGGCACTTTAGAATTTAGACGGAATAATGTAAGGAATAAATTATTTTATTTTTGGAATAGCATGTTAAAATTAAAACGTGTTTCATATTGGCTTTGTTTTTCTAAATTCTGAGCGGCACTGCGTTTGTAATGGGCCGGATTTATGCTTACCATCAGGCAAACGACCTGCTGCTCGTATTGTAGAATAAAAAAAATTCGAATAAAAATAATGCGTGGTCACACTGTTCGCGTCTAAAGTAAACGTATTGAATAATTATCTAGCTAGCCGTATGATTACAACTATTTATAGTTGGTTTTATAGGTTAATCTCTTTTACGCACACATAAGAACACTGTTGCAGCGTAACATTTTGATTATGTCTGTTTTTATACAAAATAGACTTGCGTAGTGCAACTCACCTAAGACGTACTTAGTAACACAGAGGAAATAATACTACGTAGAAGAGACGGAACTTGGAACATATTTTAAATTTTTTAAAATATATGAGCGTCTGTCCATAAATTGCCAACACCAAAGAGAAAATCCACTACGTTACGCCAACATGAAGAAACCAAGTATTTCGTTGGATAGTGATGTGACCTTCATATATCGATACTAGTGATGTCTTTTATCGACAAAATTATCGATGATTGGGCCTATAATCTCTACTATTATGTAATTCAATCATTCATAAAAATATTTAACTGCATGTACAAATGTATTGTGCATACAAACTTGTAGTAGGTTAGGAAGTCGGAGGTAAATAATTAAATTACTTCGTGTCTTATTACATTTTTTAATTAAAAATTACACTTTAAACGTTAATAACTAATCATTATTACATGATAGAATAAAATGAACAAATATTAGCAGTCTTAAAATATTAATACGGTGTTGTTTACTATTTACTTATATTTAGTTTAATAAGAGCTACTACATAACTTAACTAGTTAATTAGTTTTTCGATTCGACAAATTTATCGAACCGACTTCCGTACTTGCGCCGCTGGTCAGCTTAAAAATATTTCCGGATTACTGGAAACATCAATACTGGTTGTGGCAGATTCTGTGGAAAATTGGGAGGGCTCTTCATTTTTTGTCTCTTTATTCTTATTTTACTAAACACTAAATAATGAAAATCTGTCATAAAATCATTTGCATCTTTTTGGAAATTTGATCCTCTGCTGTGTGGTGCAGTTAAACCTGACCTGATACAACCGAAGATTTTAAAGCACCAATAAAATTGGAGCATGTTCCATGATTGTTTGTTGGACTGTGTTGGCGCAAAATACTGGCAAAGAAGCCTCCCCGTTGGCTTTATCTGATAACGCACTCTTCACACACTCATTTACCACTCATTTTGAGACAATATTACTGATAATCTCTTATAAATACTAATCCACACAACACAGAACTTAGGTCACAAAACTCGTTTCAAACTTCAATACCAAACGGCAGCACCAAAACGGAGAAGCCCGGATGGGCTCTACTTAACGTTCTGGTGAGGAATTTAGCAGCAGATATTTCTTACAACGTAGGTACTCCAAAAAAATTAAATACAAACTTTGAGCGATTTCGGACGATAATCTGTCTGAAAAGGGACGGTTTTGATGGTTAGCGGACGGTTTTAAAAAAAAGTGTTACGTTATATAATCCGTACACAATAGTGGTACATTCATAATTGATAGTCGGTCATACATCTTTTAATTTTATTTGCAGTAACAAAAAAATGTAAAACCATTATTGGCTTTAGGTAACGTATATAAGTAATGTTAAGATTTTTAAGAGCTGTGGTTTTTGTTTTTATGAATAAATAAATTAAATAAATAAATAAAATTACTGTCGAGGCCATTATTTGCGGTTTCGTCCGAGATTTGTTTACGTTGTTTCTCCAACTTGAGAAGAAACTATCAAATTAAAATCCTCAGTTCGGTATGAAACTTACATTTGCACCAAATTGACCGCGCGCGTTTTTTGTTCTTTTTTAAACTTTTGAAAATGATTGTGTATTCAGCCCTCATAAAATAAATAATACTTTAATTTATGTTAAAGTGTGCTTAATGTGTATGTTTTACAAATTCCTGTTGATCTGAAGATTCGTCCTAAAAGGGACAGTCTTGTTGAAGGGACGTCGATAGGACGGACGAACATTGAATAGGACGGTAAACCGTCCTAAATAGGACGATCTGGCAACACTGGATGTCACAAACGAATTTTTCAATTTGATTTTGATGTTTGGTTAACGGTTATGATGTTGGCTAACCTGGCGAGTTTGAAGGTTGGTTAGGTTGGCTAAACGCGGACAGAATCCAATACAATAGTTAATCAAAAGCAGTTTCGACAGACTGCTTAGTAAGTGACGATACGGTCGAGGATGAAGTACAACGCTTAGGAATGACAAAATTAGGAATGACAATTCTGACACTTCACATTTTGTACATTATTTTTTATATGTCACAACTCTAAAGAGGTATATATCAGTTAGTATATACTTGCCTATTCATTCATAATTTATTTATCTGCCCTTTTCAGCATTATCTGCAGCTCTCGTTGATGGCAATGATCGCGTGCGCCGTCCATCAGGTCCTCATCACGATAATCAAGACGCTGCTGCTCTTCGTGATCAGCGGTACTTACATCTACATCACCATGCAAGAGAACGCCAGTTATGAGGAGAGCTTTATCAACTACCAGTGAGTAGATCAGATCTGAGTACTGACTGTATGCATTTATAGACTGGTATAATACTAATCATTCGTCTGTATAACTTTATTGTTATTTATGTGTAATAACTGTATTTCTACTAGGACACGTAATTTTTGTAATTTTTGTTATTTATGTATAACCATCACCTACTAATATTCAAGAATCGATCTTTCACTCAGTGTAATATAAATCTATTTTTTTTTTCTCAATGTTTATCCTCTGGCGGAATTTTGTAAAACTATTTATGTTAATCTGTGAATTGAAGTGTTGTGGGCTGCACTATTGTCATTTTATTTCGTGTATTTCACAAATTATTATATATAGTGTAGTTGTTTGCTGTTCCTAATAAAATATAATAAAATAAAAATAAAATAAAAAACTTTGGCTGTCTTTTGTCAACCATGTGCTTTCGATTAAAACTTGGGTCAAGTAAGTACATTGGTTTTGCTAATGTCGGATTTTAGTGTATACCTATCTGTTCTCTCTAGTTTGTGGCTACCATGTGGCTGCGACTGAAGGCCACGCAAAGCCACTGGTGGCCGTGTTTAGTGGCCGTGTTCGGTAGCTTAATGAGCTTCAGTACTAAAACAAAATTTGGGCGAAGAGAATTCTCTTTTAAACTTTAAGAGTATCATTAAAGTTTTCTCAACTATTGTTTGTAATCTTAACAATTTTTCTTGTAATGAATAATTGTCGGTAACTTGTACTCTACTCGTTGGTACCTTGGTAACTATTTGGTCTTGAATTTGATTATTATTTATTATGAACAAATCTCGAACGAAATATAAAACAAATGGCATCATTGCAGTGAGCGCTGTGGTGCTGACTGGGCGCAGCAATGGACTGATATTGTGATTGCTGTCGGTGCTGCCCTTGCGCTTATCCTACACTCGCAGCATACTGAAGGTGGCTACCGTCTCGACTTTCTCTGGAAACTACAGGCTAATGGTAAAGAAATCTATAATACATTACTGTCGAGGCTGGAAATAAATCAGTTGACAATTGAGTAATATTGCACATTTGTAAGATTTATCTTTTACACATCACTTTCACGAAATTTTACGTTGCAGAAGAAAAAGAGGACATGGAACACCTGGAGGCATACAACCGCAAGCTGCTCGCGAACATTCTGCCGGAGCACGTCGCACAGCACTTTCTTTGCAGCGACAAGAACATTGACGTAAGGCTTTAGCTTTGATGTTCAGACGGTATCATCTTTATGCTTTTTTTTTTGATTGGTAACTAGACGACTTGGGCCTTTGTCTGATGGTAAGCATAACGCCGGCCCATAACAATTGCAGTGCCAATCAGAACTCAGAACACAAAGGCCTGCGCGGCACTGCAGTGCGCTCGTAACCCTGAGACATTAGGTATATTAAGTCTCATAAGCCCAGTAATTTCACTGGCTACTTTGCTCATCAAACCGGAACACAGTAATGCTTGCACACTACTGCTTGGCGGCAGACTTCACGAGCAAAGCGGTGGTAGTAACCCAGATGGACACTCGCAGAAGAGTTAGTCCTCCCACTAACAATCATTGGTTTCAATCAATTTCAATCATTGGTTTAAGATTTTGATTTCTTTCTGTCAATACCGATTGACCACCTGCTGCCGTTTGTACTTTACCTAATACATAACTGATAACTTTATCAGCGTTACCAATTATATTTAATAATTATCTATCTAAAAAGATTCTTAAGCCATTATAGATATGTAAAAAAATATGTAAACAAAACAACCAAAGAAATGAAATCGCAAAATTGCCTTACTTTTGGACTTTATCTTTTGACGTACATTTAACCTCTAACACATTTTGAACATACTTATTGAATACCTACCTAACAATACTTTAAAAACGTACATGAAGACGATGATTGCCGATGACAACGATAATGTACTCCTTGACATGTCCGTCAACAATGAACCCTATAAAAATGAACATTAGAACGAATTGGCATATATGAAATATATTTTATAGTGTTAACCGACACTAGCGGATGTTCACATAAATATATACATCACAAAAATTTCGCTTCCAACAGGATTCGAACCTGCGTCTTCTGGCTTGCCGGGCCAGACGCCTTAACCACTAGGCCATGGGAGCAAACACTATTGACTATCTTATATAATAGCAAAAAAAAAGAACATTTGACATAAGCATTTTAACTTACATGTAAAATACTATTCCCCAAAACAGCAAGAACTATACCACGAGCAGTGCGAGTCAGTGTGCGTGATGTTCGCTTCGATCCCCAATTTCTCCGAGTTTTACGTAGAGCTGGAGGCCAATAACGAGGGGGTCGAGTGCCTCCGCCTCCTGAACGAGATCATCGCCGACTTTGACGAGATCCTAGCCGAGGATCGATTCAGATACATTGAGAAGATCAAGAGTACCGGTGCCACTTACATGGCTGCTTCCGGTATGTATTTCTAGTCTGGTTAGCTTCTTTTTCTTTCGTTTTATTACTGTTTCTTTCCTCTTCTTTCTTTTTCCTTCTAATTTTGTTTTCTACTTTAACGGTCTTATCAGGGCATGTTTTGTTATTACTATCTAGTCTAGCTATAATTTTAATTTCGGAATGGAAACTCTCTATCTCAACTCCTTAAAACTTTTTCATATCTTCAAATATTAGATCTTTGATATATTTGGTCTACACGAGTAGAACGGTGGTTACCATCCAGAAAGACACTCGCAGAGAAGTTAACCTTATTAGCTGGTAAAACGTGTTTTTCACGTGTTTGCGTTTGACTACATACAGTTTATCTGTTATTACTACATTAGTTTATCTGTTATGGCTACATAAGTTTATCTGTTATGACTACATAAGTTTATCTGTTATGACTACATAAGTTTATCTGTTATGACTACATAAGTTTATCTGTTATGACTACATAAGTTCATCTGTCTTTTACAGGGCTAACAGGATCCCCTCGAGACATCAGCGAGTACAAACACGTTTGTGCAATGGCCGACTATGCGCTGCGTATTCGCAAACAATTGAAATACGTCAATGAACATTCATTCAACAACTTTCGCATCAGGATAGGTAAGGGGCAGTTTCCTTTAGCAAATGCGTGATCTTCAGTTTTAATTCTTATGGGATAATTTACTGGTCGGAGCTAAGAAATGTTTCCACATTATAAAGAATGTATGTCAAATATTCCTAGGGAATTATTACGATGAGCACTTTTGACGGATATTACAGTACGCGCAACAAATCTGGGCCTGTATTTATATAATTATATTGCAATTATTTTAAAAAATGACGTTAAAAATCCAATGCACGTACTGTATTAACGTAAACACTACTGTAGCTTACAGAACACGATCATCAGCAAGGGAAGTTAAATAGGTGGTGCCAATTGTTTTGAAGCGAGTGTTTAATTTTAGATCTGCATTTTTTTTGCCTAGCGAAAGAGCGAATTACTATTATTTTTGTTATGAACGATGTTAAAAAGTTTTAGGCACATTGGGTCTGTTTTCGTTTGAATAGGCATCAACATCGGCCCAGTGGTTGCGGGCGTGATTGGCGCACGCAAACCCCAGTACGACATCTGGGGCAATGCAGTGAACGTTGCCTCAAGAATGGACTCAACTGGCGTGAACGACCTCATCCAGGTACGAATGGTTCTAGCGATGTAAAAAAAATGTTATGTTGTATAACCACTCCAGCACTCTATAACCAGTTGCTGGAATACACCTTTAAGGCTTGGCGACAGTATTTATATCTTTGATTCTTGATAAATAGCATCTCTTTTATATATAGTAGACGCGGTATATTTGTAAACTCCTATTTTGCGCTGTGTCAAGTCTGTCCGAGTCATTTTTCGGATGAAGACATGATACGTTTTACATTTAGAACGTATCATACAATAATAACCCAATACAGTAACTTCTATTGTTTTTTTAACTGATTCCATAAATTTACATAATTTAAAAAGTTACCTTAGACACTGACGATGACAAAATTGACCAGTATGTTATGTTCTAGAGTATCTTTAAACCCATTAAATATTTATGGATAAGCGTTCATGATAATGAAATCGAATTACTATATAATAATATATTACATGTTTATTTTGAATCCTTATTAATTAAATCCACCAAGTCCCACTGGGCCCGCGTGGTGGATTATGGTCCATACCTCTTTCTGAGAGAAGGCTGGTATCTCAGCAGTGGGAGCGTAAGAGGCTGATAATTAGTAATTCAATCAATCAACTAAAAATATTGAAAATAAAACGAGCTCGCGCTATTTAACACACATTGATCAATGTATGTGGTTCACTATATAATATCACACGCCTATAGGTATTCAAATATACACATGTATATATTATTATATCTAAAAGCACAAGCAAACGTTTTACTATAAAAATGCGATTGTGGTACCACAAAAACTACATTAAAATTCGTCGCATGATTAGCGAAATAATAAACATATAAATGCATTTTATAAGTATGTTGACATAAACGAGATACGACCATATGGACTTTATGACTACGCAGAATATCTTTGACTTTTAAGACATGACGATGCTAAGAGAATATTAACGCTGGACGGAGTTTAATATGAAGCTTATAGAAAGTTCTTTATGTATCGAGACGGTACGTATGATGGCAGGTTACCAAGGAGGTGTACGATATTTTGGTGACTTACGGCTACCACATGCGGTGCCGCGGCAAGATCGACGTTAAGGGCAAGGGCAAGATGGTCACCTATTTTTTGGATGACCCCGGGATGACCCCGGACCCCGCCTGTTTTGACATCTACGCGGTATGTTTCTTATTAATTTTGCACTCCTATCTGGTATCTATTTTCACACATTGTGGAAATAAGTCTGATATATTTTTAGATTAAGCTCGGTCAACCTGCGGTCATCGAGACTCCTGCCAAGCTTGGTGTATTATAACAAAATTAGCCCATTATAGGGTGGCCGATGTTCAGCAGTGGAGGTATTTCGGGTGATGATGATAATGATGATGAAATCAAATCTAATCAAATCAAATCAAACATTTATTTGCAAGAATACATAATATTACATATTTCAGATGTTCCAAAAATAAAGTCACAGTATTCAGCCTGCAAGCAGGCGTGCAAATATTAAAATAGTCATATTAATGTTATTTCACTTAAAGTTTAAATATTCAGCTATGCTATAGAAACAGTTTTGTAATAGCAACTTATACAGTTTTGTGTTAAAATGATTGCCATTTAATCTTTTGATGTCCTCCGGTAATTTATTATATACTTTATGACACATATTGTACACATTTCTTTTGTAAATATCTTTATGACAAGGAGGCTGATACAAAAGGTTTTGGAATCTTGCTCTGGCTGAAGGAAAGTTAAGTTTTATTGTTTGATCAGCGCCTATTCAGTAAAAGAGATAAGACACTGTATAAAATTACAATCAGATTAAAATGACGTCTGTTACAAAACAGGAGCAACCAAGCCATATAAACAAGAATCAATCATGTTGAGGCTTTCAGAGAAAAAATTTACATCCATACTAATATTATTATAAATTTGAAAGAAAAAAAATGTTTTTGTCTGTTACGTATTCATGGATAAATTACTGAACTGATTGAGAGCAGATTTATCTTAAATTTAATTATAGCTCAAGAAGAAAAGAAAGTCTAATTCATCCGAAAATGTGACATAACAAGAATCATATCTCCAGGACCCGCAACCGTCAGCATCAGGAGTTAGCCGACCTGGACCCAGTGGCACCCAGCGTACCGTAATCAATAGGCATATCGATGAAGATGACGAAGACGATGACTATGCTTATGATACTCCCACACGCCCCCCGCTTCGACCACTCGAAACCCTAACAGAAGGGCAAACCGAAGAAGCTGGACCTTCGAGACGAACATCCATTTCACGAGGTGTGTACCTATAAAAATATTAATCAATGATGCTACTTTGCTTGTAAGAAAGTGTAGTAAAAAAGTGATGAAACCACGAAGTCATTTGCTTAGAGGCTAGCATCAGGTTTGGCTTTAAGCGCCACACAAAGCTTTGAAAGCCACAATATTGCATGGCACTAAGCCACTTTTATTACACAGTATCTGTGCCCCATGGCTTCGTCCTCGTAGCCTAAGATTATTCTTATAACATAAGCTATTTGCTAGTGAAAGTCCCGTCAAAATCGGTCCAACCGTTTCGGAGATTAGCCGGAACAAACAGCCAGACAGAGAAACATTTTAAAAATTGATTTATTGTTTTGATATATGTACCGTATATACTTTCATAATTATGCATTTAATAAAAAAAGCTGTTATTTCGACATTATAATCAGACATTTAGATTTTATCACACGACATAAACTTGAAGTATTAAATGCCCAGTATTTGTACTGACTACTTGAACATCAATTGCTTTCCAATATTTTGAAATAATTTTAAAATATATATTTTTGTTGCCTTTGGCGGTTCAGTAACAACTCGAGTAACTAATGATTTTATATCAAAATAGTAAATTCAATCAGGAAGTTAGCAACCTTTTTCAATCCACTTTTTAGTTGAATGCGGCCCTTCTGGATCATCACGGCCAGGCCCGTCTTACGGTAGAACATCCGGATCTTCACAACCAGGATCCAATCAACGTTTATATTGTGCGGATCCCTTACAACCAGGGCCGTCACAAGCTAGGTACTCACGATCAGGAACATCAAATGGTGGACTCACGCTTGCTGTATCCACACGGACAGATCCTTTAAATGTTGAATCCTCGCAATCAGGCCCATCAAATTCAGAAACACCTAAGGACAAGTCTTCAAAAGCCAAATCATCTAAAGGCAAGGGCTCAAAAGTAAAATCGTCAAAATTTTTAAAATCATCAAAATCTGTTTCATCAAAAGCTGAGACAAAGGATTCAGATCTACCAAATGCTGAGACATCACAACCGACCTCCTCAAATGTTGGAGCGTCTGAAACAGGTCCCTCACAACCGGGTCCTTCAAACATTGAACCCTCGCACCAAGGATCATCGAATAATGGATCCTCACAACAGGGACCACCACAGCAAGGCCCTTCGCAAGCCGACACTTCTACAACAGTACCAGCTCCAGGTGATTTGCATTATTTGTTTCTTTTACAATCTTACCTATCAATGAAAAGATGATGAAACCTCTTAGGGTTACCAAAGGAGCAAGAAAAAAATCATCACATTCCGTGTAATTTATCGGATGACTGACATTTTATGGTATTGTTTTCTTAGGTGTATTGTAAATGCCGGTGCGGTCGGAGTTGGGAACCGTGCCAAACATAGAATTGGGACTGGTTTTCAAATGCAGCGGCCAGAACACACCAATTATAGTGGTTTGACTAAAGGTTTTTAACTCTTAGTTCGTATGCTATTGCTATAGCCATACGAGGATGCCATGCACCAGGAAATGTCCTATCACTATGTTGTGGTGGTTGCGCTACGATGTTTGCCTTCTCTAAAAGCTGAACCTTAATTTGAATCTGGATTTGAACCCTTGACTTGAGTGGCGAGCAACTCACTACCACTGAGCCATAATTGCTTTACTTTCTCAATCGAAATCCAATATTTTATCATTTGTAACAATTAGTACACAAAGTTTACAGCTTTCAATGAGCATTTTGTGTTGTTAAATTTTAAATGTGCGCACGCAAGTAGAGAGTCTTCAAAACATTGATGAGTAAGTGTTGACTCCCAGCACTGCACGGCATAATTAAACTAACCAAAGATTTCACAAGAGAAATATCTTAATTTCAGGACACAGAAACGGCTCCAACACTCAGGAATCTCACAAAATGAACGGTGGCTTTTTATCTGAGGAGAGCCTTGCCTGCGCCGCTGCCGTGCGTGCTCGCGTCAGGCGACACTACGAGCGTCCACGCTCATTCGCCGACGAGCCTGGCCTGCCGGAACTGGTCAACTCACTATCCCGAGCGTACTCCGCTGAGCTGGATCATCCACTCCGGGATAATTCGAAGAATTACTCACTTCGGGAGCTAAAGCGCACGGTGACCGAGTCGCAATCGAGCGAGGAAATCGAGCAAATGCTTCGTGGACCTCGGCGCGCTACGTCACTTGCAAACTTCATTTTCCGGCGCAAGAACACACGTCTTGCGGCCGCTGCCGCTGCTGTCAATGTCATTGAGAATCCTATGAATGCGATCTATGACGCTCGAGAGGACGAAGCCACTTAAATTGGAAATGAACTATTGGACTGTAGACTATTGGATTTTAGTTTCGGTTTAGCTTGTACTAAAAACGTGGACTTTGACTTCGATCGTGTACTTCGGAATCTATGCAGTAATCCTGACCAGCTTTTAAAATATATTGCTTTTGTTTTATTTTGTAGTACTCCGAAACGCATGGTCGAATACCCCGGTGATGATAGAACGCTGATTCTATCATGTTATATGCTATTAAGACTGATAAGCAATGTTGGACCAACAGCATTGCAAATAGTTTTCGACATCAAACGAATTTGGAACGTGTTTGACACGAGAAACTAGGAGAAAATAAATTTAATAGAAAGCTCGGATCGACAGAGTCGGTACCGAAGGGCTAAACGATTGTACGCTTACGAATTTATTGATATTATAGATGTACGCGGAACGTATTCGATGGTTCTAAAAAAAAAGAGACTCGCAGCCATAATTACCTACTTTTATTATGTGCCGATTTTTCAATGGGGAGGCACAGGCAAAGCTAATCTCAGATGGCGCCACCTCCGCTGGTGCTTGTCATTGATGGTTATTTTGAGGGATAATGAGTTAAACTATAACCAGTAAACATGCTCACGTCTTAGAAATCATTAGATTTGAAATTGTCACTACATAACCGAGACGAATAATTGGTTTCCAATATTTTTTGATGAGCAATGCTTTGATCTACAATTTACGTTTTTCTCGTTAGAAGAGAAACGTGTGTACCTTAAGTTTACATTGAATTGCACTTTACAGAGGCATACTTTGTTGAAAAGACGATTTTTTGTTCATTTACTAAAATTTTATAAGGAAGTTTCATAGTGAAACAGCACCAGCGATAATGCGCCACCTAGCGGGATAAATAAGCAGTGTGGCTCCCCATTGCACTTTAACGAACTGATTGCTATCCAATGGATTAATTTTCGTGTTTTTATTGTGTTTTTCGGGTCTTTCATTTCAAAATTAAAGGACCGTTAGCTAACTAAGGTTTATTTCTTTAGAATGCTATAAAATTTATTTACGTCCGTCTTCACCACAGACTTAGATGATTCAGGGAATTATCTAACAGGACGCTATCTGACTGTTGAAAAATCGGCCCTAAATAAAAAAAGATCTTATTTTGTACATGGACGCGGGTTTTATACGTAAGATAGCTTGGCTCAGTTACGTGTGAGCGGTCGTAAGATGCGGACGTTTGACGATCGTGGAGAAGAATAGATTGATGGGGTGAGTTGTGACTTCTAACACAGCAGACGTGAAATATACACTGTTAATCTGTAAACCAGTTCATTACACAGGTCAAGACGAACAATTATATTTACTAATATTACATACGTAGAAATAGTCATCGGTGTCTGATATATAATTTATAGTGATCGATGTTCTAAAAAAGAAACAAAAAAAAAATAGAACTTATCTTCCCACATTATTATATGTAATAGGTATTAAATAATGCACAAGTATTAGAACCTTTACTCATCCTCTTTTTTATTCTGTACATATTACAAAATCAATAAACTAGTTTTACAAAAATCTTTTATTTTTCTTCAGCTAATATCCAGCGGGATAGGTAGTGTTACACAAAAATGTTTACGTTAGTGAATTTTATAATTACTTAATTGCACATTATTAAAATAAATAATAGTAATTACAGTTAAAAATACAGTAGCAGATTGTATTTTTACTCATAAATAATATAATGAAGCTTAATAGTGATCAATGTCTAATAAAAAAAGTATATGAAAAATGTTATAAGTTCTACACGCATATAAAATGTATAAATTAAAAAAATTAAAAGTTTTCTTAAAACTTTGGTCAATATTTTTACAGAAATGAAATAGATAGAACGTATACCTAAACAATATGAAAAAAATGTTTTGACAATTGTTTTTTCGCATAATGATGATGCAATATCACAAAGTATATCAGGCTTGTAGCGTTCCATGTTAACAATAAATTACACTAAACTACGTTTTTTTTTTCATCTATATCGATAGATGAAAAAAAACAATTACGAAAATACAAAAAAAAAATAGTAGTACTGTACTTTCTTCTATATACGAGTATCTATCATAATAGTTAAGAACTACATAAATAAGTTAGTCAAGAAAATCGTTCTATGAATTTCAACCACCGAAAAATTATGCACAAATCTATACTCACTCAGTGCTGGTTTACTTTAACTAGCAGGTGACTTCGCGAGGGCTATTATAAAATATATTGCTCTGAATTTTTTAATTAAAATATCACTAAGGGGTAGCGTAGAAGCTTATACAAACGTACGTTTGCTTGTCAGAATATCAACGCTGTTGCATCAAGCGCGCGTTTCGAGTATCACGAAATCCGCGCTTGACGCAAAAGCGTTGTTATTCTGACAAGCAAACGTACGTTTGCATAAGCGTCTACGCTGCCTCTTATAAACAGAGCTGCCTACAACGGTTGATGGCGCCAATCTTCACAACCGCTAGGTAATTCAATAACCGCTAGGTAATTTAATAACCGCTAGGTAATTTAAACAAGTCCTTACACCTATCAATCTACGTAGGTAGCACTTATGAGAAAAATCTCAATTGTATAAGAACTGAATAAATGTTTTGTAACTTATTATTATAAATAGGTTGACTATGTGTATATAATGGGTAATAAGAAATGATATTTGGCCAAGCGTTTTTGTCTTGGTGCTTTATTAAACGAAGTATTTCTAGGCAAACGTAAGTAATACGGAAAGAATTTGCGACCGTACGCTTGTTTCGTGTCTTTGCTAATTATTTTTAAATAGATTTAATCGTACACGCGCGGAATCACGTAGTGATTCATCCTTTATGAGTGAAGGACCAAATAGTGTGTAAAAGCAGTCTCGGCTCTGACATTCTAGTAAACGGTCAATTTGCGGTGCAGGATTTAAGTGATTGATACTTTCGAAAGATGTACATATAGGTGTAGGGAACTAGCAAAGATCGAAGTGATCATCGGGAGCACATAGCAACCCTAGCTACTTTATCCCTACGTTATCAAGAATAAAGTTAATCAGTGTCGTAGAAAATATAACCGTTGTAAGTATACTTATAAAAACAGTTTAGATTGTAAAACACCCCGTATTATTTTTACGCTGCTTTTATTTCTACCTACATTCTTTTTCATTTAAAATAGCCACTGTCGCTGCTACCTTTACAGTCAGAGCGATCGCTTCACTTTATTATAATTTACTAAAATTTCTCACAGACATATAGATGTATTTTCCTATGTTATGAGCAGTATTTTTTTATTATTATGCCTATTCTGATACCTACATACTTACTCCCGGTTTCTGAGGTTCGTAGATAACTTATTGTTAGCTATTGAATCAACAAGGTTAACTGTAGGATAAACTTCGATTAACTGTAACTGCGAACACAAAATGAACGGTTATATAACTATCAAACAGCAAGCAGTTCATAGTTCCGCCAACAGATGGATCTTATCGTAATGTCTTTGCTAAATCTCGTTGTTTCGACTTAATTCTTTAACAATATTATTTTTCCTATGTAGTAAATATTTTCAGGATTTAATTTAACTATCCAGAATAGTTAAATTCAAATTTGATAAAAAATTAGGTACCTATATATCAAAAGATTAAAACGTCAATTTATTTGAAGTCACAGACAACTGGCTTCTTTCTCTATGGTACATGACAAGACGATATCAGATGGCTGAAATGAAACCTCAAATAGTTATCGAATAGATAAACGTCGAGTATTGGCCAGTTAAGTTAACTGAAGTTTAACTTTGTATTGCGAGTTCGGAAATGCAAATCGTCAAGTTATGGAACCAATAGCGCTATTGAATAAACAAACCACCGATAAAAGTATCTCAGAAACCGGGCATTAATCCCACTAAACTCAAGCTTTAATAGTCCTGGATATATTTTTTTATTAATCTTTTTATATTAGTTCTAATCTAAACATCTCTGCTATGGGCTGGTTTTAACTTAACTTTGTTACAACACTTTTTTCATTTTAGTTTTGTCGTTATAGCAATTTGTTTAGTTCTCCACCGATATCTCCCTTAGAACAATATTTTGTTTTCCTTTTATCATGCTTTCTGATAACATTTTGTGTCCATGCTGAAGAAATTTTAACCGAAATAATTATTTGTGATGATTTGTGCTTACATGCATGTAACATTTTAAAACCAAAATCTGAAAGAGTTCTTACATCAGTTAACAAGCAGGCCTGTAATTATTCAACATAATCAATTATTCTCGGTTAATTGTTATTGTTTTATTGTAACTATTATTAAAATTTTCTTTATTTTGGTTCTCGCCTAATTAATATATATATTTATATACTTACATAGATAAAATTATATGTATATAACATAATTATATATAATAAACATTTCATTACTATTGTGGTAATAGTTTAATATATTCCATTCGAATTCGTATGACGAAATCTAAAATATTTTTCGATAATATAATTATATTTTTGGTAAAATATTGTGAGGTGTGCCAATAGCATAAAATTAGAAACAAAAACTTTTAAAAAAAATACACCGAAAGTCACACCATGGAAAATTTAGAATAATTCTTAACGTGTATTTCAAAGCTCTACTTAATACCAAAAATTTTTACCAAACATTATAATCTTAAATATCGTTACTTATCGATTAAAACTTTGTATTTTACTTATAATAGTAGTCTGTATTATAAATTTCTTTATAATTACCAACGCTGAAAACACTGTCAGTTCCTATATACTTTTGTAAGAATTTTATTTTTTCGCTCGGTAACTAAAGTAAGATTTAAAGTAATTCGGATTTTTGAGATATCTTTCGATATTTGTGTTTTCAGACGTAACTTTTAACAACTTCTGATAATAATGTAGAATATGGCATTTATTATAGCTATAGTATTATTGTATATTTAATTGTGTTCTCTCGAATAAGTTTATTATATAAAAATTGCGTGAATTGAAACCCGGCTCCGATAAACAATCTCTGTTTAGTTTGTAGCGATATCACTTAATTTGTTCGTAGTTCGTCAGTAGCCGCTGTTTTGAATATCGACAATACGGTACAGGGGTCTTACTCCGTAAATGGAACGTCGAAGCTTCGGTTGACGGATCGCAGTTTTCCTACTATGAAAGTGCTACGGGTCCAACGTTCAATTCGATGTTCGCTCTTGACATTTTGTCTTTCGTAGTAGGAAAATGCCGACCCGTCAGCCGAAGCTTCGATTTACGGAGTCAGGCCCCAGGAACCGGCATTGGCACGTTACGATGCCAGTACGTTGTATTTTCTACTAGAAATGGTTTCAAGGCTAGTCCATGCCATAGCATTTGATTAGGTCTCGCTGTTGAGAAACAGCTGACACGACGAGCCGCGGATAATTTGCAAGAATGACTAACATCATCAGGTAAAATCAATTCTATTTTAATTCTTTGTTAGCTTGGTACTGTCAGCATGAGCACGATAGACGGTCAGTGGAAAACTGAGATATGTTACTATGTTTTCCCGTATTTGTGTGACCATGACCATCGTGACGTGTTATTGTTGGCGCCGTTCTGGTACCGAACAAATTCCGGTCAATCAAAAAAAATTACTGTGCGAAAATAGCTTGGCTTAGCGGCTGCCCTTAATTTTGTATCAGTATTTATAATCCAAAGATTGTTTGCTTAAGGGGCAGAATCCGGCGCGCCGCTATCTCGCTCGCGCATCTTAGCATTTTTGAAGATAAATAATCACTTAATATAATTATGAAAAATCGCACTCGGTGAAATTGCTGGCATTAACATTATAAAGGTACGGCAAAAGTATCGTTTTGATCCGATCAAGTTTTCATACATGAAAATGGGCAAAACATAAAATCCCATTTTTAGGTTTGAAAACCTGAATGGAACCAAATGAAATTTTTGTGTAACCTTTGTAATGTCATTGTCAGCAATTTCACCGAATGCGATTTTTCATAATTATATTAAGTGATTGTTTATCTTCAAAAATGTTGAGATGCGCGAGGGAGATAGCGGCGCGCCGGATTCTGCCCCTTAACGGTTTCAAGGGTTAGAGTTGTAACAGCTCTGTAAACAGCACAAAACAAAACTTCGAGTATAATATACGAAAATATTGGTTTGTCCGGTAAACGATATCTTTTATCAGCCAAACAAACATTTTCGTATCGGTAAAAGAAATTTCAAATACGCCAAGAAAATTCGCTTTTATATTTATCCCACGTAGTAAAATTACGCCTTGCAAATCTTCTATTTGCTGGGTTGATAGGTAATCCTAAATAAAATGATGACGGTACTATACTTTAGTAAATTATTGTTGTCTTTACGGTTATTTGCTACAATATTTCAGATCTTATGTGAATTATTATTTTTTCGTATCGCGCACAGTGCTAACTCAAATTAGTATTTTAATAAGTATAATTTGTGTGTGATTGAAGATTGACTTGTAATGCATTTGTTGATCTTGAAAAAAGCTTAATAGTTTGATAATTTTCTTCCATTATCGACGGTTGATTTGATTTTGATAAAGTCATATATTTTCTATATTGTATTTGTTAAATAACTGGATATTTATTAAACTAATGGATAATAAAAAAAAACAGTGTAAATTAAATTAAACAACACGCTTTTAAATAGAGACAAATGTATACTTTTATTATTAATGCATATATTTACGCATTTCATATGTTTTGGCTGTACTTAAAAATATGTAATCTTAGATTTATATCTCGAAATGAACAATTTAATTGTCTATTAGTTGTAGAAACTGTTTTTACTATATGTTGTGAGGCCTAAACCAATCTACACAAAACATGTATACCTAGGACAAAAACGCTACTACCTACGTTTTGCAAGCAAAAAGAATTTTGGTCAAAACTACATAATGTTGTTTAAAGATGTAAATTTAGAAAACTGTGTGATAATAGACAATTATTTCGATGAAGCTGGACAAATAGAAGTAGGCATGAATGAGGTAGACATTTAAAGAGGAGTACCTATTATTTATAAATCTACTAGTTTCTGCCCGTGGTTTTCAATCGCGTTCCCACAGGAACCGTGCATTTTTTCGGGATAAAAAGTAGCTTATGTTACTCTAAGGTCCATAAACTATATCTATGCCAAAAAACACGTCGATCCGTTGCTCCCTTACTGCGTGAAAGAAGGACAAATCAACAAACACGCATGTATAATATTAATAGGATTGCTGAAGTACGACTGCAGCGTGGATTACAAAGGTGTTGAATAGCCGCCTGTATTTTTCACCGCATTGCATATTCGCCTTGATATAAGAGATTTCGTCAACCAATCTATAATAAGTAAGCGGACTTAGGCTGATATTCAGAGACGAATCTAAGCGTGGACTTTGTCTTCCTTATGTCAAAAAGTAGTGCTTACGCTCTAATTTGTATTCAGAGACATTTGGAACACTACTTAAACTTAGCGCATGCTAAGCAAAGCCTGAGTAGGCAATATCGACTACTTTAGCCGCTCTCAAAACAGAACTGGCGCCACCAAATGATAACGGTAGAAACCATAATAACCAAACATTGAAATGTCAAACTTCAAAACTAACATGTTTCATTTATTATTAGGTTGGGGAAAAAGTCTTTTCGCATTATAGTATGTATGAACTTGTAATAAAATCTCTTTGGCTATACTATTTGTATCTGGCTGGTTTTGGTCTCATATGAAAGTTTAAATTTTAAAGAACATAATTCCAAATTCAAATTAGGAAAATGTGTGATTTTCATTTGTTTTTCGTACTGTCAAAATGAGTGAATCTAATGAAGAAATTCGATACATTTTAAAATTTTACTACAAAAAAGGTAAAAATGCAACGCAAGCCGCGAAAAAAATTTGCGATGTTTATGGACCTAGTGCAGTGTCTGTGAGAGTAGCACAAATTTGGTTTAAGCGTTTTCAATCCGGAAATTTTGATTTCAAAGATGCACGTCGCTCTGGTCGCCCTATTACGGATAAAATGGATGCCATTTTTGAAAAAGTGGAACAAGATCGGCATATCAGTAGTTACGACGTAGCTGAAGAACTGGGAATTGACCACAAAACAGTTTTGGCGCATTTGAAAAAAACTGGGTACACAAAAAAGCTCGATATTTGGGTACCTCACGAGCTCACTGAAAGAAACCTAATGAACCGTGTACTCATTTGTGATTCTTTACTACAACGTAATGAAACCGAACCATTTTTGAAGAAGCTGATAACTGGTGATGAAAAGTGAATCACGTACGACAAGAACGTGCGAAAAAGGTCGTGGTCAAAGACCGGTCAGGCTTCACAGACTGTGGCGAAACCCGGGTTAACTCGCAATAAGGTGATGCTGTGTGTGTGGTGGGATTGGAAGGGCATTATTCATTATGAGCTGTTACCACCAGGCAGGACCATCGATTCTGAACTCTACTGCGAACAACTGATGAGATTAAAGCAAGAAGTTGAGAGAAAGCGGCCGGAATTAATCAACAGAAGGGGTGTGGTTTTCATTTTCATGGTTTTTCATGATAACGCTAGACCTCACACATCTTTAGCCACTCAGAAAAAATTAAGAGAGTTTGGCTGGGAGGTGTGAATGCATCCGCCGTATAGTCCTGACCTTGCACCTTCAGATTTCCACCTGTTTCGGTCTCTTCAGAATTCTTTAGGCAGTGTCAGGTTAACATCACGAGAGGACTGCCAAAACCACTTGTCGCGGTATTTTGATCAGAAGTCCCAAAATTTATATAGCAATGGGATCATGTCCCTACCTACAAGATGGCAAAAAGTTATCGAACAAAATGGTACCTACATACTTTAGTTAAATGTAAATAAACTATATTAAAAAATGTTTTGAATTTTCTTAAAAAATGCGAAGAAACTTTTTCCCCGACCTATTATAATATCAAAGCATTAATATTGTTGTATCACTCACTCCAATGACATTTTGTATATCGCTCGTTATCTTTGTTGTATTGCTATTCATACATAAATGATAAAACCGGTAAACGTTCCGGTGAAAATATTAAAAACTTAACAGCCATAGATAACGAGAGTGTGATCTTAGCTTAGACCGTGCACGAACTTTGTTTCTGAATACGAATTCGATTGAGCGGCTTAGCCGATGCTTGGCTAAGACAGTTCTTAGATCGTTTTAAGCTGTCGTCTCTGAATATCAGCCTTAGTGTGTTATACATCAAACATATGTTTGTAACTCTCAAATGTAAACATATCTGTGACTCGATTGTACAATACATAAAAAACCGTATTATATTCCTATTTCAAACGCGAAACTAATAACTTTTTTGGGTTCAAGATTGATTAAAGTAATATAATATTATGATTTTTACAAGCCGTATGTCTTTTTAAAAGACTTTGGTGCAGATGATAAAGTCGAATCTTTAAAACACTACCGTTTAATTACCGAGTACATTAACATTCATTAGAATTTTTAACCGACTTCCAAAAAAGGAGGAGGTTATCAATTCAGTGGGTATTTTTTTTTATGTTTGTTACCTCATATCTCCTTCATTTATAAACCGATTTAGAAAATTCTTTTTTATTTGAAAGGATATACTATACTTTCAGATTCCACGATTGGCCCCATAGAAATTTCACCAAAATCGGTTCAGTAGTTTGTCTCTGAAGTCGGTTCGTAGCTTTTTTAAAGCAATTTTTTTAGATAACCTTTGGTTTTTCACTGCGCATTGAAATAGCTAAGTTTTAAGGTTGTACATTACATTACTTACTAAAGAATCGCGCCAAACAGTATTAATTCGTACAGACAGACTGACATTAATGGAATGAGTGAAATCTTTTATTTTTGCTTCTGACTGGCATCCCTGAGCAATTTCTATATTAGTTAATAGTTTATGTTAGATTTATTTGTCGTCTTTTATTACATTGGATTAAGTTTCTGACTTTAAATGTTTATTTGTTGATACAATTACAAATAGATTATGAAATAGCTCGGATTGAATTTTGTATACAATTATTTTAATTTTGTTTTAATTTTACATATTTCAGTAATAGCGAGTGGATTGTTTCTGGCCAATAATAAGGACCGCAAATATTTAAAAATATGAAATGGCCTTTGTTACGTAAGAAATAAATACGTTTTTATTTTATTTTTGTTGAGTTTTTATTTTACCTAACATGCATTAACTGACTACTAATCTTCACTGACGAGCAAATTGATAACACAACTAACAAATTAATTTAATTAAGAAATTACGGTAAGTTATTTAATAGAATATATTTTTAATCCAGAAGGATCGATGAGAGTGTAATTTTCTTTGGCGGCTCATCTTACTATACTAATTTTACCACAGCCAAGATTAAGTCTTTTTATGAGAGTTTCTTTAAATGTCGAAAAGTTTTCTTTCATACATAACAATTCTATAATCCAGACAGGCATTTTCTCAAACTCATAAACAAATTTAATGACGTTAAATACAACTTCTCTCCTACAATAACATCCCGCTTTAGACTTTTATGTTGCGATACATTTTTAACATAATATGTATTTAACTATCCGAGGAGGGACGGAGAAAGAATATCCCTTCTGTCATCGGGAGAGCAAATCGTAAAAGGCGATGAACCCGACTAGTTAGGTATAAGACTTTTATTTTGCCGAATTCACCAAATACCGCTTTTCTATTTTTTTAAAGTAATAATAATAAGTAATTCAGTGGGAGGACTAACTCTTCTGCGAGTGTCCGTCTGGGTTGTTACCACCGCTTTGTGAGTGAAGTCTGCCGCCAAGCAGTAGTGTGCACGCATTACTGTGTTCCGGTTTGATGAGCAGAGTATCCAGTGAAATTACAGGGCTTATGAGACTTAATACCTAATGTCTCAGGGTAACGAGCGTACTGCAGTGCCGCGCAGGCCTTTGTGTTTAAAAGTTCCGGGTGGCACTGCAATTGTTATGGGCCGGCATTATGCTTACCATCAGGCAAACGACCAGCTCGTCTCGTTACCAAACATCATAAAAAAAAAAATTACTTTACTGTAGTAGTCGAAGCTCTGTATATCTATGTTTGTGAAAACCTAGTGTAATTGATATTTTTTAAACACTGCTTTGTTTTAACAATAGCCAATATTACGTTTATGGTGATAATTTCTTTAACAATTGAACGGTTTAATAATTAGGGTTTAGTTTAATTATTCCATAATCCAGGTTATTTTCAAATAGGTACTTAAAAATAATATTTGAATGTATTTCACAGCAACTTCACTTCAAGAGAAATAGGTTTTATTTTTTAATTTTTATTTCATGAATACTACATTAATTTTACAATAGCCAAGATTAGGTTTTGATGATCATTACTTTAAACTTAAACGTTTAGTTACAGACTTAATAATTCTATAATCCAGATTCTTTTAAAATAAGTACTATTAACGGTTTAATATATTTAACACAACTTCACTTCTAGAAATAATAGCAATGTTTAATTTTTTTAAAGTTACAACTTTGGGAAAACGTAGTACAATATTTTTTTTATTTCATGCACACTACTACATTGATTTAACAATAGCCAAGATTATGTTGATGATTATGTCTTTAAATATCAAAAGATTTCATTACAGGCTTCGTAATTATGAACATATAATTATTATCTATTAATTAGACTTATTTTTTACTCAAAACAGTTTACTATTATACTTCAACACAGCTTCACTTCAAAAAACGAACTGGTTAAAATTTTAATAAGTATTATGAATCTTAGAATCGTTCGGAAACTAAGTAAGTATAATTAGTATAATTCTTTTTCATCTAACGCAGTTAATTAACGAACATAAAAAATATTTTTCGATACTTTATTTAAAAAAAATCATAAACACATTAATCATACAATAGCCAAGATTAAGTTGTTATGATAATTTCTTTTAAATTCAAAGAGTTTAGTTACAGACTTAATTATTCCATAATCCACATTATTTTAAACACACACTATTTTTAACACATTAGTTTAAAAGAACGCATTGATTTTAACAATAGCCAATATTCAATTTGTGTTGATAATTTCTTTAAAAATCGAAGCGTTTAGTTACTTCACTTCTTGATACACCTAATAGCCAGGTGAAATAGCCAGGTATAAGTAGATAATTTATTGATTACTTATTTATTACACATACAACGTATCTAACAACACACCTTCACTTCTGGAAATAAAAGCCTAGTTTAGGTTTTTATATAGATCTTACAGTTTTTTGAAACCTTGTATTTCCAATCGCTTTACATCTTATATTTCACAATCAACTATATAATCTAAGTTTTGATACTTCTTGAATGAAAAAAATACCTACTATTTTTATCTACCCTTCTAATCTTACTTAATGACGATGTGTTTTGCCTCTCTAGCGATTTTATTATGTATTTAAAATAAAAATAAAACGAAGAAAAAACTCATTATTTTTGCAATTTTGTTCTTCACTATTGATAATAATTGATAAGTTATTGATACAATAGCCGTAATTTTAAATAAAACAAAGGGAAACTCAAAAGAATAATTGTCTGAATTTTTTTTCAATATCGTTCACACCTAGAATACACTTATAGAGAAATAACACATTTAAAAAAAAAATAAGAACACAAAATATATATTGTCCTATTATGTGCAATTTCGTTCACAACTTGGTATAATTACTTTGTATACAAGCAGGTTTTAATTTAAAAAATAATTATATTTTTTTACGCTTTAATTCACAGCTACACAGCTTTACTATACCTATTGATACAATAGCCCGGTTTCATTTTGTCAATGATTCAAAAGCATTAACTAAAATAATAACCAACACCTTAAGACATCATAGTTTGAAGCTAATTTTGGCGTTTTTGTCTTAGCATTGTTTATTTATAAACTATATTGTGTACCTACCGCTTAAACTGTCGTAGCATTTTATCAATAAAAATAATATAAAAATTAATTTGTTTTTTATTTTAATGGCTATAATGTGATCCCTGATCTGATGAACATCCATCTTCTTTTAAAGATCTCAATATATATTATTAGAATATTATTTAGTGCGAGTGTATAGCCGAGTAGGAACTTGTGCAACTTCTTTTAATACGACGCACCATAGTTCGAAACTTAGCTCAGCCTCGCACCAATTACTTGTTTCTAGTTATACGATGGTGTCAATTCTATCATTTCATACCTAAACTAATTTTAGTTTCGTTCTCTCTCTTTCCAATACATAACACGAGAAAGAGATGAAAGATGTCTGACAAATCTAAGTTTAGTTTTAGAGCTGTCAAATATCTTTCCATCTTGATAAATTAGATGCCACTGAATTCATTGCCATTAAATTTACACTAGACACAAGCAAGTGGATTAATTTGACAGGTCTAAAATGTATTCCATCTCTTTCTCATGTTATGTATTGGAAAGAGAGAGAACGAAACTAAAATTAGTTTAGGCATGAAATGATAGAATTGACATCAATGTGTGAATTTATCACACTCGCTCTAAAACAGTGAAGGAAAACATCGTGAGGAAACCAGCATGTCCATGAACCACAAAATTTGAGGACATGTGACATCCAACCGCTCTAGGCCCGTTTGATCGATTATGACCCAATACTCTCCCTCTGAGAAAGTTCGGTATCTGTCAGCAGTGGTAGCTTAATACGGCTGATGATGATGAATAATATATTATTATTTGGTTCTGCATTCATACTATACCTACCTACTGGTTATCAGCATTCCGAATCATTACGATGATGAAAAAAAGTTGGTCATGACAATAATATTTCATAGGTATTGTATTTACCTATGATGAATTAAGATATTATGTATGGTAAAAGTACAAAAGTACCTAATATACCTAATATATGGACAAATAAAAATGGATTCCGAAGGATTCAACAACATTTTGGATGTTTTGGTAATTTATTTAGTCGCCCTCTTACGGATAACAGCGGTACTAAGTAACAAAGATGTTATTTTGTTTACCATTTTACTGACATACATAAAAGTCCACTAGACTTTTATCTGGTGTGTTATAATTCTCACAGATGGCGTTGAAATATATTAAGATTATTGCCAAGTGGACGTAGAGGAATTTTCTTTACCCAAATAATCTAATAATGATGTTAGTTAGAATCATGCAGAATCATGTTAGTTAGAACCATGGTGCGGCGTTTGCGATGCGTCGTCGTACAAAACTGTTATTATCTCGCCTTCAGGGATATAGGAGAATTATTGTAGAAAATAAATAATATTACAGTATACAGCAAACGTTTATTTATATTACCAAGTGTATTAATTGTAAAATAGTTCAGAAAGTTAGTTGTGTGGCGCCTTGCATTGTTATACAAAATCCGAACGTGACTTTATTTTGGATGAGAGAACATTTGCAATTTACTTTTTTTCCCCTTCTGTTATGCAGACCTTAACTGCTAATGCAAACGTGCGTTTGCTTGTCAGGATAACAATGCTTTTGCATCAAGCGCGGATTTTTAGTTCCTCGTAATCGACGATTGATGCAAAAGCGTTGTTATTTTAACAAGCAAACGCACGTTTGCATAAGCGTCTACGGTCTGCATTAGGGTAAGCAGATCGTTCCAACACCACAGAGTAAGGTCCCACTAAGTTTTTGGGAAATCTGGCCCTTGCGAGTTATTGGGTTGGGAGTTGAAATCTGATGTTGTTCAAGAGTTTAGGGGTCAACGACCTCCTTTGATTCAGTGGGGTGAACCCCGCAATGCGCCCAACAACTAAAAATTTGAAATCGAGCACACATTTTACAGAAATTCGTTTAAAAAGCTCTTTATAAAGTTTTTACAGAGAGAAATTGATCATCATAATATTGAATCAACACTAAATAACCATAGTGAAATTTATAGAATAATCATCTTCGACCGCATTGTCATAAAATATCAGCGGCGCAAGTAGGGATCTTTTCGGTCGATAAAATTCGACAGTTAAAATCGATAAAACCCACTTTATCGATTTTAACTGTCTATTTTATCGCATAAAAGCCACTTTATCGATTTTAACTGTCAATTTTATCGAATTTTATTTATCGAAAAAATCCGTAGGTACTTGCGCCGCAGGTCACTTAAAAACGACGACGATGATTTTATCGACATTTAAAATACTATTAACATATTTCATACAGTATTTAAAAAAAAGGAAATATCTAAGATAACATTCTCATGAATAAAACATGCACAAAAATATTACACGAAGATATACAAGAGATATTGTAAGTAAACATAAATATATGCAGTTAAACATCCAATGTGCGCTCGATTCGAATGATTCCTTTACATGTATAGACAATGTTTTATAAAGAATCACAAAATAACAGCCAGATTTCAGACAAATGCTTAGTTTATGCTAGATAAAGGTTCAAAAATTGTTCAGTCATAATTTATAAGAAATAGTTTTCACACAATGTTATATAACTATTTATTATACTATAAGAGATTCACAGCTCTCCAACGAGTGTGGTTTTTCGCTATCCGTCGACGGTATGTCTTAAAGACAAAAAAAAACAAATATTGACAAAACATAACCAAAGTATTCCATAATAATATAATTAAGTAATATTTATATAGGGTATTCGGAAATTCAAACTATAAAATACGAAATGAAATAATCTTTAGGACTAAAACTAAATTGTATGAAATTATGTTTTGTTCAATGTATATTCAACACTGCTATTTGAATTTTGTGTTAATGTTTGAGTTTGTCTTTCAATCAAAACATTCCTTACACTTTATAAATTATTAAAAACCGGCTGTAACACGTCATTTGTCGATATTGTCGACCTAGGTTTCGAGCGCGTCCGGTGCTCTTCCTCAGGGAGTGCACGCGGCGAGATCGCAACGACCACTGCTCCACCAATGATCTCGCCGCGTGCACTCCCTGAGTAGGAGCGTCGGACACGCTCGAAACCTAGGTCGACAATATCGACAAATGACGTGAGTTATAGCCGGTTTTTAACAATTTATAATGTGTGATACTCCCGAAAATTTTAATAGTAAAATTCCTTATACTGTTTACAAATACAAATTTTGTAAAAATTAGGTTACATTCTTAGGTCATTTTGGCATCCCATTCCCCACATTTCAGTTCTACATCAGAACATGTTTCAAAAACTTTTCTTACTCTAATACTACAACCATTTCTAGTACAAAAACTAAAACTAAACGAAGCCTGTAAGTGCAGAATGATGTGTCATTAACGCCTTTGTTCATAAACGCTGAATAAGATAATATATGCTTTAAACCTCTGTCAACTTCTCGTTGACGGAAGCTGTTGCGCGTGAAAACGAGACAAAACACTTTCTTTAAGTAATTAAGTAAGTTACGGAACGTTTATGAATAAGGGGTTACTATACCAGTTAAGTAACACTCATATACTTTAGTAAATGGAACATACTACTTGTCAAAATGTTATTTTATTATACTAAAATTATTATAATATTACAATAGCTAAACATCAAGCAGTGAAAGAAGAGGAACAAATCTCGAGCAGGCATCCGAAATGGCTTTCAATTCCTTAATTATTTAAAAAATGCAGAACGGCAAAATTATTGAATGCAACAATCATAGTAATTATTTTAAACAAATATATTAAATTTGTTTTATTCGGTAACGTGGAATAGGATACATTGAAATATTAAAGAGACGTTTTAGAGCGAGTGTGACGGAGCGGGAACTTGTGCGACTTTCAATGCGACGCACCATAGTTTGAATCTCGACTCGGCCGCACCAATGACTTATAAGAAGTTATGTGCGGATTATTGACACTCACTCTAAAACGGTAAAGGAAAACATCGTGAGGAAACCCGCATGTTCAAAAGCCACAAAATTCGAGGACATGTGACATCCATCAAGCCGCACTGGCCCTGCGTGGTGGATTATGGCCCATACCCTTCTCTCTGAGAGAAGGCCGGTATCCCAGCAGTGGGAGCGGAAGAGGTTGGTAATGAAACATTAAATTAGAAGTGTTAGTAGAGACTGTAACTCTAATGAGTTGCAACATCAACGTCGATGTACCACCTACTTTTACTAAGTTAAATACTTTTTAGTAACTTAGTTAAATACTTGTCCTTGAGAAATATTTTGGCTTACCCCACTCTATGTTTCAATGTACCCTGTCCTACGGTACTTTAAAATTTATTTGCTACCTACATTCCTAATCCAACCATTTTAAATTTTATTTTTAAATTACAATAGTAAAAATAAAATTTCGTAATTTTTATTTATTACCCAATGTTTTTATCATTAATGTCATACCTCTCGTCACCTACATTACAAACCTTTAAAGCCTTCTTTTACTCTCATATTCCAAATTATTATTCTTTCTATCTAATTTTGACTTACATTTCCAACCTTGACACAACATAACTAAATTAAATGATAAAAAATGGAAGACGTTACAAATTATTTCAAAAAGTTGCATTGTCGTACGTGTGTGTTTAGAATAGCCATTTCACGAGGACCTTGGTTCGTATGATATGTGATCATAGGGACCCTAAGACAGAAGGAAGGAAAGGTGCAGTTCATAGTGAACACCTAACACGCATCTACAACATTGATGACACACAGAGTAACTTTAGATTATATTTTATCGGTGCAATTGCAGCTGTTGTGTCACAGATTCGATTATCTAAAGATCCACTACGAAGATGATTATCTCAAGAATTATTACGAAAAGGATCTTACTAATAGGCCGTTCCACATAAAACAGACGAAGCTAAACCTTGGTTAGTCAATGGAAAGTATGAAGACAATTAGAACTACTACTGAAAGATAATTATGCAAATTGTCAGTACGTCCTATATTTTTAGGACCCAATATAACATTGTGTTCCAATATTGAGCCCGTTTACATATGCATCCTGTATAAGGAATTTGTATTTTTACTGACCAGCCATCCTAACGTAGCTGGTTGCCTCACCAAACCAAGCAAAATTTCTTTAAATGTGTAGTACCAAAAATTGCTACCTACTGTTAGGTCCAGAAATGAGACAACTCGGCTTGAATAATCGACACACGTGTATTTTCACTCGTAGTTCAATGAGGACCACAGATTACTATATATGTAGCTAGATGAGGACTGCTGTCCTTCGCCGCGTCTTCTCCTTGCGTAGCGCTGGGACGACTACGGCGTAGCACTGACTTCATGACGTCATAGCGTAGCACCCTACGCCATACCATGCTCTACCTTTATTCTTACACTACCTATTGGTAATTTCACGGTTTCAGAGGTATTCTTGAACAAACTTTCACGCAGAAACTCCACAGGCAACCAGCCATACTGACGGTATACGTTTTACCAAACTATGCTGTTTGATTAGTAGCACTGCAAGTAACATGAGACAGATTTGACGATATCACCAAATAATCACGATTAGGAACGTAAAGTTAGTGAAAATTCTAAAACAATATCTAAAACTATACAAACTTATCATGGGATCTGTAATTTTTGCCATCATTTTTTAATAATCAAAGATTCATCATCTTAATAATAATTGGAATGTAATAGGTTTTTCTGTGACAAAACAGCTGTTTATTTTATATAATAATATCATACGGTACACATACTTGATACTGACTACTCATAGCCAACGCCACAGGCGTGGATTTACTTCAATCTTAGGTTATAAAAATAGAGTTATTGAAGTTTATAAATCATTGAAAGAAACCACAAAGTAGGTACAGTAAGGGCTCGTTTACTAAGACGGACGCGACGTGCGTCGCATTGTGCGGTGCGTCGTGCGATCAAATAAAACTTATGGCGATGTATGAGAGCTTTTGCGCAGAAGCGATCAGCTTTGCACCCACGTCTTCGTTATCGAGAGTCTACCTCGCTACACGCGTTGCTTTAGCATGAGCGCTTAAAGTTAAATAATTATTACTAATTAAAGCGAGTGTGGCCGAGCGGGAACTTGTGCGACTTTAAATCCGACGCACCATAGTTCTAATCTCTACTCGCACCAATGACTTATAAATAAATAAAATAAAATAAATAAAAAAATAATTTATTGCCATAAAACAAAAAAATACAAAACCACAAATACATACAAAATTTTATAGGGCAATAGGGGTAAACTCAGCATTTGCGGCGCACACATTTTCATGTGTACGCCGCGCTGTTTTTCAGTTTATCCCTTTGCTCGGACTGATCTTCGCCGAGATAAATAGTGATAAGCGAGATAAAAAAAAATGCTATTACCATAATTTCTAATTAATATAATATAATGCCGTTCAGACAAAAATATCTTATATCAAGTTATGTGCGGATTATTCACACTCGCTCTAAAACGGTGAAAGAAAACATCGTGAGGAAACCCGCATGTTCAAGAACCACAAAATTCGAGGACTTGTGACATCCACCAAGCCGCACTGGGCCCGCGTGGTGGATTATGGCCCATATCTCTCTCTCTGAGAGAAGGCCGGTATCCCAACAGTGGGAGCGTAAGACGCTGATAATGATAATGATGATGAAAGTTAAATAGTAAATTCGCACGACGCTACGCATCATGCAACTTGCATAGCAACGCGTCTCCCCTGAGCCCCAGAATTTATGTTCTCAGAATTTTGTGAGTATGCAAAAAAGCTCTCAAACTTCAACGAGACACTCATTCCTAAAATGTTACGTCCTTATTCATAAAAGCTCAATAAGATAATGTATGATTTAAACTGCTCTGTTAACTTCTCGTTGACGGAAGCTGTTACGCGTGAAAACGAGACAAAACACTTTCTAGTAATTAAGTAAGTAACGGAACGTTTATGAATAAGGGGATGTATGTTTATACTACAGATTTGTAATATAAGTCTGTGGTTTATACCTACTAACGAAATGTAAACCCAGGGCTGTGACGTGGTTGACATCGAACGACAATATTTATGTTTAAAACACATCAAATGGAATTAAATTGCCTGATGACCCATTTTGTTGCGGCTACCCGCACCTATCTGTCATGATCACGATCCATGATCCGATTACCAACTTTATTTCACAGAAACATAGCGGTGACTGAAACCTTTGGATCGAAAAATTAACGATTTTATGCTGTTAAAACTCAGTTTCATCTTAGTTGGCTTATTTAGACTTTACTGTTAATAGTGCGTAATTCGTTTTAACGTTTGTTTTTGTTAGTGGTAGGACTAACTCTTCTGCGAGTGTCCGTCTGGGTTGTTACTACCGCTTTGTTAGTGAAGCCGCCAAGCAGTAGTGTGCAAGCATTACTGTGTCCTTGTTTGATGAGCAGAGTAGCCAGTGAAATTACTGGGCTTATGAGACTATCTATACCTAATGTCTCAGGGTAACGAGCGCACTGCAGTGCCGCGCAGGTCTTGGTGTTTCAAAGTTCTTGGTGGCACTGCAATTGTTATGGGCCGGCGTTATGCTTACCATCAGGCAAACGACCAGCTCGTCTCGTTACCAAATAACATAAAAAAGTCGGTTATAAGGTAGGAAATAACGTTCAGTACGTTTTCAAACAGGATCAAGCAGACATAAAATGCTGTCTTGTCTAATCTGATCCCATTAGATAAACTTGCAATTCTTCTATAATCCTTATATTATTATCCAATTTTTTAATTTCTTTCTGCAACATGTCCAATACTGCGTTGTGACTGCTCAGCTAAAACGACTTTTATACGGTGTCACTATATTTCGTAAATGAAAGAGGCAAGGTATCGGATACGCTGAATCTGACAGACAGGTATGGGGCCCGAAATTGCACCATTTAGACGTATTCCTGGTAGAACGCGTTGCTGGTGCAGTTGCCATTGTCGGTCGGCGAGTCGGTATGCTCCTGAGGCTCTGCGCCGTTCGTGCGCATCTCGTCACGAACCTAGAAAATAAAAAAACCAGTGTCTTTAATAGTCTTTTTTTATTTTGGTTATTGTAGGCTGGGGCCACCTTCGATGATGAGTGGACTGTATTTTGTAGGTTGTAGGGGCGCAGGGCGAGGACGCAGTCCAGAGAAAAGAGCCTTTTTGCCATTTCTTTTATATTTTAAGTATTTATAACTTTTACATCGTAGCACAGACGGGTCATCAAAGGAAGAGAAAAAAGAGACATTGACAGGAGGTGTCAAATGTCAAAATGTTTTATGTTGCCAACAGTCATAAGACAAGTTGCACTCGAGCTTGACATTCTGGACACGTTCCGGACATTTGGGATTGCTTGAGCGGTTTTTAGATAATCAGCCATTGTAAAAATTGTAATAATTGATTAGTAGGTAGTCGCTAATAGATGCTCTTGCCCGGGAAAAAGTTAAAAGTTAAATGCGGGGCTCTGCAAAGTGCAAACTCACTGCAAAGTAGCAAAGCCAACCGTACAGCAGTACAAAAAAAACTACCTTCTCTACTTGTCGCATCACACGAAGCATGTTAAGTCCAGCCAGGTTCTTCAGTTCTTGAACACTCCATTGGCCGCTTCGCAGTAATTCCGCAAACAGTTCAGGGTACTTGGAAACGTCTTCCAGTCCTCGTGGCACTCTGAAATGCATAGTCAGAAATATGAGGGAACGAAAATGATGCAAGACTATCATCGTATTTTTATTCTCTATACAAATAAATAAAATTGAAGTGTCTGTTTGTAATATCAAAATAACAGCTTTTATTAATTGCATATGAAAGATATACGGCACCTAAAACAAAACCAGCATTTTAAAAATTTTATCTGTCGTCTGTTTGTTCCGGGTAAATCTCCGAAACGGCTGGTCCGATTTTGACGGGACTTTCACTGGCAGATATCTGATGTTATAGGAGTAACTCAGGCTACATGAGAGAAGCAGCGGGGCACAGCTAGTTTATATATAACTTGATATTTACATGACGCGGGTGGGCGACCACGTGACCTTCTCGCACAGCAAGTATCAAAAGCTCTATGGTTTTGCTATAAGTAGTGTTGTAATATAATTACACAAGAATTATAAATGCCATACCTGTTAACACCATCAAAGTCGCCACCGATGCCGACGTAGTCTGCTCCAATCATCCTCTTGATGTAGTGGAAATGCTCTGGAATTAGTTAATTAAAGAGATTAATCACTCTCCTTACCCCGCCAGACAATAACTCTGAATCAGAGAAAGGGATATCATTGGACAAGGATATTGATAATATACACTCGTTTGGTTTCCTAATTGTTTAATTTTTTAACATTTTCATTTTAATATTTTTTATGGTGATTTTTTATGATTTTTCTTCACGTGGCTCTATTTCTAATTCTTTTTGTTGCAGTATGTGTGTCAAGTATTCTTTTTATCTCCGGCACTATGTATAAACAAGTATTATTTGAATTGTTTTAGACTGATTACTTCTATATACATTTTGTTTTATTTTATTTTTTTACTGCAAAATTTATCTTATTATTTATGTTATTATTTTTCTAGTGTAACCTACATTGTTTATATGAAAGTCCGTACATCATTGTCAGGTCTGAGCTGAAAATCAGCGCTGTGTTTGTTCACACTTCACAGCATAATGCTGAGATCAGACGTTTCTTAGACATCACTGTACAGTGTACATTGCAGCAACCTGAGTATAATGTAGGCATAGTCCATTGTTTGTAAGTTAATTTTTCTTTGTTTATTTTTAGTTATTTTTTACTTTACTTTGTGTTATTTGTGCCTGCATTATTTTTAAGCTAATTTTTATTTTTATTTTTTATTTTTTTCCACCGTGTTTTTATTCTGTATTATGTTGTCCTGTGCAGTGTTGTCTGAATAAATGTTTTCTTTCTTTCTTAATTAGGTATAGTTCAGGTAGTAGTAGCAAGTATCAGGGACTATGTTTGTGATCTTATGTTACTGTATACTTATGTTTGCAAATGGTGTCGATTCTGTTATCTCATACCTAAACCTAATTTTAGTTTCGATCTCTCTTTCTAAATGAGAACATGAGAAAGACATGGAATGTGTTTTAGACCTGTCAAATTAGTCTACTTGCTTGTGTCTAGAGTAAATTTTACAGATTGTAACCCTTGTTTTTTATTATCTGTGGTATTTTTGTTATCATAGGAGATAGTTAGCTTTTTTTTATTTTGAAACGTCGTATTCATACGTCAGCGTCAATTGTCACATTGACATTTTCTTCAAAATTGACTTTGACAGATCTCCTCAGTGTGGCCTGCATAGTTCTTTGACCCTGAGATACGGGAATTATTAAACAAATTACGTGTTATTTTCTTGTGGATACTCAGGAAACATTACTTAATTGGTGAAACCTTCGGTAGAAAATGCCGGAGAAATAGTTAATGTTCGTTTCCCTCGGTCTCCGAGATCTTACGGCCCGTGGTTCGGGTCGTACGAACAGTCGTGTTGTTAAGTTTTTTTACCTCCTCAATGAGGATATTTGTGTTGAGAAAGTGGCCATCGGAACCGGCAAAGCCGAATTTCAATCCGGACTTTACCGCCTTTTCCATTTCGCTGCGGGGTCAAGAGCGGTCGCTCGGAACATCCTCCCACCAATCCCGCCACGACGCCTTGCGGAGAAGTGCCCTCAGGACCCCGGCGCCTTCGAAAAGCGAACCATCCGACCGACCACCATCGGATCGCCACCCGGTCGCCGTCTGGCCACCCACTGTCTTCACCTGTGCGGTTGAGAGACCCTCCGCCACGTGTTTGGAAACCCCCTACGGGTGAGTTGAACTTTAGTCTAGTTGAAGGTTAGGAAGACGTGGCTCACGCAAGTGTTCTTTTGCTAACCTAGAACTGTCCTTCGACAGGGTTTTTTTAAGATACGGTATCGGCTCGCCTCTTCAGCGAGGTCCGGGCGCATCGGCGCGCAGTAGGCTCCGCCTATCAACCATCTGGAGGTCGATGGGACTCAACCCGTCTCTACAGCCGGGCCACTTAGTCCCGACCTACCAGCCCTCACCTTACTAGCGGCGGCGCTCCTCCCTGCCTTCGGGGCGAGCTCCCGCTCTGCCGAGTCTCTGCGCTGACCGGCCTCAACCTATACTACACATCACTATACAAGCGGTACCACATGACCTGACCGGGCCGTGTGCTTTACTTACTTTTGTACCGTCCAAACTAACTTAACTTAATTTAATATACGGTAAATCTATATCTAGTAGACTTTGGTCGCAAGGCAGCATTTTGGATGGTGTTCAGGCAGAATCCGCCACCACTCCCTGAGATTGTATACCTTTAATCTTATCTGTAACTTGTAACTATAGAGAGCATTCATAATAGAACAACTTAAGATAACCTTCTTCAACATACAGGATTTATAACCCGAAATAAATGTTTGAACTCTGATTGGTGTCTCAATGTGCTCTCCCAACCATACTTGTAGTTGCAAAAACGTTACAGTGGCGCCCACGTGATTTATTCCATGTCTTGCGACTAAATTTTACATGATTTTACATATTTTTAAGTGTCTACCTTACCCGTTGTTAGTGACTAACCTTAAAGTAACAATTGAATAACTTGAAACTTTAATTGTGGTTGTTTTACTATATTCCCTTAATTATAAGTATAAGGTAAGTGAGCTGATGTACCTTAATAATATTTTATTTCTATCTTGTGATTTTTTTGTGCAAATATAGTGCTAGCTACCTTACAACTTTAAACTTATTGGGAAATTATCTCATTGACAAGTAAACTTTGTGCTTTTATTAAGAAATAATGAATATATTGATATATAGATTGTATTAGTAAAATAATTGGAACTTGTACTGTGATACTATCTTATAACTTTAATCTTTTTGGTAAATTATCGCTACAATCTAATTAATCTTTGAAATTGTTATTTTACTAAGAAATTAGAGTACATATGACTTATAGACTACAATAATAGTAAATATATTGCTGAATTGCTTAATGACACTTGGTCACAACATTAAATCAATTGGTAAATTATTTCATTATCAAGAATACTTTGAAATTGTGTTTTTATTAAGAAAAAAGCTGAAATATGGATTATAATAGTAAAAATATTCATTTGTGAGCTGCTCTGCGACCATTTTTTCTTTATAGTGAACTTTAAAACCTATTTTGATATAACTTTTGAGTTTCTTAAAACATTACTTGTCTATACACTAAACAACATACACATATTGGGAAACATAAGTTGTGCAGTAGTAAATACTAGGGAAAGCTACTTAGTTCATATATTGAGTTCCTTGTGAAACATTATTTGGTTTTTGTTTCTTTATCTTTTAATTTTGTTGGTAATATTGTAGTTTTCAACTATATCCTAAACAAACTAAAATCATGGCAAGGCAGATGAATGCTTACCTGCTAAACAAAGATGAGTTAGAATATGAGGTTAAGATCAGGGGTGGTGAACCAGCCTCCAAGGTCAGTTTACTTAGGGCACAAGTTTCTAAATTATTAAAAGAGAACCCTGTTCCGGCATCCTTGCCTACAACTTGGGATTTAGCAGGTGAACTACCAATTTTACAGGATAAAACTGATACTTTATTGGAGACTGTTTTAGCACTGCCGGAGCATAAACCTAAGCAATCCTTATTGGAGAGGCTTCATACAGTTGCCTTACACTTACATTATCGTGCAGAGAGGCTTTCATTTGATTCAGACAGGGAAATTGAATTGAATAAAATAAAAAGGGATTTATTGGTAATATTTGACAAACTTACAACATATGGCACTAGGAGTGATTCAGATTCGAGCAGTGAGGAGTCGGATCCCTCTGATCCTGGCCCTAGTAACATACATAGGGAGAAATCTGATCAAAGTAAGGTGAAGGTGGAGCACGGTGATGATCACACAGAAAACACTAAGAAACACTGCTATCATAGCATAACTTATGTTCATCCAACCAACATACACTCACTGAATTTAAAATATAATGGCACTTCTTGTATATTATCTTTCTTGGAACGTTTAGATGAGTTGGTGCGGTCTCGCTCACTTAGTTACCTGCAGGTGTATCGGTCGGCGGCTGAACTATTTACAGGTTCAGCATTGTTGTGGTACAGAGGGATTTGTAACTCTGTTGAATCATGGGAGGACTTGAAGCAGGAGTTGTTGGATGAGTTCTTGCCTCCTGACTTTGATGATAGGTTGTTGGAAGAACTTAAGGCACGTACACAAGGCATTGGTGAAAAATTTTCCACGTACTACTCAGTGATGTTAAACTTCTTCAATAGGCTTCGCACACCTCTGAGAGAGGAAGAAAAGTTAAGGATCTTGAGGCGGAACATACGTCCAGATTTCGCGGATCGCTTAGTTCTGTTTCCGATTCTTTCATTGTCGGACTTCAAGTATAAATGTAGGGAGCTTGAACGACAACGTATCAGCGCACAGTATTTTGTTGAACCTCCTAAAGCCACCCAACAGACGCTCGCGGTAGATCTTGCCTATCAAAGTAGTGTCCCAACAGTAGCAGCTGCCTCTACAGCTCATCCATCTTCAGAGGCAAAACAATTTTGTCCGCGTTGTCGAGTGAATACCCATTCTTTTCAAAATTGTACTGCACCGAGAACTTTGGTTTGTTTTCGTTGTGGATTGAAAGGTTTTACATCTCGAAATTGTAAAAATTGTGTAAAACGTTATGCTAGTACTAGTGAGGGGACACGTAAAGTCGACACATGCGCTAATTGTCAAAAGGGCACCTCGACTTCAAAAAACTAATACGGCAGGACCGCGTCGTTTCTCCAAATCTCAGCGCTGAAGAATGGACCGACTGGCTACAAACAGTTAAACTTTTCTTTAATTCCTGGCACGTAGGTGCGGTCCGCGAATCCGGGTTTGACCAACGTCCTTTTCTTACTGTTGACATTTACGGTCAACAGGTACATGGACTACTGGACTCTGGATCCAGTATATCCATATTAGGTGGTAACTCCCATAAGCAGTTTTTGGATTTAGGTGCTACCCTTGCTCCATGTGCCGACATCTGCAAAATCCAGTCTGTAAATGGAGTTACCTCAAACGTTTTGGGGTTCCTACAACTCCCTGTGATCTTTCGAGATCAACTTAAGATTATTAAGTTTTATGTTATCCCTGACGTAAATACTTCATGTATATTCGGCTGGGATTTCTGGAAGTATTTTAATTTGGCCCCGGAAATATTGAGCTCGCTTCCGTGGGTACCAAACGAGCACTCTTTTCCTGTGGCTGAAATCAATCGCCTACATCCTCTTGACGCCTTGACTATGGAGCAACGTCGTTTGGCAGACGAGGCTATAGATAACTTCGAGGCTATCGCTTTTGAGAAGGTAGGACTGGGGAAAACCGATCTAATTACACATACTATTGACACGGGCGACGCCAAACCAATAAAACAGCGATATTATCCAATGTCTCCGGAGAAATTGAAAGAGTTACATCGTGAGCTCGATAATATGCTGGAGCTTGGGGTGGTGGAACCCAGTACTAGCGCATGGAACAACCCCACCCTGTTGACTCCCAAGTCGTCCGGAGAGCTGCGGTTTTGTCTGGATAGCAGGAAACTCAACGCGGTCTCCAAGCACGACGCGTACCCCTTACCGTATATATCTCATATCCTAGATCGACTTAGGGACGCAAAATACCTATCTTCTATTGATTTGAGTTCCGCCTTCTGGCAAATAGGGTTAGACCCAACCTCGAGGGAGAAGACTGCCTTCACAGTTCCCGGTCGGGGATTGTTCCAATTCACCAGAATGTGTTTTGGGTTAACTGGTGCCCCAGCGACGCAACAAAGACTCATGGATCTCCTATTTGGTCACGACGGCTTCGACAATCATGTTTTTGTATACTTAGATGATATAGTGATCTGCCATGATACATTCCTAGGTCATCTGAATCTGCTTCGAAAGGTATTCGAACGCCTAAAGCAGGCGGGACTAACTATAAACGCTTCTAAGTGCAATTTCTTTAGACGAGAGCTCAGATACCTAGGGTATATCGTAAACGAGAAAGGCTTACACACGGACCCAGCAAAAGTACAGAGTATCCTTGAATTCCCACCTCCGACCACGCGGAAGGAAGTGAAGATGTTTTTAGGAACGGCCTCGTACTACAGACGCTTCATTAAAAACTTTAGCATTCTGGCGGCTCCTTTAAACAGATTAACCAGCTCCGGGAAAAAGGCCCCTCCCTTTAAGTGGACTCCGGAGGCAGAGGAATCATTCCATACGCTAAAACAAGCTCTGGTGTCGGCTCCCATTCTCGCCTGCCCCGATTTTTCTAAACCCTTCTCGCTACATTGTGATGCGTCCGCTTACGGGATCGCGGGAATGCTGGCTCAGGAAGTAGACGGAGTAGAACATCCCATCGCGTACGCGAGTAAATCTCTAACCAAGTGCGAGACGAACTATTCCGCTACCGAGCGGGAGGCTTTGGCGGTTGTATTTGCGGTGGAACATTTTAGGCCATATCTAGAAGGCAATAAATCATTTAAGATCATAACTGACCACGCCAGCCTAAAATGGTTCCTGAATCTCACGAATCCAACCGGCAGACTAGCTCGCTGGGGTTGTAGACTGTCTCCCTATAACTTTGTTATAGAACACCGCGCTGGTAAATTAAACGTGGTTCCAGACGCACTTTCCAGATTCGTACCCTGTGTCGCAGCCACGACAACGAACGATACATTTACTCCTACCGGAGACGCTTGGTACGATGGCTTATATAGGAAGTGTTTGGCTAAACCACTATCTTGTCGGAATTTCATGATTAGAGATGGCAGATTGTTTCGAAACACGAAATCCAATAATAATTTAGTCCGTGATTTTCAGTGGAAAGAAGTAGTTCCAGAATCAGGCAGGAAATCTATAATGGAGGAAAACCACTGCCTACCTACTTCCGCCCATTTGGGAATCCAAAAGACCTTTAAAAAAATCTCCTTGACGTATTATTGGCCTAGTTTATTCAAGGAAGTAACGAACTTCGTGCGTAACTGTGAAACATGTTTATCTCATAAAATTCCCGCACAGACTACTCCAGGCCTGATGGGCAGTCCTAAAAAGTGCTGTAGACCATTCCAGACCCTTAGCATGGATCTGGTAGGTCCTTTTCCGGTTTCTAAAAACCACTTCGTTCACTTATTGGTAGTAATGTGCTGCTTTACTAAGTATGTCATGCTTTTCCCTTTGCGTCGCGCAACGGCAGCTACCATAGTTAAACATTTGGAGAATGATGTCTTTATGAAACATGGGATCCCTCAAACAGTGATTTCTGACAATGGAACGCAGTTCACTGGATACGAGATTCGATCCTTGTTTGATAAATACAGTATCCCCCAGGTTCATTTAGGGCCCAGATATTGCCCGCAGGTCAATCCTGTGGAAAGGCAGAATCGTACTATAGTCACTGCGATCTCCACTCTTATAAAGGACGATCACCGTGAGTGGGATATACACTTGCCACATATCCAATTTGCCATCAACACTTCAGTCAGTGAGGCAACGGGGTTTTCGCCGTTTCTCCTGGTACACGGTCGGGAGGCAGTAGTGTCCGGATCAATCTACGACGCAGCTCCATTGGATCTCTCGGATCTTTCTTTCCCACGGCGCGAAGACTATGCACGTAATCTAGGTGAACTATCCGTTATCTTTCGGAAGGTTCGTGAAGAACTGGTTAAGGCACATGCCAAAAACACTCACTATTATAACCTCCGGAGGCGTCACGTTGAACTGAACGTTGGTCAAACCGTATGGAAACGATCTTTCCCACTCAGTGTCAAGGATAAGTTTTTTTCTGCAAAGCTAGCGCCTAAATTCACCAAATGTACCATTGTTGCCAAGAAGTCCCCTTTAGTGTATCAACTGGTTGATGAGATCGGGAGAGATGCTGGTGTTTGGCATATAAAGGATCTAAAAACTTCAAACTAGGCTTAACTATTGCTTGTTTGGAGTAACTGCTTCTTCTATTTGCTTGTAGACAGCCATACTTGGCTGTTCAACCTGTTTACCTGACTTATATCGCTGGAGGCCCTACACCTCTGCGAATTCTGGTCTCGTTTAAAATAGATTTTAGGCGGACTACTTTTATTTTTCTGCTACCGTAGCTAAGCGGTCTTAGTAGAAAAATCTCTTCGGGAGAATAGCAGGTACTGGTAGCTGTTGCTACTTCTATGGTCTTTAATGTAATTAGATAGGTAATACAGCCTTAGTTCCCACCCCACTAGGCTGTAGAAATCCCTGGACCGCGGGTTGGCCGCGAAATTTATGTCCCGGGGGAAGGTTTTTTTTGGATTGCTTTACTGAAGGTACAGATAGTTTTTACTCGTTGGTAGGTGTAGTTCCGACTTGGCTTGAGTCGAGTGGTTAACATGTTGGTCCCACCGCCTCTGCACGGACTACACCATGGTTTGGTTTGTTTTTTTTCTTATCCTTTTTTTTTGTTTTTTTTAGTTATATTTTACTTTAGGTCATTTTTTTTTTTTCTTGAGTTTATGGTCCCTCATCCTTGGACCGCAGTTTGGCTGCGTAATTTTTGTCCCGGGGGACGGTTTTTTTTAGGTTTGGTTTACTAAAGAACAGATAGATTTTACTCGTTGGTAGAGGTAGTTCTGGGTTGGCTTGAGTCGTGTGGTTAACATGCTAGTCCCACCGCCTCTGCAGTCGGCACAGACTACATCATGGTTTGATTTTTTTTTGCTTTATGCTACTTAACTTTTTTTTGTTTTTATTTAGCTTTATTTTTTTTAGTCGTTTCTTTCTGAGTTCGAATGTTAGGGTGTATTATTTTTTTTACTACTTACTTTGGAGAGTTTTTTTGAGTACTACCTACCTACTATAATTCAACTTATGTAGTCTATTATCTAAATTTATTTTATTTTATGAAAGTTTATAAATTTCACAGTAGGAGCGGTTCGTAACTCCCTTAAAAAAATAAGCCATCCGACGATAGGGAGCGGTTCGTGACTCTTAAAATAAGCCTAGTTCGTTAATATCATGCTGAGCGGTTTTGCCAACTCGTTAAATAAGCCTTTGGTAGGGTAATATTTATATATTTAGCTATTGGGAATTTTCAGGGTCTTGGTTTTGTCAGTTGTACTCTCGGTTTTTGGTCCAGTCAACTTTCAATTCCCTCCTAGGGGTATAAGTATGTCTGGGATAGAATGTTTGCGGTGTTGTGAGAAGATCTGGAAGGACTAAGCTTATAAAAGATGAAGTATGACTGGGACGTATGAATGTGTGGGTTTGCTAGCATCAACGAGTAACGAGTAGGGACTTAATAGTATTATATGAATATTGGGGAATAGGGGTTTGTGATAAATTAGCTTTTATATTGACATTATTAGATAGCGTAGTAGTGGTGTACTCAACTTTTCTCCAAAATAACTAGTTACTTATTTACTACTACTTACTTAGATTTTTTCTAGAATTTGCATAACACTGTTAGCTAAAGCTAGTTGGTGTTTATTTTCTTAACAGTTTTTTTAGCTAGAAATTTATTTTTTGAGTCTGATTTACTTTTTGTCTCATTATTATATTCTTTAGTCTTTGCTTGAACCTAACTCATAGAGGGAGTTAGGGGTTGTTTGTTTTACGGCTGAGGGCAGCCGCGAATTCCCTAAGGTGAATTCTGCGTGGTTAGAGGGGTATTGTAACCCTTGTTTTTTATTATCTGTGGTATTTTTGTTATCATAGGAGATAGTTAGCTTTTTTTTATTTTGAAACGTCGTATTCATACGTCAGCGTCAATTGTCACATTGACATTTTCTTCAAAATTGACTTTGACAGATCTCCTCAGTGTGGCCTGCATAGTTCTTTGACCCTGAGATACGGGAATTATTAAACAAATTACGTGTTATTTTCTTGTGGATACTCAGGAAACATTACTTAATTGGTGAAACCTTCGGTAGAAAATGCCGGAGAAATAGTTAATGTTCGTTTCCCTCGGTCTCCGAGATCTTACGGCCCGTGGTTCGGGTCGTACGAACAGTCGTGTTGTTAAGTTTTTTTACCTCCTCAATGAGGATATTTGTGTTGAGAAAGTGGCCATCGGAACCGGCAAAGCCGAATTTCAATCCGGACTTTACCGCCTTTTCCATTTCGCTGCGGGGTCAAGAGCGGTCGCTCGGAACATCCTCCCACCAATCCCGCCACGACGCCTTGCGGAGAAGTGCCCTCAGGACCCCGGCGCCTTCGAAAAGCGAACCATCCGACCGACCACCATCGGATCGCCACCCGGTCGCCGTCTGGCCACCCACTGTCTTCACCTGTGCGGTTGAGAGACCCTCCGCCACGTGTTTGGAAACCCCCTACGGGTGAGTTGAACTTTAGTCTAGTTGAAGGTTAGGAAGACGTGGCTCACGCAAGTGTTCTTTTGCTAACCTAGAACTGTCCTTCGACAGGGTTTTTTTAAGATACGGTATCGGCTCGCCTCTTCAGCGAGGTCCGGGCGCATCGGCGCGCAGTAGGCTCCGCCTATCAACCATCTGGAGGTCGATGGGACTCAACCCGTCTCTACAGCCGGGCCACTTAGTCCCGACCTACCAGCCCTCACCTTACTAGCGGCGGCGCTCCTCCCTGCCTTCGGGGCGAGCTCCCGCTCTGCCGAGTCTCTGCGCTGACCGGCCTCAACCTATACTACACATCACTATACAAGCGGTACCACATGACCTGACCGGGCCGTGTGCTTTACTTACTTTTGTACCGTCCAAACTAACTTAACTTAATTTAATATACGGTAAATCTATATCTAGTAGACTTTGGTCGCAAGGCAGCATTTTGGATGGTGTTCAGGCAGAATCCGCCACCACTCCCTGAGATTGTATACCTTTAATCTTATCTGTAACTTGTAACTATAGAGAGCATTCATAATAGAACAACTTAAGATAACCTTCTTCAACATACAGGATTTATAACCCGAAATAAATGTTTGAACTCTGATTGGTGTCTCAATGTGCTCTCCCAACCATACTTGTAGTTGCAAAAACGTTACAAGATGCGAATTTAGTGTCGTCTAATTTATTATTTACTCGTAAAATCGATAAAAACTCTCAATGCCGATGCCATGTACTTAAACAATCCCTAACCCTACTTCAGATTTATACGCTCAGTTAAATCGGATGTTGTAATTTCAATAAATATTCCGTAGGAGCAACTGTTGAAAAGTTTCCCACTGGGTCTGAAAGTTAGACAATGTGCGCCTGACCCAGCGTTGTTAACATAGCAGATTAATATTCTGTCTAGTTGGCCAAGTATTTGTAAATTTCGATCGCTACTGATCCCAGCTTTAGAGCCAATAAAGTTTTACTATGTTCCTGTTATTGTCCATAATTTCATTTTGTATTTTTTCCTTGTGTCGGTTTGATGGGCAATGTTGTCAGTGAAATTACTGCCCTTATGAGACTTGTCACAGTTATCACCTAGAGACGTCTCACAGTTATGACCTAGAGATTTGTCACACTTATCACCCAGAGGCTTGTCACAGTTATCACTAAGAGACTTGTCACAGTTATCACCTAGAGACTTGTCACAGTTATCACCTAGAGACTTGTCACAGTTATTCTAATGTGTTAGGGTAACGAGCGCACTGTAGGCCACGCAGGCCTCTGTGTGTTTTAAAGTTCTGAGTGGCATTGAAATTCTTGACAAGGGAGTCCTCCGCCAAGTCAAGCCCGACAGATGTTGCTCCTTTTCTCAATTCCGAATAGTTTTGGATGCTCGTAGCGTCCTGTACTAAAAATTGGGGTCTCCAATTTTCAGTATAGGTTATTGTTCCAAAATACATCTGAGCTCTACAAGCTGTAAGCCAAATATGACCGAAGCAAGCGATGAATTTTTTTTGTACTTTTTGGTAACTAGACGATCTGGTTGCCTAATGCTAAGCATAACGTCAGCCCATAACAATTGTATTGCAGATTTGAAACACAGAGGCCTGCGCGGCACTGCATCGCACTCGTGCACCCCTTACCCTGAGACATTAAGTATTAAGTATCATAAGCCCAGTAATTTCACTGGCTACTCTGCCCATCAAACCGGAGCACAGTTATGCTTGCACATTACTGCTTGGTGGCAGACTTCACGAGCAAAGCGGTGGTACCAACCCAGATAGGCACTCGCAAAAGAGTTAGTCCTACCGCCTAGTGAAGTAAATTAGACAATTTCTAACTTTTTTATGAGAAGGTTTGCTTACGAACACTGATTGAGAAGTCTGTTGAAGAAATTCTTCTAACAGAAGCTACTTTCTGATTATCAAGATTATGTTGGGTCGGTAAATAACTTGGATCGGGAATTCTGAATAACTTATGCAAACTGGGCCAGGCCCGGCTTTGTTAGACTATTGTTTCAAGTTACGTAAAGGAAGCAGGCATGGAGCATCTGCCAATGGAATGTAGTTTGTTTACAAGTTGCTGAAGTTCTGCAGCAAATATTGCCTTTCTCAAAGCAATGTAAATGAAACAACAAACTAATATACTCGTTCATTTGCTTGCTTTAAATATACATCAGCTAAATAAATATTGATAAAAATCTATTACAATATTATATCAGTCAAATTATATTTGTATCAGCCCATTTATTCTCTTAGGTCTTAATATCATGTATCAGCGAAAAACACCATAAGATATTGGTGCATAATCAACTCTAACGTTTTTAATAGTTGATAATGGCTTAACGGAGAAATCGTGATAAGCCAAATACATATGCATAAGTACTATGTATACACATTTTTATGTTATACTAGCTGATGCCCGCGGTTTCACCCGCGCGGAGATTACAAATTTCAAAGTTTTTATTTTTTTGCCCGGAACCCTAATTTTTTTTCTAAAATAAAAGTAGCCTTAGTTACTCCTTGTAACATCAACTATCTGGGATGTCTGTAACATCAGCTATCTGCCAGTGAAAGTCCCGTCTAAATCCGCCCAGCCGTTTCGGAGATTACCCGGAATAAACAGACAGACAAAAATATAAAAAATGGTTGTTTCGTTATAGGTACCGTATATACTTTCATATGCATTTGGTAGAAAGCTGTTATTTTGATATTACAAACAGACACATCAATTTTATTTATTTGTATAGATTTACACCAAATAATAAAAATTCTAAAAAATCTTATAAAGAGGAATTTTATAAAAAAAATAAAGACAATTAATTTTTTTTTTTTTTTATGTTATTTGGTAACGAGACGAGCTGGTCGTTTGCCTGATGGTAAGCATAACGCCGGTCCATAACGATTGCAGTGCCACCCAGAACTTTGAAACACAAAGGCCTGCGCGGCACTGCAATGCGCTCGTTACCCTGAGACTTTAGGTATTAATCTCATAAGCCCAGTAATTTCACTGGATACTCTGCTCATCAAACCGGAACACAGTAATGCTTGCACACTACTGCTTGGCGGCAGACTTCACGAGCAAACCGGTGGTAACAACCCAGACGGACACTCGCAGAAGAGTTAGTCCTCCCACTAACTAAACTAAATGTGTAGGTACTGATTAAAGTCTCACTCACAAGCAATCACTGTTCTATCTGTCAAAAAAAGCGATAATCACGGACAGAGTTCACATTACAAATTAAAGGAATTAAACTTGCATCGAACACTATTGTACTTGTAGCACACTATTCTGGTATATATTCGCTTTAGGACGTTCAATATGTCAATTACCGCCTGTGACCTGCGGCTGGCATTGCCAACTGCACGTACCACTAGCTCTTTATTGGATTCCCGGGACAAAGCCGAGCGGTGACGGAAATTCACTGGTGAACACAATCGGCAATTAACTGACGGCATTGACTGACGCTCTGAGGTAGAACGCTCTATCAGTCAACGACATAGCGTCGTGGTTTTTAACTACTTGAGTTTATTATTTCAAAATGAAATGAACATGAAAATGAAAAGAAGAACCATCGCCGATGAATCACAATCGCTGCAGATCCGAATATAACTTGAGGAAACATATAAATTCGAGTCTTAGTAAATTGATATGTTTTCATTATCGAGTCCTATATTCTTTCTTTAAGTTATTTTGAGAAGATTATTGGAACCTTTGCTTCCACCTTTTTATCTCAAGTTAGACGCTATTTTTGTCGCATTATTTTTTTATAAATATCCCAACCAGTGTTATTTTTTAGATTGGAAAAGAATCAAATGCTCGATGCCAACATCGGTGGCAACTATATTGACCACTTTGAACTCTTACTTACGCATATAAAGTTTCAGAGATTTTGTGGACTTGAAGTATGTATGAAAAACCGTGAGGCATAAAGGCTTTTATATCACTTAAATAAGACAGTCTTCTCAGAACGACACCGCTACAAGACTAGAGCTACGAGCTCCTCACTACTAGCTACCTTTCTCGGGTTTTCATTCAGTAATTAAAAAAGCGTATTATAAAATTAAGGATTATATAGATGACAAAGATGCATGGAGGCAAACAGCTCAGGAGCCTCCTGGCGACTACTGTAATACTTAGACTTAAATTTTAAACATGATTGTTAGCATTGAATCATTGAAAAAAAAAAAGAATGCCGAGACGAGTTTCTTGCCCTTATTCTTGCTCGGCTTATACCATTTTGGAACGGGCACGGTGAGTTTCTGGAAGGTTCGTTGACTTTGAGCACGGATTGGGTCTGTCGTTGTCTTTGTCGTTTATTATGTGATAAAGACAGCATTAGTTTTAGTCTGTGATTCGGGTAGACGAGCGTTACAGAGACCCGCTGTTACGAGTTATTTATTTTAACCTTCATAAGTGCTCCGTTAGGGCCTATATTAATAAAGCATTTTGTATTTGAATTACAAGTTTGTCCTACGTGTTCCTGGCTTATTTTATATGTACACAGTTTGAGGTTTTGGTTATATTTGTTAACAACACGTTCTATTGTTTAGCAGTCCGTAACAACCACTACATAACAGTTTCTGAACATTGTTACGGCGCAAACACTAAACAAATGCTCCCTAGACAGTGTGCCATGATTGCAACAAACAGAATGAAAGTTGTTCTAGCCGAAGGCAGATAGGCACTCGAGCGGAATGAGGGCCGAACAAAAACTAGGCGTTTATTTGACGGAACCTCACTGCACGGGTGGACGGGGAATCTATTTTGAACTGCGATTCATGAATTATACTTACTTGTCAGTTGTAGAATTCCCTTTATAACTGGAGTTATATGTATAGCGTTCTTGAGGGATAGTGTTTAGGGACTAACTGACGCACTCAGAGTCTTTAATGATTACTTAAGCGAGTCCTTGCGTAGATTTACAAAAGAAATCTACACTAAGGACTAGCTTAAGTAATCATTAAAGACTCTGAGTGCGCCATTAAATATCACAGTCAATACATCAAAATGGTAGCTATATCTTCTTATTATTAGTTTGTAAGTATTGTATGTGTATCTACAATTCTATTTCATCTGTGTACACCACAGACCGCACTATTTTTGTCATACAAGTCCAATCCATCCAAAGGTTCCAGTAGAAATCGCTTTAAGCCGATGATGTGGTGGAGTACATCAGGCTAAAGACCAAGCTCACGCTGAGGGTCGCGAAGTTGGAATCCCGCCACGAGGCGAATTTTAATTCTTTTGTGGTGAGAGTGCCGACTGCAGTACATCTGGCGACCTTCACTAAAGTGGAATTTTGGCCGAAAGGAGTCGTATTCCGGCGCTTCAGAGGCCGGCTACCTGACACCATGTTGCGTCACACGTCGCCGACCAAACGTGCTAATTAAGTGTTATATTTTGTATGTATGGTAGTCTATAAGGTATTTATTCTATGGGCCCGCTACGATGTAGTGTGGCCTGAAATAAACGTATTATTATTATTATTTAAGCGATAAGACCACCTACTACTAAATACGTAGGTACTACTACTAAATTATTTTTTAAAGTTTGCATTGAAAATTTCAGTTTTGATTTCTGTTTCAACATTAAACAAGTAGATTCCTTACTAGATATACGTACACACAGTATTGCTATAATTTGCTGTTACATCCTCAATAATTGACTTGTACAGGTTCGTATGAACTCTTATTATTCTATATCTGTTTGACTGTAGCACTCATTAGAACTAGATATTTTGACTTACCCGCGACGTCGGATAAGGTGGCGTTTGGTGAGCACTTGACAAAGTCGGGAAAGAAGTTCACCATCATGATGCCACCGTTCACTTTCTGCAACACACGTTTAAATACCATTTTTATGTACCATGCTGTTGTTCTAGTGACCTTTACAGCGTCACCGAACGGCGTTCAGCACCATAGATGGAGTTATTAAATCTTTAATTTTACTACACAGTCAATTATATAAGAACTATAGCTGGTGCGCCCGGTTTCGTCTGCTTATAATAATTATTTCAAGTAGCCTATTTATTTCTTTAAGGTTTCATCTACCAGACTTCATCAAAAAGACTACCTAGATATAAATATAAAAAATCATCACATAATTGCTAGCGCCATGATTGATTATTCTTTTTCATAATTTGTGAACTGATATGTTAATAATGCGACAGAAGATAGCCTATGTCTTTCTTTAAGATCTAATCTATCTCTCTCCAACAATTCATTAACATTGATTTAGCTATTTACACGTGAAAACGTAAGAAACAGATAGAGGTACTTTGGCATTCATAATATTAATTTGGATATACCAGGGTTTCATTATCAGTCTCTTACGTTCCCACTGCTGGGATACCGGCCTTCTCTCAGAGAGAGAGTTATGGGCCATAATCCACCATGCGGGCCCAGTGCGGCTTGGTGGATGTCATCGAATTTTGAGGTTCTTTAACATGCGGGTTTTCTCGCGATGTTTTCCTTCACCATTTTAGAGCGAGTGTGAATAACCCGCACATAACTTGATATAAGTCATTGGTGCGGGCCGAGTCGAGATTTGAACTATGGTGCGTCGGATTGAAAGTCGCACAAGTTCCCGCTTGGCCACACTCGCTCCCACCACCAGGGTTTCTCTATACCAGGTTTTAGTACCATTGTACTACTTACCAAAGACTGGATAATGTCGTCGGGTACGTTTCGCTTGTGGTTGCACAGACTATATACAGAAGAGTGCGAGAAGATGACAGGTGCCTTCGACGCCTTGATAGCAGCACGGGTGGTGTTCTCACTGACATGGGACAGATCCACTATCATTCCAACTCGGTTCATCTCTTTCACCACTTTCTGTTGACAACGAAAAACGCATTTGTACAAACAATTTGCTAGAGTCAGTTGGCTAGCATTCTTTTACAAAAACGTTTAAATTCGCTGAATTTGAATTCGCTCCGGGTTTGGTTCTCTGCGACTATTACTATATTTTCACGTGGGTGAAACCGCAGGCAGCTTGTAGTAGAACATAAAAAAATATGATCGCAATAACGAGATAATTCACTGAAACTTATTACTGAGACAGACAATATTTTTAGTCTTTATTCTACCCAAAAATACGCGGTTCTTACTGCGGATAGAAACACATAAATTATCTAATATCTGTCCGTACTAATAAAAGCGAAACTTTATTTCTTTTTCCTTCTTTTCTTTTGTCCGTATCAACGGAGCAACAGATCAAGGTGATTTTTTGGCATAGATAAATTCGCTAGTTTTTGGACAGTTTATGTTCATTTTTATCCCGGAACAATGCATTGTTCCTATGGGAACCGCTCCGCTACCTCTGGCAGTAGCAAGTTTACACGTATCTTACTAATCCTACTAATATTATAAATGCGAAAGTGGGTTTATTGGTTTGTTGGTTTGTCCTTCTTTCACGCAGTAACGGAGCAACGGATCGACGTGATATTTGACATAGATATAGTTTATGGACCGGAGAGTAACATAGGCTACTTTATATCCCGGGAAAATGCACGGTTCCTGCGGGAACGCAGGTGAAAACCGCGGGCAGAAGCTAGTAACATTATAAAGTGTGTTCTGTTGCAACCAACAAAAACACTTCTGTATTAGTACTAAAGTAACATTATTAGCTTAAATTTCCACTATAAATATACAATTTGGAAACCGTTTTATTTACTTAAAGTCGTTTGGATAGCGTCGAGTGAAAAACGTTAATTGAAAGCCAACACAATTTCAATTTCGGTGGAATCATTTGAATAACTGCTTCATCGGTAAGTAACAGCTTAAGACGGCCTAAGTAAAAGACTTGAGCGGTGTTTATAAAATTATATATAAGACTAGCTGCTATTCGCGGTTTCACCCGCGCGGAGATATAGGATTTCATGTGATTATTTTTTTGCGCGGAACCCTATGTCGTTTTCTAAAATAAAAGTAGCCTAAGTTACTCCTTATATTATCAGCTATCTGCCAGTGAATGTCCCGTCAAAATCGGCCCAGCCGTTTCGGAGATTCCCCGGAACAAACAGATAGACAGACAGACAGCCAAAATTTTTAAAATGATTGTTTTGTACAAACAGACACTTCAATTTTATTTATTTGTATAGATGACAAATAGGTACCTAATTAAAAAATGTATTTGTTTCTCGGTCAATCTTACATTAAATGTACTTAATTTAATTTAATAAATTATTGATACTTTTTTATAATATTATCTTAACTGTCACATAATGGGGACATTGGAATTTTATACCCATATGTACTAAGCTCTCCACCAACGGGGACGTTGGAAATTTAAAATTCTCAGTATGTATGTTGCGACGTCATTACCACAACCGTCATCGCTTAAAAGGATCTTGTTGTAAAGAAACTCTTTTTTAAACTTGCTTGTATTATTATTATTAATCCCGGAAAACCCTGAAAAAAAAAGGCAAATCAATTAAGATTTCCTAGTAAATTTGACGTCATTTGTTACTCAAAATAAAAAAAAATGACATAATTTTAGAACAAGTGCAAAACGTGTCCTTCATAACGCCTTCACATTGCCGTCATCATTATTGACGTATCAGGCATGTGTGTTAGATATTATCTTTGACAAACATTCACGGGAATTCTTAATTTATCATAACGAGACTAGTTCTTTGTGCTGCTTGTTAGCACCGGAGACTAGTTCTTTGTGCTGCTTGTTATATCTATATCTTTACACGACAAAAAGCCATGCATCACATGCATGCCTGTTTGTCGTCTCAACCTGTTGATTTCCGAATAAATCGGAGTTGAACATGCACTAAACCTTAGTTTAGGGGCAGCTTAGACGCTCAAGCAAACGTATGTTTGCATGAGCGTAATTTCACTTAGACCCACCAAGCTGTCCCACTGGCAGGGCAGAGCGGCATGATCGCAAGTTATAAATAATGAAATCGCGATTATCTCATAACACGTGAGGGTAGCGCAAAGCACCCACTCATTTAACTTTGTACCAACGTGTCTTGAAGGCTAGCTATCTAATAACACGATAATGAGATTCAAAGTTGACGACGACAATTTTCTAGAAACGTTGAACTACATTTATGAAACGGCACCTTTAGTGGAATGGAAATATGGGCCGCCTTTTATGAATAACTGGATTATCTACTTACAGTATGACAATGCAAAGACTGATAGTTTAAGGTTTTTTTTACAAACCAATTGCTTGTAGCCTTACTGACGGGAGTAATAACCCATGAGTGTAATGAATGCAAGACTTCTAGCAATAATTGACGCAAACATAACCAAAACATCTTAGTTAAAACTTTCCTTGTTTCCTGACGATAGTCAAGAAAGCTCGGCAGTCAATCTTGAACGTTATCGTAATGATAACTTTGAGTATTAGTATATGAATATTATATAATTCAGCTGAATAATACGCATATTATTCACTAAGTGGTACCTACGCTTATTCACCTATTTTTGCCTAATCGTAATATTATTCGTGAGTGCTGAATAATACGCATATTACCCAACTTTTGCGCTTATCCTATGTTGATGTGTGCTAACTACAAATTTAAATTAGAAAAAAAAAATTGTACAACTTGTATATGTACCTACCAAGTTTCATCAAGATTAGTTGAAGACCCACGACATATATTATAAGTATAGGTATTATATATTATTATAAAGGCGTTTTTCTATTCTTTGTTTTTATGTTAATCTATAACTATGATATCATCTTTATTGTTATTTGATTTTAAAAAAAAAATTATTTGTTCCATCCGGAAAGGTTTTATTATGTTTACCCTGAACAAGTTTTTCGGGAATTCTGGTATCAGGCCCGTTCTCCATTTAGGAGCAACTCAATGGCTCCGAGGTATTTAATATCTCTATTTTGCCTATTCTGTATATTTAGGGCATTTAATATTAATAATAACGGCCGTTCAGGCGCACCACAAAACAGATTTATTAGGGTACATTTCCGTACCTTTCAACCGACCATTTCTCTTGAAAGCAATCACAAATCACCGTTTTATCGACGCAAATAAACAACAACCCGGCTTTGTGTATTAATGAAGCAATGGCTTGCTTACATCAGGACTAATGGAGCTATCTAATGAGCGGACGTAGATTTGGTGTACAAATGTAGAGCCCGGTACAAGCTACGCGAATCATTATTTCATTCAGTGGGAAACAACTGAGAAACAAGACTGAAGAAGAGAAACAACAAATAAGAGAAACAAACAAGGACACGTACAGACTCACAGTATCCATCGAGTTTACTAGGTAGTGATAATTTTATCCTACCAGTTACTTACATGAGGGTTTTAAAAAATATTTAAATTTGTTTAATTTTTAACCGGCTTCCAAAAAAGGAGGAGGTTCTCAATTCGGGTGTATTTTATTCCTATTTTTACCTCATATCTCATTATTTAATAACGATTTAGAATATTATTATTTTAATTTGAAAAGATACACTTTCAGATTGGTTCTATAGAATTTGAAATTGGATCAGTATTTTGTCGCTGAAGTCAGTCCATCGCTTTTTTTTAAGTACGTATAATTAAAATACACCAAAATTAAGGGTATTTTGAATGTATTGTCTACTGTACTTCTTTTCATATCCACGATTCAGCCTAAACAAAGTTATTATCGGCCCAGTAAATGGCCACGTGCATGCCCTATTCTTGGCCTCTATTATCTCCCTAATGAAACATTTGCTAGGGCAGGAGGGGAATGACAACAAATGGGCCATCGTCTGTATCAGAGCACCACACTTGCACTTGATACACTCATTTGAAGTAAACACCCGTATGTAGGTTGAATACAACTCAGCCCACCTATGTTTGTAGCCATCCCGTATCTGCGCCGCAATTACGGATCTTTTCGATCGATAAAATTCGATAAAATTGACAGTTAAAATCGATAAAGTGGGTTTTATCGACTTTTTATATAATTTATCGAACCTCGATACAATTGACAAGTTATCGAATAGCTAGGTCGAATCCAAAGAGAATATAGAGCTACTACAATACTTTACGATCAGACTTCGGTACTCGCAACATTCGATAAATTTATCGAGTTTTTCGATTCGATAAATTTATCGAACCGACTTCCGTACTTGCGCCGCTGTTCTAATAGTGTACCTATCTACTACCTACCATACTACGGTACCACTAACTGCCCTATTTATGGTGAATTACTTAGTGCTTATTTTACCACATACCCGTAAAACAAGATCTTCAAGAGCACTCCAAATTATTTTCCTACAAACGAATGATGTCGACGCAAGACACAAGTAGAAATATAGAAAGATCTGTCATTTACATCGATTTCAATACAAGTACGATAGACGCTTTCATCTACGAAAGTGCCTTTAGAAAAAGTCGCAGTTGCTTCAAAATTTCGCCATTGAATTATCACACTTAAACCTAAGAGAGTAAGGTAAATAATTCGCTCTTACCTCTCCAAATTCGGTGAGTCCATTGACGGAGGCTGGTTCATTGGCAGAGTCGGCCCTACGAACAGACAATACAAATGCTGAAACAGAGCAAAAAATACACATTCGCTATTGTGCGCTGAGCATGTCGATTCGCTGGACTTTCAAAAGTTTTTAGATTAGTGACTACAGGTTGCCGTTGTTTTTTACTAAAAACAATGACAGGCATAAATCCTGCAGTAAATGGAGTGACTTCATTTCTCACGCTCAGCTATTGTATATAGGTAAACTTTGTTTGTCGTAATAGTCTTTAGGTTAATATTTAATCATTACTTTACCTGATGCAACTTTTAGAATAGACATGAGCTATTCTTGATGACCCAGTTTAATTCATAATAACATTAATCAGACATATCTACGGGTACGTCTAAGAACTTCAATACTCTCAAAGAAATGGAAAGGAAATAGAATATGATAAGTGAAATGCATTTTGCTTCAGAATTTACCTTTAATCTTCAAAATGAATGTACTAATTATTATAATGAAACTTTATAATATGTTAAATTCAAATTCAAATTCAAAATTCTTTATTCAAATAGGCTCCAAAGGAGCACTTATGAAAGTTAAAATAAATGACTCTAACAGCGGGCCTCTGCAACATTTATCTACCCGAATCACAGACTAAAACTAATGCTGTCATTATCAGAACAATGTGTTAATTGAAATTAATTTGAGATACGCATGTGTAAATAGCTAGTAGTGTATAACCAACTGGAGCTGTCATGCTCACGAAAAAAGTTCTGCTCGCGGTGGCATCGTGTGGCGGATTGAATTTCGAGTAGAGCACACGAGCACTCCATTCCGGGCACGCGATCGTTCCATTTTTGAGTCATTCTGATGCATCATGAGTACTGCCAACCGAGCGCGAAATGGATCGTTATATCGGCCACACACGATGAGTTGGTACGTTGGATTTGGGACGTTTGGATATCCAATATACCTATCATTTCACGAACGTCCACACACGAGCAGTTTTTGGAATGTTTGCGTGTAATGTAGGAATGGAGCGCTTGTGTATGTCGCCCATAATTAAGACGTGTAAATAAACTTCTACACATAGATACGGTGGCTGCGGACCAGATTTTTCATACAATTTGTATGGCTTCGGCACAAACTGAGCTACCTACAAGTCTAAGAACATTTTTTCACTGCGTGCCTAATTTGAACAGCTAAGATAATGGTTCAATTTTACATCGTATAAAAATTACCTCTATTTTCATACGTAACGATGAAATATGCCGCTCTAAAAACGTGTTAGTACAAAATGAAGCCAGTATTAAATGGTTTCAAATAAAAGCTTGGCTGTGAAGCCCGCTGTCCCTCTCTTTGGCCAGTAAATCCCCTAAATAAATTGAGAGCGAAGGGCTCTTGTCGTGACGTGCTAATTAGCTACGTTACGTCAACACGTTTAAAGTCTTGATTTAGTTCAGTGTTGGACATGAGAGATGTGGTTTAAAAATATGAACAAAATTAGGGAAAATAAAGATGACAAGCCGATTAACATGAAGAACGCGCTTATGATACTAATATATTATAATACCTTTTTTGAATACGTATATCGATTGGTAAAATATAAAAATAATATTTTTTTACATCTTTCTTTTGTTTCCTCACTTTTGCTTTCTATGCTTTGATTAAAATAATAATATCCTTTATGATTATTTTTAAATTATGTGCCATTTATTTTTAATTTTAATTTTTAAACTCATATCGCTATAACTATCTTTGCGATGCCTGAATATATGGAAATGTTATATTATTAGTGAAGTTCACATATTATGACCCTGTTAGGGCACAACATAGCAACAAAGTAGCAAAGCGAACCGATCCATTCCACAAACAGGACATGTTTGTTTAGTCTTTAAAAAAATCATTCAAACAATAATAACATTTATCAATTAAAAATCTTTTTAGTTTATTTACGAAAATAGATTCCTTTTGTTCTTCTTTAATTGTATTTGTAATTTTGTTGTAAATTTTTATCGCCATTGCATTTGGACCAGAGCTATATGCATTTTTAATTTGGAGCTTGATTGAACTAGTTTATGTTTGTATCTAGTTTCATATCGTCTTGGTTGGTCGAATATTTTATTGAAGAACTCGGGATATTTCCTAACAAATATGCAAACTTCTATTATGTAAATAGAAATTAAAGTTAGAATTGTATGCTTTACAAACACCCACGCTATACTCCGGGTTAAATATTTATTATGTACACCGAATTGTGCACAAACACATAAACACAGTACAGTTATGGTTATGCATAAACATATCACAAAGAGACTATATTTTAATAAACAAATATCTGACTGGATTTTTCCTTATCGATATTTTTTTTCCGAAACACGTTCGCATGAAAATATTCCTCTTACATTCATAAGACAGATAACCGGCACAGCATCATTAGAGCTTTAAAAGAATTTATGCGTTCGCAGATTCACATCCCCAACCCGGTAGTAACAGCATCTATTTAGAGGATCTGAGGATTGAACGGATACAGATGTCTCCTCATTTGTATAACTAAGTCTTGCTATTTATATTTACATGTACGGAATTACTGGAAGAGCTAACATGGTGGGGAGAGTTAACGAGGGAACGTTTGCAAGTTTTGTTATGCTAAAAGCTTTTTTTTTTGTTATTTGTTAACGAGACGAGCTAGTCGTTTGCCTGATGGTAAGCATAACGCTGGCCCATAATGATTGCAGTGCCACTCAGAACTTTGAAATACATAGGCCTGCGCGGCACTGCAGCGCGCTCGTTACCCTGTAAGCCCTGTAATTTCACTGGATACTTTGCTCATCAAACCGGAACACAGTAATGATTGCACATTGCTGCGTGGCGGCAGACTTCACTCACAAAACGGTGGTAACAACCCAGACGGTTACCAAGCTGTTATACGAAGATCGGGTGTTCGATATGATGATATGATGTTTGAACTGAAAGTTTTTGCGATGATAATTAAGGTCCACCAATTGAACAATTGAATAGTACAATAAGCTTGAGTTTTTGATGAAGGAACGTATCTATGGCATAGTTCCAGGCCATTTTCTAGTTTTTATCTACTAGATAGCAGCTACCTTGAGATGAAAATCTTTCATCAAGCACGCACATCTTTATTTATCTCATATTTAAAGAGCCACCTCAACCCAATGACATTTTACATTTTGTCCTCTTTGCACACAAAAACGGTTTGCATTGATGTAAGGGGCAGTTTAGACGCTCAAGCAAACGCGCGTTTGCTTGTCAGAATAACAACGCTTTTGCGTCAAGCGCGCATTTCGAGTATCACGAAATCCGCGCTTGACGCAAAAGCGTTGTTATTGTGACAAGCAAACGTACGTTTGCATGAGCGTCTAAGCTGCCCCTAAAAGAGAAGGAAGACCACGTGTGCCACTGTGATTGAGTAAAAATCCATAAAAGCGTCATTACATATTAATCAAAATTCAACTGACGTTTTGTTACTGAAAAAAAAACCATTAGGCGTATATAGTTATAATTCAAGATTTGCCAACTCGAATTCGCTTGTAGAATTTTATGATCCGTATGTGGGAAATAAAAAATCATTTTGTTTCTAACCACGAAACCTGAATAAATCCAAATCGTTGCTGTGTGAACGGGCTGTCAGGATTAGGTAAAATAAAGTAGCAATAGGGAGACGACATAGCTCGTAAAAACAATAAAAGTAGGGGAAGGAAGATTCATGATGACGAAGCTGGTGTGACCCCTCGCTAGGTAAACTGAAGATTTATGGAGAGTCACGGAAATATAATTATTAGATACTAGCTGCGGCCCGCGGTTTCACCCGCGCGGAGATATTGGATTTCATGGATATTATTTTTTTGCGCAGAACCCTAATGTTATGGGCCGGCGTTATGCTTAACATCAGGCAAACGACCAGCTCGTCTCGTTACCAAAGAACATAAAAAACCGTGAATCCAAACAAACAAATTCAATTCTACACTTCAAGCAACATAAAAATGAATCAAATTTTATTTGAAAACAAAACAGTACATAACGTTGTAACAATGTACAGAAAAGTGGAAAACAATTTCTCGTAACATTTCCAATCAGGAATTAATCTCGGCACTTTCCGCTCCTTGGATTTTTCAAATATTCATGTATAATCTAAATATATTTCAGCTAATATTTGCGCTTTGTTTCTGTTTACAACGTCTGAATAAATATCAAACAATGCGGGGTTTAGGTTAACAAAGCCTTTCATTCTTTTTATTTGATACTATGTGCTGCCCGTGGTTTCACTAGCGCGGAGATATTGGATTTCATGGTTTTTATTTTTTTGCGCAGAACCCTAATCCTTTTTCTGAAATAAAAGTAATCTAAATTACTCCTTATAACATCAGCTATCTGTCAGTAAAAGTCCCGTCAAAATCGGCCCAGCCGTTTCGGAGATTACCCGGAACAAATAGACAGACAGACATAAATTTAACTAATGGTTGTTTTGCTATAGGTACCGTATATACTTTCGTATGCATTTGGTGAAATGCTTATTTTGATATTACAAACAGACACTTCAATTTTATTTAATTGTATAGATAATATTTTATTTATAATGGAATATAATATATTTTATCTATTCTGTAGTTTTCGTTAATTTGTATGTGAAGTTATCTTTCTTTCTCGTAAAATTATGTGTCAAACTCTGATCTGACATGACTTGACGACTGTGGTCCTAAGGTAAGTACTACACACTCGTTCACCCTTTATGAAAATCCATCAAGCATGAACCACGCGCCGACCATGGACATGCCACGATACAAAGTCGTCTACCATCTTATTAATGACAGTGGTGAATGATGTGTGATCAGAATTAACAATATAATATAATTTGACTGTCCGAGCACTGACCGAAGGAGTGACAAAGACAGCATTATCTAGCCCTAGTGCTGATCTTGTTGGTTTGACCACCGATAGAAATCCATCAAGCATGAATGAACGTATAATTCTTTTTAATGTCTTGACTGTGGTTAATCTATATCAAAACTGACGTGTAATGGGCTCTTAAGACAGCAACTGACACTGCTTGACGTGGCCAGTATCAGAACATTCTACCTATTTTATTTCCCATCAATAAATTTATTAAAGTTTATCTCGCTTAGCAGCTTTGGCTTTGATACAGCCACCTGGTAACCTTTTATCTACGATACACTCTACTAAAGTGATAAAGTAAGTAAACAGTATTTCTCTATGCTAAGACTTTTAACAATGAAGTCGACGAGTACAATACATCCTTACCTTTTTCAAATCTATTATGAAAATCTCGGAATTCAATTCGCCAGCCAGCGGGGGAGATGGCAAAATCTACAGAATTAAGAAAGAGATTCGTCTGTACTTCTCCGTCTCTTACTGGAAATTCGGCTGACGTGGTGAAAGTTTTGATGATAATAATTTGCATACATATCACTTCTCAGGCCTAGAATGTGCCGCGGAATTACACAGCGGAAGGAGGAATACCTCCTTCACTTACCAAGGTGTGTTGCATGTGTGCGTGAGGGTCATATAGCGAACCCCGAGCTGGTAGTAGCTGCGGAGCATCCCGAGTGAGTTGCCGATGGAGTGGCCACCTTCGATGCCGATGAGAGAGGCGATCTTGCGTGGCCGCGCACTGTGAGCCTCCAGTATGTCTGGATAAAAGAAGACGAAAGTTGAAAAGTACATCACACTCGCTCTTCGACTGCATAACGTCAAATCATCAAAGCTCTCGCTCTAAAAACGGTGAAGGAAAACATCGTGTGTTCAAGAAGCACAAAATTCGAGGACATGTGACATCCACTAAACCGTGGTCCATACCGTCTCTCAGAGAGAAAGTATGGACCATAGGTATACCAGTAGGTAGCGTAAAAGGCTGATGACGATGAAACTTTGAAGAGAATGTATTTTTTTTTTCAAACATGTATGACAAATGTTGATATTTGAAGAAAAAACTTGCGCATCCCAAAATAATGTGAGAACAACATAAAGTAGAGGTATACTCACAAGTAAAATTGCTATAATTTTATCGTTAATTTTCCTTAACTGTCATACCCACCACAAAAGTGCCTAATACATTAATTTGTACAAAACAGTTTCATTTTAATTGGTAGCTGGTATCATTGAGCTTTTAAATTTGTATCAACTTTTCCCGTGGCATCTTCGCCTTGTTCTTTTCGCTTCCCTAACATCTTTCTTGTAAAGTACTATGAGAGCGTATTCAACTTTGCGGGTATTCACGAGCGTCTGGGAACTTATATCTATTTACTATCCCTAAAGTTTAGTTAGTTCAGAAACGACTAGCAATCTTATCACATATCTCAAAGCTTAATAACGCGCGCAATTATAAACTTAGCCCAAATTTCAGAGTTAACTTTCACAAAAAGTTGGTCTATTACTAGAAAGGTCGAAGGGGTAAGCTCTTATTTCTCCACGGGAAATGGGATTATGCTTCATCACATAACAAAATAAAGATAATAGGAGAAGTTTAAGTGCAGACGCACGTTGGGCCATCAAATGCGGCCACTAACGATAACGCTACCACAAGCTGTGGACAAGTTTTTTCATACATTTTGTATGGCATCCGCGCCAACTGAAATTTCGAGTAGCCGCGACCGATTCACAAACTGAGGCTTCTCCCTGCCTATAACTCAAAATAGATAAAGAACAGAAGGGGTGCTTGGCGCGTAAGAATTGCTAAAGCGCCTGAGCACCCCTTCTTTTCTCTCTATTTTATGGCTTCCAGTGGCGACTGGAAGCCGCACCCAGCCACTGGAAGCCGCACCCAGCCACTGGAAGCCGCACCCAGCCACTGGAAGCCGCACCCAGCCACTGGAAGCCGCACCCAGCCACTGGAAGCCACGTGTACAGTGGCTGCGTCAAGTGGTCGCGATCGGTGGCAGCACTAAAGATGTGGCACATAGTAGACGATAGTGGCTGGTTAGTTAACAGAGGGCATGTTAAGTAATCGATTTCAGTTGTTGGCGTAAGGCAAGTGGTTAAGACATGTTAGAAGCCTTTGGAGTTAGACGTTCTGACACCAGGACTGCCCACATGCCTATACAAGAAGGAACGAAGGAAGAAATCGAGCAATTGCTTCCCTCTATTATGTTATTCACTGTCATTTAAGCAGATAGAGGGCAATTTTTCTGCAATTCTGTTATTAGAATTATCTCATCTCCACTTGGCACAGCTTAAGTATACAAGTAGCTTAAGCCTGGTAAAGGAAGCTAAGCGTTCATGACAATTGATGCGTGCCCGATTCGAGACGATCGCTTTTATTACAATTGCCATAAAGCTGCTTTTGACTCAAGCCAATTTTACGTCGAAAGATTTGGCAAAGTAAGACAGACTTACGAGGTCACATTTTGAGAGTAAACGAGGTAACTTCAGCGATTCAGGTAAACTACTACGCTATCTGGTTTTTGTATACGGGCTCTTCGGGCGGTGGCTTTCTCTTGATACATTTTTTTATTTAGAAGAAATGTTTCGTTTTTTTTTTGTTTATATGAAGTGATAAACAAATAAGTGAAAGAGATTATCAATATCCTATTTCGTCTCTTCCTGCTTTATATTATAAGTAATCTTGTTTGAAACAATTAAAACGTATTTATTTAGGAAGCCATGCATTTTTACCAGCGAATGCACATACTATTATCTATTCTATACACAGATTATTTGGATTTATAGTCTTTGATTCTATACCACCGTCTCCTATTACCGATTACTCATGATAATAGCGTGTGAAGTTGTTACAAGAACAGTTGCCAAAGCCAAATAGAATAAGCAATAAAAAAAAAAACGAGTCGGTAAAAAATTATTTTTAGGTGACTTCAAAAAAAGAATGAGGTTCTCAATTTTCTTGTATTTTTTCGTGACTACGTTACACGATTTCCCCAAATTTTCATCCAATTTAATCGTTTTTTTTATAAATGAGGTATATCTGAAGACTGTTCCTTATATATATTTTTATTAAAGAATACTAAGTGAAGAAAAATGGGGAATGAAATTCCCCATTCTTATATAAGCTATTTTTTCGTAAGTCGATTCACGCTTTTTCGAAAGCAACTTTTAAGATGATAATTTTAATCATCATGTATCTGGATTACGCTAAAATGATAAGTAAGAACGTCAACACCATTTTTTATTATTTCTTAAAAATCTTATCGGTGTTTAAAATAAACTGGACTGAAGGCGCTCAGCAGCTTGCTTCTGACAGTTCTGAAGTTTTGACATAAAACAATGTTCTAAAGTTAGACCGCAAGTTAAACGAAGTAGCGCTGTTCGAACATACTACTGATTTCTTGCAGCCCATAATTATATTCCAGAAGAAAACAGTTCTGAAACAACTTTGAGCGAAAAAATATTGCCGGCCAACTTTTCTCATATAACGAAGTTGGAACTTAGCTTAACTGAATTAATGTAAAAGTAAAATTACGAATGAATATTTTATGAGTTACAAACACAATTATTGCCCCTTTAACTTTAGTCATTTACATTGATATAGTAAAAAATAGTGACATGTTCTTTCCACTGACTAGATCCTTGGGTACTTCAATACAATCCGCACCATATAAATGCGAAAGTGTGTTTGTAGGTTTGTCTTTCTTTCAGGCACTAATGGTGCAACGGATAGACGTGATTTTTTGCATATAATTTATGGACCGGAGAGTAACATAAGCCCATCTTTATCACAGAAAATTGACTATTCGTAGGAATCAACTCATAGGTGATACCACGAGCAGAAGTGAGTACTTTAACTTTATACTTATACTTACTTACTTATACTTTAACGGCCAATTATTGTATATACAATATACTAACCTATTTCGGATATCTCAGAAATGGCTCTAACGATTAGGATAAAACTTTGTATTTAGATAAAGTCACCCAGATAGTCGCGAAAGGGGAGGCAAAAGGAAGGAATCTCACACTGCCAAGACTGCGCCTTATATGAAGGAACAATATGTTTTTGCTGGTACATGCAATGGGTACTGACGCAAACTGAGTTGAAAAACACATTTACTCTTCTAGTTTATTATGACACATCTATATAAAATATATACATTTAAGGATTTAAAATAATACGAATGTAGTCCGTGCCTAAACTAATTTAAAACTATAAAAGCGTGTGGATGATTGATTTTGTTCTGTTCTGATTACACTTCTCCCTTCTTATGCCATTTGCGAAAGCTTTGCAAGCACCTGCCAGGCGATTATTTCACTTTAAATACCACGCCCACTTCTGCCCGCGGTCATCAGCATGAAAAATCCACAGAAATGCATTTTTTGGGATAACAGTAGGCAATGTTACTTTCTTACTAAATATCTATGCAAAAAATCACATCGATGCGTTTCTCCATTGCTAGTTCACAGTATTAAGTTCATACAAATCAATGTTAAAAGTACGTTGAAACGACAGTTATTCAACACAGACTCAAATTTTTACCGGCATAAATAATTGAACAGAGACCCTAATTTTCAGAAGAATGGCACAGGTTACGAAAAAAGAAGTAATAAATAATTCACGTTTTTTTCGCTCCCATCTGCTTTTCAAAAGCGCTGGTCGCACTGGCTTATCAAAGTTTCATTCAAGTACAAATACGTTATCAGGAGAGATCATTTATAAAGGGAGAATTACAATTTTTAAGTAGTGATAGCTCAGTGGTATTGATGATCGTGGGCTGAGGGTTCAAATGAGCTTGAATGAGGAAGGCAAATATCGTGATGGAACATCGAGATACGAACCTCAAGAGGCGTAGTCACGTTTGCACGAAATAAATTCAGCCATTTTTGCGTAGACATAATGCGCTCTGGGGACCGATTTTTGAAAGTCACGAGTGATTTCGATATCAGCGGTGACACAATTCTCAGCGATAACTTTGAAATCACTAATTTGCAAAAGTCGTATTTTTGAAAGTCATACCCTGTTTACCCACATGCAACTATTTCTCAGCTTTAATCATAGACAAACTTATGATTGTGTTCCATTCAATTTTATTTTTTAAGTTGGAAATTGTTTTAAGCCAAAATTGGCACTAAATACCTACTCATATCTATGATATTGTTTACGAATGGGTACCCCCACTCGTAAACGATATAATAGGTATGACAATTTTAGTCACCCGCTGAGATTCAAAAAATACGACTTTGTAAATCGATGACTATCGGTCATATCGCTGATATTTAGTCACTCGGTGACATTCAAAAATCGGTCCCCTGGTTGGCTAAGCCACCGCCTCGCGCCGATTCCCCGAACGCTGATATTAGTTATAGCAAAATCAATACAATGTTGTGAGATCGGATGTGTACAGTATTTCACCTCTCGGGGTTAGTATCTCGATGTGATGGAACTATAAAATGGTGATAGGCCATTTTTTTGTGTTATTTGATAACGAGACGAGCTGGTCGCTTGCCTGATGGTAAGCATAACGCCGGCCCATAACAATTGCAGTGCCACTCAGAACTTTGAAACATAAAGGCCTGCGCGGCACTGCAGTGCGCTCGTTACCCTGAGACATTAGGTATTAAGTCTCATAAGCCCAGTAATTTCACTGGCTACTCTGCTCATCAAACCGGAACACAGCATTGCTTGTACATTACTGCTTGACGTCAGACTATACGAGCAAAACGGTTTACTTATAGCCACTGAAGAGTTCCTCAATTATAATTCACCTCCTGGCTCCATCACCAGATCAGCTCCATGATACCAAATTATAGATCTGTCATCACATACAAAGCATACAAAGTTTCATTTCGATACGACAATTAGAAGTAAGTAAAAATTGCCGTCTAAGATTTTATAACATTGTGTGTTAGTTACAAGTGAAGCTAAATAAAAGTTTGTTATAAAAACATAAACTAATTCTAAGTCCTCCAATTGGCAGTGTACCCAGCTTGCTGACGGCAATTTTAAATTAAATTACTTTTTTATTTGAAATGTCCAATAGCAGGTTTGATTAAAGTTGTTTACTTAGCTAAATGATCGTCGGTGCTCAAAATTTTAAGGCAAAATTCCTGACGCGAACTGTTAACTAAATTTTCGAGGGTCTTAATTGTTCTAAAGAAGTGGTTATTTCGTTTTCGACCGTAGTTAAGGGCGCTTGTTTTAAATATTTCGAAGTTTAAGATGGTAATTTTGCATATTTTGCTTTTGCCGCCTACGTAATGAAAAACAAAATAAATATATTACAATTGAGAACCGGTACTAGTACGTGTGGTATCCAATTACTAATATTTACCAACGACTAACTCACAAATAACAATTAATATCTGAGATTAATCTCAGAATTTAATCGTAATAATTATTATTAACTTCTGAGATTAATCTCATTAATCATAGTAGCGAATAAGAAAACTTTTAAAATCTGTAGTCCAACAAGTATATTCATACATTTTTACAGTAGTTCCCGTCATATTGATTTATTCGTAAAAATTAAATGTAGTTTCAAAAAACTAAAAAGACACACTTACTCTGGCTCTTCAGACTCTTCATCAGACTCTTGACACTAAGTGCAATCTATTGGACTTACCAAAACAAATCATATTGAGCCCAAACTCTAACTGTAGCTGCTGAAGAGTTCTACTATCCACCTCCTCATCCAAACACATACACACAAATTTCACTTCTATATAACAATTAGAAGTAGGTCAAAATTTACTTCCAAGATATGATTACATTTTTTTTTAATGTTATTAGGTAACGAGACGAGCTGGTCGTTTGCCTGATGGTAAGCATAATGCCGGCCCATAACGATTACAGTGCCACCCAGAACTTTGAAACACAAAGGCCTGCGCGGCACTGCAGTGCGCTCGTTACCCTGAGACATTAGGTATTAAGTCTCATAAGCCCAGTAATTTCACTGGATACTCTGCTCATCAAACCGGAACACAGTAATGCTTGCACACCACTGCTTGGCGGCAGACTTCACTCACAAAGCGGTGGTAACAACCCAGACGGACACTCGCAGAAGAGTTAGTCCTCCCACTAACATTACACTCCCACTACATTGTGGGTTACAAGTGAAGCTACTCGTAATAAAAGCTTGTTAACAATGTAGTGTATGCCACCCGGACCATAATAACATAGATTGACATCTCATTCATCAACATCGGGTGAGTAATTAAGGCGTTACGGTGGAACGTCACATGAAATGATTGATAGAAGCGGGATGAAAATACCGAGATATATGAAAATTTAACTCCCATTTTTTCACCTCTAAGTGTTCTATCATAAAATTCCCTTTCCCTTTCAAACTAAAACATAATTTTCAATATCGCAATATTGACGGAGAAATCGGTGAACACAAATAAAACAAGTGGAATTGCTTTAAAAAAGCGTCGAATCGACTTCAGTGACAAACTACTGAGCCGATTTTGATGAAAGATCAATGGGACCAATCTATGGGACCGATCTGAAAGTATGTCCTTTCAAATTAAAAAATAATTTCTAAAATCTGTTTATAAATGACGGGAGATCTGAGGTAACAAACATAAAAAAATTGTAAACCGAATTGTGTACCTTCTCCTTTTTTGGAAGTCCGTTAAAAATACATACAGTCGAACATATAAGCTTGTTCTCTTTTTTCTAAGCAGGTTTAACAACATAATCCTAATTTTCTGCTTTGCTGAATTCGACAAGGTTTTAATCTCTCTCATATGGGTTACTTTTCTAGCGTTGAGATTCCGTAACATGGCTTAATACTATAGAATATTGATTGTTATTTAAAAGTAATTTTGTTCACGTCATATTTAAGTTTGCACGTACAAAGCAATTACTCAATTGCTTTGCTGCCAAGAACATCTTTTATGACACGGAAGAATAGAGCTAAAGATATTCTCTTATTACCTACCTATAATTAAATGATGGTAAATAAAATTGCCAGAACCTAGCAGTATTATAATAGAGTAGTAGACATACTGCGCCGACCCCACGTAAACATGGGGCAACAGCTGTAAGGAGGAGATGCCTATGGGGCAGCTTAGACGCTCATGCAAACGTACGTTTGCTTGTCAGAATAACAACGCTTTTGCGTCAAGCGCAGATTTCGTGATACTCGAGATCCGCGCTTGACGCAAAAGCGTTGTTATTCTGACAAGCAAACGTACCTTTGCATGATCGTCTAAGCTGCCCCTATTGCAAGCCAAAAGTACTAGAAATCTCACCAGTAACGGAAGTAGCGATCTTCAGATTACGCGGGTACTTGTCCACCAGGCGCTTGATAACGTCAATCTGTTCCAGAGTGAGCTGCACCGCATCCTTGTTCTGAGTCGCGCACGGCACGAAGGCTGACCAGAACTATGGACAAAAAAGCTTGATCAGACTGGTATTGTCCTGCACTAAAATAGACTTAAGGTTTTTTTATCCTGTCTAATAATATAAACAAAAATGGCGGCTCGCCAAAAATCTCAACTCGAATCATGTCATTGGCCACCTTTGTATACATTATTGGACAAGTTAAAAAACCCAGACCGTATTTTATTCATTCAGCATCCACTACTTTAGTAAAATTATTGCATTCTACAATTATTAAACATAAATGCGTTTTTCACAATGATCATAGGCAGCGCTAAAACGCCCAATACAAATTGGTCATAACATGTGACGTCACACAGAGACTCGCAGAAGAGTTAGTCCTACCACCTCGTAAAAAGTGAGCAAAAAGTGGCAGTGTTGCTTTATTTGTGAGTGAACTACTGAATCAAAGTAATTGAATAGTCCGTTGGTAGTCTGTATGCAAAACTGCGTTCAATGGCAAAGTTGTACGTATCTCAGTATCATGCAGCTTGGAGCTAACTTGCTGTCTCAACTTAAACTTTATTATCAGTTTATAAACCGGCACGAAACCTCAGACGGTTCGTATTTTGTTGCTAATTTGCTCTTTTTGAAATGTGTTACAGTTACTTTATAAATTTTGCACGTTTTTTGATATTTTTTTTATGAAATAGGTATAGGTTTTGTATTAAGGTACTATTTCTGTGAGAAACTCAATCCTAAATTAATACGACGTCAAAGCAACTTGAACCTAGTTTAATCTAATTTCACCTGGGGCAATCTAATTAAGTTCAGCCTGCGCAAGGAGGTAACACAGTGCATAAATGGGTACAAAACTTTAGTTCCCCCGCCGTCTAGTTTCAACAGTATTCCGAAGTTGTCCAGTAGGTCGCGCCAAAATGTCGCAGGATTCTATTGGAGTTGTATTAGATGCTGGTTCGCACACCACTAAAGCTGGTTTTGCTAGTGAAAACTTCCCAAGAGCCGTTTTCCCTACTGTTGTCGCCAGGTAACGCTGCAATTTTGGGTCATTTGAACTCTATTGTCAGGTCACATTTTCTTTAGCCTTTCATAATATTACTACTAGCTTCTGCCCGCGGTTTTCACCCGCGTTCCCACAGGAACCGTGCATTTTCCGGGATAAAAATTAGCCTATGTTACTCTCCGGTCCATAAACTATATCTATGCCAAAAATCACGTCAATCCGTTGCTCCGTTACTGCGTGAAAGAAGGACAAAACAACAAATCAACAAACACACTTTCGCATTTATAATATTAGTAGGATTATATTGACGGTATACGGTGATAGAAGGTGAACACTTGCCACAGAAATAGTTTCCAGAAAGACATTCTATTTACGCTTGAAGTGCTTGCCTTCCTACAACAGCTCACATCACAAGTAAGTTTTAAGGTTTTTCATATATTATTCCTTTGTTGTTGCTATGTACGGAATTCCATTTTCCGATATACCCGAATTCTCACATAGATGACCCATAAACCCCTGTCCGTGATTTTTATCGAAGGGGTAAAGGAAGATACTTTTAAAACACCCTTACTTACATTTTCGTCATATTAAAGTATACAAAACCTCCCTTAGATATCTTTTTTAACCTTTATTAACTAGCTAATATAAATGAATTTTCTTTCTTTCTTTCTTTATAAGTCTTGATCAGACCAATCCAAAAAAGTTAGTGAGATACTCTTAAGTCTACTAGCAGTCTAGCAGAACATAGAAGTTGTCAAAGTTATCAAAGTTGTCTCTGAGTGATGGTTATAGAAAGGGCTAATGACTCAGTGGGCAGAACACGGTGATCTACTACTTAACAGTTTGCCGTTGTAAGAATACTCAAGACCCCGTGACAGAGAGAAGGCCTCTACTGAACAGTGTGACTTCTCTATCAAATTCATTTATTAACACAATTAATAAATAATGAACTTTATTGTGTCAATAAATGAATGTGAATTTGGTAAGAGAAGTGATATTTTGTAACTTTACAAAATTCTTTTTCGCTTTTATCACACTGCTTATAAACCAATGTCTCTTAGTGTATCGTAAATAATACGTGGATTTAAACCAGTTAACGCCATGACATGCCACAACCGCACCACACGTTCATTCAATGCAAATAGTGGGCAATCACACAAACTTGACCATTGAACACGCAAACGCTCCCCCTTGCTCCCTACACAAACAACCATAACAATATTTTCTGCTGGCTACAACGTGTTTTCAACTCGCAACGAGGTCACAGACTGTTTGTGCGTACCAGCTATATAAAAAATAGGGGCTAGTTCACTACTTTGTTATATACAGAAGACTAGCTTCTGCCCGCGGTTTTCACCCGCGTTCCCAAAGGAACCGTACATTTTTCGCGATAAAAAGTAGCTTATATTATTCTCCAGTCCATAAACTATATATGTGCCAAAAATCACGTCTTCTACAATTTTATTAAAGTGAAAAATTATAGAACCAAATTAGTTACTTTAGCAAATGGTTAACAGTTTACTGTTTTGCGGTTACCTTGCGACGACGATTGACCGATATACTGTTGTGTACGAGAAAAAGCTATACAAATGACATATACAGCCTGTTTGGCCAATAGCTCAAGTCTCGAGCTGACGGCTCCGTAGCTAAGTTGGTAGTAACCCTGCCTGCAAGGCGAGGGGTCCCGGGTTCGATTCCCGGCCGGGGCAGATTTTGTGTAAGCATAAAGTTTGTTCTCGGGTCTTGGATGTTTGTGATGTGTATCTGTGTATGTCCATGCCACCTGCGACACAAGGAATCCTAGTGCGGGGGTATGAGTGTGTAAGCGTTTATGTTTATGTTTATGTTAAATTACCCGGATAAACTGCTACAGTCAACAATGACGGAAACCTTATGTACCGTTAGAAACGTATGATAATATTTTGAACTTAGTAGAAGCCAAAAATTTGGTTTCTCCTAATCAATCGGCATTCAAATTTAGGTTATTAATTTCAAAAGGCTTTTATAAAACTTATAGTTAACTATAAAAGCTCAGTAATTTCACTGGCTACTCTGCTCATCAAACCGGAACACAGTAATGCTTGCACATTACTGCTAGGCGGCAGACTTCACGAGCAAAGTGGTGGTAACAACCCAGACGGACACTCGCAGAAGAGTCAGTCCTACCACTAACAAAAGTGGCACTATGACACAAAATAAATCATCCCTTATATCCACATATAAAAAATATATCTAGCCTTCTCAAATAATTATCAATATTTATTCCTTCAGATTCCGTCATCCTGGTTTAATTGATGGGTTTCCTGAGATCTACTGCGGTAAAGAGGCGGTACTAAATAGAGGAGTGTCTAAAATGACGTGGCCTGTGCAGGAAGGGTTCATAACTGACTGGGACGAGATGGAGAAGCTATGGCACCATATCTTCTATAAAGAACTTCAGGTGGCGCCAGAGGAGGCAAAGGTCATGCATTCAGTTCACCCACTGGTATCGGGAACGGATAAGTAAGTACATACCCTTTATCACCATAATAGTTCATTTTTTTTGTTTTTGGTAACGAGACGAGCTGGTCGTTTGCCTGATGGTAAGCATAACGCCGGCCCATAACAATTGCAGTGCCACGCAGAATTTTGAAACACAAAGGCCTGCCGGCACTGCAGTGCGCTCGTTACCCTGAGACATAACCCAGTAATTTCACTGGCTTTCTTATTCAGTAAGTTCTTAAAATACCTACTAAATTGTTGTGGTAAGTCATTACCTTGAAATTGATTTAAAGTATTTATATATATTATAGTATATGTTATGTGTACGACACTTAGTTAGGCTTTCGGAGTAAGTTACTTTTGTTAAATTGATGATAAGAAAAAAATTTTTTTTTTATGTATGTAAAAATCAAACAAAAGTTGCGAGCCCTGGAGCTTGCAGAACAAAACAAATTTAAAAAAAAAAATTGATTTAAAGAGGCCATTCGTCAATCTGTAACATAGGTATTTAATTTTGAGCTTATAACTAAAAGCACCATTATAGGTATATTGTACACTATCAATCTTCACTACAAACGCTACTCAATACATCTAGTGTTAGTTAGCTTCAAAATTCAACTGCAATACAAAGCATAACTTGCAAGAGTAAAACTGATTTACTCAAAGTTCAGTCCATTTTCTTCTTCTTTCACGTATTTACTAGACCGAATTAATGATCATCATTATCTTTAATTTTGTTTTCAGGGAAAGGATATCAGAAATAATGTTCGAGAGCTTCAGTGTAGAGGGTCTGTACTTAATGAAGTCACCAGTTCTCGCTCTCCACGCAAGTGGTAGGACAACTGGCGTGGTTTGGGAAGGTGGCTTCTCGTGTTCCTACGCAGCACCAGTTTTTGAGGGGTTTCCGTTGAAGCATGCAACGCTTCTTTCTCCACTGACAGGGGAACTGCTAACGAACAGATTTCAGCAGTTGCTGTTTCAGACTGGATACTCTTTCACAACTCCTGTTGAAAGAGATCTGCTGAACGATATTAAGGTTGGTACTTCTTTGGAAACATTTTGGCATTTGCAAAAATGTATAATTGCAATCTAAGCAATCAGTAATTACTGTATATTCAATTCAAGACACCGACTTTTTAATATATTGTAATCATTATATTTAACATTACGTGAAATGCAACAGTACGATGTAAGAAAGAGAAGGCATGAATGAAAAATGCATGTGTTAGAATGAGTGAAAGTAGTGAAAAAATGAATGGACGTCAGTGTGAGAGAGACGGCTAGATGCGAGACAACTACGAGTATGAAAGAGTAAGCGAATTTAGAATCAGTATGAAAGGGACAGGAGAGATAATGTGATAGGAGTAAGGGGGAAAGAAAATAAAAGATAATTAAAAGGAACGTCATCGTTTAATTCACACCTTAGAATATTATCTTCGTCACACTTTTGATTTAATTCTCCAACAACAGAAACTTTCGTGGTCACACCTTTATAGAATACTGAAGCCTTAATGTACTTTTTATCTATTTTTGCGACATGACTGTACTTATTGTATTATAAACTTTTGTGAGTGCAGATTTGACCAGATATAAGAATCAAACCACGTGCTCTTACCTTTAATATTCATATCTCATATCTTACTACTGAACCGATTTTGATGAAAGTGACTGCATCCTAAATAAAAAAGAACAGAACTGTGTGGACAAAAATGCATTTATACAAGCATATACATATACACATACATAGGTTAGACATCTATAAAATGTTGTATATCTCTTTGGAAGCCCTTATTGTCATATGATCATATGAAGATATTGCAGTTGCTATAGTAATACGAGTCGAACTGATATACTCTTTTTTGAAGTCAGAGACAATATTGGTTTTGTATTATTAATCTCCGGACGGCTCCGTAGCTAAGTTGGTAGTAACCCTGCCTGCAAAGCGAGGGGTCCCGGGTTCGATTCCCGGCCGGGGCAGATTTTGTGTAAGCATAAAGTTTGTTCTCGGGTCTTGGATGTTTGTGATGTGTATCTGTGTGTCCATGCCACCTGCAACACAGGGAATCCTAGTGCGGGGGTATGAGTGTAAGCGTTTATTTATTATTTATTTATTAATCTATTACAGGCCCAACATTGCTATGTGGCGCAAGACTATGCGGAAGAAATAAACTCTTTGTCATGCTCTGGGGAAAACAAGGTTTCACACCAGCTACCAGACGGCCAGGTCATAGTCTTAGGTGATGAAAGGATTCGATGCCCTGAAGTTCTATTTAAGCCAGCCCTTAACGATCTTCAGTGTTTAAATATATCTGATCTCCTTCACTCCAGTATTAATAAATGCGATACAGATTACAGATCATTGTTTTACGAAAATATAGTCGTAGCAGGTGGTTGCAGTATGTTTCCTGGAATAGTGGATCGTCTTAGAGCGGAGTTGACTCTTCTTTTGAGAAATCAGCCTTTCAAAGCGAAGGTAGATGCGATGCCATCAAGACACTATGCAGCATGGATGGGAGGATCAGTGCTGGCATCATTAGATAATCTGAAAGGCTTTTGGGTGACTAAAGAGGAATATGAAGACAGTGGACCTGAAAGAGTTAGATGTAAATTTTTCTAACTAAATGTTAAAAACTTGGTTTTGACTTTTATTACGCATTAGTTCACATACATATAAATAAGGAATATAAGATAAATATTATATTATGAAGATAAATCTAAGCTGGCTACTCACGATACAATTTCGTGACCAACCCGTAGATTTGGGCTGTCGATTCGACATTCAATATCTGCCTACTTTGAAAGCACTAACTATTATAGATACAATTTACTTCTTTAGTTACCATCCTTGTTTGAAAATGTGAATTTGCTTCTTCACCGCGAAATTTGTCAAAGAATCTACGATTTGGTGTAAAGTTTCATCATGGAAATAAATAAATTGAGCTTAGGTTTGGATTTATTTAAAATAATTACTTATAAGTTTAAGAAGATAAATATGAACGAAAAATACTTTCGTCGAAATCAAATGTCTAAATAAAATCTTATTATAGTAAACTCTTTTATTAAAAATCAAAATAAAATAATAATATGGGAATTGACATTGAATGTCAAAATTACTAATCCAAAAATCAAAGACAAAATTGTCAATCATATTCAAAGAGAATATAATCCATCATATTCACATCATACCCTATATAATTTGTGATATTACTGATCTGTATTCAGAAATAATTTGTGTTCAGAAGCCAGTAAATAAATAAAGAAGAAGTCATTTACGTCATATTTTGGAAACATGCTATCACAGATGCTATAGGTTCAGTTAATGGTCATAATATTATAAAAAAATATTCCAAAAGAGCTTCGCTCAGAGTGATAGAACTACGCAAAGAGAATTTCATATCAGATTTCTCAAGTAAAAATGGCTTTTGAAAAGCCAGCAATAGTTCTAGACAATGGAAGCTATAACGTGAAAGCAGGGTTCTCTTGCGATAATCACCCTGTGTCAATATTTCGAACGACAGTTGGAAGGCCTAACTACCTCAACGGCACCTATGGAAAAGAGGATTACGAAGTTTATATCGGTAAGTGCAAGAAGGTAGATGGTTTTTATCTATACAAATAAATAAAATTGAAGTGTCTGTTTGAAATATCAAAATAACAGCTTGTTACCAAATGCATCTGAAAGAATATACGGTACCTATACAAAACAACCATTTTAAAAATTTATGTCTGTCTGTCTGTTTGTCCGGTAATCTCCAAACGGCTGGGCTGATTTTGACGGGATTTTCACTGGCAGATAGCTGATGTTACAAGGAGTAACTTAAGCTACTTTGGTATTAGAAAAAGAATTAGGGTTCCACGCAAAAAATAATAACCATGAAATCCATTATCTTCGCGCGGTTGAAACCGCGGGAAGCAGCTAGTTATGAATACAATCAGCATTACAATTCAACGTGGCAATGCCACCAGTGTGCTGCGTATCATGTTAATCATGACGAAGGCCCAAAACAATTGCAGTGCAACTTAGAACTTGGAAACACAAAGACCTTTGCGGCAATGCAATGCGCTCGTTACTCTGAAACTATTAAGGTACTATAGTATAATTTGAAATTATTACTGATATTTAGTCTCATAAGCCCAGTAATTTCACTGACTACTTTGCTCTTCAAACCGGATTACAATAATGATAGCATGTTATTGCTTGGCAGCAGACTATACGAGCAAAGTGATAGTACACTCACCTAGCCGACACTCGCAAAAGATTTAGTCCTACCTAGTAAACCATCTTATTCTTATTCATATTCAAGTGGGGGCGATAAGGCCTGCACTGACGTCCCGCTTGGGGTATATTGTGCATTTCCTCCTGCCAGTATCTACCAAAGCCATCACAACTCTTTTATATAACGGAGCACAGCTTTGGGTTGCTGGCACGGCTGTTCCAGTGAAATTTTAGGTGGTGAAGATTTTCTGGTGTCCGATCTTGGTCGAGCCTCTCACCGTGATTCGCCGCATTGCAAGCCAGTGACTACTCTGATATCCTCTGTGGCCGTAAACAATGTTAACTACCATTTATTCAGGTGAGGATGCAGTGGAGAGGATACAAGATTTAGAGCTTCACAGTCCAGTTCAAAACGGTACGATCGTCCACTGGGACAACATGGAGAGGATATGGCATCACTGCTTCTATAGAGAGCTGAAGGCAGCACCCGAAGATCGCGAAGTTATACTAGGATGCGCGTCATCAACATCCATGAAAGACAAGTGAGTGTATAATTATTTTTCTCCCATTTGCTCGAAAATTGCTGCATTATATATACTTTTTAGTGGTAGGACTAACTCTTCTGCGAGTGTCCGTCCTGGTTATTACCACCGCTTTGCTCGTGAAGTCTGCTGCCAGCAGTAATGTGTATTACCTACTGTGTTCCGGTTTGATGAGCAGAGTAGCCAATGAAATTACTGGGCTTATGAGACTTAGTACCTAATGTCTCAGTAACGAGCGCACTGCAGTGCCGCGCAGGCCTTTGTGTTACAAAGTTCTGGGTGGCACTGCAATTGTTATGGGCTTACCATTAGGCAAACGACCAGGTCGTATCGTTACCGAATAACACTTACAAAAAAAAACCTGTACTAATTTTGTTAGTTTTTATATAAGCGATGACGTTATATGAACAGACTTAACAGAAGATTGATTGTATGAGATCTATCTAGTATAACTATCAACCTCGTTTTAAAAGAGTTATATTTTGCTTAAGAGACACATTACCTAATGTTATAATAACGCATAACGCATAACGCAGACTGAACATATGAACGCATAAAGACAGAAAGACATCAAGGCCGGTCACGTTTGAACACCATTTGAATAATAAAATGTTCGAGAGAGATAAAAAATGAGCGGAAAAGATTGGGTAGGTACAGATTTCCAGAAGTTTTATGTGAACGCTGAACTGTTATTATGTTTAAATACGCACTTTAAGATTTTTCTAAGGAACATCAAAAAAGAATGTGAATTTGAACAATCTTTTTGTATCATGTGAATGATCACATGATAAATTTTCGAAACGTAATGACCGTTTCTAAAAAATAAATACATCACATTTAATTAAGTAAACTGGTAGGTATTCGACTAGTTGAATTCACAAAATCGCATTTCTATATTCCTCGCTGGCTGAATCAAAATTTAAATATCGACATATTATATAAAGTAAATATCAAATCGAACCTTTATCATGCTCAGTCGTTTGCCGTCCGTCCGTAAAGTGTAAATGTCGATAAAGAAAGGGAATGTCTCGAAAAAGTAGGATTTGTCGATACCGATTGAGCGACCGGATATTAGACGCTCGAGTATCTGTTAGGGAAAAGGCAAGAGTCAAGTGCCGCTGAAGTAAATATATGTTTATATATCTGTATAAGAACTGTTCAATTGCTTGTTATAAGGACCCGTTACACGCAATTCATGATTGATGATTGACCATCAATTACGGATCACACGCAAACCACTGACAAAACACGATCACCGCTTGACGCATATCCTACCGTGTAAGTTGGTGCTTGATAGAAATCTAGTCCGAGCGCTAATCGTACCACGTTCGAGGTACTGAAAGTGACGATCCAATTTATAACTCTTAAAATTTTTATTAATACTTGACATATTTCAATTAAAAGTATTTCTAAGAATGATTAATTAAATGTGTTTGTTGCAGGATCAAATGCTGTGAAGTTTTTTTCGAAACTCTCAATTGTCCGGGACTATGCGTGCAACCGCAATGCGTTCTATCTCTCTACGGGTCTGGCTGCACCACTGGCTTGTCTGTAGACCTCGGCTATGACACCACAGACATCAACCCAGTCTACGAAGGGGGTCAGGTAAGTTACGCTCACATGCAGACCAACTTGGCTGGTAGGCAAATGACAAACTTCATTCACCGCAAACTTCTGGAAAGAAATCTGGACTTCGGTCTGAAAACAAACGAAGTAATTGAAAGCATTAAACAGAAACTATATCTCACAAAAAACTCCACTTGGAGCAAGAAGTCTCCGACACACGAACATATTTTTACACTGCCGAGCGGCGAAAAGATAGACATAAGTCAGGAAGTGTTTATGGCTTCAGAGTTGCTGTTCCAACCTGACTTTGTTTGCGATACCGAGACCGGCTATTTACCGCTCCAAAAAGCGTTAGTAACGTCCGCGTTAAAATGTGACCCTGAGCTTCGTAGTACCTTGTACGAGAACATAGTTCCTTGGGGAGGCATGGCAACCATCCCAGGCATAAATTTAAGGCTGCACCTAGAGGTTGAAGAGCTTGCCAGTCGAACTTGTAACGTTCTTAACTCTACGGAACCGTATACTGTGGCGTGGCTAGGAGGAGCTACATTTGCAAGCACGACGGATGCCAAAAAGATATGGGTCACTAAAAAACAGTTTGAGGATCATGGAGCAAAGATTGTTAGAAACAAATTTATGTAAGGTATTTAAATATTGACATACACAATGACTAAACCAGCCTAAAGAGGATTCATGGTAGCAAATTGGTCGAAAGACTTGTGGCCATTTTTAAGATATTTGTTTTCATTTAATACTTAAATAAAGTTAGTTAAAATAATTGCAAACGAGTTATTAAACCAAATCCTCTTGAGCTTTTGATTATTTTCTGAGGTGGTTTTTCGATGGGAAAGAAAGGTTCTGGAGTGGCAACCACGAATCGGAAGACGTAGTGTAGGCCAGCCCCCCACTAGGTAGTTCGACGACTGTGCCAACCGCGGCTTGTTTGACTCGCGGGGAACCGATCGATGTATGAGGCGAGTAGCGGATCCAAGTGGCGTTATATAGGGAGGCCTATATTCAGCAGTGGATGTCTTCCGGCTGATGATGATTCTAATGACCAGGATACCTTGTGCGGCAAGTGGCACGGATATATATACAAACACACAATTCGACCGTCCAAGACCCGAAAACAAATAATACGCTCACTACGCAAAGTTTTCTCCACACGGAGGCCGGGGTCCCTCTTTGTCAAACAGGGTTACCATCATAGCTATGGTGTACTATCATAGCTATATAAAAATTGTTCTTAGAATACATGTTAACTATATAAGCTAGCGAAGACATTGAGCGAGCTTACTAGCTAGTAGCCGGCGAGTTTAACAGCCAGCCAGTCAGATAAATCGATAGTTTAATTGTTTACAATCTGCTAGTTAGCTAGTCAAAATAAGTTCACTGGGCGAGTTTACTAGCAGATAGTGAATTCGCCGGCAAGTAGCTAGTTGAAGCAACTCAGTCAACGTGGCCAAGTTCTGGGCCGCATACATTTCATTGACATTGACACGCTAAGGAGAAGTATATATTAAACTCGCTCAATGTCATGTAGCCTTGAGCTTCTATACATTGTAATGAAGCCTGCTGTCATATCATAGGCATGGCCAAAATATCAGTGATAATGGAAATGGCAGGTTGGTATCTCGGCCGAGGCTGTGGGTTCGTTACTCTCTTGCATTATTCATACAGTTACGTGATGAGACATACAGGGAGGCGTCGCTTTAAGCCGCCAAGAGCTATATCGCTATAATCAACTAAACAGTATTTATTGACAACTTGATTCACAGGATCAAAGTTTCTTTTGAATTTTGATTTTGATTTTTCGTAAATTAACACGTAAATGGTGTCTCAAATCTAAACCTAATTTAAAGTTCGTTCTCACTTTCCATTAAAGAATATGAGCAACTGAAGATGTCTGATAGGTCTAAATTTTATGTTTGAGTTTTTCAAATATGGACGCAACTTTGACCAATTAGACGCCACTATATAACTTGCTTGTATATATTGTGTAATTAAACAATACATACAAGCAAGTGGATTAATTTGACAGGTCTATAATATATTTCATCACTTTCTCATGATTTTGATGATTAACACACATTTTAGATGAAGTATGGTTGGTGCGAGGTTCTTCGCCTTACACATAGTCCAAGCTCGTCCCAAGCGCGCAAAATTAAATTGAAATAAAATTAAAGACAAATCGAAATACCATCAGATTAAAATAAAATTAAAAGAAAGAATCCACGTTA